>CAWUFW010008766.1:0-600000 GCA_963921515.1 Calotriton arnoldi
GCCAACTGCGAAAAATGGAAGGGAGACCCACGCCAATGGTGCCAGGTCTAACAGGAAACCTAGCAAACCTATACATTTTTGAAAACTAGACACCCAGGGGAATCCAGGATGGGGAGACTTGTTTGGCTCTCACCAGGTTCTGTTACCCAGAGTCCCTTGCAAACCTAAAAAATTGTCCAAAAAAACACATTTTCCTCACATTTCTGTGGTGGAAAGTTCTGGAATCTGCGTGGATCCACACATTTCCTCCAACCCCGCATTCCCCAAAGTCTTCCGAGAAAAATAGTACCTCACTTGTGTGGGTAGGCCTAGTGCCCGTGACAGGAAACGGCGCAAACGCTACGTGGACACACCACAATTTCACAGTGAAAAATGACCCTTTTTGGCAAAGTGCCTAGCTGTAGTTTTTGAACCCTAGCTCTGCCGGCACCTAGGGAAACCTAGCAAACCTATACATTTTTGAAAACTAGACACCCAGGGGAATCCAGGATGGGGTGACTTGTCTGGCTCTCACCAGGTTCTGTTACCCAGAATCCCTTGCAAACCTAAAAAATTGTCAAAATAAACACATTTTCCTCACATTTCTGTGGTGGAAAGTTCTGGAATCTGCGTGGATCCACAAATTTCCACCCACTCCGCGTTTTCCAAAGTCTTCCAAGAAAAATGGTACCTCCCTTGTGTGGGAAGGCCTAGTGCCCGCGACAGGAAACGGCGCAAAACGCAACGTGGACACATCACAATTTCACAGTGAAAAATGACCATTTTTTGGCAAAGTGCATAGCTGTAGTTTTTGAGCTCTAGCTCTGCCGGAACCTAGGGAAATCTAGCAAACCTATACATTTTTTAAAACTAGAGACCCAGGGGAATCCAGGATGGGGTGACTTGTTTGGCTCTCACCAGGTTATGTTACCCAGAATCCTTAGCAAACCTACAAAATTGTCCCAAAAAACACATTTTCCTCACATTGCTGTGGTGGAAAGTTCTGGAATCTGCGTGGATTCACAAATTTTCACCCAAACCGCGTTCCCCAAAGTCTTCCGAGAAAAATTGTACCTCACTTGTGTGGGTAGGCCTAGTGCCCGCGACAGAAACGTCGCAAAACGCAACGTGGACACAACACAATTTCACAGTGAAAAATGACCCTTTTTTGGCAAAGTGTCTAGCCGTAGTTTTTCAACCCTAGCTCTGCCGGCACCTAGGGAAACCTAGCAAACCTATACAATTTTCAAAACTAGACACCCAGGGGAATCCAAGATGTGGTGACTTGACTGCCGCTCACCAGGTTCTGTTACCCAGAATCCCTTACAAACCTAAAAAAATGTCCAAAAAAACAAATGTTTCTCACATTTCTGAGGTGGAAAGTTCTGTAATCTGCGTGGATCCACAAATTTCCACCCACCCCGCATTCCCCAAAGTCTTCCGAGAAAAATGGTACCTCACTTGTGTGGGTAGGACTACTGGCTGCGACAGGAAACGGCACAAAACTCAATGTGGACACACCACAATTTCACAGTGAAAAATGACGCTTTTTTGGCATAGTGCCTAGCTGTAGTTTCTGAACCCTAGCTCTGCCGGCACCTAGGGAAACCTAGCAAACCTATACATTTTTGAAAACTAGACACCCGTGGAATTCCAGGGAGGTATGGATTGCGTGGATCCCCCAAAGTTTCCTTACCCAGAATACCCTGCAAACCTCAAATTTAGCTGAAAAATTCACTTTTTTCACACATTTCTGTGGTGGAAAGTTCTGGAATCTGCGTGGATCCACAAATTTCCACCCACCCCGCGTTCCCCAAAGTCTTCGAAGAAAAATGGTACCTCCCTTGTGTGGGTAGGCCTAGTGCCCACGAAAGGAAACGGCGCAAAACGCAACGTGGACACACCACAATTTCACAGTGAAAAATGACCCTTTTTTGGCAAAGTGACTAGCTGTAGTTTTTGAACCCTAGCTCTGCCGGCACCTAGGGAAACCTAGCAAACCTATACATTTTTGAAAACTAGACACCCAGGGGAATCCAGGATGGGGTGACTTGTTTGGCTCTCACCAGGTTCTGTTACCCAGAATCCCTAGCAAACCTACAAAATTGTCCAAAAAAACACATTTTCCTCACATTTCTGTGGTGGAAAGTTCTGGAATCTGCGTGGATTCACAAATTTCCACCCAAACCGCGTTCCCCAAAGTCTTCCGAGAAAAATGGTACCTCAGTTGTGTGGGTAGGCCTAGTGCACGCGACAGAAACGGCACAAAACGCAACGTGGACACAACACAATTTCACAGTGAAAAATGTCCCTTTTTTGGCAAAGTGCCTAGCTGTAGTTTTTGAACCCTAGCTTTGCCGGCACCTATGGAAACCTAGCAAACCTATACATTTTTGAAAACTAGACACCCAGGGAAATCCAGGATGGGGTGACTCGACTGCCTCTCACCCGGTTCTGTTACCCAGAATCCCTTGCAAACCTAAAACATTGTCAAAAAAAACAAATGTTTCTCACATTTCTGTGGTGGAAAGTTCTGGAATCTGCGTGGATCCACAAATTTCCACCCACCCCGCGTTCCCCAAAGTCTTCCGAGAAAAATGGTACCTCACTTGTGTGGGTAGGACTAGTGGCTGCGACAGGAAACGGCGCAAAACACAATGTGGACACACCACAATTTCACAGTGTTAAATGACCCTTTTTTGGCATAGTGCCTAGCTGTAGTTTTTGAACCCTAGCTCTGCCGGCACCTAGGGAAACCTAGCAAACCTATACATTTTTGAAAACTAGACACCCAGTGGAATTCCAGGACGGTATGGCTTGCGTGGATCCCCCAACGTTTCTCTTACCCAGAATCCCTGCAAACCTCAAATTTAGCTGAAAAATTCACATTTTTCTCACATTTCTGTGTGTGGAAAGTTGTGGCATCACCGTGGCTGACACAAATTTCCTACCCACCCAGCGTTCCCCTAAGTCTCCTGATAAAAATGGTAGCCTAACTCGTTTGGGTAGGCCCAAGTACCCGTGACAGGCAAGGGCCCAAAACGCAACGTGAGACAACATCACAATTGCACTATCTCAAAACAACCCTGGTTTTGGCAAAGGTGTCACCTGTAGTTTTTGAACCCTAGCTCTGCCGGACATCTAGGGAAACCTAGCAAACCCACACATTTATGAAATTTAGACACCCAGTGGGATTCCAGGGATGGTTTGACTTGCGTGGATCTCACCAACGTTTCCGTTACCCAGAATCCCTTGCAAACCTCAATTTTAGCTGACAAAAACACATTTTTCTCACATTTCTGTGGTGGAAAGTTCTGGAATCGGCGTGGATCCACAAATTTCCACCCACCCCGCGTTCCCCAAAGTCTTCAAAGAAAAATGGTACCTCCCTTGTGTGGGTAGGCCTAGTGCCCGTGACAGGAAACACCGCAAAACGCAACGTGGACACACCACAATTTCACAGTGAAAAATGACCCTTTTTTGGCAAAGTGTCTAGCTGTAGTTTTTGAACACTAGCTCTGCCGGCACCTAGGGAAACCTAGCAAACCTATACATTTTTGAAAACTAGACACCCAGGGGAATCCAAGATGTGCTGACTTGACTGCCTCTCACCAGGTTCTGTTACCCAGAATCCCTTGCAAACCTAAAAAATTGTCAAAAAAAACAAATGTTTCTCACATTTCTGTGGTGGAAAGTTCTGGAATCTGCGTGGATCCACAAATTTCCACCCACCCCGCATTCCCCAAAGTCTTCCGAGAAAAATGGTACCTCACTTGTGTGGGTAGGACTAGTGGCTGCGACAGGAAACGGCGCAAAACACAATGTGGACACACCACAATTTCACAGTGAAAAATGACCCTTTTTTGGCATAGTGCCTAGCTATAGTTTTTTAACCCTAGCTCTGCCGGTACCTAGGGAAACCTAGCAAACCTATACATTTTTAAAAACTAGACACCCGTGGAATTCCAGGACGGTATGGCTTGCGTGGATCCCCCAACGTTTCCTTACCCAGAATCCCCTGCAAACCTCAAATTTAGCTGAAAAATGCACATTTTTCACACATTTCTGTGGTGGGAAAGTTGTGGCATCTACCGTGGCTGCCACAAATTTCCTACCCACCCAGCGTTCCCTGGGTCTCCCGAGAAAAATGGTGCCTCACTCGTGTGGGTAGGCCCAAGTACCCGTGACAGGCAAGGGCCCAAAACGTAGTGAGGCAACATCACAATTGCCTATCTCAAAACAACCTGGTTTTGGCAAAGGGGTCACCTGTGGTTTTTGGACCCTTGCTCGGCCGGACATCTAGGGAAACCTACCAAACCCACACATTTATGAAATTTAGAAAGCCAGTGGAATTCCAGGGATGGTATGGCTTGTGTGGATCTCACCAACGTTCTGCTTACCCAGAATCCCTTGCAAACCTCAAAATTTAGCTGAAAAAAACACATTTTCCTCACATTTCTGTGGTGGAAAGTTCTGGAATCTGCGTGGATCCACAAATTTCCACCCACCCCGCGTTCCCCAAAGTCTTCAAAGAAAAATGGTACCTCCCTTGTGTGGGTAGGCCTAGTGCGCGTGACAGGAAACGGCGCAAAACACAACGTGGACACACCACAATTTCACAGTAAAAAACGACCCTTTTTTGGCAAAGTGCCTAGCTGTAGTTTTTGAACCCTAGCTCTGCCGGCACCTAGGGAAACATAGCAAACCTATACATTTTTGAAAACTAGACACCCAGGGAAATCCAGTATGGGGTGACTCGACTGCCTCTCACCAGGTTCTGTTGCCCAGAATTCCTTGCAAACCTAAAAAATTGTCAAAAAAAACAAATTTTCTTCAAATTTCTGTGCTGGAAAGTTCTGGAATCTGCGTGGATCCACAAATTTCCACCTACCCGGCATTCCTCAAAGTCTTCCGAGAAAAATGGTACCTCACTTGCATGGGTAGGCCTAGTGCCTGCAACAGGAAACGGCGCAAAATGCAATGTGGACACACCACAATTTCACAGTGAAAAATGACCCTTTTTTGGCAAAGTGCCTAGCTGTAGTTTTTGAACCCTAGCTCTGCCGGCACCTAGGGAAACCTAGCAAACCTATACATTTTTGAAAACTAGACACCCAGGGGAATCCAAGATGGGGTGACTTGACTGCCTCTCACCAGGTTCTGTTACCCAGAATCCCTTGCAAACCTAAACAAGTGTCAAACAAACCACATTTTTCTCACATTTCTGTGGTTGAAAGTTCTGGAATCTGCGTGGATCCACAAATTTCCACCCACCCCGCATTCCCCAAAGTCTTCTGAGAAAAATGGTACCTCACTTGTGTAGGTAGGACTAGTGCCTGCAACAGGAAACGGCGCAAAACACAATGTGGACACACCACAATTTCACAGTGAAAAATGACCCTTTTTTGGCAAAGTGCCTAGCTGTAGTTTTGGAACCCTAGCTCTGCCGGCACCTAGGGAAACCTAGCAAACCTATACATTTGTGAAAACTAGACACCCAGGGGATTCCAGGGAGGTATGGCTTGCGTGGATCCCCCAACGTTTCCTTACCCAGAATCCCCTGCAAACCTCAAATTTTGCTGAAAAATCCCTTTTTTCACACATTTTTGTGTGGGAAAGTTGTGGCATCACTGGGCTGACACAAATTTCCTACCACCCAGCGTTCCCCGGAGTCTCCCAATAAAAATGGTGCCTCACTCGTGTGGGTAGGCCCAAGTACCCGTGACAGGCAAGGGCCCAAACGTAGTGAGGCAACATCAAAATTGCACTAGTCTCAAAACAACCTGGTTTTGGCAAAGGGGTCACCTGGGTTTTTGGCCCCTTGCTCGGCGGACATCTAGGGAAACCTACCAAACCCACACATTTATGAAATTTAGAAACCCGGGGGATTCCAGGGAGGTATGGCATGCGTGGATCCCCCAAAGTTTCCTTACCCAGAATCCCCTGCAAACCTCAAATTTAGCTGAAAAAAACACATTTTTCTCACATTTCTGTAGTGGAAAGTTCTGGAATCTGCGTGGATCCACAAATTTCCACGCACCCCGTGTTCCCCAAAGTCTTCGAAGAAAAATGGTACCTCCCTTGTGTGAGTAGGCCTAGTGCCCGTGACAGGAAACTGCGCAAAACGCAATGTGGACACACCACAATTTCACAGTGAAAAATGACCCTTTTTTGGCAAAGTGCCTAGCTGTAGTTTTTGAACCCTAGCTCTGCCGGCACCTAGGGAAACCTAGCAAACCTATACATTTTTGAAAACTAGACACCCAGGGAAATCCAGGATGGGATGACTCGACTGCCTCTCACCAGGTTCTGTTGCTCAGAATTCCGTGCAAACCTAAAAAATTGTCAAAAAACCCACATTATCTTCAAATTTCTGTGCTGGAAAGTTCTGGAATCTGCGTGGATCCACAAATTTCCACATACCCGGCATTTCTCAAAGTCTTCCGAGAAAAATGGTACCTCACTTGCATGGGTACAGCCTAGTGCCTGCAACAGGAAACGGCGCAAAATGCAACGTGGACACACCACAATTTCTCAGTGAATAATGACCCTTTTTTGGCAAAGTGCCTAGCTGTAGTTTTTGAACCCTAGCTCTGCCGGCACCTAGGGAAACCTAGCAAACCTATACATTTTTGAAAACTAGACACCCAGGGAAATCCAGGATGGAGTGACTCGACTGCCTCTCACCAGGTTCTGTTGCCCAGAATTCCTTGCAAACCTAAAAAATTGTCAAAAAAAACAAATTTTCTTCAAATTTCTGTGCTGGAAAGTTCTGGAATATGCGTGGATCCACAAATTTCCACATACCCCGCATTCCCCAAAGTCTTCCGAGAAAAATGGTACCTCACTTGCATGGGTAGGCCTAGTGCCTGCAACAGGAAACGGCGCAAAATGCAACGTGGACACACCACAATTTCACAGTGAAAAATTACTCTTTTTGGGCAAAGTGCCTAGCTGTAGTTTTTGAACCCTAGCTCTGCCGGCACCTAGGGAAACCTAGCAAACCTATACATTTTTGAAAACTAGACACCCAGCGGAATCCAAGATGGAGTGACTTGGCTGCCTCTCACCAGGTTCTGTTACCCAGAATCCCTTGCAAACCTAAACAATTGTCAAAAAAACCACATTTTTCTCACATTTCTGTGGTTGAAAGTTCTGGAATCTGCATGGATCCACAAATTTCCACCCACCCCGCATTCCCCAAAGTCTTCTGAGAAAAATGGTACCTCACTTGTGTAGGTAGGACTAGTGCCTGCGACAGGAAACAGCGCAAAACACAATGTGGACACACCACAATTTCACAGTGAAAAATGACCCTTTTTTGGCAAAGTGCCTAGCTGTAGTTTTGGAACCCTAGCTCTGCCGGCACCTAGGTAAACCTAGCAAACCTATACATTTTTGAAAACTAGACACCCAGGGGATTCCAGGGAGGTATGGCTTGCGTGGATCCCCCAACGTTTCCTTACCCAGAATCCCCTGCAAACCTCAAATTTTGCTGAAAAATCCCTTTTTTCACACATTTTTGTGTGGGAAAGTTGTGGCATCACTGGGCTGACACAAATTTCCTACCACCCAGCGTTCCCCCGGGTCTCCCGATAAATATGGTGCCTCACTCGTGTGGGAGGCCCAAGTACCCGTGACAGGCAAGGGCCCAAAACGTAGTGAGGCAACATCAAAATTGCCTATCTCAAAACAACCTGATTTTGCAAGGGGGGTCACCTGGGTTTTTGGCCTCGTGCTTGGCGGCCATCTAGGGAAACCTACCAAACCCACACATTTCTGAAATTTAGAAACCCGGGGGATTCCAGGGAGGTATGGCTTGCGTGGATCCCCTAACGTTGCCTTACCCAGAATCCCCTGCAAACCTCAAATTTAGCTGAAAAAATCACTTTTTTCACACATGTTTGTGTGGGAAAGTTGTGGCATCACCGGACTGACACAAATTTTCTACCACCCAGCGTTACCCCGGGTCTCCCGATAAAAATGGTGCCTCACTCGTGTGGGAGGCCCAAGTACCCGCGACAGGCAAGGGCCCAAAACGTATTGAGGCAACATCAAAATTGCCTATCTCAAAACGACCTGGTTTTGCAAGGGGGGTCACCTTTGTTTTTGGCCCAGTGCTCGGCGGCAATCTAGGGAAACCTACCAAACCCACACATTTCTGAAAACTAGACACCCGGGGAATTCCAGGGAGGTATGGCTTGCATGTATCCCCTAACGTTTCCTTACCCAGAATCCCCTGCAAACCTCAAATTTTGCTGAAAAAGTCACTTTTTTCACACATTTTTGTGTGGGAAAGATGTGGCATCACCGGGCTGACACAAATTTCCTACCACCCAGCATTCCCCAGGGTCTCCCGATAAAAATGGTGCCTCACTCATGTGGGAGGCCCAAGTACCCGCGACAGGCAAGGGCCCAAAACATTTTATGATAGGCAATTTTGATGTTGCCGCAATACGTTTTGGGCCCTTGCATGTCGCAGGTACTTGGGCTTTCCACACGAGTGAGGCACCATTTTTATCAAGAGACCCTGGGGAACGCTGGATGGTAGGAAATTTGTGTCAGCCCAGTGATGCCACAACTTTCCCACACAAAAATGAATGATAAAAGTGACTTTTTCAGCAAAATTTGAGGTTTGCAGGGGATTCTGGGTAAGGAAACGTTGGGGAGCCATGCAAGCCATAGCTCCCTAGAATCCCCCTTTTGTCTAGTTTTCAGAAATGTATGGGTTTGGTATGTTTCTCTAGATGGTCGCCGAGCACGGGGCCAAAAACAAAGGTGACTCCTATACAAAACCAGGTGCGTTTTGAGATGGAGCAATTATGATGATCAAGCCTCACTACGTTTTGGGCCCTTGCCTGTCGCAGGTACTTGGGCCTCTCACGAGTGAGCACCATTCTATCGGGAGACCAGGAGGAACAGCTAGGTGGTAGGAAATTTGTGTCAGCCAGGTGATGCCACAACTTCCCACACAAAAATGTGTGAAAAAGTGACTTCTGCACATTTGAGGTTTGCAGGGGATTCTGGGTAAGGAAACGTTGGGGCATCCATGCAAGCCATACCTCCCTGGAATCCCCCTGTTGTCTAGTTTTTAGAAATGTGTGGGTTTGTTAGGTTTCCCTAGATGGCCACTGAGCACAGGGCCAAAAACAAAGGTGACCCCCTTGCAAAACCAGGTCGTTTTGAGATAGGCAATTTTGTTGTCCCCTCACTATGTTTTGGGCCCTTGCCTGTCGCGGGTACTTGGGCCTCCCACACGAGTGAGGCACCATTTTTATAGGGAGACCCTGGGGAATGCTGGGTGGTAGGAAATTTGTGTCAGCCCAGTGATGCCACAACTTTCCCACACAAAAATGTGCAAAAAAAGTGATTTTTTCAGCTAAATTTGAGGTTTGCAGGGGATTCTGGGTAAGGAAACGTTGGGAAATCCACGCAAGCCATACCTCCCTAGAATCCCCCATGTGTCTAGTTATCCGAAATGTGTGGGTTTGGTAGGTTTCCCTAGATGGCCACCGAGCACAGGGCCAAAAACAAAGGTGACCCCCCTTGCAAAACCAGGTCGTTTTGAGATAGGCAATTTTGATGTCGCCACACTACGTTTTGGGCCCTTGCCTGTCGCGGGCACTTGGGCCTCCCACACGAGTGAGGCACCATTTTTATTGGGAGACCCTGGGGAATGCTGGGTGGTAGGAAATTTGTGTCAGCCCGGTGATGTCACAACTTTCCCACACAAAAATGTGCCAAAAAAGTGATTTTTTCAGCTAAATTTTAGGTTTGCAGGGGATTCTGGGTAAGGAAACGTTGGGGGATACACACAAGCCATACCTCCCTGGAATCCCCCAGGTGTCTAGTTTTCAGAAATGTGTGGGTTTGGTAGGTTTCCCTAGCTGGCCACCGAGCACGGGGTCAAAAACCCAGGTGACCCCCCTTGCAAAACCAGGTTGTTTTGTGATAGGCAATTTTGATGTCGCCTCACTACGTTTTGGGCCCTTGCCTGTCTTGGGTACTTGGGTCTCCCACGCGAGTGAGGTACCATTTCTATTGGAATACTTGGATAAATGCGGGGGATAGGAAAGTTGTTGTTTCTTTCTGCAGCGTGAAAATTTTGGCACAATAATGTAAGGAAAATGTGACAGACATTTTGAGGTTTGCAGGACATTGTGGGTAAGATAACGTGTTGGTATCCAAAAGAGAGACATCACCATGTACTCCCATGGGTGTTTAGTTTACGACAATATCTACAGTTGGTAGGTTATTCTTAGATGGAATGTACACCTTGGCAGAGAGACTAAAAAGACAAAGATTACTGCACAGCCATCTATTCCTCAAGCACACACACATACTGGTTGGATTTGGCACGAGGGCGAGTGATGGTTCAGTATATAACATTTTATTAACAAGAGATTTCACAAAAATGAAATGCACTGTCAATAATTAAAAGGACAAAAAACTGAACCAGTGACTCGCAGCTCGTGAGCTGTAAAGCCGCGGCAAGCCACCAACCGCTTTACAGGCCATTCACACACCTTTCATACGTGATGCACACAAGACCATTCACACCACCAGGCACAAAACCAACACATTACAACACTTACAAAAAGGGACAAGGTACACCCTGCTTGAGAAAGACAGAAAAGACAAATATTTCTGCACAACCACCTATTCTTCAAGCACACAGACATACTGGTTGGATTTGGCACGAGGGTGAGTGATGGTTCAGTATATACAGTTGTATTAACCAGAGATATCACAAAAATGAAATGCACTGTTAATAATTGAAAGGACGAGAAACTGAACCATTGACTCACAGCTGGTGAGCTGTAAAGCCACGACAAGGCACCAACCACTTTACAGGCCATTCATACCCCTTTCATACGTGTGACACATACAAAACCATTCACACCGCCAGCCGTGGGCCCAGCACATTACAACACTCACACCAGCAGACAGCGCCATTCAAGGGCCCATCACTTTCACACGCCCACATTTCTGACACAGCAACCACACCAGCTCACAGATTGCGTGGAGTGGCATTTAGCTAGCAGTGTAGTGACCTGCAGCAAGTCACTACTCACACACCTCCAGCCAAGCACCCGTCCACGCACACCGCCAGCCAAGCGCCCGTCCACGCACACCGCCAGCCAAGCGCCAGTCCACGCACACGCCAGCCAAGCGCCAATCCATGCACACCGCCAGCCAAGCGCCAGTCCACTCACCGCCAGCCAAGCACCAGTCCACGCACACCGCCAGCCAAGCGCCAATCCACGCACACCGCCAGCCAAGCACCAATCCACACACACCGCCAGCCAAGCGCCAATTCACACACACCGCCAGCCAAGCGCCAATCCACGCACACCGCCAGCAAAGCGCCAGTCCACTCACACCGCCAGACAAGCACCAGTCCACTCACCACCAGCCAAGCTCCAGTCCACTCACCGCCAGCCAAGCACCAGTCCACGCACACCGCCAGCCAAGCTCCAGTCCACGCACACCGCCAGCCAAGCGCCAGTCCACGCACACCATCATACATTTTTTTAAAACAAGAAATAAAACACAAACAAATTGCAACTAAATACAAAGCTATAACTACAAAAACAACAGCAGTAACTGAAGACATCATTCTATTGCCAAACGTTAAACTGAACTATATAAAACCATACAGACCAGGCAGTACACTATTAGACTCATGGTTGCTCCCAAAAACTCTTTTGAGTGTGATACAATCTGAAACATGTGGGCACACACAGCCCAGGATTAGAAGGACAATCGGCACAGTGCATACGACTCTCCTTCCGCACACCTCTTCGCAAGCAGACTCTACATCTCTTACAGGGATTGGTTTTTTGGGCCTGGGAGGAATTAAATCAGGAAAGTGGCGATCTTTCAATCTAGCCACATCCTCCACCACTCCAACTCTAGGAACACTTGCCTGTTCCACAACAACAAGGCTGCCTATCACAGACTCCTGAAACTGAACAAAAGTCAACTTTGACGCAGGAGAACACTCCTTGAACACAACAAAAGCATTGAAAGTTGCTAAATTGAAGAGATGGATGGCCAACTTCTTATACCAAATGTAAGCCTTACGAATAGCAGTGTAAGGTTCCAACCTCTGATCTACTCTATCAACACCACCCATGTGCTTATTGTAGTCTAAAATGCACACAGGTTTGCGCACTTCAGCAATCTGACCCCAAACAGCCACAGCTGAAGTACTCTCATCATGGATGGTAGTCAGCATGTACACATCCCTCCTGTCCACAAATTTCACAGCTAGTAGTTCATCACTATGCAAGGAACTGCACTGTCCCCTCTGAAGTTTTTTGCAAACAAGCTCTTTTGGATAACCTTTACGGTTAGAGCGGATTGTGCCACAAGCAAAAGTGTCCACTTTGAACAATTCTTTAAACAATTGCACAGCAGTGTAGAAGTTATCAAGGTACAAATGGTGGCCTCTGTTAAACAGTCCTCTAGCAAGATCCCACACAATTTTCTCTGACACTCCAAAAGTGGACGGACAACCAGGGGGGTCAATAGTGGAATCCCTACCAGTGTACACACGGAAATTAAAAACATATACTGTCCTACTCTCAGACAACATATACAGCTTAATTCCATAACGTGCCCTCTTGCTAGGAATGTACTGCCTAAAAACCAAACGGCCCTTGAGCAGGACCAAAGACTCATCAATAGATATTTCTTTCCCTGGAGTATAGATCTCTGAAAATCAATCTACAAAGTGATCAAGAACAGGCCGAATCCTAAAAAGACGTCACAGTCAGGGTGATCTCGTGGCAACGCCAAAGCATTATCAACAAAATGCAGCATCCGAAGCAAAAGTAAATACCGATCACGAGTCATAATTGCAGGAAATATGGCCGTTGCCATCAAGGGACTGGTAGACCAATATGAAGCCATGGACGGCTTCCTTATCAAACCCATCAATAAAGTCAAACCCCAAAACTTCTTCATCTCTTCCAGATTTGTGGGAGTCCAACGGGTAGCTCTAGAGTGGGGCCTAAGTCTGGCACTGTTGTCCCTCAAAAAACTGTTCAGCATACAAATTAGTCTGCTCAACAATCTCGCCCAAAAATACATCATCCATAAACAACTGAAAAAACTGTATAGGCAAAACATTTTCACAATCCACTCTACACCCTGCATCACCACTAAAGGCAGGCAACACCGGCTGCACCATGTTTGGATCAACCCAGAGTCCAGCACTTCCAGTAGAAAGCCTAGCATCCTCAGGCTGCAATGCAGATGCCTCTTGCACCATCGGCACAGCAGTGTCCTCCTCTAAAACATGCACTTCATCCGCACTGAGAGTAGCTTCATCCACACCGAGAGTAGCTTCATCCACACTGAGAGTAGCTTCATCATCCGATGATTCCATGTGGAGAGAAAACTCACTGCCTGAATCTTCTCCTCCCTCCTCTCCCTCAGACGCACTGTCAGTCTCATAATCCTGCTCAGAGGAAGATTCAAGAAGCATACCAACCACCTGCTGAGCAGTCATTCTACGGCTAGCCATAATGCTTACTAATAAAGGTAACTTGTCAAACAAGTCAACAACAACAAACCCTTTGTAAAAAAGAAATAGACAAAATGTAACTTTATCACAAAGACCTATATACTCCAACACTAGAAAAAAAAATTACACATAAGACAATGGAAAACACATCGCAAAGAATTTCATGCTCAAAACACTAACAAATATGCTGCCATTATGACACCACTTACAAAAAAATTCATTCATGCATGACAATAATACTCATTTGGAGTAAACACAACAAAAATGTTTTTCTTACCAAATAAATGCAATTACGCAAAACTGCAGAGCAACCACTGCCGAAACCGCAAACAGGAATCAAAAGCTTTACACTAGAATATAAATGAGAAAAAAAAACATTACAATCACATATTCAAATAATGCACCAGTCCACACACAATCCACCAGCTAGGCTAAGGGGTAGGTGGGCCTAAGAGTATAAATAAAATATTCACCCCTGTAAAAGGGGAGCAACCCTTGCCCTTGAGGCCACTCACCAACACAAAAATAAAAAAAACCCTGTTGTCTAGTGGCTTCTGCCCCCCTTGGGGGCAGATGGGCCTTAAAAACATACTGCTGATCTGCCACCCAAAGAGGACAGAAATGGCCACAATCATCCTCCCATAAAGGGGAGCGACCCTTGCCCATGGGGCCACTCCCCACAAACAAATCCCTGGTGGTCTAGTGGGCCCAAACATGACAAGCCCCAGCCCCCAAAGGAGAGCGACCCTTGCCCAAGGGGTCACTCTCCCCCCCAAAAATCCCTGGTGGCCTAGTGGGCCCTAGATAAAAAAAAAGGCGAGATCTGCCCCCCCATGGGGGCAGACAGCCAAAACCATAGCCCCCAAAGGGGAGTGACCCTTGCCCAAGGGGCCACTCCCCACAAAGTATTCCCTGGTGGTCCAGTGGGCCACTTTAAAAATAAATGGTAAAATCTGCCCCCCAGGGGGGCAGACAAAGCCAAAAAACATTGCCCCCATAAGGGGAGCGACCCTTGCCCAAGGGGCCACTCCCCACAAACAAATCCCTGGTGGTCTAGTGGGCCAAATATGGGGAGAGACAGCCCCCAAAGGAGAGCGACCCTTGCCCAAGGGGTCACTCTCCAAATACAATTCCCTGGTGGGCTAGTGGGCCCAGGATTAAAAAAAGGTGAGATCTGCCCCCCCCCCCATGGGGGCAGACAGCCAAAAACATAGTCCCCGAAGGGGAGTGACCCTTGCCCAAGGGGCCATCCCCACAAAGTATTCCCTGGTGGTCCAGTGGGTCACTTTAAAAAAAAATGGCAAAATCTGCCCCCCAGAGGGGCAGACAAAGCCAAAAAACATTGCCCCCATAAGGGGAGCGACCCTTGCCCACGGGGCCACTCCCCAGAAACAAATCCCTGGTGGTCTAGTGGGCCAAATATGGGGAGAGACAGCCCCCAAAGGAGAGCGACCCTTGCCCAAGGGGTCACTCTCCCAAAAAAAAAATCCCTGGTGGCCTAGTGGGCCCTAGATTAAAAAAAAGGCTTGATCTGCCCCCCCCATGAGGGCAGCCAGCCAAAAACATACCCCCGCAGGGGAGTGACCCTTGCCCAAGTGGCCTCTCCCCACATATTGCTCGCTGGTGGTCCAGTGGGCCAATTTTTTTAAAAATAATTATAAATCTGCCCCCCCAGGGGGGCAGACAAAGCCAATTACGAATGCCCCCATAGGGGTTGCGACCCTTGCCTAAGGGGCCGCTCCCCCAAACAGTAGATTTAAAAAAAAAAATCCCTGGCTCTAGTGGGCATTCCTGCTGCACGATCGTGCAGCAGGAATGAACAAAAGAAGCATCAGGGGAAAGGAAAACCCTTTCCTTTCCCCCGATGCCTCTTTTGCTGAAATCCCCCCTCCCCAGAGGAAAAACGTACCTCTTTGTTCCCCGACGCGCTGGAAGCAAATGGCTTCCAGCGCATCGGGGAAACAAAGGGAAACCTCCAATGATGTCATTGATGACGTGGAGGGGGGGCGGGGGGAGGCAGGGGAAGGGCTTCCCCTGCCTTCCCCAGTGGAATCACATAGATCGGCATGCCACGGGGGGAGCGCCAGCGCTTCCCCCGTGGGTGGGTAACATGACGGCCGGGAGCCATCATGAGCACACGCCCACTGTGACGAGCACAGAAGGGGTTAAACACAGTCGTATTTACATAAATGACATATACAGTCTTACTGACATATTGCTTTATAAGACATATTTGACCAGTCTTAACTAACATATAAAACACTAGGCGGAAACATTCACTTTCAAATTATGTATTTTATCCTGCCATTGTGCATAGCTCTGGGAGCGTAAGCTTAAAGTGTTGTAAAAATGGAGAGTAGTAGCAATACAAAGTCTCTCCCAAACACACTATGAATGCCTTTTCCCAAGAGAGGGGGTCAATGCGTTTCAAACCCCAAGTCTTTTTGGGGGTTCTCATCAGGACCTGGACCTGGTCATTTCAGCTTATATTGCTTGGACATGTAGAGGGGCGCACTGATCATCAATGTAAATTTCCATGACTACTCATTTTGGACGAAGACAGCGATGTGTTCATATATGATAACAATTCTGATCCCCTGTCTTGTGACTGGGGGCACTGTCCTCATCAATTTAGTGTTGCCTCGTAGCCTTCGTGAATTAACACTGTCTGAATTCCTTTCACTTTCTCTGTTGATCTCTCACTTTGCTTACTTCCACTTTTAGAAAGTTGGCATTTTCTTGTCCTGACCATTTGGAGTCTGTTGCCTGTGTCCTGGATCACATGACTGTGGATAGTTTAGCAGTTGGCTTTTGTGTATTCCTCCCAGGCAGTGAGACGAAGGGGGACTAGTTGCTGACAGGATGGGCCATCCTGCCAGGATGGTCGGGGCAAAGTTGATCCTTGCCCCACTTACATTTCAAATGGCTGCCTTCATCACACACACACAAAGGAGCTTGATACCAGCATTTTTTCAGCGCAGGCTAATTGGATAGGGGGAAGGGAGGAACTCTCCAGAAACAGATGTTAGGTATTATAGGGAGTCCCCCACTTCAAAGACTGGCACCAGGTTGAAATAGGGGACCTCTTGAACCATTCATCAGATCACTACTGGACTCAGATGAAGGACTGTTCTGCTGCACTGCTGCTGGAAAGACTACCCTGCTGCCTGAGGAAGGAAGCCTGGACCTGCTCCTTTAACACAATTTCACCAAAGTGACTTCATAGACTTGGTGGCTAGCATCCTGTTCTGAGCTACAGGGACACAACAAGCTCCAGAGTCCTTCCCGCATTAGCCCAGCTGACCTGCTACAACTGCACCTGCCTGGATCTGCAACTGGACCTGCCTGAACCCTGTTGGCCTCTGTTAGAGTGAGTCCCTGACACCCAAGAGGCTCCTCCCCAGACCCTGGACCCTTGTCTGGCATCAGAGTGCGCTCTGCCATGAAAGGTGAAATCCTGAAGTTTTGGGCTGTTTGTGACCGCGAACAGGCCTGTTGTGCAGAAACTTTGCCGCCCGCAACGACTGTCAATTAGAAGGTCTGGTGAATCCGGCTCTTCACAATACAGCAACCTCCAGAAATGGCCAGCAGCGGGAAATCTGCACTTTGCTGTACAGCAATGACAGCCTGCAGTTCCCGCCAATGCAAAGCTCCAGCAATGACAACTGAATCTTTGTGCTATAGCAATGACCATCCGCAACCCCAGGTCACAACTTTGCGCTACAACTACAAATATCCATGACACTCTCCCTGCTTCTCAAGCCATCCTCCACCATGAACTGAACTATTTGTGTAAGATTTTGAGAAGGTAATGTTTTCATCCAGACTAACCTGGTCCCTGAATTCAGCCCACACTCAATCGTGGTCAGCATGAAGCTTGGACTTTCATCCCAGTCTTACACGACCAGATGACCACAAGTAGTGCTTTGTGCTTTTAGGTGCTATACTTACCTAAAACTTTAAAATCACATATCTCCAGTTCTACTGATAGAATTTTTGCCATTCTGGTATAATTACTTTTTAATTAAAGTATACTCTATTTTTCTAAATTAGTGTGGGATTTTTCTTGTGTTGTGTTTGCACTTTATTGCTGTTTAAGGGCTGCATAAATATTTATGCATTGCCTCTAAGTTAAGCCTGTCTGATTTTGTGCCAAACTACCAGAGGGTGAAGCACAGGTTAATTTAGTGACTTTTGTGACAGGGACTGTGGTTGTTGCTTAGGAAGGGTCTTTACCCCCATCAACCAAAAATCCAATTTCCTACATTGGTGCTCAGTGGTGGGATCCAGCACTTGTGCTTGTGAAGTGCCACTCAGTGAGTTTGTGGAACACTAAAAATCCCTATAAAGAATGTGACATGCAATTAAATATCTGTTTAAATTCACCTTGATTGGTATCTTTTGCTTTTTCCAAATTCACTTGCATCCCACCTGACTTTGTACACCTGTGACTCTCCATGCGGCAAGCATGGATTTTTGAGCTCAACAACCTGGAGACCTGGAGACCGGGACTAGAGCTGAGCTCAATGGATTATGCAGGGAGAGGGGGCTTTCTGTAACCAGGAACTCCAAGAAGTAGGAGCTCCAGGAGGCTTTAAGGGCTTGGAAGCAGGTACGCCATTTACAGGCTACAGCACAGGAGGATGAGGAGGTCGACTTTGACTTTGTGGCGGAGTAGGAGGCCCAGAGAGCTCGCAGGAGAAGAAAATGGCTCATGAAGTTAGTCTCAAAGAGCTGGACCTAAAGGACAAACAAAACACAAGGTCCAGCAACAATGGTGGCAGTAAAACGCAGTGCCCAATGGGAAGAATACAGTCCACACTCCTAAAGACCTGGTGCCTAACTATGTGGTAGGGGATGACATTGACAAATGGTTCTCAGTTTATGAGGTAGCCCTAAGGATGCATATTGCCCCAGAATAGGATTGAGAAACTAGTCTCTGGAAACACATGCCCACTGTGGGGAGGGATACCCTGCTGACCCTAGAGGTAGATGACCAGTTGGGATATGCCCCCATGAAACAATTCTTGTCACCAGATTTGGGCTCACCCCCGAGAAAAACTGCATGATTTTTAGGAACAGCCACAAGCTGTCAAGCTATTTTTGGTTGGATTTCATTGATTACTCCAGTAAGGCACTCAATGTTTGGGTGAAGAGTAGCAAAGTGAGTGATTATGAAAGGCTTTATGATCTGATTTTGAAAGAGTAAATGTTCAATACATTCTTTAGAGAGCTGCATCGACACCTGACCAACAGCAAGCTTACTTTATCCTGAAAGCTTGGAATGGAGGCGAACCTCTGGATCAGCACCAGAGTTTCCAAGAAGGTACCTGGGAGTGACTCTAAGAAGGGTGGTTCAGGTCCCTCCCATCAGAGTGAGGGAGAGGACCAAGGTGAAACAGACAGGTCTCAGTATTAGATGGAGGGAAAGGCTTCCCATGCCCATCTGAGCAACATAGGGGAGTATCTGGTGGGAAGTGGCCCAGTGTGCCCCATTTCCAACCCTGTTGCTCAGAGGGATCCCAGTTAGGACACAAGCCCACAAGCAGGAGGACTCTCTCTGTCCTAAGAAATCACCCACTGGTGGGAACTCTACAGGTGTGGCCAGTGTGACCTTAGTGGTAGGTAGTACCCAGGAGCAGAGGGCAGAGCATGCCCTTTTGTCCCTTAGCTGGGAGGTAGATTCCAAGGTAAATTTGTGATCCCTGAAGGTGGGAGTTGTCACTTCCATTGGTTAACAGTTAATTGGATACCTATCACTGCCTTAAGGATACCTGTAACAGTTAGACCATGGTGGTAGAAAGGTTGGTTTCCCCAAAACCATACAGGTGTGCATGGTAACTCAGACTAATGGACAGGACATTTTCCAACCTATGGCTCGGGTGTTCCTGTAATGGGGAGAGGAAGTGGCCTAGAGTTAATGCATAGCTAGTCCCCAGATGCCCATTGACTGCATTCTTGGAAATTTATTACCACCAGTGTTAGAAGAGCTAGGAGGGGTGGCCACCCAGGGTGCCCTGAAAGCTTGGGGTTCTAGAGGTACTAACTCCAAAAAGAGAGTACGTAGACCCAGATGGAAGGGAAGGAGGCAGAGATAGTCCACAGTGGGAGGACCAGTCTATCAGAGGTTACCAGCTCTGAAAACAAAGCCCCCAAGACTGACCATGGTGAGGCCACTTCTGACCCAGGGGGTGCTGCTTGCACTGCCACAGAGAAAGTGGGACAGAGACCTGCACTAGGCAGACCCCTGCATGACACAGACATAGTGTGTAAGCCTTGAGAGGGTGGTGGTTCCCCCCAGAAGTCCTGGCGTATAAGGCACCTGTTCAGCCTCAGAGTACAGATCCTGGGCTAACTAGCCAGTCTCAGGCTCTCTCTTCTGAACTGGAGGTAAGTAGAGTGGAAGTAGGGTGCCTAACACCTGAGGCTGTTGCTTCCCACTATGAGAAACCTCCAAGGTCTGGGAAACCTCAGCAGCATGTAGGGAGATCCTTGCCTGCTCCAAGGCTGGAATTGAGGCCTACCCAAGGCCCCTACTTGGTGCCTCCACCTGGCAGTGGGTAGCCAGGGGCCTGGCTCTTGACTCAAACAGTTGTTAATGACCTCTGCTGCTTGTTGTTCTTATGGGCATAGTGTTCCTTGGGTTGGGGACAGAAGTCTGATCCGAAGGGCAGAATGGACCACATCACTTTTTTGACCATGGTGGCACTGTCCGACTACTGGGATGCACCTGTGAGCAAATTAAAGTTAGAAGTCTCACAGATGGGGTTCCTCATGGGCCAGTCCAGTGGCTCAGGACAGTGTTGACAGAGGAATCCAACTAGGTTCACAAGGGCATAGAACTGTAATATGGCGCGGGCGCAGAGCCAAAGGAATTCCCTCATTTGCATAGGACACTCCCCTATGCAAATGAGAGAACACCCTCTGTTGATAGCGCTGGCGCATTAATTGTGCCAGCGCTATCAGTATTATAGAAGGGTACGCACAAGCATCTGCGTCCCCTCCTATAATACCAAAGTGCCCCGGGGGCTCACAAAGCAGGCACAAACGCCTATTGCGCCCCTGGGACACCATCTGTAATACGGCCCCTGGTAGTAAAAAAACTACTAAAGTCATTTTTCACTATTGCAAGGAGTATACTTAGGCCACTCATAATGAGTCCCAAGAAGGGAAATAAATACTGGCGTTTACAGAGGAGTCACATGCTTCAATTTTATTGCTTTTCTATATATTAATACCACCAGCTTCATAGGGATGAAATCACAGGCAAGTAGTTAAACTGACCCAGAAATGTGCACCAATTGAAAGATAAACAGCGTATCAGTATATAACAAACTTAGCTACTTTTTAATATATATGCCTAGCTGCTAAACTGATCAATATTTACATTGCCTTCTGATTCATTGTATTTTTTTAACCACAAATGAGAGTCCCGAGACCAATTCCCGCACCGCTGTTTTATGTATTTATGTGGTATCAACAAACGATGCAACACGATCCACTCACCTTTCAGTAAAATCGATTTCTTTCAGAGAATCCACTCTTTAAACATGCCTCCTGAAATTAATATAACAAGTAAACAGATTTGCTTTCTGGTGTGTGTGTATTCCATGCCAGCTTCATCTATTATTTAGTATGATCGATATTTGATGAGACAGCAAAGCGTGTAAGAGGGAAGCGTGTCACTGATTTAGGAATGTTGTATTTTTCTCTAGAGCTTGCACATGGTGTGCAAATATGTGTGATTTAATAAGAATTCTGTCAGAGCCTGTTTTTTTTTTTTGCTTGAACTCTAATATTTCTTAAATATGTCTTCATCTGTCTATCCTTCAGATTGCATCGATTTACACGGGGGGTGGCTGTGCTAATTTGCCTCTCGGCCATTCTTGGCATCAGAAACAATATTCTAAGAATCGTGAAATTTTGCTCCATATGTTTTCATGAGGTCAGTTTGTGGTGTTCTGCTTATAAAGTATGTCAATTAACTGATGTGGTCGCAAAACAGCTCTGAAAGCTGCAAAAACTAGAGCAAAACAGCCTATCCTAACGTTATGTAATATGAAGATAATAGTATCCAGATGCAAATTTGGACTACCCCACACACTTTATGCAATGAGGCTTTGTAACCACTAATTTACTTTCCATTTATTAATAAAAGTTGGCCCGATTGGCATCTCAATCAGGCCCTTAGTTTCAGCAGATCTGCGCCTGTAGCCCTGCTCTGAAGTGTCATTCTGCCCAATGAACTCATTGCTATAGGCAGGGCCACAATAATTATGTGACAAGGAAGGACCAAATAATGCGGCATGGATGACTAATTTATGCACAAGAAAAGGCAAAGTATGTGGTGTACTGCAGCACATTTTGTGGCAGTATTACTGCATTATTTTCAGTATTTATACACATTTTTTACTCAACACTCGCAACGGCGGAACCCTGGGCCCACACCTCCACACAGTTCCCTTCAATTTCATAGTGTGGTGCACTGCAATCAAAATGTTTGCTTGATACTTCTGTTAAACAGAAATATTTTAGAGTGTACCACTAGGAGGTGCTCCCAAAAAAAAACCACAGTTCTTTGTTGTAGGTAAATTTTCTCCTTTATTTCCAAATTCTTTATTTCTTTTCCAAAAAAACAGCTAAGGATTACAGCCAAGGCGTTTCCTTCAGACCATGCTGAACTTCATTAGGGCTGTGAATAACATATAAAAACATATGTAAGACATACAACATATAGCAAAAACCATTTATGCATAACATACAAGAGCCCCGGACATAAGACACGTTTAAAACAATCATGACCAATCCATTGGCCATTTAACAACAATACCTTACAAGACATATAAATATGTGGAGGAACCATGGGAAAGTGGAGCCCTATATCAGGGTGACAATTATAGTGACAGAAAATAACCGATCAACAATACATTGTGACATTTAATCATTTCAATGGGAGATGTCAAATCAACGTGCACCATATCATTTCTAAATTTGCTATTATTCATTCCAAAGCAACAATTGGCCAGGGAGGGGATTCGTGCCTTGCACTGGCTTTCCATTAAGCAACGTATCTCTTTCAAGGCTCTGAGCACGGTATATAAAGCCATGTATACTAATGGCTCGTTGCAGTTGAAAACCATGTTCCAATGGTATACCCCCAGGAGAGTTCTGAGATCCTCCTCCCGGAAAGTATTGATCTCTCCAAGGCGGGCACTCCTTTTTGGTTGTGGCCTCCAAACTCTGGAACTCCGTGCCTTACCCCATTTTCAATGTGGAATCTCTACCGGCTTTTAGAAAGCTGCTGAAAACATGGGGGCTTATTTACAAGCCCCTTGCAACACTTTTGTGCCATTTTTAATATGGGAAAAGTGACGTACGGGTGGCGCAAGGAGCTTGTAAATAAGCTCCATGGCTTTTTTCATCCTAGTTGGCTGTCTTACGCTTCTCTCCTCACCTCCGTCTGCCTAGTGCCTTGACACCCCCCGGGTATAAGTGCGCTTTATAAATTTTATCCTATCCTATTCATTAATATATAACTAACAATTTAAAATATAAAATCTCAAATTAAGGTTGTTTATTGTCAGGTAAGTCAATTGGTTTAATAAAAAACGGTCTTGTTCAACTTTTTCCTTCTAGGGCATCTGCTTCATCCAGAAAGGTGTCACCTGGAGGATCAGAGAGAGAAAAAAAGAAGGGGGGGGGGCTAAGTAGTTGTATATCCAGTTTAGATTTGGCTAGGATAGAGACCTTCACCACACCCAAGATGATGAAATGCTCTGATTACTGATTAAAAGTGAAAAGGAAAAAAATATGAGGGACAGGATTTTCCCTGTCTTATGGTTTTTCTGGCTATTTCTTATTTCTTCTGGAAGGGCCACCGTAAGGGAATATCCCTTTGCTACCCTCTAGGGGTTTCTTTGTAGTGGCTCTCAAGTTTTATGGGTACGTTCTAATATCTCTCTACAGGTACGTTCTCTTATAACTCTCTGCAGGTATTAGTATCTTTGAGACAAAGTCAATATATTCATTGTGATCCTAAACGAAAGTCAAGTTACTTTAGGGCTGCCGAAATTACTTACAAAATTACGCCAATGAGGGAAACCCCAAAAAGGGGGAAAAAAACAAAGAGAGAAAGAAAAAAAAGTAATCAAAGGAAAGACCACTGTCCCGTTCCTCGTCCCTACCACAGACCTGGATCGTTACAGCCCTCCCGACCCCCTCTCATTCAATTCCCCCCCGGGTCATGTACCATGACTGCCGCAACTCTCCTGAGTTGCGGCAGCTTGTGTGTGTCCTCTGGGGGCAACCACTCCTCCTCACTCCACTCTTCCGGGGTCTCGCTGAGGTGGGCGTCTTCGGTGCAGGGCACGTCCACGAGCGGCTTCTCTGCTTTTTCAGTGTTTTTCCTCGCTGACTACATGTTCTCCGTCTCTTCCGGGCTTCCCTGGCCACATATCCAATCTCAGATTTACTTCCCCTCCCGGGTGTCCTGATTGGTCACTCCTCTCTCGGCTCCACCTTTCACTTGTAGGGGATGAGGAGAGTCCTTCTTGAGTTTCCTGACTCTTGTCCTTCATTTTACTTGTGTTTCCCAGGTCCGGCTGGAGGAAGTTGGAGGTGGCACCGATGCATACAGTAAATAAGGGGGATTCTCCTCGGGGTCTCTCTGTCCTCCCTCACATCTACTCTGGACTGTGTCGTGAAGGGATGTGTAAGCCATGCAGAGTGCCTCATAGGCTACTCGCTTCTTAATAGGAAGCAAGTGAAGCTCCACTAATGTGTGAGAGACTGATTTGAATTTGGGTATTGTCTTATGTTGATAAGCTGCTGTGTTTTGTAGTATTTGAAGTTTGTTCAGGGATTGTTGTTGAATGTCCATATAGAGGGCATTACAGTAATCCAACCTGGAAAGTACCAGCACAGTAATTACTGTTTTCTGTAGATCAAAAGAGATGGCTGGGAGGATTTTTCTCAGCGTTCTAAAGAGGATAAAGCAAAAGGAAGTAAGCTTATTGATCTATTCTGCAAATGTGAGATTTGCATCTAAAATTACTCCCAAATTCCTAACTTTTGGTACCGGGAAGGAAGGGGCCCCAGCTGTTGGGGCCACCAAGAGGAATTCTAGAAAGATTTATTTTTTCTAAAGAGGAGGACCTCTGTTTTCTCTGAATTTAATTTGAGGCAGTTATCTCTCATCCATCTTATTACTTCACTCATGCAGCTGTTGAAGAGTTTAAAGACCTCATCAGCGTCTCTTGAGATCGACACCACAATTTGGGTGCCATCTGCATAAGAGAATGTCGAGAATCTGAAGGAGCGAATCAGCCTAGCTAGGAGAACTACATAAACATTGAAGGGTGTGGGGCTCAATGATGACCCTTGAGGGACACCACAAGGCAATGTAAAAGAATTTGATGTGAATTCTCCAAGGGAGACCGACTACTCTCTATTTGTGAGAAAGAAGCAAAGAGGATCTAATGCCTATCCAATTTTTTCTAGATGATCAAAAAAAATGTGGCTCGCCATTTTGAAGACTGTGGATAGATCCAGAAGGATCACCACAGCCTTCCGTCCTCTGTCCATGACTGATCTGATCTGTTCTGTAGCAACTATCAAGACTGATTCCTTGCTGTGTTATTTTCTAAAACCAAATTGAGCACCATCCAGTGCTTTATTTTTATCTAAAAAGACTGAGAGTTCAGTATTGAGATGTTTTGCAAGGATCTTTGCCGGCATTGGCAAGCGTGAAATAGGGTGATAGTTTTTCCTCATTAGGGTTAAGAGTGGATTTCTTTAACAGAGGAAGTAGGAATGCCTTTTTCCAATTGTTAGGGAATGGTCTGAAAAGAATGATGCCATTCAGTAAGGTGGTAAGGTGGGCTGCTACCATACCTGTTCCTTGTCCCCCTAAAGTCCTTCATGAAATAGCAGGTACAGTAGCAGCCCCCCTTACCACCTTACTGAATGGCATCATTCTTTCTGACTTGGTGGTTTCAATTAATTTAATCTCTCGTTCGTAACAATGGAGAACTCACGGAGCTCACTGTTCCTGGTACCTAAAGGTTAAGTATTAGAAACATAAGGTTTGGTGTGACAGCTAGAATCGAATTCATCGTACACTGCCTCTACTTTGGTTTGGAAGAACTGAGCTAATTTATCACATAGGGATTGATTGGGTGTCAAGTTAATAATGGAGTTAGGGCTAGAAAGAGTTTTAACTATTTTGAGAGTTTCTTTGTCGAGTTTTCTGCTAGATTTATTTTCTCAGTAACGTCATTCGTTTTCCCTGAGATAATCAAGTTCTTGTATTCATAGAGGTATTGTTTGCATTTCTTTTCTTTCATCTAACCTGTAGTTTTCTCTCCATTTTTTCTCCTGCCTACAGCATTTTTGTTTAAGTGCTCTTACATTAGGGGTAAACCAAGAGGCAGTGGGCTTGTTACTGCGGTTTTTAAAAGCCTTGAGAGGAGCAAGCTTCATGACTGCTGAGTTGATTCGTTCAGAATAGTTAGCTGTGGCTTTATTAGGATCACTCGTAATGGGGGCGGGGGGGGGCAGTAATGCTGCTAAGCTTTCTGTGAGTTCAGTTTTGTTAATTTTATTCCAGGCCCGAGATATTATAACCTGCAAAGATTTATCAACTGAAGGGCTTGAGGCTGGGAATTTTAGAGTGAAACTAAAGGCATTATGATCAGACCTTTCTAGCTGCAGTACCGCTTCCAACTGCTGGTTAGGGTTATATGAGAAGATGACATACAGGATAAGGCCCACCGTACGTCTGGCATTTTGTTTTTAGGTTGAAACAGCTCAAATTATAAACAAATGCTCTGTTCATTTATTAGTAAAACCTTCTAAGTGAAAATTAAAGTCACCTAAAATGGTGCAGTTATGGTGTTGCATGCAAGGTTCGGTAAACTCATTTATAAATAGTAGAAAATTGGCTCATCACAGCCTTTTCCCTCATGTTACGACTTTGATTTGTGAAATGAAAATACATCAGATGATTTTCCGAGAAGTATTTTCTTTTCCCCTGAAGCCATCAATGTGTTCCTAAAGCCCAACCTCTGAAGGTAGTGCAGCGGTCCAGAACATGTTGACGGCCACACTTAAAGGTAAAGAATGCTTTTAGAAGCCATGACGAGACAGGGAGTGCTCCTGTATTATTCAGAAGTTGTGTGCAAGATACTAGTAGCCTGTTGCATGCTGCACAGCATTCCCCGTGATGGGGACTTACATAAATACACAACCCCTGATCTGCAACCACATCTAGGTTTGGGTGGGGCACAGAACAGAGGCCTATTTTTTTTCCATTGCTGCTAGTTTGCTTGCTGTATTATTGCGATTGGACAGTGTCCTGTCAATGATGAATGGTGGAGTATTACACCATAGACATATGTCAGCCTTTGACAATAATGTTTGACTACCACATTGTCACAATCAAACATGCTATGTTCAATTTACTAATGCACTTACACATTCACACTCATTTTATCACATTTATTTTCTTCCCTCAAAAAAATAATACACATTGAAAACATGCTTACTTTAGCCTCTACATGTTGTTCCACATAAATAAAAGTAACTCTCTTTAATATAACATCACCTCCTCTTTGTTTACAGAATCACCCTTCTTCATGGCAAAGTTCACTGAATCTGGGGTGGAGACCTCTATTTTTCTGGCATAGATCTGACAAGTGATTTGATAACTGGGTATGATGTTAATCATAATGTCTAGGAACATCCACACAACCCTTACTAATAGTAAATCATAAGTGTTCTTGTACATAGCATATCTCAAAATAAGGGCCCTTCTTATTACAGATTCATGTGGGTCATCAACAAAGTAGATGCACTTGACAATAATGTAATATTAACCTCGTGAAAGATTGCGGGTTACCAACTACAATAATTTGAGTGACATTGTACACATGATTTTTGTAATACATTGTATCTATTGCAACCACATAAACAATACCACAAATTGTGTGTCCTCTCCAATATGTCTGCACCCTTGCTGAGGATATGTATTTAAGGTATCAGTTGCAGAGTGGTCTGCTTTCTACTTCCACCATTGGTAGCCTATGCAGCCTGAGGCATTGCATCTTCCCACTGACCTCTTTTGCTTTTACGGCTGCGTGGATGCACAGAAGATTATATTGAGAGTCAGGCTGGAGCTGGCAGCTGGGGGCTGTTCCTGGAGATTGGACTGAATCGCCAGGTTTATCGCCGTGAGGGTATGTGCTCTCTGTTTAAACTTGGTTATTAAGAGGGACTAGGGACTCCACTCGGCTGGGGTCACTGGTTTGGCTCAGGTAATTGGCGGCCTTTTAAAGTCTCTTAACTCTATTGACTTTTTTTCATCATCCTTTAAAGTGGAGTCTGTTGACTATGCAAAAGCATTCCAAGGCCTCAGGCGTTGCCGCCAATTTGGAGACTTCAGCCTTGGGTGCAAGCTGAATCCAAACAGGGGCTCAACTACAGCATCTGCTAAAGAGGAGGGTTCTGGTACAGTCATCGATGAAGGCAGGAATGCTCCAAGCAGGTAAAGTCCTAAGTCTGTGCCGAGGAAGGCCTTGACATTGATCAGATGCTGCTTGGTGTCAGTATCAGTGAAGTTGTCTACTTTTGGACTTAGAAATGTAGAAACGTTTCTGGAAGTCAGATCTCATTCAAAGGGGAAGCTGGCAGGATGAGGCTGACTGGTGATTCGATGTTGACAGCTGCAACTTCAATGGCAGCCCCAGTCTTTGTCGATTCTCTAGGCAGAAAGTTGGTAAAAAGCTTCTAAGTCCCACTTCTTGCAATTTGGGGTCAGCAGGAGTGAACTCAAACACCAGCGAAGGGTTCAGGCCTTTGGAGGCACCACTTGGGTGTTAGGACTCACTCCAAAGAAGGCCTCCAGTAGGGTCCAGGGCAGGTTAAGTTGGTACTCATCAGCTGGTCAGTTCCAATGAGAGAGGCCTCTGGAAGCTTGTTGTGTTCCTGTGACTGGAACAGGAGGTCAGCCACTGACCCTTGGAGTTACTTCTGGAGTCATTAGTTCAGGGCAAGCAGGCCTAATCTTCTTTCAAGTTCTTCAGACAGCAGGAAGGCCCTTCTTCTTATTCCTATCAGGTCCAGAAGTGTTCTGAAGAGAGATCTGTGAAGTCAACTTTTATGCCCAGTGGGAGCATGTGGTGGAACGCAATCCATTGCTCACCCCCTAAATCAGTTCTGGTCAGTTCCTTCTCTCCCACTGGGTCTGGAACCAGCCTGGCCAGAGAGACAAAAGAGAGGCAGGCTTAGGTGTGAGTTTCATCTCTCAGGCCTTATTGAACCTAAGGAAGGGGCCCTAGGGAAGGGGCCGCGAAGTGGAGAGCATTGTCGCCCCAACCATTCCCAACTCATCACAGGGTGGGTGGCTCCCCACCCTGTGACAAATTGGGAAAGGGTGGAGTAGAGGCTGCAGACAGGAAGCCGAGAAATTGAGTCTGCTTAGTTTATCATCAGCACTTTTGAAGACACACTGCACAAACTTGAGGTTGCTGCTACCCATGCTACCTTTAGTGTGGGATGCCATTGTGCTCCTGTGTTCCAGTTCCACTACATACAGACTTGTGGAGCGATGGTGCGCACTGCAGGCATGTGTGTTGATCTGACCAAAAGAGCATAGCTTCCCTCCATACCATGTAGGTAAATATAAAATAATTAACAGTAGCGGTTGTGTTTCAAGACTTAAGAGAGCTGCTACTACTAGCAACAGGTGCTCTAGATAAAACCACGCACAAGGCTAAGAGGAGTCAGCTGCTGCAGCAGCCCTTCAAGTTACTTCCAATTTGCAGGCCCCAGAACATATAATAAGTGCTTAAAATATTTCCATGTGCAAAGGATCAAGAAAATTGAATTTGTCTGCCATTTAGATTTCAGTAATCAATTCCAATTTCCCTGCATCTTCGGACGAGGTGCCCACAATGTCAAAGTTGTGAAAACAGAAACTGCTATGAACAGGTGAGCAGAGCTCCCAGATCCCACCTGTGTGGCAAGAGGAAGGGCTGCCGGCAAGGAGCAGGCTAAGATCTTCATCAGAAGAGTGCAAGCATTCATCAAAGGAATAGAACGAGTAAATGCATATGTGTCCTGGGTGATGAGATGACTGAAGGTTATTTCAACTCCACTTCTTACTGCTGTTTCGCCGGGACACCTGTCCATTCCTCCTCTCTGGATGCTTCTGCTCCAGGCCTCTGCTCTCTCACTTTCTGTATTGCAGAGCCCACATGCCTAGTCACAGGTGCTGCACTGCAGATTTTGGACTGAAAGGCTCACAGGTACATTTACTTTGCATTAATGTTTACTTGGCTGCATCAACCTTCTTAAAGGTCCCATTGTGAGTGTCTGAGGGCCAATCATGCAACAAAGCAGCTTGGCACTGCCCCGCCCCCAGCAATGGAGTTTCGGCGTCTCCGAACCACGGCGGTGTAAGTGCGGAGGTCCAGCCAGTGGCCCTTGCAAAAGCACGGAAAAGCAAGAAGCTTATGTTGGTAGCTCCCCGCGGCTGAAACGCGGCATTTTGGATTTTGCCGCGAGAACGCTTTCCTTCCTGAACTGGCAGCTGGGCAGCAAGAGGTGCTGCTGATGGAAGTTAATGGTGGAGGCGGAGGCGGGTGAAGAGTGCAGCGGCCGAATTTTGCCGCAGCTGACAGCTTCTTTCTCCGGACCGGCATCATAGCAACAGGTGGCAGGCGTCTGAAGCGTGAATGGTGTCAGAATGGTGTCAGAGTGAGGATGCTGGCAATGCAGTGACCAGCGGACTGACGGGCGGCAACTGGGGCGGAATTGGAGCTCCACGGCTTCGGAGGAGGAGGGCGCGCACTTGTGGCAGCGGAGAGGGTGTGGATCACTGCTGCTGTTGAGGTGGATTGTTGGGGGAAACCCCAGCGGCATACTCCGGCTTTCCCTGGACTGCGGCACTGCTGTAAGTTGAAACGCACCTGAGGCGAGGCGAGGCGGAGGCGCGGGCAGGTGAGCAGGGAACGGCAGCATCGACAAAAAGAGTCAGAGCATCGACAAAAAGAGTCAGAGACTCGGGAGTTTGAGGTGTTTGGAGCAGGGACGGCCGCACGAGGTGTTGGTGTATAATTGTGCTTACTCCTGGTCCCCGCGATAAAAGCTTACTGGCCCTCCCGCAGTGCGGGACGCGCGCGGGCAGCGCCTGGGCCCGTCTGCGGCCGAACGAGGCAGGGCCACCCCCTTTGCGCCAAGATACCAAGACAAACATCAATTCGCGAAATCCGGTAAGAGAAATAAAGTTTGTTCCCCGGTTATTGTAAACCATTATACTGACTAACGATGGGAAAAAGGAAATTGCCATTAAAGGGGAAAGTGCTCCCAAAGAGTGCGCCAATTACCAAATACTTGAAAATGCTGTGGGGCTTATTAATAGTGAAATTGTCCATGTCGAGGGGCAATTGGCAGCTACATAAACAGCTCTTGATGCTGCCCTAAAAGAATCTGCACTTGAAGGCCGCCGCCATAAATGTGTCTTACCTGGGGAACACAGGGGAGGAAATTGAGCTGATAGTAGATAATATCTCTGCAAAAGAAACTGTACCTAAAGCGCCTAATCCATGCGTGTTAAATACATCTCTGGAGATCTCGGTTCCAACGGATGACACGCTTCCAACATCTCCCCGGCAAAAAAAAAGAAGGAAGCCCTGCGAACTACAAACAATGTGGCGGAGCAGTTACTATCAAATGCCAAAATTAAATCGAAGCCCAAGCAAAAAAAGGCGACAAAAACCCAGGGACCTTAAGGGGGAGAATAACCCCACCAACCCAAAGTCACAAGACCTTGAGACACTATTTAAAAGACTTCATGGCAAATTGGACAGTATAGAAAGACGCCTAATGTCAGAGATTAAATTGTTACAGAAAGACATGGCCTTTCTAACGGAAATGGTTATCGAAATTTTACCTTCAAAATCTATGAACAAAGATACCAGTATTATCAAACCTACTAAGTCTATTCTTAGGCCGATGGAGGACGCTAGAGAAAACAGGGGCCAAACTATTAATCACCCTACTAATCAAAGTCAGGACACTTTTGCTGTAAAGGACGTATCGCCACTACAAACTTTACCTTGCTTATTGCCATATAAAGCCGATATCCCACCCGCCATAAGGGAGCAGCAAAATATACAATCAACTAGGATAAATAGAACCAAAGAAGACAATAATAACATCCAGGGGACATTAAATCTTCCCCCACAGGCGACTCCATATGTTATTATCTTAAATAATGATCCAAAAACAGTGGTAAATCAGAAGGAAATATATGAGTCCCTGAAAAATCAAGTAGTCCATTGGTTTTCTGTCAATGCGGATGTTGGGGTGAACATATTGCAAGAAGCCATCATTATGATAAGGAGAGTGAATTGGGTGGGCAAATACAGAAAAACATCTCGGGGGATTGCATTGTTGTAAACTTTCGGGATTGTGAATTGGTGGGTGATTTGCTGAATGCTTTATCAAATGATGATATTGGGTACATTCCTGAAAATGCTAATCATATATTGGCTGTCCCACTGGGATATTTTTATAGGCCTAGTCATAGCAACGCCTATGTAAACATGAGTCAACGTCAACGCTTGCCACAATCCATACCACTGCACAATAGATATGCAGCATTAAGAAGATGCAGTGAAGTAGATTGACTCAGAAGGAGCTCGGCTTGGCTATCTGAAATGAAAACGGATTATATCATTAAAAAGAGTGTGGAAGCCGCAGATGTTAATATGATTACACAAAGGGAGGCAAATTTTGTGGAGGGTACCCTGGATAGTTGCGAGGGTGATATTGATATATCTAATTTTGTGATGACTGTAGAATCTGATGACTTAATAGTACCATCGCAAAAAGGTAATTTGGATAAACATATGAATTGCAATATTGATTATATTCCCACTTGTAACACAAGTAAAGCTATTCCGGGCAAATACCAAAGTGAATCCTAAACCTTATGACATGGAATGTCGCAGGGATCAAAAATAAAATTAATGATGAGGCTTGGCTGAAAACGTTAGATGGGTGTGCGCTAGCTCTACTTCAAGAAACATGGTCTACGGAACCTTTTTTATAAATGGTTATCAAACTGTTTGTACAAACGCCATTCCATCTAGGGTGGGACGAGCTAAAGGAGGTTTAGCTACTTTAATTGCTACCACATCGCCCATGAAATTAATGAAAATACATTTATCGTCAGAATATTATCAGTTTTTGTTACTACAATCAGAAGGAAAGCAGGTTGTCATTGTAATAAATTTTTATAATAATATATTTGATAAATCAAAGAGTAAAGTAATTGGGCTACTTGAAAAAGATTTGGATTATTTCCTTGAGGGGGTAGGTGGTGACTATGCATTAATATGGGCAGGGGATTTTAACTGTGTTAAATGTACCTATGAAGCGGGGAGCCCTGCGGATATTGTGACCACCGAGGAGACAGGATACCCCACTTCTCCCATGATCTATATGGGGAATCCATTAATAATGTGGTGCATAAATATGATTTGGTGATCTTGGATCCCACCCCTGTGGGAGGGAAACTAACCTACCAACATTTGTAGGAGCAAGGTCATCCTCAAATATAGACCACTTTATTGTTTCAGCAAACCTTAGCGAACTGGTGGAAAATGTATTGATTAACACCAGTTTATTTAGCGACCATCATCCCTTAACAGTATCATTAAGATTAAAATTGACCCAAAAAGAACAGGGTAAGAGATTGGAAAATGATATTGAAACGCAGGGGAACAACGGAGTGTCAATAAAATGGTCAGGTTTAAACTAGGCCTGGGCGGTAAATTCCGTTCCGCTCGCGGAATTTGCGGAATTTGGGTAATTTCGCGTTCCGCGGAGAACGCGGAATTACCAAAAATTCCGCGATCCGCGACTTCGCGGAATTTTTTGCTTGTTCGCGCTTTAAAATGCGTGTTCACGAGATATTTCTCCCCGAGCACGCAAACAGCGTTCGCGAACAGGAAAAAAGCATCGCGAACGGGCGGAACAAGCAATTCCGCGTGTTCGCTGAACTTTTGCGTGCTCGCGGAGATTTTTTACCGTTTCGCGGAGCTTTGCGTAGCGCGACTACGCAAATTCCGCCCACCCCTAGTTTAAACCCGGTCATATTCATGTCAAAACTTAAGGAAAAAATACAAGATGATATAGAAATTTGTCTGGATAGTTCTGCCCCGAGCCAGGAGATTATAACTGCTTTTAATAAAATTATATTTGAAATTGCTGGTGATCTAAGTAGTAAAAGACAGTATAAGGCGCGTGATTCTAATCCTAGATGGTTTAATCATGAATGTTCTAAGCTGAACGGGGATTTGAAATTGGCTTTAAAGCAAATACCTAGAGATAGTGCAAGGATTTGTACTCTGCGAAATTATACAAAAATACCCTGAAAGAAAGAAAAAGGGAGATCCGCGAAGGGGCGTGGGAGAAACTAATCCAGGCTGCAGAATTGAAAGACTCAGCCCATTTTTGGAAAACAGTTAATCACCCCTTTTTCAAAGATAATACAACAGTAAATATTGATACTGTGGTACCCCCAGAAGACTGGGTTGCCCATTTTGAAGGCATTTTTAACCCAGATGGTGCAAAAATAACTGAGAATATAAAAGGAAATTGTATAATGGTAGAACCCATCAATTCTTTACCAATATCGCCAGAAGAGATTAAATTAGCTTTACAAAAATGTGCGAATGGTAAGGCTGCCGGTCCGGACGGGGTACCAATAGATGTTTTTAAGCATGATATGGATTTCTGGATACCCATTTTAACGAATGTTTTTAATGCCACTATTGGGGGCTTTTTACCAGCTACCTGGGTTGAAAGTATCATCGTACCGATTTTTAAAAAGGGTGATAGAGGAAAGCCAAATTGCTACCGCCCAATATCTCTTCTTGACTCCACGTCAAAATTGATGGGCCGTATAATGCTGGAAAGACTTGAAATTTGGGCCAATGAGGAAAAAATACTGACCGATGTACAGTATGGTTTCAGAAGAGGAATTGGGATGGTAGAGCAGTGTTTAAACTTAGAGTTAATAATAGGGAAGTATACTTTAGCAAAGGAAGGGGCGCTACACCTCTGTTTCGCTGACCTTACTTGTGCCTTTGATTTAGTCAATCACAGCAAACTATGGCAAACACTGAAAGGGTTAGGGGCCCCCAGTGATATAATTACATACTTATCACAGATCTATACCCATTTAACATCTAGGGTACAGTTCGGAAAGAGGGGGGAATGTACACCTGACTTCAGTGTAAGGAGCGGCATCAGACAGGGTTGTGTATTAGCGCCCCTTCTTTTCTCTCTATATGTTAACAATGTAGACCCCTTTTTAGAAAATCTTAGTGTTGATGCTCCGAAAGTTGGGACTCGTTCAACCCCCGTACTGCTTTATGCAGACGACGCAGTCCTTATATCAAGGACAGCGAACGGCCTACAAAATCTTATAGAAAACTTTGCCCTATACATGACAAAGAAAGATTTGAAATTAAATTTAAAGAAAACTTTTGTAAGGACATGTGGGGGCAAAAAGCCTAAAAACAAACAACATCATGTAGGTGGAGTTTTAATTAACAGAGTCTCATCTTTCTCTTATTTGGGGTTGCTTTTTAATAAGAATGGTACATGGAACTCCCATATTGAATTATGTAATATGACTTTTTTAAGATCAATAGAGAGCATTTTTATATTTTCGGTGAAGATGGGTAATAAACCCATCCGTGAAATCTTTGCACTCTATCGGAGCAAATGTATTTCAGGGGCCTGTTATGGAGCTGCTATTTGGGGTAGGTCTAACATCACCTCCCTACAGACCCAAGAAAATAAATTCTTAAAGAGATTATTGGCAGTCCCCAATGGGACCGCAAACTACACAATTCATAAAGAACTATCAGCTCTGTATATTAGTGATACAATAAATGTTGCAGGTCTTACCTTTTGGTACGGCATTTGGTCTAAGGACGAAACAAAATTCACTAAAGAATTAATTATGGACTGCCTAGCACTCGATCAGAGTAGGAAGATTCCATGGCTGGAGCATATTCACAATATTTTAAAACTTTGCAAACCTGACATGGATAGAAGAGACCCCCTTCTATACAGGAGCTTAGTAAACAGGAACTTAAGCACAAATATTTAAAAATAATGGAAAACGAAAGAGAACGGTCTGTCAGTCAAAAATACACTGTCATATCATATTGTGAACGACCCCTTGTGAGAGGCCTACAGCCGTACTTAATATTGGTGAAAAACGTACAACAGAGATTTTACCTTACAAGGCTAAGGATGGGTACGTTACACCACCTAGTTGCTTTCCCTAGAGTGGAAAAATGGTGTCAGAAACTTCCGAATTGCCCATGTGATGGAAAATCTATGCAATCCACGATGCACTTTATTCTCTTTTGTAGTTTTTATAAGGATATCCGGAAATCAGTTTTAAAACCTCTTTTTTTATCAAACATGCTTTTTAATTATAAATATGCATTCAACCTTGTATGTAGTCTAGAAAATGTGAAAATTATAAGTACTGTTATTCATTTTATACAACTTGCAGTTAGGAAACGAAAAGATTATTCACATCTAGATGCACTGATATATGAAAATTTAGATGGTTATTTTTAATACCGTTCTTTTTTAAGTATGTACTGCTTGCCAAGATGTTCACTTTGTATTCTAGGTTTTACTATGTACTTCTTGCACTAGCACTTTATTTCCCACGATCGAATGTATTGATCAGTCTGTAAATTCTTAGTCCTTTCAGATCACCAAGAATGATTAATGATGGTCATATGGATTTCAAAAATATTCTAAAAAATAATTTATAAATGTATTTTAAATCTTTTTAAATGATCCAGAACGACAATGTACATTTAGGAATGTTTTTATAGTATGCTTTTATGGTGAGATTTGTTGCACCGAATAAAGCTGATTTTGATTTTGATTTTTTGAGTGTCTGAGGGTTGCTTTGGATCACAACTAGGCATAAGCAGTCTCCGGATAGCATTGTCATTCATGTAGGCTATCAGTTTTGCATGGGTGCCACTACAATATGCAAGATAGTGAAGAATAATGTTAGCTACTTCCAGAACGTGGTTTCTGTAATTTTTTATGTAGCAAATTACTCTTGTGCAGTGGATACTTTGAAATGATTTGCACCACTTGTTTGCATGATTAGGATCTCTGGAGCTGTGGCTGAAGGCACTACAAGTTTGTCACAGTGTCTGTCAATGGGTCAAAAAGGTGATTAGAAATGCATGACCATCTAATCCTTGACCTCTCTGCAGAGCACACAGTGCAGTGGTTACATATTTCGTTTGTAATTGTCATTCTGTACAAATGGGTGTGATGGGGCCCTCTTCATGTGGGTATACAGTTTTCAAGATTATGACAAGGTAAAGGAAAAGAAAATGCAGTGGTTGCTTGGTACTTAAAACTCATCACTAACTTTTACACCCCATCACTTTCAAATGTAACTAGCTACCACTGATAAAATCCAAATTGACAATTAAGATGGATTTTACATTACTATCAAAATGAGTCCTTGAGACATTTTTCTAGCTTTTCCCAATCTGAATTTAGCACTTATTGAATAGTGTAAACCATTGTTAGCCTATGGGAGAGCCTGCCTTGCCACAGTGAAAATGACTTTGGGAGGTTTTCACTGCCAGGACATGTTAAACATTTAATAAACATATACTACATTCAAATACCATGCACCCTGCCGATGAGCTTTTAAGGCCTGTTTTAGGGGTGACGTCTTTGTATTAAAATCAATGGTTTAGACCAAGCAAAAGGTTTATTTGGCCAGATTGAGTATTGTGCAAATGTTTGTTTCCTCTCTGGGAAAGGAAAAAGCACCAGTATTAAATTCACATTCCATTTCCACAGCAGCAGAAAAAGATATTGAACTTTCATTGCGGTATGCTGAATTTCAATTTGTCTTAAGTCAAAAACATGCAGAGACACTTCCATTGCATCAAAATTACAACTGTCAGATAGATTTAATACCTGGTGCAAAGGTACCTCGCAGTTGAATCTATACATTGATTGAGAAGGAAAATCAACATATACGAAAATATTTGGATAATTACTTAAAAATGAATTATATTACCGTCCAAATACCCTGCTGCCGTGCCATTAATTTTCGTTCCAAAGGCTAATGGCAAATTAAGAACATGTAGGGATAACAGAGCACTTAGAAATATTATTGTAACAAATTGTTATCTTCTACTGGTCATTTCTGTCCTTTTGGTCCAAGTTAGCTAAGCAGTGATCTATAAGAAATTGGATGTGAGTGGGGCATACAACTCTATAAGAAGAAGGTCAGGTAACAAATGGAAGACTGCCTTCTGTATCAGAGTTGTCTCTTTCTCTCTCTCTTACTTTCTTTATCCCTTCGGCATATATAATCAGTGATACCTTTGAAAACTCTTGAAGCAGTCTCTACAGAAATAAATGAATTGGGACATGGTCTCTATAGTCTTTGTCCCTGAAAAGCCTGCATGATGCCATTGATTCCTTATACTAGACATGCGGTTTCCAACCTGTCTCCGAACCACATATCTCATCCTTCCTCCAGCAGCCCTCTTCAATCTGGTCCTTTCTCCAGTCCCACTCTCCTTTTAATCCCTCATTTACTGGACGAGCCAGGTGGTTCTTCAGATCTAGCCATTTTGCTAGTGCTCTTCATTTACTCTCTCTTGAGTGCACCCTAATAAAGAAACCACTCTGCTCTCTCCTAAGAGATTCTTTAGGAAGGTGAGGGTAAACACGTTGAATATAGGTACATATTGGAGTACTGGTCTCTCTGTTTTGGATATTGGCAATTCACCTTTAGCCCCATGGAAATATGGGACTCTCTACCATATCCACAATACGTAACCAGATTGCATAACAAAAAATTTTAATGTGTGTATATCAGAGGATTCTTAGATGTTGGATAGCTCAGTGCAAGATAGTGGAGACAGACCAATTCAAGACAGCAGATTGGATTATGTTCAGGAGCAGAGACTGCCTAAGACAGCCTTCAGCCCAACCACAGTATAAAAGGACAACAAAGAAAGAACTAATTTACTCCACAACTCAGATCATGTATTTTAGTGTGCTAGGTCCCTGGCTGCTCAGCTGCAAACTTGCATCTATGCCTCGCTCCATGTTCTAGTTATCACAAGTAACCATAACTCATGCCCTCACCATGTATTGCTAATTACCCCACATATTACAACACTCATGGCATCTTCTATGACATAATTACTAATATCACTTCAACATTTGCAATGAAATTATTGATGAGAAAACTGTGCATGGCGGGGGTGCACCTTATGGTTACCTAAGGGCATGAGTTATAGTTACTTGAGATAACTATCACTGGTGAATTTCAGTGGTTTTGTATGCTTAAAATGGCATTTTCACCTAACAATAACATTACTTTAACCTTTGTTTAAAAAAAAAAATATATATATATATTCACTGAAAAAAACAGGGATGTTATAGTTAGGTTCAGATTTTACATGCACAAAACCATAGAAAAAACCATAGAAATTCAGCAGTTATAGTTATCTCAAGTACATATACTGTGTGCCCTAAGGTAACTATAACTCGTGCCCCCATCATGCACAGTTTTCTCATGAATAATTTTACAGCTAATGTTGCAGTTATATCAATGATGTCATACGATATGACATGAGTGATGTAATATTTGGGGCAGTTAACACTGCAAGGGCACCAGTTATAGTTACCTTCGCACATGACCAACCCCCCACATGCAGCCAACCCCCTAAAGGCAGGCACACAGGGCCCCCTCCCTGGGCCACTTTTGGCCCCAGGGGCCCCACACCTGGGAACCCCATCACCCAGGGCCCAGTACAATTTTTAGGGGGAGGATGCATGGTTCCCCCCTTCCTGGGCTGCTTTTGTACCCAGGACCCCATCCCCTGGGACCCAGCAACATAATTTGCCTGCCACATTTTGTGGGAAGCCCATTTTTTAGGGCGGGGGTACGTAGCCCCCTCCCATATTTTTGGCCCCAATGGCCCTTATCTCCTGGGGCCTCCCACTATATTTATGAGGGAGGGGGCATGCATTACCCCTCCATAGGCCAATTTCAGCCTTAGGGACCCCATCCCATGGGGCCCGGTCATATTCTAAAGGGGGAGGTGGGCATGCAGCCCCCTTCCATGAGCTGTTTTCGGTGCCAGGGACCCCATCCCCTGGGGCCCAGAACCTTTTGAAACTAAGAGACAGCACATGGTCCCCCCTTCCGGGGCCAATTTTGGCCCTGGGGTCCCCATATCCTGCGGCACGGCCAACAAGGGGTGAGTGTGTACCCAGGGCACCCAGCACACTATGGTTTTAGGCTACAGGGGAACCCCAAGGCCTCCGGGGTCCCAGCCGGATGCACTCTTCCAGCAGGAGCCGGCATTGCTCCCGCCTGCAGGGAGCACTTAAAAAAGCTGCTCCTTGCGGGCGGAAACAATTTTTTCATCTCTTTCCCTGCCCGCTTCAGTGCAGGCAGGCAAACAGATGAAAAATCCACTCCCAGTGGCGCACCTAAAAAAGCTGCTCCTTGCGGGCAAGAACAATTTTTTCATCTGTTTCCCTGCCCGCCTCAGTGCGGGCAGGCAAACAGATGAAAAGTTCACTACCAGTGGGCGGGAGCATTTTTCATGGTCCTGCTCATAGGGAGAGGACTTAGTGTTTGGCAGAAGTTTTGAAATTGCACCCACCAAGAGAGAGTAAACACAGGTTTCCTTGCTTGTGCTAGTGCTGGCTGGGAAACTGCTTTGTGCTGGCGGTGGGCACCCCGGACTTAGCAGGAGCCGGCCCGGGGGGATGGGGACCCCAGGGCCAATAATGGCTCTGGGAGGGGGGTCATGCAGCCCCCCTCCATTTTGAAAATAGTGCTGGTGCCCCAGGGATGGGGTCAGGGAGGGGGGCTTAGTGCCCCTCCCCCTTTTCAACTATGGCTGCATCCCAGGGAATGGGGCCCCCAGTACCAAAATTGGCCTAGGGAGGGGGGCCACATGCACCCCCCAAATATATATATATTAATTCTCCTTGGGACATGGCCCGCCCGGGTCATTGCACTTGTTTTTTTTGCCACAGATCCATGGATCTCCCATTAATTCATGGCATAATTAAAAAAAAGATTTTTGGCCTCAGGCAGCTTTCCTTTGTGACCCCACCACCAGGCCTAGGGGGTCAGGGTATTCCTACCCTGACCCCTTGTTTTTTGTGTTGTTTGGGCCTTTGGCTGAGTCCCGAGTCCCAAGATGGCTGCCACCACTTCCTGGTTGAAGTGGTGGCAGTCAATCGGATCTCAGCATGAGATCTGCTGGATCTGCGAACCCTCCGTGTCCCTAGATATACATAAATCTTTTTCTTTAATAACTCCAAAACTACTGAACACATATGCACCAAATTACAAAAAGAGATCACTGTGGACCAAGATCTAACTTTCTGGCAAATTTGGTGAAATTCCGTTCAGCAGTTTGGGCTGTAGTTGTGTCTACAATCCCCATGGGAAATTTAGTGGGGGAAAAGCATTTTGGCCCCTCCTTTTTTCAACCTCCACTTAACAAATCACACAAAAATTTCCCAGACAGAAGCTGAAATGAGTAGCAAACTAGTTTTGAACATTTTGTGAAGATTCATCAAACTGCACCAAAGTTATTAGGAAAACAAAACATGCTAGGTCCTAACTATAGCAACATAATATATATATATATATATATATATATATATATATATATATATATATATATATATATATATATATATATATATATATATATATATATCTACTGGCGGTCGCCAGTAGATAGTTATAGTTAGAACCTATTTTCCATAGGAAATCCGCGACATTCTATTTGAAATAACTCTCTTGCCGGTTGACGTATCTTCGCAAAATTTTCAAACTTTGTGGGGCGCTCCGGTCCGCTCCTACCCTGAAAGTCTCGGGGTGATTCGTCAAGCGGGGGCCGAGAAAAAGGGGGTCCCAAAACGCGTTTTCCCCATTCATTTTTCCATAGGAAACTTTAGACACGGCTACAGCCCGAACTGCTGAACGGAATTACACCAAATTTGGCAAAGAGGTAGTTCTTGGTTCAGAAAGAACCCTTTTTGTTAAATGGTGTAAATCCGTTCAGTAGTTGCTGAGAAAATCAAAAGTAAAAGTACATATATATCTATGGCCGCGTCGGATTCGCGCACCCTCCCGATCACGAGCTGCATGCTAATTGGCTGTCAACACTCCAAATCAGGAAGTGTTGGCAGCCATTTTGTCCCTCGGTAGAACCGAGGGACAGAAACAAGTGCGCAAAACGCACAAAGGGGGCAGGGTAGAAACACCCTGACCCCTAGGTCTGCTCAGGGGTCCCACAAGGACCCCCTGGGCAAAAAATTATTATTATTTTTTAAATCGGCAGGATGCGCTCAGGGTGCGCGGATCCTGCCGAAAATCGAAGCGCGGTCTCCGCGCTCGATGTTAATTGGCCCCTGGGTGGCCCAAGTCCCGGGGGCATGGTGGGGGTTTTAATTTATGTAGGGGGCCTCTAAGGCCCCCAAGCCCTGGGGACCACCACCCCCGGGGCTTTATTTAAAATGATGGCGGGAGGGCTCTGAGCCCTCCCGCAACCCCGGGACCGCCACCTCCCCGGGGCTTTTTTTTTTTTTTTAAACCTGTGTGGGGGGCTCCAGCCCCCCCACATGCCCCGGGGACCGCCACCTCCCCGGGGCACTAAACATTTAAATATGGGGGTCCTCCCCGGGGCTGTGCACTGAATGGGAGGGGGGCCGCGCGGCCCCCCTCCTGGAGCCCTTGATGGCCCTGGGGACCACCACCCCCCAGGGCCGGCTCCTGCAGTGTCCCGGGGTGCCTACCCCCGGGACACTGCTGTTTGCTATGACAGGACGGGAGCCTCGCGGCTCCCGCCCTGTCATAGCAAACTTGGTTTGCATTTTGAAAGAGAGAGCAGGAAACCTGCTCTCTCTTTCAAAATGCAAACCAATTGCTTTTCCACATGGGGAGCAGCATGTTAGCTGCTCCCCATGTGGAAAAGCAATGCCGGCTTCCGCAGGAGGCGGGGAGCCGGCTGGGACTGTGGGGGATTGGGGACCCCCACAGTCTCCAACGTGAGGCCAGGCCCCGGGGATGGGGTCCCCGGGGCCATAAGTGGCCCAGGAGGGGGCCACGCAGCCCCCTCCCCAAAGTTCCAATTTTTTTTTTTTTTAAATAAGGGAAAGGCCGGCCCCGGGGATGGGGTCCCCGGGGCCTTAAATGAGCCTGAGGAGGGGGCCACGCAGCCCCCTCCAAAGAAAAAAATAAAAATCAAGGCAATGCCCCGGGGATGGGGTCCCCAGGGCCAATACAGGCCCAGGGAATGGGGGCCACGCGGCCCCTTCCCGTTTTTTTTTAATTTAAAAAAAAAAAATGCTCAGGCCCCGGGGGATGGGGTCCCGGGGCCAAAGGTGGGCAAGGGAAGGGGGCCACGCAGCCCCCTCCCATTAAAAAAAAAAACGCCCGGCATAGTGCCGGAGGCCCGCCCCCTCCCTGCAGTACTCTGCAGTACTCTGCAAACGCGCCCTGGCGCGTTTGCAGAGAGGGACAATCCCCTTGAATACTGGGGGTCCCTGGGGCCAACTAGCCCACCAGGAACCTCCAGTATGCGCCAGGGGCTGCCTTGCAGAGACGTGTACATAGGCCACGGCCCTTTACACCTCTCTGCAACGCAGCTCTGTGGCGCTTTGGAGGTATATGGTGGGCTAGTTGGACTCCAGGGACCCTCAGGATTCAAGGGGACTTAATCCCTCAACTTAAAACGCGCCACAGGGGCGCGTTTGCACAGTGGTGAAGGGAGGGGGCGGGGCTTCATGTGACATGTGTGCAAACAGGCCCCATGGCGCGTTTTAAGATGGGGATTAAATCCCCTTCAATCCTGAGGGTCCTGGGAGCCAACTAGCCCAACAGGTACATCCAGAAAGCGCCACAGAGCTGCGTTGCAGAGAGGTGTAAAAGGGGTGTGGCCTCTCTACACGTCTCTGCAACGCAGCCCCTGGCGCATACTGGAGGTTCATGGTGGGCTAGTTGGCCCCTAGGGAACCTCATGATTCAAGGGGACTTAATCCCCCAACTTAAAACGCGCCACGGGCGCGTTTGCACAGATGTCACCTCAGGCCCCGCCCCTCCCTTCACCATTGTGCAAATATTCCTCTAAAATCTGCCTTACTACAAATTCCGATTTACTCACCTGTTATCAGGAGAGACCTCAGTGCTGCATCTTTCAGCCCAGTACTGGTCCTGAAAAGTAATTTTAACCGTACTTACCGGTAACTTGAATTTCCTTCATAGGCTAACATTGACTGGTTTCACTTGGAAATTCTTCTAAGTGTAGAGTTTTGGAATTTTTAAATATTCCTCTAAAATCAGCTGAAATACGAATTCCGATTTACTCACCTGTTATCAGGAGAGACCTCAGTGCTGTATCTTTCAGCCCAGTACTGGTCCTGAAAAGTAATTTTAACCGTACTTACCAGTAACTTGAATTTCCTTCCATAGGCTAACATTGACTGGTTTCACTTGGAAATTCTTCTAAGTGTGGAGTTTTGGAACTTTAAAATATTCCTCTAAAATCAGCCGAAATACGAATTCCGATTTACTCACCTGTTATCAGGAGAGACCTCAGTGCTGCATCTTTCAGCCCAGTACTGATCCTCAAAAGTAATTTTAACCGTACTTACCAGTAACTTGAATTTCCTTCCATAGGATATCATTGCCTGCTTTTTGCTGAAAAAGTTTCTAAGTGTTGATTTTTGAAACATACAAATATTCCTCTAAAATCAGCCGAAATCCGAATTCTGATTTACTCACCTGTTATCAGGAGAGACCTCAGTGCTGCATCTTTCAGCCCAGTACTGGTCCTGAAAAGTAATTTTAACCGTACTTACCGGTAACTTGAATTTCCTTCATAGGCTAACATTGACTGGTTTCACTTGGAAATTCTTCTAAGTGTGGAGTTTTGGAACTTTAAAATATTCCTCTAAAATCAGCCGAAATACGAATTCCGATTTACTCACCTGTTATCAGGAGAGACCTCAGTGCTGCATCTTTCAGCCCAGTACTGATCCTCAAAAGTAATTTTAACCGTACTTACCAGTAACTTGAATTTCCTTCCATAGGATATCATTGCCTGCTTTTTGCTGAAAAAGTTTCTAAGTGTTGATTTTTGAAACATACAAATATTCCTCTAAAATCAGCCGAAATCCGAATTCTGATTTACTCACCTGTTATCAGGAGAGACCTCAGTGCTGCATCTTTCAGCCCAGTACTGGTCCTGAAAAGTAATTTTAACCGTACTTACCGGTAACTTGAATTTCCTTCATAGGCTAACATTGACTGGTTTCACTTGGAAATTCTTCTAAGTGTGGAGTTTTGGAACTTTATAATATTCCTCTAAAATCAACCAAAGTACGAATTCCAATTTACTCACCTGTTATCAGGAGAGAACCCAGTACTGCATCTTTTAGCCCAGCACTGACCCTGAAAAGTAATTTTAACCGTACTTACCAGTAACTTATATTTTCTTCCATAGGAATCCATTGTCTGGTTTTCAGCAGAAAAGTCTCAAAGTGTCGATTTTCACAAACTACAAATATTCCTTAAAATCGCCTGTATGACTTAAACGCATTCTTTCAACTGTTTACAGGAGATGCACCAGTGCTGGATCCAGGATCCAACACTGAGTAAGAAAAAGTAACGATAACAGTTTTTACCTGCTAAGTGAATTTCCTTCCATAGGATAACATTGGCGATTCTATGAGAAAAAGTTTCAAAGTGTCAACTTTTAAAATACAATAATATTCCTTAAAAATCACGACTGTAACCAAAACGCTTTTACTCAACTGTTTACAGGAGATGTACCAGGACTGAATCTAGGATCCAGTCCTGTGGTTAGAAAAGTAATCCATAAAGTAACTAATTGCATTTAACTAGAAATTCACATTGAGCTGAATGTTGCATTGTGTTTGAAAATGTGTTGCCCATTGCAACAACTGTAACTACTGTACTTAAAAGTCTACTGCCTATGTGCAAAGTATTTAAACTAAAGTAATTCATTCTGAGAAAGTATTTTTGTAATGTAATGTATAATGTAATTACAATGTAATTTAAAAAATAAAATATGTAAAAAAAATTGTTTCTAAACATGTAGTAAATCAGTATGAAAAAATTAATATAACAATTAATACATTTAAAAATTGTCATTTACAAAACCTTTGAAATTCACTGAAAAAACTGTAGGTTTCAGACATGTTATAGTTAGGAATTAGCATTTAAAAACCTTTGAAATTCACTGAAAAAACCATAGGTTTCAGATATGTTATAGTTAGAAATTAGCATTTAAAAAACCTTTGAAATTCACTGAAAAAACCATAGGTTTTAGGGACAGTTACAGTTAGTTGGACATTTTACTCGTACAAAACCCGTGAAATTCCCCGTTATAGTTAGTTCAGCTAACTATAACTCGCTGCCCGCAATGCACTGCTGATGACGTCACATATTACATCACTCATGACATGGTCAGTGACATCACTGATGACATCACTGATGACATCTCAAATGACATCACTGATGACATCATCCACGTGATAATCTGATGCAGCTCTTCACACCCATATATAACCTTTGATACACCCAATCTAAATTACAGACTGCCATTCGCAAAACCATAGACACTCCAACACCAATAACTACATACCCACTCACTGATTCTTAGGTCTACACACCCACATCCACTCACTCACCCGTACAGTCACTCATACGTATGGTCACTCAGTACAGGACTATCATATGCACTCTTACTCCTATATAGACACTCAAACACCGCCACTCATCCATAGAGGTACTCACACACCTAGTCAGTCATGCAAATAATTAAACACACTGCCATTTACTCACCTATACAGTTATACACACACCAGCTCACTTAATCATAGAAATACTAGCACATTGTTACGCTCTTATATAATCACTGATACAAGCACACACTCATCCATACAGCCACTATCACAATCACTCACTCTCGCTTATAGCTATTTATATACTCCAACACACATATATACTGCCTTTCACATATGTAGTTACTCACACATGTACCACTGGGACATACATTCACTCACTAACACACTCTTACACACACTTACCCACCCATACAGTCTATCACAGATGCACTCTTGAAACCATCCACCCAGTGAATCACCCACTCACACATCTATGCACAGTCGCACACACCCCATCCACACAAACACTCAGGCACCCATACAGATACTCAGACAACAAATCAATAACTCTTATAGACACTCATGTAGCTATTCACAAACCCATGCAGCCACTTACACAGCAACAGACAGACGGATACAGATATTCACCCAGTTTAGTCACTAACCCATGCATTCAGTAAGATACGTTAAATCACTCACTTATAGAGTCAGTCACGCACCTACTAAATCATCCATACAGACACTTACACACCCACTCATTCTTCAATACGTCTTTTCCTATATATATTAAAAATATTTAAACTTTACAGAAACACACAGTCACTGGATGATGTCATCAGTGATGTCATTTGAGATGTCATCAGTGATGTCATCAGTGATGTCACTGACCATGTCATGAGTGATGTAATATGTGACGTCATCAGCAGTGCATTGCGGGAGCGCGAGTTATAGTTAGCTGAACTAACTATAACAGGGGAATTTCACGGGTTTTGTACGAGTGCAATGTCCAACTAACTATAACTGTCCCTAAAACCTATGGTTTTTTCAGTGAATATATATATATATATATATATATATATATATATCCAACCAAAATAGTCACCTGCTGAGGAAGGGCCCACAACAGGTAAGTATATGCCAACAATTCTTTAATGGAAGGAAGCACTTTGCAGAGACACTAGCCATGCCCACAATAGGAGAAATGTCCAGCCCGACGCGTTTCGTGTAAAACACTTCCTCAGGGGCTCAGAACAAACAGTCAAAGGCACGGCAATTTTGGCGGTATCAATTATACTCAACAACACCCCGCCTCCGTGGGCGTGACCACCACCATGGCCTTCTGGTAGTTGTGGTGCCGCCGGCTTACTCCAGTGAGCTGCCGCACCATCGACCATCAAAATATCAATAAAAACTCCCAGTGGAGTGCAGTGCAAAGTTCTGTGGCTTTGCAACTGCTTTTAATCCTCCCACAACAGCACCTGTTCCTTCAAAAGTTCTGCCGATTTGACGAAACCACAGGGGTGCCCTAACAGCACCGGGGCTTTCTTCCGTGGCTCAGGCAAGCCGCACAAATCCAACCAAAAGAGTCACCTGCTGAGGAAGGGCCCACAACATGTATGTATATGCCAACAATTCTTTAATGGAAGGAAGCACTTTGCAGAGACACCAGCCATGCCCACAATAGGAGAAATGTCCAGCCCAATGTCTTTCGTGTAAAACACTTCCTCAGGGGCTCTGAACAAACAGTCAAAGGCACAGCAATTTTGGCGGCATCAATTATACTCAACAACACCCCACCTCCGTGGGCGTGACCACCACCATGGCCTTCTGGTAGTTGTGGTGCCACCGGCTTACTCCAGTGAGCTGCCGTACCTTCAACCATTAAAATATCAATAAAAACTCCCAGTGGAGTGCGGTGCAATGTTCCTTGGCTTTGCAACTGCTTTTAATCCTCCCACAACAGCACCTGTTCCTTCAAAAGTTCCGCCGATTTGACGAAACCGCAGGGGTGCCCTAACAGCACCGGGGATTTCTTCCGTGACTCAGGCAAGCCACACAAATCCAACCAAAAGAGTCACCTGCTGAGGAAGGGCCCACAACAGGTATGTATATGCCAACAATTCTTTAATGGAAGGAAGCACTTTGCAGAGACACCAGCCATGCCCACAATAGGAGAAATGTCCAGCCCGAGGCGTTTTGTGTAAAACACTTCCTCAGGGGCTCTGAACAAACAGTCAAAGGCACGGCACCTTTGGCGGCATCAATTATACTCAACAACACCCCGCCTCCGGGGGCGTGACCACCACCATGGCCTTCTGATAGTTGTGGTGCCGCCGGCTTACTCCAGTGAGCTGCCGCACCTTCGACCATTAAAATATCAATAAAAACTCCCAGTGGAGTGCGGTGCAATGTTCCGTGGCTTTGCAACTGCTTTTAATCCTCCCACAACAGCACCTGTTCCTTCAAAAGTTCCGCCGATTTGACGAAACCGCAGGGGTGCCCTAACAGCACCGGGGCTTTTTTCCGCGGCTCAGTCAAGCTGCACAAATCCAACCAAAAGAGTCACCTGCTGAGGAAGGGCCCACAACAGGTATGTATATGCCAACAATTCTTTAATGGAGGGAAGCACTTTGCAGAGACACCAGCCATGCCCACAATAGGAGAAATGTCCAGCCCGACGCGTTTTGTGTAAAACACTTCCTCAGGGGCTCTGAACAAACAGTCAAAGGCACGGCACCTTTGGCGGCATCAATTATACTCAACAACACCCCGCCTCCGGGGGCGTGACCACCACCATGGCCTTCTGGTAGTTGTGGTGCCACCGGCTTACTCCAGTGAGCTGCCGTACCTTCAACCATTAAAATATCAATAAAAACTCCCAGTGGAGTGCGGTGCAATGTTCCTTGGCTTTGCAACTGCTTTTAATCCTCCCACAACAGCACCTGTTCCTTCAAAAGTTCCGCCGATTTGACGAAACCGCAGGGGTGCCCTAACAGCACCGGGATTTCTTCCGTGACTCAGGCAAGCCACACAAATCCAACCAAAAGAGTCACCTGCTGAGGAAGGGCCCACAACAGGTATGTATATGCCAACAATTCTTTAATGGAAGGAAGCACTTTGCAGAGACACCAGCCATGCCCACAATAGGAGAAATGTCCAGCCCGACGCGTTTTGTGTAAAACACTTCCTCAGGGGCTCTGAACAAACAGTCAAAGGCACAGCAATTTTGGCGGCATCAATTACACTCAACAACACCCCGCCTCCGTGGGCGTGACCACCACCATGGCCTTCTGGTAGTTGTGGTGGCGCCGGCTTACTCCAGTGAGCTGCCTCACCTTCGACCATTAAAATATCAATAAAAACTCCCAGTGGAGTGCGGTGCAATGTTCCGTGGCTTTGCAACTGCTTTTAATCCTCCCACAACAGCACCTGTTCGTTCAAAAGTTCAGCTGATTTGACGAAACCGCAGGGGTGCCCTAACAGCACCAGGGCTTTTTTCCGCGGCTCAGGCAAGCCGCACAAATCCAACCAAAAGAGTCACCTGCTGAGGAAGGGCCCACAACATGTATGTATATGCCAACAATTCTTTAATGGAAGGAAGCACTGTGCAGCGGAACTTTTGAAGGAACAGGTGCTGGTGTGGGAGGATTAAAAGCAGTTGCAAAGCCACAGAACAATGCACCGCACTGCACTGGGAGTTTTTATTGATATTTTAATGGTCGAAGGTGCGGCAGCTCACTGGAGTAAGCCGGCGGCACCACAACTACCAGAAGGCCATGGTGGTGGTCACGCCCACGGAGGCGGGGTGTTGTTGAGTATAATTGATGCCGCCAAAATTGCCGTGCCTTTGACTGTTTGTTCAGAGCCCCTGAGGAAGTATTTTACACGAAACGCGTCGGGCTGGACATTTCTCCTATTGTGGGCATGGCTGGTGTCTCTGCAAAGTGCTTCCTTCCATTAAAGAATTGTTGGCATATACATACCTGTTGTGGGCCCTTCCTCAGCAGGTAACTCTTTTGGTTGGATATATATATATATATATATATATATATATATATATATACATATTCACTGAAAAAAACTAAAGGTTACAGGGACGCTATAGTTAGTTTGACATTTGTTAAGCTAACTATAAATCGCGCTCCCGCAATGCACTGCTGATGACGTCACATATTACATCATTCATGACATGGTCAGTGACATCACTGATGACATCGCTGATGACATCTCAAATGACATCACTGATGACATAACTGATGACATCATCCAGTGACTGTGTGTTTCTGTAAAGTTTAAATATGTTTTATATATATATATGCCAAGGTATATTGAAGAATGAGTGGGTGTATAAGTGTCTGAATGGATGATTTAATAGGTGCGTGACTAACTGTATAAGTGAGCGATTAAATGTGTCTTACTGAATGCATGGGTTAGTGACTAAACTGTGTGAATGTCTGTATCAGTCTGTCAGCTGATGTATAAGGTTGGTGAGTAGCTACATGAGTGTCTATATGGGTTATTGATTGGTTGTCTGAGTATCTGTATGGTTGGCTGAGTGTCTGTGTGGGTGGGTGGGGGGTGTGTGGCTCTGTGCACAGATGTGTGAGTCTGTGATTCACTGGGTATATGGGTTCAAGAGTGCATCTGTGAAGGGCTGTATGGGTGGGTAAGTGTATGTATGGGTATGTTGGTGAGTGACTGGATGTCTCAGTGGTACATGTGTGAGTAACTACATATGTGAAAGGCAGTATATGTGAGTGTTGGAGTATATAAATGACTATATCTGAGAGTAAGTGATTGTGAGAGTGGCTGTATGGATGAGTGTGTGCTTGTATCAGTGATTGTATAAGAGAGTAAGTATGTGTTAGTATCTTTATGACTAAGTGAGGTGGTGTGTGTATAACTGTATAGGTGAGTAAATGGGAGTGTGATTGATTCTTTACATGACTGGCTAGGTGTGTGAGTAACTCTGGATAAGTGGCGGTGTGTGAGTGTCTGTATAGGTGTATGAGTGCATATGATAGCGTTGTATTGATGAGTGACTGCATGAATGAGTGACTGTATGGGTGAATGAGTGGATGTGTGTGTAGACCCAGAAATCAGTGCGTGGGTATGTAGTAACTGGTATTGGTGTGTCTATGGTTTCGAAAATGGTAGTCTGTATTTTAGAGTGGGTGTATCAAAGGTTATATTAGGGTGTGAGGAGGTGCATCAGATTATCACATGGATGATGTCATCAGTGATGTCATTTGAGATGTCATCAGTGATGTCACTGACCATGTCATAAATAATGTAATATGTGACGTCATCAGCAGTGCATTGCGGGGCACGAGTTATAGTTAGCTCAACTAACTATAACAGCCGAATTTCTGTGGTTTTGTACGAGTGAAATGTCCAACAAACTATAACGTCCCTGTAACCTTTGGTTTTTTCAGTGAATTTCTAAGGTTTTTTAAATGCTAATTTCGAACTATAACGTCCCTGAAACCTATGGTTTTTTCAGTGAATTTCTAAGGTTTTTAAATGAAAATTTCTAACTATAACGTCCCTGAAACCTGTGGTTTTTTCAGTGCATTTCTAAGGTTTTTTAAATGCTAATTTCTAACTATGCCTACAGAGGTAGGACATGTGCAGACAGAGGAAGAAAGGTGCAGAAAGAAGAAAGAGAAAAGGAGAAAGAGGCAACAGAAGTCCAGAAAGAGGAAGAAAGGTGCAGAAAGAAGCAAGCGATATGCAGAAAGAACCAACAGCAGTGCAGAAAGAGGCCTTGTTGCAAAGTTATCCTGTGCCCTGGGCACCCCCCAACTTTTTGCTGACTGGTGCTGGTGGTAACTGACTCTGACTGACCCTGGGCTCTGCCTAACCAGCACCGGAGCCAGTGCTATGCTGAAAGACACTTATAATACAGTTAAAACACCTATATACACTAGGGTACACTATGGGTTGGGGTACCCCTGTGATTGGCATGACCTCCCCTGTAAGGCCTTAGTACATCATAGGGCAGGGGGATTAAAACTACCTCTAAGTCCCTTGCATGGCAGTTTAGAGGCCAGCAGCCCTTTTCTGCACTTGCATGTGTGCACTGCTGAGCCTGAGGTCAGTTTAAAAGTAGGCCTGTGTGTGCAGAAAGAGGCAAGAGAGGTGCAGAAAGATGCAAGAGAAGTACAGAAAGGAGCAACAGAGGTGCAGCAAGAGGGAAGAGGGTTACAGAAAGAGGCAAGAGAAGTGCACAAAGAAGCAACAGAGGTGCAGAAAGAGACAAGAGAAGTTCAGAAAGAGGCAGCAGAGATGCAGAAACAGGCAGAAGAGGTGCAGAAAGAGGGAACGGGTGCAGAAAGAGAGAAGAGGGGTGCCGAAAGAGGCAAGAGGGGTGCAGAAATATGCAAGAGAGGTGCAGAAAGAAGCAAGAGCAGTGCAGTAAAAAACAACAGAGGTGCAGAAGGAGGCAAGAGGGGTACAGAAAGAGGCAAAAGAAGAGCAAAAACAAGGAAAAGAGATGCGAAAAGAGGCTAGAGGGGTGCAGAAAGAGGCAAGAGAGGTGCACAAAGAGGGAAGAAGGATGCAGAAATAGGCAAGTGGAGTGCAGAAAGAAGCAAGAGAGGTGTAGAAAGAAGCAAGAGAAGTGCAGAAAGGAACAACAGAGGTGCAGAAAGAGGGAAGACGAGTGCAGAAAGAGACAACAGGAGTGCAGAAAGAAGCATGACAGGTGCAGAAAGAAACAAGAGAAGTGCAGAAAGAAGCAAAAGAGGTGCAGAAAGAGGCAAGAGAAGTTCAGAAAGAGGCAGCCGAGGTGCAGAAACAGGCAGAAGAGGTGCAGAAAGAGGGAACATGGGTGCAGAAAGAGAGAAGAGGGGTGCCGAAAGAGGCGAGAGGGGTGCAGAAATATGCAAGAGAGGTGCAGAAAGAAGCAAGAGCAGTGCAGTAAGAAACAACGGAGATACAGAAGGAGGCAAGAGTGGTGCAGAAAGGCAAGAGCAGTGCAAAAAGAACCAAGAGACGTGCGGGGAAATGGAAGAAGGGTGCAGAAAGAGGCACGAGGTGTGCAGAAAGAAGGAAGAGAAGTGCTGAAAGAAGCAACAGAGGTGCTGAAAGAGGCACAAAAGGTGCAGAAAGAGGCAAGAGAAGTGCAGAAAGAAGCAACAAAGGTACAGAAAGAAGCAAGAGTGGTGCAGAAAGAGGGAAGAGAAGTGTAGAAAGAGGCAAGAGAGTTGCACAAAGAGGGAAGAGGGGTGCAGAAAGAGGCAACGGGTACAGAAAGAAGCAAGTAAGGTGCAGAAAGAGGCAAGAGAGGTGGAGAAAGATGCAAGAGATGTGCAGAAACAGGCAAGAGAAGTGCAGAAAGAGGCAAGTGAGATGCAGAAAGAGGCAATTGAGCTGCAGGAAGAGGAAAGACAAGTGCAGAAAGAGACAACAGGGGTGCAGAAAGAAGCAAGCCAGGTGCGGAAAGAAGCATGGGGAGTGTAGAATGAAGCCACAAGGTTGCAGAAAGAGGCAAGAGAAGTGCAGAAAGAAGCAACAGAGGTGCAGAAGGAGGCAAGAGAACTGCAGAAAGAGGCAAGAGAGTTGCAGAAACAGGCAAAATAGGTACAGAAAGGCAAAAGGGATACAGACAGAGGTAAGAGAGGTACAGAAACAGGTAAGAGGGGTGCAGAAGGAGGCAAAAGGGGTGCAGAAATTTGCGAGAGGTACAGAAAGAAGCAAGAGCAGTGCAAAAGAACCAACAGAGGTGCAAAAAGAGGCAAGTGAGATGCAGAAGGAGGCAAGATAACTGCAGAAAGAGGCAAGAGAGTTGCAGAAACAGGCAAAAGGGGTGCAGAAAGAAGGAACAGGTGGGCAGACGGAGGCAAGAGAGGTGCAGAAAGAGAGAAGAGGGTGCAGAAAAAGGCAAGAGGGATACAGAAATTTGGAACAGAGGTGCAGAAAGAAGCAAGAGCAGTGCAGAAAGAACCAATAGAGGTGCAAAAAGAGACAAGAGGGATACAGGAAAAGGCAAGTGAAGTGCAGAATGAAGCAAAAGAGGTGTAGAAAGAACCAACAGAGGTGCAAAAAGAGGCAAGAGGGGTGCAGAAAGGGTTAGGAGAGGTGCACAAAGAGGCAAGAGGGGTACAGAAAGAGGCAGGAGGGGTGCAGAAAGAAGGAAGAGAACTGCAGAAAGAAGCAACAGATGTGCTGAAAGAGGCACGAAGGGTGCAGAAAGAGACAAGAGAGGTGCAGAAAGAAGCAACAGAGGTACAGAAAGAGGCAAGAGTGGTGCAGAAAGAAGGAAACGAGGTGTAGAAAGAGGCAAGAGAGGTGCAGAAACAGGCAACAGAAGTGTTGAAAGAGGCAAGAGAGGTACAGAAAGAGGCAAGAGAACTGCAGAAAGAGGGGTGCAGAAACAGGCAAAAGGGGTGCAGAAACAGGCAAAAGGGGTGCAGGAAGAAGCAAGTGAGGTGCAGAAAGTGGCAATAGAGGTACAGAAGCAGGCAACAGAAGTGTTGAAAGAGGCAAGAGAGGTGCAGAAAGAGGCAAGAGAACTGCAAAAAGAGGCAATAGGGGTGCAGAAACAGGCAAAAGGGGTGCAGAAAGAAGCAAGTGAGGTGTAGAAAGAGGCAAGAGAGGTGCAGAAAGAGGCAAGAGAGGTGCAGTAGCAGGCAACAGAAGTGTTGAAAGAGGCAAGAGAGGTGCAGAAAGAGGCAAGAGAATTGCAGAAAGAGGCAATAGAGTTGTAGAAAGAGGCAAGTGAAGTGCAGAAGGAGGCAAGAGAACTGCAGAAAGAGGCAAGAGAGTTGCAGAAACAGGCAAAAGGGGTGCAGAAACAGGGAACAGGTGGGCAGACTGAGGCAAGAGAGGTGCAGAAAGAGGGAAGAGGGTTGCAGAAAGAGGCAAGAGGGGTGCAGAAAGAAGCAACAGAGGTGCAGAAAGAAGCAAGAGAAGTACAGAAGGAAGCAACAGAGGTGCTGAAAGAGGCAAGTGAAGTGTAGAAAGAGGCAAGAGAGGTGCAGAAAGAGGGAACAGGGGTGAAGAAAGAGGCAACAGAGGTGCAGAAAGAGGCAAGAGAGGTGCAGAAAGAGGCAAGAGAGGTACAGAAAAAACCATAAAGTTGCAGAAAGAAGCAACAGAAATGCAGAAAATGGCAAGAGAGGCGCAGAAATAAGCAAGAGTGGTTTGCATACCATTAGTACCAATTTAACACCCACATTTAGCAATAAGTAACAGGTGACCATTCTAGGTTTGCAAAGGGCCTTCCACCACGCTGTAACACATGTCACTGCATTTTTGGTAACATTTGAGCTAGAAACAAGGCTTTTTTTGTTCAAATCTGCAGATTAGGCAGCAGATGATGGATTATGTGGCTAATGCGGAAAATGTATGATTGTGCAAAAGTCGGTGCAGCCAAACAGTCACATAATTACAGTGGCCCTGCTCATACCTCTGACTAGGTCCAGAAGTGCTCCTCAGTGATTCCTTCTATTTTTTGTCTCATTGAGTTCATAATTTAGCTTCTATGGAAACGAGGAAGACTAAACCTGAGGTTACCACTCCATAACACAGACTACCATACCACATAATTACTCTCCATAACACATAATCCCACTCTACATAATTCCTATACACTAAATACCACATACTTTCTATCCACATAATTTCACCGCACAACATACCACATAATTCCACTACACAGAAAGTACATCCACTCCACTCCAAAAATCATTAGTAAAAACTTTTAGATTTACAACGCCAATAGCTCTAACTCTTGCAAATGCGAGACCTATTACATTACAAATGCTTCTTTAACTGGTAGTCACATTTGCAGAGTGGTGGAGAAAGGGGGCTGGGCCTCCAACCAGCACTCAGGCATTCCGTTGCGTAGGACTTACAGGAGGTACCAGGAGGGCTTCTTGGCCACCAAAGTCCCTCAGGAGTATAGTGGACTTCATCCCCCAACCAGTACTGTCCTGGCGCACTGCTGGTGGGGCAATGAGGTCCTCTTGTGTCCTGAGGACCTCAGGACTAAAGTGGACTTCATCCCCGAGCAGCAGTGTGCCAGGAGGCATGTTTGCAGAGTGGTGTAAAAAGGGGGTGTGGACTCGGAACACTCTCAGCAATCCAGCTGTTTGGTGCTTACTGGAGGTACCTGGTGGGCTAGTTGGCCCTCAGGGACCCTCAGGATTCAAGGGGACTTAATCCCCCAACTTAGAACGCGCCAGGAGGCTCGTTTGCAGAGTGGTACAGGGAGGGGGCGGGGACTCCGGCGAGAAGCCAGCTTTTCTTTTTTTTTAAATGATTAAATATTCAGGAGGGGGCCGCATGGCCCTCCTTCCCTGGGCCACTTCTGGCCCCGGGGACCCCATCCCCCAGGGCCTGGCCAGCCTTTACATTTGTTTTTATTATGGAGGGGGCCGCCTGGCCCCCCTCCTGAGGCCAATTATGGCCCCGGGGACCTCATTCCCCGGGGCCTGGCCAGCCTTCTTTTTTTTTTTAATTAATTTAATTAAAGGGGAGGGGGGCCCCCCAACCGTGCCACTTCTGGCCCTGGGGACCCCATCCCTGGGGCCTGGCCTCAGTGTTGGGGACCGTGGGGGTAGCCCCAATGCCCCTGCGGGAGCCGGCATTGCTTTTGGGCAAGGGGAGCTGCTAAGATGCAGCTCCCCTTGCCCAAAAGCAATGCTGCTTTGCTTCTTGGAAGCGAGAGCAGGTTTCCTGCTCTTGCTTCCAAGAAGCAAAGCAGTGTTTGCTATGGCAGGGCGGGAGCCGTGCTCACACCCTGCCATAGCAAATGGCAATGTCCCAGTGGTGGGCACCCCAGGACATTGCAGGAGCTGGCCCTGGGAGGTAGCAGTCCCCAGGGCCATCTAGGGCTCCAGGAAGGAGGCCGCGCGGCCCCCCTCCCAACTGTTTAAAGCCCCGGGGAGGTGGTGGTCCCCGGGACCCGGGGGACCCCTGTATTTAAATAATTAGGGCCCCGGGGAGGTGGTGGTCTGGGGCAGTGGGGGGGCAGGAGCCCCCCCCACACTTTATAATTTCAATTTAAGCCCCGGGGAGGTGGCGGTCCCTGGGGCTTGGGGGGCCCATGAGGCCCCCCCACCCAAAATGATGAATGCCCTGGGGAGGTGGCGGTCCCCGGGGCTGTGGGGGTGCTGCTACCCCTGCACATAATGGACAAAGTCCTGGGGAGGTGGCAGTCCCCGGAGCTGCGGGGGCCCCGCGGGGACCCACTGATTTATTGCACGTTGCATCAGGGACCTGGACCACCAGGAGGCTTATAGTTTTGTTTTTTTTTCTCGGCCGGATTCGTGAATTCGGCCGATTTCTTTTTTTTAAATGCTTTTTTGGGCCCTGGGACCCCCTGAGCAGGCCTAGGGGGTCAGGGTCTTTCTACACTGCCCCCTTTTCTTGTTTTTTTATCATTTTCTTTACTGTTTTCTTGTGACTCGGTTACCGAGTCACAAGATGGCTGCCAACACTTCCTGGTTTGGAGTGTTGGCAGCCAATCAAAATGAAGCTCGTGCTCGGGAGGGTTCGCGGCTCCTCCTCGGTGCTCAGATATATACATTTTTATTTTTTAATTTCTCAGAAACTACTGAACGGATGTACACCATTTAAAAAAAGCACGCTTTCTGAACCAAGAGCTACCTTTTTGCCAAATTTGGTGTAATTCCGTCCAGCAGTTCGGGCTGTAGACTGTTCCAAAATTTACTAAGGAAATTAACATGGGGAAAACGCGTTTTGGGATCCCCCTTTTTTTCTCGGCCCCGCTTGATGAATCACCTAGAAACTTTCAAGACAGGAGCTGACTGGAGCTGGTCATTAGTTTGGAAAATTTTGCGAAGATTCGACCAACGGTGCCAAAGATATTGGCAAAAGAAAAAACGCTTTTCCTATGGAAACTAGGTCCTGACTATAACTACCTACTGCTAACCGCCAGTAGGTTATATATATATATATATATCAAAAACACCTCCTCCAAACGAAAGAGTAGAGGCCACACGGGGGACACCTTGGAGACACCTTTTATTGAGTTTGCGGCATAATGCATTTCGGCCTAGTACCGCCTTCTTCAGACACCTTTAATATTCAGGAGGCATTAGTACACCTTTATTTAAAAGTCCCGCAACTTCCCCATTGGTAGGGACCCGCTCCGCCCCTTCCAAGTGTTCGCTCACCATCCCGCAGGTCGTCGGAACTGCAGGTCCCAGGATGCACCAATGTTCCAGGTAGGTGCTGCACGGGGGATATTCAGTCCAAATGGATAGGCGGGGTGCAGGGCAATCGGCGGTGTTGTTTCATGCCAATTTCCTGCAATGATTCCCCTCTCAGGATCTCCTTGGGTCCCCAACACCGTTTCAGCCCCCGAATTCCAGGGATTACTTCGGGCAGAGGCAGGAGTGTCAAATGCATCCCACCCTACGTTTAGATGCCCTGTGTTAATCCTGGATGCAGAGCCGGGCCACAGACCATCCGATACCTCGGTCAAAAAAAGAAAGCCTGCCGGAGCAGAAACCAGTGACGTCCGGGCCTAATTGTGAAGCGGGGCCTCCATACCGCGTCTCTGGCTGACGCGCAAAATATCAAAAACACCTCCTCCAAACGAAAGAGTAGAGGCCCCATGGGGGACACCTTGGAGACACCTTTTATTGAGTTTGCGGTATAATGCATTTCGGCCTAGTACGGCCTTCTTCAGACACCTTTAATATTCAGGAGGCATTAGTACACCTTTATTTAAAAGTCCCGCAACTTCCCCATTGCAGCCTATGATTAAGGGGCGCAATGCCCTGAAACGCGTCAGGCAACAATACTTACCTGAGAAGTGACGGAGAGTGAAATCGTGGAAAGCCGAAGGGCTGGCTTGCCGCCGAGTGCGTCCTGGAAAGCTCGAGGGCATTTGTTTTGCATATGTTTCAACGCGGCGTCCTCACCGCGTCAGGACTGCACCATCTTCGTGTAAAAAGAAAAGAAGAGGCTAGGGATCGAAACTATTTTGAATTCGCTCAGCGCAGCAAGCCTGATGTAAGGTACTCTCCAAAACTCCTTGGATCCTACTACAGGAATGTAAATATACTTTAACTATGTATGTGAAAGTGAACTCACTAAAGGAAATATTGAGATGGCTCTTTTTAATAATACAAGTCCCATCATGCAATAAAACTGGACACGAACTAAGTGTAGCCCACTGAGGGCTCGGAACCAATAGGAAGCGTGCATTAATTTGAATAAAAGAGCATTCACAATCGCATACGAAGCAGCCTATGATTAAGGGGCGCAATGCCCTGAAACGCGTCAGGCAACAATACTTACCTGAGAAGTGACGGAGAGTGAAATCGTGGAAAGCCGAAGGGCTGGCTTGCCGCCGAGTGCGTCCTGGAAAGCTCGAGGGCATTTGTTTTGCATATGTTTCAACGCGGCGTCCTCGCCGCTTCAGGACTGCACCATCTTCGTGTACAAAGAAAAGAAGAGGCTGGGGATTGAAACTATTTGAATCCTTTCAGCACAGCAAGCCTGATGTAAGGTACTCTCCAAAACTCCTTGGATCCTACTACAGGAATGTAAATATACTTTGACTATGTATGTGAAAGTGAACCCACTAAAGGAAATATTGAGATGGCTCTTTTTAATAATACAAGTCCCAGCATGCAATAAAACTGGACACGAACTAAGTGTAGCCCACTGAGGGCTGGGAACCAATAGGAAGTGTGCATTAATTTGAATAAAAGAGCACTTCACAATCGCATACGAAGGAGCCTATGATTAAGGGGTGCAATGCCCTGAAACGCGTCAGGCAACAGTACTTACCTGAGAAGTGACGGAGAGTGAAATCATGGAAAGCCGAAGGGCTGGCTTGCCGCCGAGTACGTCCTGGAAAGCTCGAGGGCATTTGTTTTGCATATACATATATATATATATTCACTGGAAAAAACTACAGGTTTCAGGGACATTATAGTTAGTTGGACATTTTACTCGTGCAAAACCAGAGAAATTCGGCCGTTATAGTTAGTTGAGATAACTATAACTCGCGCCCCCGCAATGCACTGCTTATGACATCACATATTACATCACTAATGACATGGTCAGTGACATCACTGATGACATCATCCACTGACTGTGTGTTTCTGTAAAGTTGAAATATGTTTTATATATATAGGCCAAGGTGTATTGAAGAATGAGTGGGTGTATGACTGTCTGAATGGATGATTTAGTAGGTGTGTGACTGACTGTATAAGTGAGTGATTAAACGTGTCTTACTGAATGCATGGGTTAGTGACTAAACTGTGTGATTGTCTGTATCATTATGTCTGTTGGTGTGTAAGTGGCTGCATGGGTTGGTTAGTAGCTACATGAGTGTCTATATGGGTTATGGATTGGTTGTCTGAGTATCTGTATGGGTGCCTGAGTGTCTGTGTGGGTGGGTGGGGTGTGTGTGACTCCCTGCATGGATGTGTGAGTGGGTCATTCACTGGGTGTATGGGTTCAAGAGTACGTCTCTGAGGGGCTGTATGGGTGGGTGAGTGTGTGTATGGCTATCTTGGTGAGTGAATGGATGTCTCAGTGGTACATGTGTGAGTACCTACATATGTGAAAGGCAGTATATGTGAGTGTTGGTGTATACACATGATTATATATCAGAGTGAGTGATTGTGAGAGTGGCTGTATGGATGAGTGTGTGCTTGTGTCAGTGATTGTATAAGAGAGTAAGTGTGTTAGTCTCTCTATAAATAAGTGAGGTGGTGTGTGTGTATAACTGGGTAGGTGAGTAAATGGGAGTGTGATTGATTCTTTGCATGACTGACTAGCTGTGTGAGTAACTCTATGGTTGAGTGGTGGTGTGTGAGTGCCTGTATGGGTGTATGAGTGCATATGATAGTGGCTGTATTTATGAGTGACTGCATGTATGAGTGACTGTATGGATGAGGGAGTGGATGTGTGTGTAGACCTAGGAATCAGTGAGTGGGTATGTAGTAACTGATATTGGTATGTCTATGGTTTCGAGAATGGCAGTCTGTATTTTAGAGTGGGTGTATCAAAGGTTATATTAGGCTGTGAGGAGGTGCATCAGATTATCACTTGGATGATGTCATCAGTGATGTCGTTTGAGATGTCATCAGTGATGTCACTGACCATGTCATGAGTGATGTAATATGTGATGTCATCAGCAGTACATTGCGGAGGCGCAAGTTAAAGTTAGCTCAACTAACTATAACGGCTGAATTTCACTGGTTTTGTACGAGTAAAATGTCCAACTAACTATAACGTCCCTGAAACCTGTGGTTTTTTCAGTGAATTTCAAAGGTTTTTTAAATGCTAAATTCTAACTATAGCATCCCTGAAACCTAAGGTTTTTTCAGTGAATTTCCAAGGTTTCTTAAATGCTAATTACTAACTATAACGTCCCTGAAACCTGTGGTTTTTTTCAGTGGATTTTAAGGTTTTTTAAATGCTAATTTCAAACTATAACGTCCCTGAAACCTATGGTTTTGTCAGTGAATTTCAAAGGTTTTTTAAATGCTAATTTCTAAGTTTAATGTCCGAAAAATAGTTTTTCTTAGTTTTTTAATTGTTATAAAAATAATGTAATGTTTTCTCTTTTCTACAATATAAATATACATTTTTTTAATTATTTTTTTTAAAAAGTGGATTTGCGTACCGATCATGTACCTGTCTCGGTGGGTGCACGAATCCGAGAATTTTGCTGCCATATTGGTTAAGTCGTGTCGGATGCACGTTTGGTATGCAAAGGGTGCGCGGATCTCAGCCCTGCGTAACTTCGCGTACGTAGTTCCGGAGGTCGAGTCAGGTGCGCAAACCAACGCAAATTTTTATGTTTTAAAAGTATATGTATATAAGTTTAATATGTATATTATAGCAAGAGATTATTTAATCTAATTAAAAAAATCATATATTTGTAACTGTAATAAAGATATATTATTGTTAAATATATTTTTCGGGAATCTTGTCGGGTGCGCGCTGACTGCGCGCCTGGAGCGCGAATCTCATGTGACTTCAAAAGAAACAATTTCATTGATTAAGAACCTTTTCATTCTAGAACTTGAAGGACCCCACCCATTTTTTTCATTCCTTCAAGAGCATCTTAGCAGACACACCTGTTACCTTCTGCTCCTCTTTTTGGCCTTTTTTTGGTGTTTTTTTTTCATTGATCAAAAAATGGCAGCTGGTAATCCACCTCAGCAGCTTCCACCTGAAGAGGAAGAAGACCTGGAGGAACCCATCAAGAAAATGTACGAAAGTATCGTGTGGACATTTTTCCCCATACCACCTGGGGAGAAAAAGGTCAATGCCCGAAAGGTAACCTGTACCATTTGCCAGAATGTCCTCCCACAAGGTTCTGAAAAGAAGTATTCGTGTGGGACTTCTTCGATGTTAAAACATCTGCAGACCATACATCCTCAACGTCTTGCTAGAGAACAGCTTCGTCGGGAACAAGAAAAGCAGGGAAGTGAAGACAACGCTGCTGGACCGAGCACGTCATCTGCTTCTTCCTCATCTGGTACACCAAACATAATCCCTCAGTTGGCTAGAGTAGAGCAGCGTTGCGTAAAATATAAAAAGATACTATGTTTTGGTGAGCAATGACTGGATGCCATCCTGGTTGCTATTAGGAACCACAAGTGTTATTTTTTTTTTTTTTTTATGCAATGAGTTCATAATTGCATAATTTTTTTAACACATTCACTGTGGGTTCTGTTTTTTTCCTTTTTTTTTTTTTAAAACACCCCAAAAATTCAAAAAAGAGTTAAAAAAACACAAAAAATATGAAACAAAATAATAAGAAAAAAAATGGTTCTTTTCAGAACCGCCTATTTGGTTTAAAAATAAATAAATTTGTAAGTGTTGTATGAATTGTGATAAGTGGAATATATGGAGAAGTGTAAGGGTAGTGCATATGTGATTGCATGAGTGCATGGGTAGTGCCTGGGTGATTGCATAAGTGCATAGGTAGTGCCTGGGTGATTGGAGGAGTGCATGGGTACTGCCTGAGTGATTGAAAAAGTGCATTGGTAGTGTCTGGGTGATTGCATACATGGAAGGATAATGTCTGGGTGATTGCATAAGTGCATGGGTAGTGTCTGGGTGATTGGAGTAGTGCATGGGTACTGCCTGAGTGATTGAAGGAGTGCATGGGCAGTGCCTGCATGATTGCATGAGTGCAGGGGTAGTGCCTGAGTGATTGAAGAAGTGCATGGGAACTGCCTGAGTGATTGAAGGAGTGCATGTGTAATGCCTGGGTGATTGTATGAGTGCAGGTGTAATGTCTGGGTGATTGGAGGAGTGCATGGGTACTGCCTGAGTGATTGAAGGAGTGCATGGGTAATGCCTGGGTGATTTCATGAGTGCAGGAGTAATGTCTGGGTGATTAGAGGAGTGCATGGGTACTGCCTGAGTTATTGAAAGAGTGCATAGGTAATGCCTGGGTGATTGCATAAGTTCATGGGTAGTGCCTGGGTGATTGAAGGAGTGCATGGGAACTGCCTGAGTGATTGAAGGAGTGCACATGTAATGCCTGGGTGATTGCATGAGTGCAGGTGTAATGTCTGGGTGATTGGAGGAGTGCATGGGTACTGCCTGAATGATTGAATGAGTGGATGGGTAATGCCTGGGTGATTGCATGAGTGCATGGGTACTGCCTGGGTGATTGGAGGAGTGCATGGGTACTGCCTGAGTGACTGAAAAACTGCATGAGTAGTGCCTGGGTAATTGCATAAGTGCAGAGGTAATGTCTGGGTGATTAGAGGAGTGAATGGGTACTGCCTCAGTGATTGAAGGGGTGCATGGGTAATGCCTGAGTGATTGAAGAAGTGTAAGAGTAATGCCTGGGTGATTGCGAGACTGCATGGGTAGTGCCTGGGTGATTGGAGAAGTGCATGGGACCTGCCTGAGTGATTGAAGAAGTGCATGGGTAGTGCCTGTGTGATTGCATGAGTGCAGGGGTAGTGCCTGGGTGATTGGAGGAGTGCATGGGCACTGCCTGAGTGATTGAAGGAGTGCATGGGTAATGCCTGGGTGATTGCATGAGTGCAGGGGTAATGTCTGGGTGATTGGAGGAGTGCATGGGTACTGCCTGAATGATTGAAGGAGTGCATGGGTAATGCCTGGGTGATTGCATGAGTGCAGGGGTAATGTCTGGGTGATTGGAGGAGTGCATGGGTACTGCCTGAATGATTAAAGGAGTGCATCAATAATGCCTGGGTGATTTTGTATGTGCATGGGTAACGCCTGGGTGATTTCGTAAGTGCCTGGGTAATGTCTGGGTGATTACATGAGTGCAGAGGTAATGTCTGAGTGATTGGAGGAGTGCATGGGTACTGCCTGAGTGATTGAAGGAGTGCATGGGTAATACTTGGGTGATTTCATAAAAGTGCATGGGTAGTGCCTGGGTGATGCCATGAGTGTATAGGTAATGCCTGGGTGATTGCATAAGTGCATGGGTAGTGCATGGGTGATTGAAGGTTTGCATGGAAACTGCCTGAGTGATTGAAGGAGTGCATGTGTAATGCCTGGGTGATTGCACGACTGCAGGTGTAATGTCTCAGTGATTGGAGGAGTGCATGGGTACTGCCTGAAGGATTGAAGGAGTGGATGGGTAATGCCTGGGTGATTGCATGAGTGCATGGGTACTGCCTGGGTGATTGAATAACTGTATGAGTAGTGCCTGGGTAATTGCATAAGTGCAGGGGTAATGTCTGGGTAATTAGAGGAGTGAATGGGTACTGCCTGAGTGATTGAAGGAGTGCATGGGTAATGCCTGAGTGATTGAAGAAGTGCATGAGTAATGCCTGGGTGATTGCAAGACTGCATGGGTAGTGCCTGGGTGATTGGAGGAGTGCATGGGTACTGCCTGGGTGATTGAAGAAGTGCATGAGTAGTACCTGTATGATTGCATGAGTGCAGGGGTAATGTTTGGGTGATTGTAGGAGGGCATGGGTACTGCCTGAGTGATTGAAGGAGTGCATGGGTAATGCCTGGGTGATTGCATGAGTGCAGGGGTAATGTCTGGGTGATTGTAGGAGTGCATGGGTACTGCCTGAGTGATTAAAGGAGTGCATTAATAATGCCTGGGTGATTTTGTAAGTGTATGGGTAATGCCTGGGTGATTGCATGAGTGCAGAGGTAATGTCTGAGTGATTGGAGGAGTGCATGGGTACTGCCTGAGTGAGTTAAGGAGTGCATGGGTAATGTCTGGGTGATTTCATGAGTGCAGGAGTAATGCCTGGGTGAATGCAGAAGTGTATGGGTAGTGTCTGGGTGATTGGAGGAGTGCATGGGTACTGCCTGAGTGATTGAAGAAGTGCATGGGTAGTGCCTGTGTGATTGCATGAGTGCAGGGGTAATGTCTGGGTGATTGAAGGAGTGCCTAGGAACTATCGGAGTGATTGAAAGAGTGCATGTGTAATGCCTGGGTGATTGCATGAGTGCTGTTGTAATGTCTGGGTGATTGGAGGAGTGCATGGGTACTGCCTGAATGATTGAAGGAGTGGATGGGTAATGCCTGGGTGATTGCATGAGTGCATGGGTGCTGCCTGGGTGATTGGAGGAATGGATGGGTACTGACTGAGTGATTGAAAAAGTGCATGGGTACTGCCTGGGTAATTTCATAAGTGCAGGTGTAATGTCTGGGTGATTAGAGGAGTGCATGGGTACTGCCTCAGTGATTTAAGGAGTGCATGGGTAATGCCTGAGTGATTGAAGAAGTGCATGGATAATGCCTGGGTGATTGCAAGACTGCATGGGTAGTGCCTGGGTGATTGGAGAAGTGCATGGGTACTGCCTGAGTGATTGAGGAAGTGCATGAGCAGTGCCTGCATGATTGCATGAGTGCAGAGGTAATGTCTGGTTAATTGGAGGTGTGCATGGGTACTGCCTAAGTGATTGAAGGAGTGCATGGGTAATGCCTGGGTGATTCCATAAGTGCATGGGTAGTGCCTGGGTAATTGGAAGAGTACATGGGTACTGCCTGGGTGATTGCATGAGTGCATAGGTAGTGCCTGGGTGATTGCATGAGTGCAGGGGTAATGTCTGGGTGATTGGAGGAGTACATGGGTACTGCCTAAGTGATTGAAGGAGTGCATGGGTAATGCCTGGGTGATTCCATGAGTGGAAGAGTAATATATGGGTGATTGGAGGAGTGCATGGGTACTGCCTGAGTGATTGAAGGACTGCATGGGTAATGCCTGGGTGATTCCATGAAGGCAGGAGTAATGTATGGGTGATTGGAGGAGTGCATGGGTACTACCTGAGTGATTGAAGGAGTGCATAGGTAATGCCTGGGTGATTGCATAAGTGCATGGGTAGTGCCTGGGTAGTTGGAGGAGTGCATGGGTACTGCCTGAGTGATTGAAGGAGTACAAGGGTAATGCCTGGATGATTGCATGTGTGCAGGGGTTATGTCTGGGTGATTAGAGGAGTGCATAGGTACTGTCTAGAGATTGAAAGAGTGTATGGGTAATGCCTGGGTGATTCCATGAGTGCAAGAGTAATATCTGAGCGATTGGAGGAGTGCATGGGTACTGCCTGGGTGATTAAAGGAGTGCATGGGTAATGCCTGGGTGAGTCCATGAAGGCAGGAGTAATGTATTGGTGATTGGAGGAGTGCATGGGTACTGCCTGAGTGATTGAAAGAGTGCATATGTAATGCCTGGGTGATTGCATAAGTGCATGGGTAGTGTCTGGGTGATTGGAGGAGTGCATGGGTACTGCCTGAGTGATTGGAGGAGTACAAGGATCCTGACAGGGTGATTGCATGACTGCAGGGGTAGTGCCTGGGAGATTGCATGAGTGCAAGTGTAATGTTTGAGGATTAGAGGAATGCATAGGTAATGCCTGGGTAATGTATGAGTGTAGGGGTAATGTCTAGAGGATTACAGAAGTATATAGGTAATACCTGGGTGATTGGAAGAGTGTATCGGTAATGTCTAGCTGATTGCCTGAGTGTACAGATAGTGCCTGGGTGATTGAAGGAGTACATAGGTAGTGTCTGGGTGATATTATAAGTGTATGGGTACTAGCTACGTGATTGCAGAACTGCATAGATAGTGCATGGGTTATTGGAGGAGTGTGGGAACAGTGCCTAACTGTATAGATGACTGCATGTGTGGTGTTTAAAAAAATGGATGAGTGCAGTAAAAGTCACTGTAAACATTAGTTTATATTATCAGACTTATTACATTATTTGTTCTTACCTTTTTTATTAAAGAAGATACAAAACTCAGTGGAACTATTTTACAGTAGTTTTGCTGTAAACTGAATTTAAAATCTTTTCAAACTTTAGTATTATCTTTTTTTTAAAAATGAAGAAAAAGTGTTATTTCATATAATATTATAGTTTTAAGAACACAACATAATTTTAGAATTACATAACATTCAGTTTTCCTTTTTTGCTGTTCTCAGATTCTACTGAATTTCACCATACACAGTGATTTCAATGTAGATCATCATACAACAGCGGGGGAAAAAATTCAATCAATGAGATTGTAAAAAAAACAAATCTGCGTTGAAAATATTTACAACAACTGCAACTATCTGTTTACCTATCTACAGTTTGTAAATTACATTCTTCAACTACATTAAATCTTTTAATTCTCTCAAGTACATTTTGTAAAATATGCACTCTCATTTACATCGCGTATAATACAAAGATCAAATATATAAACTACTTCTTTCAAACACAATTTTGCAAATGCAATAAGAATTAGCACAAACAATAATCCAAACAGTAATTGTTCACATCTTCCCAATAGGCTGAATAATGTTTCCAAAACCATTTGTATTGAAAATATCCAAAATAAATTCGTTAATTCATGTTCACATCTTACCAATAGGCTGAATGATGTTTTCAAAACTTTGGCATCAAAAATATCAGATATGAATTTGGTAATTCGTAAGGCAACCGACATATGAATTCCAAATGGGCATCATTACGAGTCCATCCTTTATTGCACTCTAAATACACAGTATAGTGTCCAGATGTTGTAGTAGGTCCATCATGAAAAATAATAGCCACTGCTTTAAAAGTTCTTCCTGAAATTGATACTTGACTTGCCACAAAATTTTTAATTTTGGTTTCCAATTTTCTTCCATCTGCTCTACAACGTTGTAGCATTAAAATGACATATTGTCCAAATCTTTCTATAAATAATGTTGACAACATTTCTGATTTGCAATGAGAACATTTCATATCTTGATTAGCTGTTTTTACTAATTTGTTAAAAGGCACAGTTTTGCAATCTGGTATCATCAAATATATGAATCGTTCAGTGTCTATTTCAATGGTAGAAGAAAATGAACCCTCTTCACATTTATGATCCCATCAGTAACTTAATCCAAACAAATTTTCAATTTCTATTCCTTCATCTTCCAATACTGCAAGCATAAACATAAGAAATTCTTGTGCATCTTGTTGTACATTAAGTGTAAATTGCGAAGAACCAGTACATATATCCAAAAGATGCCATATGCCAGAAGCAGTATGGATTTTAGTTCTATCAGTTACCAACTTTTGAAAAATATAATGTAATAAAGAACAGAATCTTTTTTCTCGATTTTCCATAATTTCATGATGAAGATCTTCTAGATAAAACACCACATTCACAATTACATTAGCATAGCAGTTGATACCTGAACTATTTTCTAATTGGTATCCTACAATATCATCAACAGTGTCCATTTTCATTTTCTTTGCAGCTTCATCATTCTCTTGAATTGTTTTCTTTTTTTGAACCTCACTAGAATGTTTGTCATATTTTCGTTTTGGACACAATACATGTTTTTCATATACGGGATATTCACCTAAGTTAGAAGCATACAGTCTTCTTAACCGATTATACTCTCTTACACAATTTGATTCAGCACTAACAATTTTCTCATCAAAATCAACCAAATACAAACCAGATAATGTTCTTACTCGAGACAATGCAACAAATGCAGTGCCCTCTTTAAACACTGTACTTCCAATATTTACCAAAGCGCTGTCTACACTTAAACCTTGAGATTTATGAATGGTTACAGCATATCCTAAAGAAAGAGGAAACAGTTTTCTACGAACATAGAAGTCTTTTACAAGCAAAAAATGAACAGCACAACATCCAATCTGTTTACCTCTTCAATCTGATCAAATTTAATCTTCAAAAATTCAATTCCATCTCTGTTCTTAAAATGTACATAATCAACAACTTTTCCCATTGCTCCATCTACATTCAAATTACGCCGTAAAATTACCCGACAATTTACACATACATATAAAGTCTTTTCTAAACCTGCAGTCTTAGACACCGACTTTTCCAAAGAATCTAATTTTGACTGTAATTTCTATGAGAGAAGAATAGTAACTCCTTCGTGTTCCATTTTATCAATAGCTTCCATTTTCACTATTGGTTGTTTTTCCAATTTCAAAAGTTCTTAATTGAACGTAGAACACTCTTGCAGTGTAGGCATTAGGCAAACTATAGATTTCTTTTCTGCAATTGTTTTGTACATTATTTCAGATGCTATGTTTTCATTTGCAAACAAGTTTGTTAAAAGCCGACTTTGTAAAGCTTCTTTACCATCTTTAGTCATAACACCAATTCTAATATCTTGAAGAATGTTTCCATAATGTTCATCACTTGCTTGTCGCATATTCTTAATAAGTTCTTTATATTCAAAATGAGACCAAATGTTGACATTTCCAATACTTCTCAAAGATTTCCTGGTGTCTTCATGGACAAGTGTTTTAAAAACAGGTTGCCCTTTTACAGGAGTAAGTTGTAGTAGGTCGCTGAATACAATTACATGGTTTCCTCCAAATAGAACATCATAATCTGTTTTTAAAAACTGTTGCATTCTCAAATGTACAGAGGCAAGCATTAAGTTTGACACCATGCTCACCTCATCAATAATTAGAAGTTTCATTTTCTTGAGTACTCTTGAAACTTCAAAACAAGCTTCTCCAGATAGCTTGTGATATTCCAATTTATTTTCATGTTCAACTGGTAGCATGAGTAATCGATGTAATGTAATCCCTTTAATGTTATGTGCTGCTAACCCAGTTGGAGCGGTTACAACACAAGATAAATGTGATTCAGTGGTTTTGTGTAGATAACTGGTCAAAACTTTAATTAAGAAACCTTTTCCTGTTCCAGCTTGCCCACTGATATACATTCAAATAGGTTTAAATGATGTGCATTTGCATTCTTTTTTACATGCAGTAAACCATGCTGTATCTGTTGTATCACTTGCTCATATATTTCTTTTTGATCAATATTTAGTTCTTCTTCCAAGTTTCCCAACTCAATAATATCCTGTTGTGCTTGTTGCATTGCCGTTTCTACTTCACTCATAGCTATTGCTGCTTCATTTCCAAGAATTGGTTGTCCTAGGTGATCTTGACTTAGTGGAGCAGAACTTTGATTATCTTGAGGACTATCTCTAGCTATTTCAGCTGCAATAGTAATTTCTTGTTCAACCTCTTCATTCAACATTTGTAGATAATTTGGAACAATTGTACATTCAATGCTATCTTTACATGCATTAAAAGAATCTTCATAGCAGTCAAAATCTCCAAGTAATTCCATTTCAGTATGCCAAGGCTTGAAGAGTTGCAGAAGTGCTAAATAGAAAAATTCCCTTTTATCTGGAGTATCACAACTGAGTTTCCTGTGATTAATAAGATTTCCTTTGGCATGTTTTACCAAACATCCATCACATCCAATTACTACATATTTTTCTTCATTTATATTTTCTGTAACATTTCGCTTAAAACTATAATGTGGCAGTACTTCATAGAGACATATGTTTTCCAGATGTGGACTCCTTTTGGGATAGTACGTATCCAACATATTTGTTTTAACAATATCTGTACTTTCTGGCTCATTCAAAGCTAAGTATTCAATTTCTTGTAGAGATTTCAAAACTCGATTTCGTGTTGCAGCAAGACCTAGACTTACCCAAATGATTCCTCTTGACTTTGAATATAAACTTGCAGATGTCAACCGATCCGAACATTCGTAGGATCCAATCTCTCGATGAGAAAGCATCTTCAAACTAAAGCTGTACAATTTATTACTAAGAGTCTTCTCTTGTGAAATTTCTTCCCACATTTCTTTCAACTCCGTCTTTTCAGAGTTGGTTATATATGATGTAACATAACGAGCAATAGCAATCGAACTATCTGCAACATACTGGATATCCATGTTTGCATTCCACATTGTCAAAATCACTGGATTGTAGTCATTAATATACTTTGAATCTTCACTTCTTTTTATGTTGTAAGTATTCTTTGGAGATTTTCGAGTTATAGTATGTCTTACTGCTGACATAAAACTGTTGACTTTTCCTTTTGAAATTACTGGAAGTGGGAATCCAAAACGACATTTTGTATAAAAGTTTCCCTTTGATGTGTATTTCCGTCGACAATATTTTCCACATCGATGACTTTGAAACTGTAAAACTTGTTGTCTTATGCTATTTTCTCCTCCTTTTTTGGAATGGCACAGGTAACATAGTCTTCAATGAAAGACAAAACAGTTTCACCAGAATCGTTTCCAAATTTAGGTGCATTCTTGATCCATAATAACATGTGTATATGAGGAGCACCTCTGGCTTGGTACTCCTTTCTCCAAAAGAAATCAATAACTTCTCCAAGAGGTGGATTATTTTTATTGCAGATAAAAGACATCATAGCTTGAAACCTATGATTAAAATATCTGCCCACATTTTCAGGAACCAACGAACACAGTTCTCCAGCTATCTTCAAATCAATGTTTTTTACATTTGAATTTGCTTCTCATAGAAATTCAAGTAAATCGTCCCATGCGTATTCAGCACATCTAAGCGTAACAAACCATGTAGGGGTTCCAAAGTTTCTTAACATACATTTAAGTTCTATGTGACGACAATTATCAATACTCATTAGTACCACGTTGACACGCCATCAAATTAATTAACTGAGATTCTAAATGATCGTCTCTTTGTTGAACTTTGTCCAAGAATTCCTTTTCAGAAACATGTGTAAGATGAACTCCTGTTTTTAATATGTGGTTCACTGCATATGAAAGTCCAGACAAGTCACTTTCAATCAGAAGATGAAATAAATATGGAACACACTGTCAAAAGCTTGGATCTTCTGAGTACAATCTTGTCGTACGATATTCTGAAGCTGGACTGTGGAAAGCAGCGAGCTTCTAAACTTTTTTCCCAAACACTCATTGGAGTTCCCTACGCTTTCTTCATTTGGAATAATTCAATAGTGTTTCCAATCACTTCTTTTGAATGTAGAGGATGTATACTGTAATGTTCGTAAAATTCTTCACTCCTGGAATTGTCCACTTTTTCGATTTGGCCAGTTGAAATTTCTCTATCATCTACTAAAGATATTTCATGTTCTTCCACATATACATTTTTATAGTAAATATTGTTTTGTATAAGATATAATGTAGCCTTTTGAAGTTTGATGACATCTACTAAATCTTGCCATATTTTCCAACTCTTTGTTGGTACACCATTAACTAGAATAACTACAGGTTCAATTTCCTCTCTCTCTACACCAACAGTTTCAATATTTTTCTTAAAATGTAAAGGTAAATACACAACTCTTCCTTTTAAACCTCTTTGTAAATCTGTTGGAGGCAGCTTACCTGTTTTAGGCTCCATACGAACTGTAGCCTGAAACGGGTGCACAGATTGAATAAGATTGGACTCATACGTATTTAAATCTACCAGTTCTGGAGGAATAGCTACCAACTCTAGGCTAATATGTACAGCTTTAGCTGGCATTTTGTTCTCTTCTAATTTGTTGTAACAATATTTACAAATACGTTAATCATTACCCAACTCAAAACGACCTTCCACCAACAAATAAGCACCAAATTGCTCCCACTTATCATTGTTTTCCTTTTCACTTTTTAAATATACATCAACATTACTAGTTTGAGTTCTATAGTGAGTATGTCGAAAACAAATACAAACATAGGGGGTCATTACAATAGCCCGTATGGCGGTGGCGATCCGCCCACCATATTCCACCGCCCGCATGCCAATTCCCCCGCCACATTACGATGGCGGGTGGACCCCGGTGGACGGAAAAAACGTCCGCCGGTTTTACCGGTCTGACAGGGGACCCGGCGGAAAAGGGCACTAATATGGTGGCGGTGTCTGCAAGACACTGCCATCCATATTAGGATGGTGGCGGAGAGCAGCCTTTCCATGGCGGCAACACCGCCATGGAAAGGCATACAGTCTTTGCTGTTGGGGGCCCGTTGTGGGCTCCCCAAGATGTTGGGGGGGTGCACATGGGGGGTACCTATGGTACCTCCCTACATTTGCGTGCACAAGGTGGAAGGCACCACACGGTGTCTGTCACGTTGTGCATGCAAATGCACAACATGCATATATGGCATTGTGGCGGGTGCTGCTTACAGCACCGCCCGCCGCAATTCAATATATGCGGGATGTCACCGCCACCGTGGCGGTGGCATCCTAATGCTTACAGCGGGACCTCTGCTCCTCTGGTGGATGGTCCCATTCACCGTTACGGTGGCGGGCAGACAAAGTCCGCCCGCCATCGTAATGTGCCCCATAGTTTGGTTTTTCACAAGAAACTACCTTAAACTTTGTAATTTTTTCTGCAAACTTCTCAGTAGTACTATCTTCCACCTCTTCTTTAACACCTACACTTATGAAACTCTCACTTTCTATACACTCCTCTTGAGGACCAAAGAAACGAAACTGTATATCATCAGAAACTTTTTTTTACATCCAATACTGAACCATGCAAAAGAGCTGTGTTTATTTCACTTAAAGATAATGCAGGACTTTTACATAGTGCAATCTTCTTACTAACTTCCGCATTTCTGAATGATGTACTGCTATCATTCTTAAATGATGAAAAGTACTTTGACACACTTTTCTAGAAAGACAAGCCAGAGAATGACCCTGCAAGTTAGTATATTTTCTCACTTTTTACAAGGATCTAGTCCTTGCAATATCTTAATCTTTTGTTTAACACTTTTATTCCCATAATCTCTTAAGAATTTTCGTAAAATATCAATAGATTCCTGTTGTATACTACAAATACTACTACAATCCCACTTATACACTGGAGCTTCTGTACGTCTCCCTTGAACTTCTTCAGCTATTACTTCTTCCACATTTCTAGGAACCATCTTTTCTTTTTCAATTGGACAACCGTTTTTAACCTCATAACAACGACCACTGGTATCAACTGCGTGAACTAATCTATTTTGTTGAAAATAACTCTCTTCATTAAAAAAAAGGTTCAGTACTAGAAGTGTGCTTCCATTCACCCGAAAAAAGTTTGCAAAAGTTAGTTCTATTCACCAGTCTTTTTCTTTTACTTTTCTCCTTTATAAAGTGCATTGTTTTATTCAATGTTTTCATTCTCTTCAATACTAATATAAACAATCTTCTTTTCAATTCAAAAGCCTTTTCGACTACACTTTCAATCTGTTGTTTTTTCTTGTAAACTGCTGATCTTTTTTTATATTTTTTGCACTCTTTCAATACATTTTGTAGTACTCTACTTTTATACATTCTCTTTCTACTGTCTTTATATTCTTTCATCCTTCTTTCAACATAGATTGTTTTCCCATAACCTGATTTTCCATTATTATGTCCTTTTTTTGTTTCCTTCTGAAAGGTTGTATTACTTTTCTTTTTCTGTTCACCATTTTGAAAATTCGTTACATTCTTTAAAAGTCTTTTGACAAATTATTTAGGGGCATATTAGCAAGGGCTTTATCGCCGCTTTAGCGGCACTTTTTGCCGCCAAAGCGGCGATTTTTTTATCGCCCTATCAGCAAGCTGTCGCTAACAGGCGTTAGCGACAGCTTTCTGGTGATAGCGGCCGGTTTCCCTATCGCCTTGCATGCCAGCAATAATTATCGCTAATGACATGCAAGGTAGGCGTTCCCAACTAAAAGCGACTGAAAACAGTCGCTAACACAACTTCCCCCTATTAGCAACGCAGGCAAAGCGATAAAAAAAGTTGCGCTAAGCGTGATTATCGCTAGAATTTAACACCTGCTAAAAACATGACTTACCTGTTTCTTCAATGGGAGGTGGATTGTCAGGCTAAGTCCACCATGGCGTTAATGCGTGAATATCGCTGGATTTCCAGCGATATTCATGCATTTCGCCGCTATCGCTGGATATTTTATCACATTGGAGATAAACGTTGCTAATAGCGTGTTATCTCTGCGATAAAATCCAGCGATAGGCGGCGATTAAAAAAATGCGCTAAGCGCGGTTTGCAATAATTATCGCAAGTTGTTGCTAATATCCCCCACAGTTCTCTTACCAGAAGTCTTTTTCTTCAATGTCACATTTTGTACTTTATCTAATTTCTCCCTTTCTCTTTCCTCTAAATAGTACTGTTTTTTTTCTTTTCTTTTCTTTTGATCTTTTCTTGCCACACTCAATCTTTATTACTAATAATGGTGAATATCTGAAAACAAAGAAAAGTTTAAATACTTTAGTTAATTATAAACAAATATTCTCATATATAAATAAAAAAATATTTTTAATTGCATTGCAAAGATATGTCAGCCACTGCACAATTACTACATTTAGAAGACATCACAACCTATACAACAGAATCACAGAGCACAACTAAAGGATTTATCTTCTGCTACCCAAATCAAATTTAAAGCGCACTCTGTAGTGCCTGGGTGATTGCATGAGAACAAAGGTACTGCCTGGGTTATTGGAGGAGTACTAGGGTAGTGCCTGGGTGACTGCATAAGTGCATACGTAGTACCCGAGTGATTTTATAAGTGCATGGGTACTGCCTAAGTGATTGGAGAAGTGCATAGATCCTGACAGGCTGATTGGAGGACTGCAAGGGTAGTGCCTGGGTGATTGAACCATTGTATACCTATTGCATTGGTGATTTCATGAGTGCAGAGGTAATGTCTGGATGAGTAGAGCACTACATATATACTAAAGCATTAGTGATTGCATGAGTGCAGAGGTAATGACTGGGTGATTAGAGGACTACATAGGTTATATCTGAGTGATTGCATGAGTTGAGGGGTAATATCTGGGGGATTACAGGAGTACGTAGGAACTGCCTGGGTGATTTTATAAGTGCATGGGTACTGCCTAAGCGATTGGAGGAGTGCATAGATCCTGACAGGGTGATTGAAGGAGTGCAAGGATAGTGCCTGGGTGATTGAATCAGTGTATAGCTAAAGCATTAGTGATTGCATGAGTGCAGAGGTAATGTCTAGTGAATTACAGAAGTACATAGGGAGTGCCTGGGTGATTTTATAACTGCATGGGCACTGCCTTGGTGATTGGAGTAGTACTGTGCTGGTGTCTGAGTGATTGGAGGATTGTAAAGTTATTGCCTGGGTGATTTTACAACTGCATGGGCACTGGCTCAGTGGTTACATAATTACAAGGATAGTGCCAGCGTGATTGGAAGAGTGTAAAGGTAGTGCCTGGATGATTATATAAGTGCATGGGTAGTGGCTGGGCGATCGAAGGACTGCAGGGGTAGTGACTGGGTGATTAAAGAAGTGCAGGGATAGTGTATGGGTGATTGCATGAGAACAAAGGTATTGCCTGGGTGATTGGAGGAGAACTACAGTACTGCCTGGGTGATTGCATAAGTGCATAGGTAGTGCTTGAGTGATTTTATAACTGCATGGGTACTGGCAAAGTGATTGGAGGAGTGCATAGATCCCGACAGTCATTAGAGGAGTGCAAGGGTAGTGCTTGGGTGATTGAACTAGTATATAGCTAATGCATTGGTGATTGCAGGAGTGCAGAGATAATGTCTAGATGATTAGAGAAGTACATAGGAACTGCCTGGGTAATTTTATAAGTGCATGGGTACTGCCTAAGTGATTAGAGGAGTGTATAGATCCTGACAGGGTGATAGGAGGAGTGCAAAGATAGTGCCTGGGTGATTGCATACCTGCATAGGTAGTGCATGAGTTATTTTATAAGTGCATGGGTACTGGATAAGTGATTGGAGGAGGGCATACATCCTGACAGGGTGATTAGAGGAGTGCAAGGGTAGTGCCTGGGAGATTCAACTAGTGTATAGCTAATGCATTGGTGATTGCATGAGTGCAGAGGTAATGTCTGGGTGATTAGAGGACTACATAGGTTATATCTGAGTGATTGCATGAGTTGAAGGGTAATATCTGTGGGATTACAGGAGTACACAGGAACTGCCTGGGTGATTTTATAAGTGCATGGGTACTGCCTAAGTGATTGGAGGAGTGTATAGATCCTGACAGGGTGATTGAAGGAGTGCAAGGATAGTGCCTGGGTGATTGAATCTGTGTATAGCTAAATCATTAATGATTGCATGAGTGCAGAGGTATTGTCTGGGGAATTACAGAGGTACATAGGGAGTGCCTGGGTGATTTTATAAATGCATGGGTACTGCCTGGGTGATTGGAGTAGTACTGTGGCAGTGTCTGAGTGATAGGAGGATTGTAAAGGTAGTGCCTGGGTGATTCAACTAGTGTATAGCTAATGCATTGGTGATTGCATGAGTGCAGAGGTATTGTCTGGGTGATTAGAGAACTACATAGGTTATATATGAGTGATTGCATGAGTTGAGGGGTAATATCTGGGGGATTACAGGAGTGCATAGGAACTGCCTGGGTGATTTTATAAGTGCATGGGTACTGCCTAAGTGATTGGAGGAGTGCATAGATCCTGACAGGGTGATTGAAGGAGTGCAAGGATAGTGCCTGGGTGATTGAATCAGTGTATAGCTAAAGCATTAGTGATTGCATGAGTGCAGAGGTAATGTCTGGGGAATTACAGAAGTACATAGGGAGTGCCTGGCTGGCTTTATAACTGCATGGGTACTGCCTGGGTGATTGGAGTAGTACTGTGGTAGTGTCTGATTGATTGGAGGATTGTAAAGGTAGTGCCTGGGTGATTTTACAACTGCATGGGCACTGGCTGAGTGGTTATATAATTACAGAGATAGTGGCGGCGTGATTCGAAGTCTGCAAAGGTAGTGCCTGGATTATTATATAAGTGCATAGGTAGTGGCTGGGTGATCGAAGGACTGCAGGGGTACTGTCTGGGTGATTGAAGGAGTGCAGGGGTAGTGCCTACGTGATTGCATGAGAACAAAGGTACTGCCTGGGCGATTGGAGGAGTACTAGGATATTGCCTGGGTGATTGCATAAGTACATAGGTAGTGCCTGAGTGATTTTATAAGTGCATGGGCACTGGGTAAGTGATTGGAGGAGTGCATAGATCCTGACAGGGTGATTAGAGGAGTGCAAGGGTAGTGCCTGGGTGATTCAACTAGTGTATAGCTAATGCATTGGTGATTGCACGAGTGCAGAGGTAATGTCTGGGTGATTAGAGGACTACATAGGTTATATCTGAGTGATTGCATGAGTTGAGGGGTAATATCTGAGGGGTTACAGAAGTACAGAGGAACTGCCTAGTGCATGGGTACTGCCTAAGTGATTGGAGGAGTGCATAGATCCTGACAGGGTGATTGATTGAAGGAATGCAAGGATAGTGCCTGGGTGATTGAATCAGTGTATAGCTAAAGCATTAGTGATTGCATGAGTGCAGAGGTAATGTCTGGGGAATTACAGAAGTACATAGGGAGTGCCTGGGTGATTTTATAACTGCATGGGTACTGCCTGGATGATTGAAGCAGTACTGTGGTAGTGTCTGAGTGATTGGAGGATTGTAAAGTTATTGCCTGGGTGATTTTACAACTGCATGGGCACTGGCTCAGTGGTTAGATAATTACAAGGATAGTACCAGCGTGATTGGAAAAGTGCAAAGTTAGTGCCTGGATGATTATATAAGTGCATGGGTAGTGGCTGGGTGATCGAAGGACTGCAGGGGTAGTGGTGGGTGATTGAAGGAGTGCAGGGGTAGTGAAAGACCCAATCATATGATTCAGCGACCCATAGGCACCGATGTGTGTAGAAGAGCACCAAGGCAGTAGGCCTCACGGATTATTCTGTCAATAAAGATGTTAAACCGAGTTAAAGATGCCAAAGCACCTGTTTTCGGGAGGAGAAGCATTCCAAATGAACGGAAACACTTGCTGTCCATGTTTGAGTCAGTAAATCATGTCACAGCAGGTTTTTAATAGAATCAAATCAGCCTACGTTTGGAAACGTGATCGCACCACGTACTACTCTTTCCAATCGCTGTCCTAATATTTGAGCACAAGCGGATACCCAACTGAGCACTAAAGTTACAGAGTCCCAGAGTCTTGGAGATCAACAGATTCGATTTGCCTGACCTTAAGATGGCTGCCAAGCTACACTCCCCTTCCTATCCTACCACCCTCGCCAGCTCCACCAGCCCGTCTCTGGACTCTAGACTTTTGGTCCCTTCCTGATTCTCATCTTTATCCGGCGGAGTCCGAAATGTATGACCGATTCCCGGTGGAGCTGCACCGACAGCTATAGGGGAGACAGGCTCTGGCACACCGCTATGACCATCACCTACCCAGCCGGACCTCGGACTTATGTCTCGCCTCTTTCTCCGCTGCTGATTCTTGGTCCCTTCCTGATTCTCATTTTTATCCGGCAGAGTACGAAATGTATGACTGATTCCCGGTGGAGCTGCCCCGACAGCTATAGGGGAGACAGGCTCTGGCACACCGCTATGGCCGTCACCTACCCAGCCGGACCTCTGACTTATGTCTCGTATCTTTCTCCGCTGCTGACTCCCTCCTGTGGACTCCCTGCTCTCCCTGGCCTTTTTCTTTTTTTCCCCTCTCTTTTCTTTGGATCTTGTTTTTCATGGTCGCTAATAACTCCTGTATTGAATTTGTAACCTCTCTGTAATTAATGTGATCATTTTTGTAATTTGTAACACAATGTTTCCTTATGTTAAGCGCTAGACCTAGTTTTTTGGCCGATGCCCTGTGGAGCTACCTGATAGCTATAGAGGAGATGGCCCCCTTGGCCGTCACCTACCCAGCCGGACTTTGGGCAGACCTTCCTTCGTCTCGCCTTCGCATTCTCCCTCCCACCCCTTTACCCTACCCCCGTTCCCCCTCTGTGCTCCATTTTTTCGTCCCCTATGCTTTTTAAATGTTTTTCCGTTGAGACCTAGATATTTGTCCGATGCCCGGTGGAGCTACCTGATAGCTATAGAGGAGAGGGGCTGTGGCCTTCCCCCTCGGCCGTCACCTACCCAGCCGGACTTTGGACAGAGTCTCCCTCGTCTCTCCACCCTATTTCCCTCCTACCCCTTTACCCTACCTCCTCTCCCTTCTAAGCTCCATTTATCTCGTCTTTACGCTCTTGAAATGTTTTTCTAGTAACTGATGTAACTGGTAACTGATGTAATTTTGTAACTTTGTGGAACCCTATGTAAAGCGCTCTGATACCTCCGGGTCTAGCCAGCACTATATAAAACTCAAATAAATAAAAAAAATAAAAAAAAATACCTACATTCCTGCAGTGTATTTCAAGTGTACCTTTCCCCAGACTCATAGAAAATACCCTAATCACTAATTCCTCTGCCAACATGTTTTACACAACAGTTTTGAGCTACAGCTTCACCATTCTGCAACTACTTATGCCATTGGAACTACACAAATATAAACTAGCAACCCTTCACAAGTCCCTGCTATAAGTCTCACAATATTGCTAAAAGCATGCATACATATGTCCCTACCTTTGGCTACCAGCATCATATATAAAAGTAATATAGAAATAGACATATACTTCTGTTTTATACATCTATCATCTTCAGACACATAACACATTCTATAATACATGTGCAAGTAGAGACATACCTCAGTCACAACACCATCCATAGCTCAAAACTTGACAGACTATACTTCAAATTTCAAACAGACACTGAAAATGATGTGGTATATATAAAATATACCTTTCCACACATCATACATATTACTCTAATAAATAATATCTCTAAAAACATATCTCAAACCTCACTTTTGTGCTGATGCTTTACCATTCTACAACTACTTATAATTTTACACCTAGCCAAATACAAAGCATAAACCCTTCACATGTCTCTGCTATAAGTCTCACCATATCCCTGAAAGCATGCATGAATATGTCTATACCTTTTTCTAGCAGCATCATACATAAAAAAAATATACAAATAGATGCATACATGTGTTTTATACATCTAGCATCTTCAGATAGATAACACATATCTGAATATATCTCCTAGTACAGACTTTCTTCTATCACAACACTATGCACACCTGAAAGATTCACACAACAAACTTCCAATTTCAAGCAAACACCAACAATTATGTGGCATATTTCAACTGTAGCTCGCTACAGACTTATAAAAAGTGGCCAATTCACTAATACCTTATGTCAACATCTTTTAAACCACACTTTTGTGCTGCATCTTCGCCATTCTACTACTACTCACAGTCTTGAGCCTACCACAAAAAAACAACAACACCACTTTGTTATACATCATGCACCTTGAAATATATGACATATGAAAATACATATACAAGTAGAGACATACGTCAGACACAAGTCCATGCACACCTTAAAACTTGACAGACTGCACTTCCAATTTAAAAGCGACACCTAAAATTATACGGTATACTACAAATGTACATATCCACACACTAAAACAAACTACCATAATCACTAATCCATCTTACAATATACACATATTACTATACAGAATCTATTTCAAACAACATTTAACGACAATAAAACAAACTACAATACACATCTCTACGTTTAATAATAAATTTCAAACATTACAGTTCTTGAATAATTTTTAAAGATTAAAATAAAGCTATTACATAATACACCTCACAAATTTATAACTCACCATCCAAATTGATTTGTAGAATATGAAATATCACAAACTCATAGAAACTTTTCTTATGCACACAATCAATGTAATGCACCACTCTCAGCAAGGTAAAACCAGTAATGGCAAACTTTCCCTCTCTTTCGGCACACAAATACATGTAAGTAACAAATCACATTGCTTCCTACATTATTTCAAATTGTAAAACACATTTCTATTGGTTAGACATATTAACCCTTACCAACTGACTTCTAAAAGTGCCCAAACTGGTTCTGGAATTTTTTGGAATCGCATCTCCACCGTGCACCAATGCGATGGAGCCGCGAATTCACACAGGAGTTCAAAAATATATTACAAATAAAAATACCACTATTTTTTAAGGAACACACCACTTCTTTTTTGAGTTCAAAATATTTTATTGAATTTTCATAATAAACAAGTAACAGACAATACAGAAAACAATATTCTAAAGCGAAAATACCTAGTTATAATAAAGAAGATTAACAGGAATATCAGTTGAATTACTTTAGGTAAGAAAAAATAAGTATTCTTGGAAAACATAAAAAGGAAAGGGGGAAAGGGATCAATAATGAAGCCATTACATTATCTGTAAATAGAGCTACAATATTAAATCATTAAATATACTATATTATCAATAAAAAGCAAAATTAGTTATAAATATACCGTTTAAGAAGATACATATACATCAACAGGTATCCAAAAAGAGTGAAAAGAATTGGAATTATGATTGAGCTCAGTTAAGGACAATTGAGCTCCTCTTCTTGTAAAAATAACCCCTGACCACCAAGCATGCACTGATAATAACGAGACATCTTTCCAACAAAATGTAATGGATTTTAAAGCAGCTAATATTAGGAAATTAAAAAGTTTACCTTCTAAGTCATTTAAACTATGTGAAAGAAGAGCAGATTTGCAAATTAACATATTGTAAGAAACATCATCATGGATATTTAATATCTTTTTTATAATATCCCAAACATCAGTCCAAAATGTTAAAATTAAAGGGCATTTAAAAAGCATATGTTGTAATGTACCAGGGTGCGATTTACAGTGCCAACAAGATGCAGATTGAAGAAGTTTAGCTTGGAAAAGACGTAATGGAGTCCATAAACAATTAAATAAAATATAAGAGTTAGTTTGATAAAGCGAAACAGGTAACCAACCAGAAATACTATTAAGCCAAATATCTTTCCATATATCAATGGACAGTGAAAGTGAAAGTTCATTATTCCAAAATACTGAAAGCATATTAATGTTGCTACCTAAAGAATTAGATAATTTTTTATATGAAATAGAAACACCATGTGATGAAGCAGAGACAGTTTGAATGTAAATTGATAAATCAGCTTTAACATTAGAAGGAATATCTTGAGGAAAAGAATCTAAAATGGAATTACATAAATAGTCAGATTTAGAAAAATCAGATTGAGGTAAATTAAATCTTGTTTGTAAAATCTCAAATGATATAAAAGCATTGTTTGAATATATATCTTTAAGATAAAAAATACCAGCATTAATCCATGAATACCAGAAACTAACATTCCTATTGAATTTAATAACATTGCTATACCATAGTGACAGGTCTTCAGTAATAGACATAGGGGATAGAAAAATTGAATCTATATCATTAAAAATCATTTTAGTGGACTTAAGGATAACGGATTTATGAAAAAATGATGACCTATTAGACATAGTTAACAAAGTGGGGAGTGGAAATGGATTTACCAATGATTTCTCAATATCAAGCCAAATTGGAGAATTGTTTAAATAGGACTGATTAAACCATATGGAACTTTGTTTTAAAATAAAGGCTTTGTGGTAAAGAAAAAAGTCAGGTAATCCAAACCCAGCATTACATTTAGGCATTTTTAATTTTTTATAACTGATACGAGGCGGTTTACAGTTCCAAAGAAATTTGGATAAAATTCTATCAACATCTTTGTAAAACTTTAATGAAAATTGAGTAGGAATCATGGCGAGGGTGTAGAAAATTTTAGGAGCAATTGTCATTTTAATGGAATCCATTCTACCCCACCATGAAAGATGTAATGAAGACCATTTAGACGATTTATCTTTGATATAATTTAAAATAAAGTTACAGTTCAATGTTATTGTTGATTTTATAGAGGATGAGAATAAAATACCAAGATATTTCAATTTATCCTTTTGCCAAATAATATCAGTCATAGGAATCATATCAGGGGTACAATAAATGTTTAAGGGGAAAAATTCAGTTTTGTTAGTATTTAATTTATATCCAGATATTGTGGAATAGTTTTTGATAATCTCTAATAGGGAAGGGAATGAGGATATAGGGTCACTAATAAATAGGAGTACATCATCAGCATAAGCTAAGGCTTTAATAGTAACATCTTTAATATTAATTCCTTTAATATCATCACATTTTCTTATAGCATTGAGAAAGGGTTCAATACCAATAAGGAATAAAAGTGGGGAAAGAGGGCAACCTTGTCTTGTACCTCTAAAAAGTGAAAATTGACTCGAGATTTGGCCATTGATAAATAAACGAGCAGTAGGAGCAGAATACAGAGCAGAAATCATGCGAATAAATGTCTCACCAAAATTAAATGACAATAAGGTATTAAATAAGAATTGCCAATGAATTTTATCAAAAGCTTTCTCAGCGTCCAAGGCCAGAATTCCTGAAGGTAAAGTTAAAGTGGGAGCTTGTTCGATAACATGTAGCAAGGCTCTTGTATTGTTTGCAGAATACCTATTTTTCATAAAGCCAGATTGGTCTGGGTGTAAAATAGAATGCATTACAGGAGCTAATCTAGAAGCCAATATTTTAGCATATAATTTACAATCTTGATTAATTAGAGATATAGGCCGGTAATTTGACACAATAGTGGGATCCTTATCTGGTTTGGGAAGCACGACAATTAAAGCCTCAGTAAAAGAGCCTGAAGTAATTCCTGAAGAGCCAAAAGAGGTAAAAAGTTGAAATAAAAAGGGCAAAAGTTGTACTTGAAATTCTTTATAAAACTCAGCCGAAATACCATCTGGACCAGGAGACTTATTTTTTTTAAGAGATTTTATGGCTGATAAAATGTCATCTGTAGTAATGGGAGAATATAACCCAATTTTATCTGATTGAGAAATGCTGGGTAAACCACATGTAGTTAAAAAGGAATCAATTAAAGAGGCATCATGAAAATCAGGCTTGTTATATAGATTAGAGTAAAAATCCAAAAATTCATTAACGATATCATTGTGAGATAAAGCAATTTTGCCACTAGGGCCATGAATAGAGTTTATTTGAGTTTTGTCCTTTTTTATACGTAAATAATTAGCTAAAAGTTTCCCAGATCTGTTGGCATTAAAACGAAATTTGGCTTTAGAGTTAGAAATCTGAATGCCAGCTCTTCTGCTAAGGATTGAATTAAAATTCATACCGAAGCTTTTGCAGTTTAAGTCTATATTGAGGATCATTAGACGTAATGAAAAGTCTCTCAAATTTCGCAATTTGTTTTTCTATGTTTTTAATATTAGTATTGAAGGATTTATTTTCATGAGCCATAATGGAAATAGTTATACCTCTAATGTATGCTTTAAAAGCATCCCATCTATTAACCATAGAAGTGGAACCTTCAGGATTAAGTACGAAATAATCTTGAATTGCAGTTAAGAGTTTTGGTTTATTATGTTCCTTAAGAACAATATCAGTATTCATTCGCCATCGGGATTGTTTTGTAAAAGATGAATTTAAATTCAAAACAAAAGAAATTAAAGCATGATCTGAAATATCAATGTTACCAATGTTAGGAGAAATCACGGATTGAATTAATTGTCTAGAGACCAATAAATAATCAATCCTAGAATGAGAATTATGTAGGTTTGAAAAAAATGTAAACATTTTTTCTGTAGGAAAATGTAGGCGCCAAATATCAACTAACTTAGTGGTTTGAATAAATAATCTGAAAGCATGAAAAACCTTAGGAGGGTGAAATTTAGTACAAGATAATCTATCTAATAGAGGATCAGATATGACATTAAAATCACCTCCTACAATTAACGGAACTGTACCCAATTTCAGAACCTCAGTAGTAAGATTAGACCAAAAAAGAGGGTCGATCCGCCGTAGGGCCGTAAACATTAAGTAAAAATATGACTGAATCATGTATTTTAATTTTAACTATAATATATCTCCCATCAGCATCTGAAGTTTTATTCAAAATTTGGCAGTGTAATTTTTTTGCAAAAAGAAGCAACCCCATTTTTTTTCCATTAGCAGGAGATGAAACAATAGTATCGACCCACTTTTTCTTCATATAATCTAAGATTTTGTCATCTATATGAGTCTCCTGAATAAAACAAATATCTGCCTTGCAACTACCTAGATAATCTAAAATCTTTGTGCGCTTAACTGGATGACGTAAACCTTTAACATTTAATGAAACTACTTTAATATTATGTATGTTAGCCATAATGAAAGAAAGAAAGAGAAAAGATGAAGAGGAGGAGAGTGAAAAATACAAAAAGATTGTGAGAAAGTAGTAGCTCTAGAACAGGGAAGATGAAAGGAAAAAATAAAACATGGAAAAAACGACAAACAGAATACATTAATATCAGGAATGAAACGCACACACGCTCAACAAGCATGACCGGTACCGTTGGAGCCCGATGAAGAATAACTCAGTAATTTGTCAGAAAATACATAACTGGAAACAATCAAGTAGTAGAGTCATGAGTATCCATTAAATGCTGTGATTGTTGATCCAGAAATTGTTTCAGTTCTTGAGGACGCTGAAAGGATTTTGAAAAGTTATCTTTCCAAATACGCATTGTTGAAGGATCAAAAAGACCATACTTGAAACCAAGACTTCTTAGTTGAGGGCGAAGAGCAGTGAATTCTTTGCGAACAGAAACAGTCTCCTTGGCAAAATCTTGATGGATAAATATTTTATTCCCATTGACCATCAGCGAAGGAATTTCTCGTGCTGCTTTCCTAATCAAAACCAAATGGTGATGACGGAGAACTTTAAAGATCATTTGTCGAGGTTTTGTGTGTTGAGGGTTGCGATGAGAAGAAATCCTGTGAGCCTTATCAATTTCGAATTTTTCTGGAAAACTGATTTTCAAAAGGCCAGGAATCAAAGTTTCCAAATATAATCTGCAGTTGGCCCCTTCAACATCTTCTGGTAGATTGAAAATGCGTAGGTTATATTGTCTATTGCGGTTTTCCATATCTAAAAGGAGTGCAGACATGGGTGATATTTTCGCCATAAGTGGGGTAAAAGCGTCTATTTTAACCTTATTATCCTGTATTTTAATTGAGTTGTCAGAAATTTTTATTGATAAGCAAGCCATTTCTTTGCGCACATTTTTAATCTCTGACGCAATGGTATCTGTATTAACACGAAGTGCTTGAATTTCTTCTAAAATTAAAGACAAGGAAGGTTCAGATGACGCTACCACTTTTGATTTAATTGGCGGAGGTGAAACCTGCTGTCTCCTTTTATTATGTAGAGAATTTTTATTTTCCATTTTGATGTAAAAAGGATCCAATTTGCAATTAAATACAATGTTTGTAGGAAGGTATAGTATTCTTGGTGATCAAATCCTTCAAATAACTGGTGCAGCAGCTAAAATGGTCTGTGGGAGTGGCTAGGCCCAAGCCAGGCCCTTTCTTACGTGCTTACTCCACCCCCCTGACAGACAAGCCTGGCAGTACCTGAAGGCAGACTGGGAGCAGGAGCCTGATGAGAGAAAAACACCACTTTCGCCGTCCAGAAGCACCCAAAAACGACCCCACAACGCAGGTACCAGCTTCAAATCCACAGCGACCTCATTGCAGTACTAATTTTTGTGTAATTTCGTCGTTTTTAACGCAAAATGGGCGAAAACGCGGAGGAGCTCACCGGGAGGCGGCCATCTTGTTTCGCGCGCTCACGCGTCTCGGAACACACCACTTCTAAAGATAGTACTGACTTGGGAAATCTCACTTTAATAACATATCACTTATATATAAATTACAATTCCATATTTTAAAACCACAGACAACATTCAACCCTACCCCCATTCTGCTTAATACCAGTTTCCATAGTAACAGTTCATGGAACATTCAACTGAACTAACAGGTCACAAGTTCATCAAGTTTTCAAGTTCAGCACTCAAGGTTGCAAATGCAAACAGCAGGTGTGGTTGACGTTTGCAAAATATGAGCTTATCCTATCTACTGTACCTTTCAAACATTTTTTACTAACCAATAACAAACAAGCTTTTAAAGAAAGTAACATGCACCCTATTTTTGAGTGTACAATGTTCTTAAACAGCCAATCAATTATCTACTTTTTAAAAAAACAGCATAATGCCCACCATTTTAGATACCTCTCATTCTACCAACTGACTACCTGAGCTACAGACATCTTTTCATTACTTCCAGACATCCCTTCAAGATGCTTACGGTATGGATTGTTGGGCACAGCTATGTTTTCTGGTGCAAAAGGTATGCTGAATGCAGAGGTATTGACAAAGACCTAGTTTTGACAAAATGTGGATATTAAAAGTATTGCACAGAGAGGATTAAAGTGGCACCAATTGATGCCTTTGGTTAAAACCTTTTTGCATCTCCAACCCCCTGAACTCATGATTGTGCACTGTGGTGGCAATGACCTAGGCACATTGACTGGGGTAGGACTGGAAATGCTCATGAAGGATACCTTTGCACAATTGATGTCGCTTTTCCCCCAAACTGTCTTTGTATACTCTAATTTATGCCAAAGACAGAAATGGAAGTGATCAAATCAATTCTGTCCACAGATTGAAAAAGCTAGGAAAAATGTCAATAAAGCTGTTTCTGCTTACCTCAGAGACCATAGGATGGGCTCCATATATAACAACAATCTATGGGGCATATTCTCAAGGAGCCATCGCCAAGTTATCAGCACGTTATCGCAGCCAAATCCACGATAAATGTATCTCCCCATTCCCAAGCTGGTGCTAACAGCCCATAACACCAGTTTACCTGCGATAGCAGTCGCAAAAAACATCGCCACAGATGCCCCCGGCAACTAACGCTAATGATATGCAGAGTAGGCGACCCGTGCAAAAAGCCACGACAACACCACTCCACAACATTCTCAACGACCAGCCCGATCCACGATAAGATCACAAAACATGCTCTAAGGCGTGTTAGCAGCAGGAAATTAACACCTGCTCTTACCTGGTGCAAAGTTGGATGACAACCTGCAACAGACAATGGAGCACAGCCCATAGCCACACATGAAGAACAACAGATGCCATGGAGCCACTCAACATGCATCCCGGAGCCACGAGAGGGCAACAACACCAACCGCCACCACACCCAGGACCCTCCCCGGGCCCCACTCTGGGCACCCACCACCCACACCCCGACAAAGATATGTCACATCAACCTCACGAAATCATGAACAAAACAATGTGCCCGATGTTGCACAATAACAACACCTAACCTACATGTGTCGTCAGAAAAATGAGAATCATACATTCATCTCAGACTCAGCAAATAATGCATTTCATACAGAATAAACACAAAAGAACTAATATGAAGAGTCATGGCGGGTCCACCCAGGACAATCTGGAAGTCACAGCCTGCAAAACAAATTCCCAGATAAGAAGGTGTGTCATGCGCTCATCAAAGGACAGAGAGAGCAAGCGAAAGTGAGAGAGAGAGAGAGAGACAGAGAGAGTGAGAGAAAGAGAGGGAGAGGGAGTGAGAGAGAGAAATAGAGACATTGTACAAGGAGCGCAAGGCCAATCGGGCTCCTGGCTCATACATGCCAACTGCTGTGTGTGTATCGCTATTGGTGCACACTAAGTCAAAGGCCTGGCATCAATAGCAACGCGAAGGCCACATCACATTTCAAAAATGCAAGCAGTAGTCAGCCCAACATCAGGAATGAAAGCTCTATTGTCTCAACACACAAGGCTGAAGGACACCTGAACCCCCGACCTTGGTCCTGAATGCGTCTGGCACTCCCTGCGAGAGATACCAAACCAGATCGTGATGACTCCCACACCACGAACTGCGCGAATGAAAGACCAACATGTCCACACCCCACACACACTTGTCCCTGCCTGAGGCACACCTGCTTGGGATGCCCCTGACACATAAATAAGAAACAACCCATACGCCCAAATGTTGCACACAAACACGACTCATTGCTCTGAGCAGTGGCATCTCATCCACACAACTGCCGCCTGTCAGAAGTGTGCCGGTGCTACGAGACCAACAAAGGCAATGGCTGGCAAGCCCGGGCACATGCACAACCCCTGTCACGTGGAACTGTACCGTGCACGAATGCTGCATCTGTTGGGATCACTGCCACTGGCAGTGTTGCGCATCAGTTACCGTCTGAGTTTCCGTCTTGCGTACGTCACCTGCGTCCAGCCCTGGCTCCACTGTTGATCATGCACATTCGAGTGGCCCATGGATGTCTGCCTATCCAACACAACGGTAGCTGAACTGGATTATGACACGTGTGTGCGCCCCCTATTGGCCCACGAACAGGAGTGTAACCGTGACACCCATGCATGGGATGCCTTGATATTTGGCGTATGTGCAGGCAGTTGTGCATGGGAGATTGCACAACTCCTCATGTGCAGTGACCACATCGAGGTGCTCCCCTATTGGGCTGTGTTGCGGATTGGTGAAACGGCGTGGACGTATCACAGCTGCCCAGACCAGGTAATGGACTGGCTCGCCCTCGCATACCTTGACCTCGACAATGACGTACTCTTGGAACAGATTGCCCATGAAGCAGCGCTCGCATACATGGACGAGTAACTACGTTCCTGCAGCCACAATTGATTGTCACCCACAGCACAGGTCCCCACACCTTGTAGCATCTTGGAGGAATTTCCACATATCCCACCACAACAGTGGACATGTCTGCCTTCTCCTGGACTCAGAATGCATGTGCGTGGACCGACGTGTGTGTACACACACCTGTGCAAGGTGATGCAGTCCCATTGGCGGAGCAGCACAGCATCGCCTGGCAACGTTCCAAAAGTGGAGAAACTGCTGGGGGGAGAGTACACACATGGCAATGTAGCACGACATGTGACCTTGTAGGATCCCTTCACCTGCTCACTGTCAGCAGAGCACACAGTCAGCGCAGTCCGGTGCTACAGCACTATGCAGATCCCATGGGCTGTGAGTCATGTCCCCTGACACTGGCCGATGAGCAGACGCTAAACATCACATGACTCGTCCAGCAAGGCAAGGTGGGCTGAGACCATTGACATCCATAATGACTTGTGTGCACTTTGCCACCCCATTACTTGCACCTCGACATGTTCCAAAGCTGCCTGTAAGTGTCTTAAACATTGGTCTGCATGTTGTGGCCCTTGCCTTGCCCGTACTGACACGCACATGCTAATAAAGTCCACGCAACTTCACCTGTGTACAACTGTGATGAGTGTTGATTATGAGGACAGATCATGTGCCTACATGTGCATTGTCCGTACACAGGGAGGCATTGACTGATGCCTGTGAATTGGGGGTGAGTCCCCATTGCCAGCTCCACCTCTGTGAGCCAGACATTGTGGCTGGGATAGTTGGTGGCAGACCTGTGCTCCTACGTGTCCCCAGCAATGTGCGTATGGTGTCCAACTTCTCGCCATGTAGAACAAGGTCATCCATCAAAACAGACTGTGTCCACACAGATGTGTGTGAGTAGGCATGCGAAGAGACGTTCTGTTGTCACATGTGATGGGGGACACCACTTAAGGACTGCTACCGATTGTGACATTTCCACACACAGCCCTATTTGGTACATGGATGTGGTGCTACGTTTGGGGACAACGGGATTGTTGTCACTGTGCAATGTGGCCACAGCTAGTTCACACCTTCACAGTCATCTAAGTGGTCATGTGGGTCAGGGTCAAACATGCGCATTGATGACATCTACCAGGGTATACCTTTTAGTGCTATCGATGTCCTGACATTCATCCAAACATTTATTCGTGAGTGAACATAGACATGACACATCTGTGTGATTTGGAATGTTTTATTCACATTCTGGGGGGTGTCGGACCTGGAGCAGTACATGGCCACTTCAAGCCCACATGACATTGTTACCCAGTGGTGGGCCAACCAGAGTTCCTGTGGCAAGGCAGAGTTGATCTGAAGAGGAAGGGTGCAGTCCGCCGCCGGGTTGCTGTGTCATTGGTACCAGAGCAGATATGGCAGTCCATGTCGGGGTCCATGTGAAGGTCACAGAGTGTTTCGGGGGACAGTGGGAGGTGTTGTTCCAGGGCATGATGCAGAGAGCACGACCAGGCAGGGACAGGCCATATGGCTGGGACGGATGCTACTACCTCCTTTCTCACACAGTCATTACCCTCCACATCTTACTCCTCTGAGACGTCTTCTGTGTCCGGTGTGTCAAGTGTGTGTGGTGGGGTTATGGCTGCGTCACTGTGTACCACTGACTCATCAGGGTGCGAAGGTGATAGGGCTGCATCATTGTGTGCCACTGACACATCAGGGGGAGGATATGTGTGTGTAGAGGTTCCTGCAGCAGTGACCTGGAACAGGCACAGTGGCAGCAATGGCAAGATGAGGATCTGCAAGGCATGGAAGATCGTAGCTACATCTCGCTGGTGTTCAGCAGTGGCAGCCATACTTCCAGCCTGCATCGGCTCCATGGTCTCCATTGACCTCCGCATCTGTGCCAACTCTGTGCTGTCATCGCTTGGGGCGAACAAAGCAAACACAAGGAGATGATGGACTGAGCGCTGAAACTTTTCAGACACTCACCCCCAGTCACAGATCTGGGTTTAATCCATTATCATTCTTTAGCTCACTTCGCCACCTCAGTTCAGACCCAGCTATATGCAAATCAGTCTTGACCCTGTGCCTCATGGGAAAAGTCCAGCCCGAACTGCCAAGCCAGGTCTTCCCTGAACCGGAAACAAGCATCCTGGCACCGGTTTCTGGGTAACACCCTTCATCAGCAAGGCTAGCTTGAATCCAGTGGAAAAGTGAGCAAGGGACCCACGTCTGGGCATACCCTGCCAACTTAGGGTGAACAAAGCAGACACAAGGAGATGATGGACTGAGCGCTGAAACTTTTCAGACACTCACCCCCAGTCACAGATCTGGGTTTAATCCATCATCATTCTTTAGCTCACTTCGCCACCTCAGTTCAGACCCAGCTATAAGCAAATCAGTCTTGACCCTGTGCCTCATGGGAACAGTCCAGCCCGAACTGCCAAGCCAGGTCTTCCCTGAACCGGAAACAAGCATCCTGGGACCGGTTTCTGGGTAACACCCTTCATCAGCCAGGCTAGCTTGAATCCAGTGGCAAAGTGAGCAAGGGACCCACGTCTGGGCATACCCTGCCAACTTAGGGCGAACAAAGCAAACACAAGGAGATGATGGACTGAGTGCTGAAACTTTTCAGACACTCACCCCCAGTCACAGATCTGGGTTTAATCCATCATCATTCTTTAGCTCACTTCGCCAACTCAATTCAGACCCAGCTATATGCAAATCAGTCTTGACCCTGTGCCTCATGGGAACAGTCCAGCCCGAACTGCCAAGCCAGGTCTTCCCTTGGGCCTGTCTGCCTAGACAGTTCTTGTAACCGAGTATTGGACCCAGCAATGTCAGCCAAGGATTGTTGGTGAGCATGGTGCGGACAGTGGGTATCCGTTAGGGACTGTAGGTGCTCCCTGATGGGACTCAGGCACCCACGTATGGCATCGAGTTGTCTGCCATGAGCTCAAAACCAAGCCGCAGCTGATCTGCCATCTTCTCCTGGCACCCTAGCACACGGAGTTTTAAATCAGTGTGTTGGTCATGGGGGTCTTGGGAGGCAGCTGTGGTGGTGTGTGCTTCCTGCGGTGTGGTCTGTGCAGGGTGTGGGCTCACTGCGATGCAGCTCGGCCGCCCTGCTCCTGGAGGTGGGGTGCAGAGGCTGTCCACGAGCTGTTGGAGGGTGTCTGTGCAAATGTGCAGGGTCCTCTTCATCATCACTGAAGAGATGTGTGGTCTGCTCTGTAGGAGGTGTTGATTGTCCCTCTGCAATGTGAAGGGGAGATGCAGGTTAACAGTGTGTTCCATGTATGGTGACACATTGTAGATGTTTACATTCAGACTGCATGATGATGTACATTGTGACTGTTTTGGTGAAGCTGGCTATTTGATGGGAGTCAGTGGACATTTCGACTACATGACGGATGTGTGGTTGTACTCGTACGTTATCAGCTCACAGTGTAATGCATTGCCAGTTGTGATTGGCCAGTTTCTACACACGAGCGGCACCAGTTGTGTCCTCTGTCCTGTGGTGTAGGGGTTGCACTCTGTCCCACATTGTCGTCGATGTTGATGTACTTGAATTGCTATGTGTGTGTGCTGCATTGTTGGCGATTCGCCCCAGCAGCTCTGCATTGGCGGACCTTTATCCCTTTGAGTCGGTGTGCATTTGACTTGTGTGCTTTTCGGGTGCTGGGATGTTTGCGACTTGGGTCATTTGTGCTACTGGAGATATTTGGTACTCTTGTGCATTGTTTGTCTGCAAATGTGTTTTTGACGTCATGGTTCGTAGGTGCACGAGGATGTGTCAGAGTGTGACCTGCTCCTTTACGGATGTGATCCACACTCAGCCACCTCAGTGTCGTCTCATGCACCATGTCATGTATTGTGACTTCAGCCATGCTATCTGTCATGCAGTGTCACTTGCATTGTCGGTGTGGCTCACAGAGCCGCTGCTTTTCGGGATTCAGCACTTGTGCCTGGGTAGGTTGTGGCATTGGTGATATGGAGGGGGGCCCATTTGTGCTGATTGTGGATGGGGGACTACTTGGTGTTTTTATGTGTGCTGCAGTGTGCCAAGGGTATCAGGGACATGTTCCACAGTCATTGTGGGTGTGCAGTCTGCTGCACATGATTGTGAATGTGTGGCATTGTGCCCATCTGCCCCCGTCCCCCCAGTCCCTGGTCGTTACTCACCCTGTTGCTGTTGGGTCAGGTCATATCGGGCTGTGTCCAGACCCCCGACTCCTTGCACCGTCTCCAAGCTGATGACTGTGGCCACCATTTCCTCCAGCTCGTCCAGCTCCTCCTGTGGCGCAGGACTCCCACCTCCAGTCGCCTTTGCTGCCTTCATGTTGGCAGCGAGTTTCTGTTTGGTTTGGCTGTGCACTTCATGCCAGCGCCTCTTGGCCTCCTCCATTGACCTCCTCGACACTCCGACTGCATTTACGTTGGTGACGATGGACTGCCATATTTCCATTTGTGTTGCCAATGACACAGTGGAGGTGACGAACAGTTGTTGGTAGTGTTCTAACACCTCTGTGACGATGATCCGGTCTTCCTGCGGACTGAACCCCTTCTTCCTCTTCCTCTTCTGCTTGCCCTTCCCCGAACACGGGGTTCCTGGCTGGTCCTCCGTGGGGCTTGTGGGGTTCGGGTTGTCCTCTGCACTCGGTCCGGGTGCATCCATGGTGCTACGCAGTTTGTTTTGTTTTTGGTGTTTATTTTTTGGTTGCCCTTATAGTGCATTTTCACACGTGGGATTTGCAGGCCTGTGGCTGGTTGTCGCTGATTTTTGTATCGCGGTTTGGGACATCACAGGTTTTTTCGCGTTCGTGTTTCGCATTGTTTCTGCGTCGCTTTGGTTTTTGGGCAGTCATTTGGCGCATTATCCTGTTACTATCGCATGGTGCCGCAGGGTTGCGAATACCACGTTGACAAGGTGTTATTTTCCCGTGATGGACTGCGATGTGAAGGGTTGCGTTAAGCAACTTTTGCGGTAGTTATCACACGTTCTTGGGAATATGCCCCTATGTTTTGATATGGATGACATCTACAGAAGTGATGGAGTACACTTCACAGGTCATGGGAACAGAGTCTTTCTTAACAACCTAAAACTCTGCATCCACACTTACATGTAGCTACAACAAAGTCATAAATAAAACAAGGGCTCTTTTTAGAGCCACCCTATAACACAATAGTCACAGATCTGGGTTTAATCCATCATCATTCTTTAGCTCACTTCGCCAACTCAGTTCAGACCCAGCTATGAATTCAATGCACTACAACACAACACACTTTTCAAGTTTAACTATTAATTTTTAATTTTATATATTTTTAACAACTCTATCAATTGTAATCTTGTCATTAACTTCAATCACAGTACCTCTTTAAAACAACTTCACAAATACAACACTACCTTCTAAATTACATACTGCTAAATTATTTATTTGAGGTGGATTCTCTAATCCGATGCGACGTTACATGGGGGGCCGCGCTGAGAGCCGCGTTGGAGTCGCGACTCCAAAATAGAAAGAAAAAAACGCCCCACTTCCATTTTTTGTAATTTGCCCAGGGGATTCCCATCCCCCGGGCCTGCCAGTTTTTTTCTTTAAAAAAAAATTATGGAGGGGGGCTGCGTGGCCACCCCTCCTAAGGCCACTATTGGCCCCGGGGACTCCATCCCCCAGGGCCTACCGAGACTTTATTTTTTTATATTTATCGGAGGGAGGCAGGGTAGCCCCCCTCCTAAGGCCAATTATGGCCCCGGGGACCCCATCCACCAGGGCCTGGCCAGATTTTATATATTTTTTTTTTGGAGGGGGCTATGTGGCCCCCTATCGGGCCACCTCTGGCCCCGGGGACCCCATCCCCCTGGGCTTGGCCTCAGCGTTGGAGGGAGCCCCAATGCCCCCACGGTCCCTGCCAGCACCCTGCCTCCTGCGTGAGCCGGCATTGCTTTTGGGCAAGGGGAGCTGCTGACATGCAGCTCCCCTTGCCCAAAAGCAATACTGCTTTGCTTCTTGGAAGCGAGAGCAGGTTTCCTGCTCTCGCTTCCAAGAAGCAAAGCAGTGTTTGCTATGGCAGGGCGGGAGCCGTGCTCCCGCCCTGCCATAACAAATGGCAATGTCCGGGGGTGGGCACCCCGGGACATTGCAGGAGCCGGCCCTGGGTGGTGGCGGTCCCCAGGGCCAAGAAGGGCTCCAGGAGGGGAGCCAAACGGCCCCCCTCCCAACTGTTGTGAAGCCCCGGGGAGGTGGTGGTCCCCAAGGCCGGGGGTCAGCAACGGACCCCCGCATTTAAATAAAGTGTGCCCCGGGGAGGTAGTTTTCCCTGGTGCAATGTGGGGGGGCTCGAGCCCCCCCCACAGTTTTAGAAAGTAGACCGGGGACGGTGGCGGTCCCCGGGGCTTGGCGGCCCGCAAGGCACCCCTCCCTAAATTAACAATGCCCTGGGGAGGTGGCGGTCCAGGGGCTTCGAGGGGGCCATGTGCCCCCGCTTATAATTATCTAAGCCCCGGAGTCCCCCGCCTCCCCTAGGGCCCCCGTGGGCCCCTGCTACATATTTCGACATTGCCCCGGGACCTGGCCCACCCGGTGGCTTATAGAAAATGAAGATGGGATCCCGCACTTCATTTTTTTTATTTTTTCAAGCGGATTCGCGCACTCAGCATGAATTCCGATGATTTAAAAAAAATATATATATACTTTTTTGGGCCCTAGGGTTCCTTGTGCCACCCCCTGAGCAGGCCTAGGGGGTCAGGGTGTTTCTAACCTGCACCCTTTTCTTGTTTTCTATCCTTTTTTAAAAACATTTCTTGTGACTCAGTTTTACCAAGTCACAAGATGGCTGCCAACACTTCCTGGTTTGGAGTGTTGACAGCCAATCAGAATGAAACTCGTGCTCGGGAGGATTCACGAATCCTCCTCGGTGCTCAGATATCGATATTTTACTTTTTTGAATTTCTCAGCAACTACTGAATGGATTTACACCATTTAAAAAAAAAAGCACGCTTTCTAGACCAAGACCTACCTTTTGCCAAATTTGGTGCAATTCCGTTCAGCAGTTCGGGCTGTAGCTTTGTCTAAAGTTTCCTATGTAAATTAACATGGAGAAAACGGGTTTTTGGGACCCCTCTTTTTTCTCGGCCCCCGCTCAATGAATCACCCCCAAACTTTAAAGACAAGAGCTGGCCTGAGCTGGTCATTAGTTTAGAAATTTTCACAAAGATTCGTCAAACGGCGCCAAAGATATTGGCAGAAGAAGAAAAGGCTTTTCCTATGGAAACTAGGTTCTAACTATAACTACCTACTGGTGACCACCATATATGATATATATATATATATTTATATGCCACTCAAAAAGAAACAATGTACGCGCTCTCAGGAAGTGCCAAATGCAATATTTATTGCATGAATGTTACGCGTTTTGACAGTCTTGCTGTCTTGATCACACGTGATTGAACAAGCACGGATCCATTACATAGTCTCATGTAAACATAAAAAGCAGACTCATAGTCCTGTTATGCTCACAGAATATGGTGAAAAACTTGCGGCCATTTCTAAACGATAACAATTCATAAAAGTAAATGGAATCACTGGTTATTAGGCACATCGTTACGTTGTTGTATAAAGTCACATACACCAAAAAAGTCTATAAGACATATTCATACATGTGTGTTGTCTTAATACAAATTGGACAAGTTAACCAAATGGTTTGAATGAATCGAGGAGCCAAGGTTGTATAGTGGCGTCCATCCGAGGTGAACATTAGGAAAGTTCCAACATAGTCCAAGGGAGTAAGGCACATGAACAGATGGTGCGTATGCGTTACTAGAGTAATAAAGAAGCAAAGTCATACTATAACGGGAAAGTAACCACATGACGTAGCAAACAGCTGTAATACATGACCAACATCAGTGCTGGTGATCATGGATATGTATCTCAAAACACCCAAAAATGGTCAAAGCTCAAATATGGATAATGCATTGGTGCACAGGGGAGCCTCTGATCAGTTAAGTGCCGTAGGAAAAAATATAATCGCCCAACCCTGGGAGAAAGTTGCAGTATCTCCCACGAGAGTCTGGGCTACCTGTGATTATAGTAGCCCAGGTAGTAGGCACTCAAGGTTATGTGTCTACATTAGGGTGTATATTGTGCCCAACGAAAGCAAAGTAGCCACAGATAAATGCCTCTGTGTAAAAGGCATAACCTAGGTGTGGCATAGGCTTGTAAGACCTCTAGTGGGATGGTACACTGTGCTGAAGTGTAGAGGTGTACCAGTGGACATACACGGCACCATAGTGGTCATTACAGTGTATGGTACCTAACAAAAGAACAGGAAAAAATTAACAAAAGAACAGGAAAAAATCTGTAGTGGAGAATTTGTCTTGCCATAGTGGCTCGTAAAAAACAAATGTACAATCCGAGTAATTGGACCTCCCGCCGGAGATACGTGTGTGGGAGATACAAATGGTCTATTCATGTTGGTGCTGAAGGTAAATCAATTAGAATACATGTGGCCTAGATTATACAAGAGACAAAAGGCAAATTTGCATGGAACACCAAAATAAACATACTGGATAGAAGCAAGTGATAAGATAGAAGGAATCTTATCTGAGTGAAGGGGGTCAGAGGTGTCGAAGAAAAGGGTAGGGAGCCCGTGTAAGAAGTGTCTGTCCCATTCTGGCGAGTCCCTTCCTTTCCTCCTGTGAAGATATAAGAGAGAAGACAAATAAGGGTTAAAACATCAAACTATGTACATCATGTAATATGCATAAAACATACTATTTAGGTCAAGTAGGATACATCATGGAAAAGGAGAGCGAAGAGAGAAAAGGCAAAACAGCATACAGGATACCCTCTAACTTTCATGTAAGTGTGTGTTCAGAGCATGAGGACTCTATTGCCCCCCCTGGGGCCAGTATGTACTTATTCAATGATGAAGGAACTCAATAGAGAACTGTTGGAGAGGTGGTACTCTTGAAAATGTCTGGCCACCGGTTAATGCATATCCCTGTTATTTATGGCCCGCATATGTTCAAGTACCCTCTTTTTTGCCATTAGGGTGGTACTCCCTATGTATCTCAGCCCACATGGGCAATCTAGAGCGTACACCACAAAAGTAGTGCTGCATGAAAGGAATTGTGTGATAGGTTTCTTCTTCATTCTCCCTGGTGTAGAGAATTCTTTGATCATGTGACTATTGCGGCAAGCCTTGCAATGTCCGCAAGGAAAGAAGCCTTTGAGATTGTGGTTGCCTTGGTGCTGTATTTGGGTGATGTCATTGTGGACCAGAATGTCCCTTAGGCTGCGTCCTTTTTTGTAGGTAATTCTGGGCCGGGGATGAATGGAACTGCCAATGATGGAGTCACTGGTCAATATCCCCCAGTGTTGTGTGAGGATTTTATGTATCTATTGTGAGTTCCTATTGTACGTGGTAATCACCCTGGTATCTTGAAGCTCAGAGATGTTGGTGTTCTCTGTGTCTTGGTCGTGTTCTTTAAGGGTCTGTGATCTACTGATCTTGCTGACTTTATCCAGGGCCCGTTTAAGCAGCCATCTAGGATAGCCTCGATTGAGGAACCTCTTAATCATGTTATCTTTTTCCGTGTTAAAAGCTTCTTCAGTACTGCAGTTCCTCCTTGCCCTCAGCAGTTCTCTATATGGAATACTCCATTTGAGATTGTCGGGATGACTGCTGAGGGCATGGAGGAGGGTGTTGCCTGCGGTGGTTTTATATAAAAGGCTAGTCTCCAAGGTGTGCTGGGTAGCTGTGACTAGTATATCCAAGAATTCGATCTGTCTGTTACTCATGTTGGATGTGAGTTTGATATTGTAGATATTGTTATTCATTTTATTGATGAATCTTGGGGCCTCTTCTTCAGTGCCCTGCTAGATAAGAAAGAGATAATCAATGTAGCATGGCCACAATTTCACTTTGAAGAAGTCAGATGTCATGGTGATGTCTTCCCTGATTTCTTCTTCCCAAAAACCCAGAAACAGATTGGCAAAGCTTGGGGCAAAAAAATGCCCATTGCGGTGCCAAGTATCTGTTTGTAGATTGTACCGTTAAACATGAATATGTTGTTCTTAAGACATTAGCTCATCATGTCAATTAGCATGTTGGTATGATCTAGATATCCTATGGGTTTGTTCTTAAGATAGTGAAAGCATGCCTTAATGCCCTGTGTATGGTCTATTATGGTGTAAAGGGAGTTGACATCGAGGGTGACCATAAGGAGACCCTCCTCCCATTTGACCCCTTCTAGTTTGGACAGAAAATCTTTAGTGTCCCGGACATGAGAGGGAAGAGAGTTTACATAGTCACGGAGAAAATGGTCAACATATTTTGGTACATTCTCCAATACACTGCCAATAGAAGATACTATTGGTCTGCAAGGTGGCTTAACCGGATGTTTGTGGACTTTAGGCAAAAGATACAGAATAGGGAGATTAGCATAGTCCCTTTTGAGGAAGCAATATTCTTCCCAGGTTTTAATGCCGTTACGTTCCCATTTAGTAAGTTTGTTCCAGATTTCAAAGATACTTTGATTGTAAGTTTCACTGTTGATTTTGAGATAAAATCTGGAGTCGTCTAGTTGTCTGATGGCTTCATTGATATACATTTCTTTGTTCATAAGTACAATGTTACCGCCTTTGTCCGCAGGACGGATGACAATGTTTTTGTCCTCAGCTAGCGATTTTATGATATCTTTCTCTTGGTTGTTAAATTCAGGTTGGATGATACTTTCTTCCAACTCTGATGTTTGAGTTTGAGAAGGTCTTTAATGACTACTTCATGAATGGTATCTATGTTGTCATGTGGTAGAATAGGAACAAAAATGGAACAGGGTTTGAATTTAGTGGCGACAGCCAAATCGGGGGAATGTCAAGGTCAGTGGTACTCGTGGGTGACCCTACAGATGATTCCGACATTCTTTGTAGGTCATGCATAAGGTGGAGGGTGTCAACATCTCCAATGGTGAGGTTGGAGTATACCTCAGTGTTAGGTTGTTTCGGAGGCTTAGGATTCCCTCTATTTGTCTTCAGGGAATGCCATTTCTTAAGTTTAAGTTTCCTAATGAACTTGTATAGGTCGATGCGAGTGTCGGAGTAATTGAATAGCTCAGTAGGGCCAAAAGGTCAGATCTAAGCATAAGGTTTTCTTATCAAGGAAGGAGCGAAGGGCATTCTGATAGATTAATAATGGTTCTGGTTACAGTGTCTTTATCCATTATGGCTTGGTCTTGGAGCTTCCAGCCTTGTTTCCCATCTGCTCCCTTGTTTTGTCGTTTTTGGTCTTTTTGTTTCCTTTGTTTTCTTCTTTGTTTGCTCCTCCCCTCCCTCTTCCTCTTCCTCTGCCTCTTTGTCCTATTCCTCGTCCCTGGTTTGTTGGTGATGGTGTTGTGCTCGGTGTTTGCCGGCCCCTTCTCAGGAGCCGGTATTCATCCAAAAAGGTTGATGGAATTGTTCTTTCGGATGTGGATCTCGCTGTCTTCAACAAGATGTCGGTGTCTGAATCGCTTGCTTCTCCGGATGATGCTTCCATGGTATCATTGATCGTGGTCTTTGTTTCTATGAAGGTGGGTAGAACCTCGTACAGGTGGTCATACTTGTGGCTATATGTGAGTATGCAGCCCCTTTCATAGTCCACGCAGTCCCGGTGGAGCTTCCTTTGTTTACGTATTTTTATATCTTCCTCATGGTGCTTTAGTTTGGGTTTGAGTTCCTCTTTAAATTTGTTGATTGTTCCTTGTTCGTTGCTGTTGCTAAATTCTTCTTCAAGTGATGCTATTTCCAACAAAATGGCCTCTCAGTCTTCCCACACATACTTAAATAATATGCTGAGCATGGCTCATTAGCTTTGGCAGAATTTTCTGCCCAGTCCTCTAGCATGCGTGGGTTTGGTGACTCGTATGATGGTGTTATATAAATGCGTAAACCATGTGGGGCCATGTTTTTGTCCAAGTAATCTTGTAATGATATCGCTTCCCACCATTTGGTAGTTTCAGATTTCTACAATTTTTCAAAGCGTTTCAGTTTGGAATGCAGTGAAGTGTCATGTTTATGATTTATAGGTAGACTGCCTGCCTTGCCTGGTGCACGTGCCAGTAGTGTCTGTGCTGCAGCACGTCTCTCACTCTCTTCATCCATGATGCATAGGGTATAATCCAAAAGTTCAATATATAGGCCTTGCTTACTTCGAGTATATGCAATTCATCTGCCATAGGCACAGACCCCCTCTGTGATGGGAGGTTCCTACTGTCGCCGTACAAATAATAAAGATGTATGCTGTCAAGCCATTGTGCTTCCAACACAGTACAGCGCTCGGCACACTGCCGGCATTCAACACAAAGATATTCGACGTAATGTGCGAGGTGCTCTGTAGGTAGATACACTGTCAATGTTGCTGATCAACAATTGGCCCATTATCAATGTTCAAAAAAATGGATAGGGGGCCTGTGCAGCCCCCCTGATTGGGCTATTTTTAGCCCCCGGGACCCCATCCCCCGGGGCTTGGACAATTTGTTGGGTACCACAGGGGGAGCCTCAAGGCCCCCATGGTCCCTGCCAGCTCCCCACCTCCTGCAGGAGCCGGCATTGCTTTTGGGCAGAGGGAGCTGCAAACATGCAGCTCCCTCTGCCAAAAAGCAATTCTGCTTTGCTTCAGAGCAAGGCAGGCCGATGGACTAAGTCTACAATGTGCCACATTGGTGAGTGAAATATCGGACATGCAATTGGATATAGTGGTGCCCTGAATAACTTGTTTCTACTAAGTGACTATCATTACTGAAATGAGATTTACGAGTATTAAGGCACACTCACTGAGAAATTATGAAGGAACTATGCATGTCATAATGGCGGACTGAGTAAATAGATAACATTGAGCATAGTGCAGGCCGATTTCTCATACAGCACTTTTTTCTGTCCAATGAAGAGGAGACAGGAGTGTTTTAAATGTGGTGAAATGGTTAATGGGAACACTATGGCAATGAGAAAGGCATAATTGCTGAAAATCATCTGCCAAACTAAAGTGAAGACTGTGAACTGCAGAAGAGTGCTCCATGATTTCCTGGTATGGGATTTTGGTGGTTAATGTTTTCATGACAGCTGCAGTCACGATGGAGGCACCCGCCCGCAAGTTGTTCAGCAGCGTTTGTGGCATTTGGTAGAATATATATATATATATATATTACCTACTGGTGGTCACCAGTAGGTAGTTATAGTTAGGACCTAGTTTCCATAGGAAAATCGTTTTTTCTTTTGCCAATATCTTTGACGCCGTTTGACGAATCTTCGCGAAATGTTCAAAACTAATGTTTCGCTCAGGTCAGCTCCTGTCTTGAAAGTTTGGGGGTGATTCGTCAAGCGGGGGATGATAAAAAAGGGGGTCCCAAAACGCGTTTTCTCCATGTTAATTTCCATAGGAATTTTGGAACAGGCTACAGCCCGAACTGCTGAACGGAATTACACCAAATTTGGCAAAAAGGTAGCTCTTGGTTCAGAAAGCGACCTTTTTTTAAATGGTGTAAATCTGTTGAGTAGTTCCTGAGGAATTCAAAAAATAAAAATATTGATATCTGAGCACCGAGGAGGAACTGTGAATACTCCCAAGCACGAGCTTAATTCTGATTGGCTGCAAACACTCCAAACCAGGAAGTGTTGGCATCCATCTTGTGACTCGGTAAAAAAGTAAAAAATTAAGAAAAGGGGGCAGGGTAGAAACACCCTGACCCCTTAGACCTGCTCAGAGGGTGCCCAAAAAAAGCATTTTTTTAAAAACTTTTTGCCCGGTGTTGCGCTGGGTGTGCGAATCCGTAAGAATTGTTTTTAAAAAATGAAGTGTGGACTCCTGCGCTTTGTTTTCTTAAAGCCCCCGGGTGGGCCAGGTTCCCGCAGCCCCGGAGACCGCCACCTCTGTGGGGCTTTATTTAAAAAAAAAAGCGTGGGGGGGCTCTTGCCCCCCTCTGCAGCCCCGGGGACCGCCACCTCCCCGGGGCTTTAATAATTAAGTGTGAGGGGCATCGTGGTCCCCCGCAGCCCCGGGGACCGCCACCTCCCCGGGGCACACAGTAATTAAAATTAAGGTGTCTGTAGCGGACCCCTGGCCCCAGGGACCACCACCTCCCCGGGACTATGCAAATGATGGGAGGGGGATACACGGCACCCTCCTGTAGCCCTTGATGGCCCTGGAGACCACCACCCCCAGGGCAGGTTCCTGTAATGTCCCAGGGTGCCCACCCCCGGGACACTGCCGTTTGCTCCCGCCCTGCCATAGCAAACACTGCTTTGCTTCTTGGAAGCGAGAGCAGGAAACCTGCTCTACCATCCAAGAAGCAAAGCAGAATTGCTTTTGGGCAAGGGGAGCTGCATGTTAGCAGCTCTCCTTGCCCAAAAGCAATGCCGGCTCCGGCAGGAGGCGGGGAGCCGGCTGGGACCTTGTGGGCATTGGGGCTTCCCCCACGGTCCCCAACTTGAGGGCCGGCCCCAGGGGATGGGGTCCTCAGGGCCAGAAGAGGCCCAGGGGAGGGGGGCACTTGGCCCCCCCTACCCCTTTAATTTAATTATTTTAAATTTAAAAAAAAATGGAAAGCCAGGCCCGGGGGATGGGGTCCCCGGGGCCATAATTGGCCTGAGGAGGGGGGCCACATGGCCCCCCTCTAAAATTAAAAATAAAGGCTGGCCAGGCCCCGGGGGATGGGGCCCCAGGGGCCAATAGTGGTCCAGGGAAGGGGGGCCACGTGGCCCCCCTCCCGAATATTTAAGTTAAAAAAAAATGCGCCTCCTGGCAAACTACGGGATGGGGGATGAAGTCCACTTTCCTCCTGAGGGACTTTGGGGGCTAAGAAGCCCTCCTGGTATCTTCTGTAAGTCCTATGCAGCGGAATTCCTGAGCACTGGTCGTAGGCCCAGCAACATTTCTCTACCACTCTGCAAACGCGAATACTAGTTAAAGAAGCATTTGCAATGTAATAGGTTTTTCATTTGCGAGAGTTAGAGCTATTGGCGTTGTAAATGTTAAAGTGTTTTAATAATGTTTCTTGGAGTGGAGTGGATGTATGTTGTGTGTAGTGGAATCAAGTGGTATGGTGTGCAGTGAAATTATGTGGATAGAAAGTATGTGGTATTCAGTGTGTAGGAATTATGTAGAGTGGGATTATGTGTTATGGAGAGTAATTGTGTGGTATAATAGTCTGTGTTGTGGAGTTGTAACCTCAGGTTTAGTCTTCCTTGTTTCCATAGAAGCTAAACTATGAACTCAATGAGACAAAAAAAAGAGGACCACTGAGGAGCTCTTCTGGACCTAGTCAGAGGTATGAGCAGGGCCACTGGAATTATGTGACTGTTTGGCTGCACCGACTTTTGTACAATTATACATTTTCCGCATTTGCCACATAATCCATCATTTGCTGCATAATCTGCAGATTTGAACAAAAAAACATTGTTTCTAGCTCAAACGGCTCAAACGTTACCAAAAATTACAGCGTGGTAGAAGGTCCTGTGCAAACCTAGAATGGTCACCTTTTACTTATTGCTAAATGTGGGTATTAACCCCTTAACTGCTGGGCCTTTTCCCCCCAGTGCTGAGCCCTTTTTTGGCTATTTGTAGTAGTTCGCGATTAGGCCTCTGTAACTTTTTGACCACATAAGGTATCCACGCCAAATTTGCGTCCTTTTCTTCCAACATCATGGGGATTCTAAAGGTACCCAGGGTTTGTGGATTCCCCTGGAGGGGTCCCAGATTTTAGCCAAAATACAGCTAAATTTTGGTTTTTGGGGAAAAATGGGAAAAAAGTCCTGCATATGAAAGCGTCTGGGTTTTTCCCTGCAAATGGTATAAAAAAAGGGTTTGTGGGGCTGAAATCTCCGTTTTCCCAGCTTTTAGGGAATGACAGACTTTTGTCAGAAAACCAAAAAATTTTACACAGTTTTGGCATTTTTCTGGGACATAGCCTATTTTTGCTATTTTTTGTGCTTTCAACCTCCTTCCAGTTAATGGCAGAAATGGGTATGAAAGCAATAATGGATCCTGGAAATCTATACATTTTAGAAAAGTAGACAAAATGCTGAATTCAGCAAGGGGTCATTTGTGTAAATCCATCAAGGTTTCTTCATAGAAACTAACAGTTAAATATAGGAAAAATGGAAAATTAGTTGAAAAAAACAGCCTTTTGTGTCAACGTTTTCACCTGTAACTTCTTCTAATTATGACTGCTCTTTGAAAGCAATATACCGTTACATCCACTGGACCTTACTGGTTGTGGGGATATATAGGACTTGTAGGTTCACCAAGAACCCGACCAACCCAGAGCCAAAAACTGAGCAGCGTCTTGCAATGGTTTTTTATTATGTACCGGGTATATAGCAATTATTCTGGGAAAATGTATACATGGAATATTCGGTATGAAAGACTCCTATGTATTTCTGAAATGGGAACACAACATAGAGTTTAGAAACAGTAGATATTTGCACATTTCTGAAATTGGTAATACTCATACTAGCATGAGAATTATAGGTCATTTTTCAAAATAACTTCTTTTTTACACATTGTCTTTCATTTGGAAGGCAGAAATGCATCTAAAGTCAATAGGTAATAACAGTTGCTTTACAAATCTGAATTACCGTAAGTGTCCCGATAAAAATGGTACCTCACTTGTGTGGGTAGGCATAGTGCCCACGACAGGAAACGGCTCAAAACGCAACGTGAACACACCACATTTTCGCAGTGAAAACGGACCCTTTTTTTGCAAAGTGCCTAGCTGTAGATTTTGAACCCTAGCTCTGCCGGCACCTAGGGAAACCTAGGAAACCTATACATTTTTGAAAACTAGACACCCAGGGGAATCCAGGATGGGGTGACTTGGCAGGCTCTCACCAGGTTCTGCTACCCAGAATCCCTTGCAAACCTAAAATATTGTAAAAAAACCACATTTTCCTCACATTTCTGTGGTGGAAAGTTCTGGAATCTGCGTGGATCCACAAAATTCCACCCACCCCGCGTTCCCCAAAGTCTTCTGATAAAAATGGTACCTCACTTGTGTGGGAGGCCTAAGTACCCGCGACAGGCTAGGGCCCAAAACATATTGAGGTGACATTAAAATTGCCTATCACAAAACAAACTAGTTTTGCAAGGGGGGTCACCTCGGTTTTTGGCCCCGTGCTCGGCGGCCAGCTAGGGAAACCTATCAAACCCACACATTTCTGAAAACTAGACACCCGGGGGGTTCCAGGGAGGTATGGCTTGCATGGATCCCCCAACGTTTTCTTACCCAGAATCCCCTGCAAACCTCAAATTATGCAGAAAAAATCACTTTTTCCAATGCTACCCATTGTGAAAAAAAAATATCTTACAAAAGGCCATTAAACCGACACAAATATAAATCTAACACTCATTTGATAAAGCTAATCCACCACTTACACAGGTTGGTTTTAGCACCTCCAGAAACACTGGCTTCAAAGCACAAATACTTATCAAAGTATATAAATATTGAAGCCAAGCCTTCTGAAGGGGAGCCATAAAGCCACATCACGGCACCAACCACTTTATGGTCAATTCACACGCCATTCACACACCACACACAAGACTTCCGTACCGCCAGCCACGGGCCCAAACAACCATATCACTTGCACTCACACAACATACTGCCGCCATGCAAGGGCCCATCACATTCATATGCCACAAGACATAATGACTTTGACTATATTCTACCACCTGTCAAGTCTCCACCTCCTTCTTCCAGAATGTTACCGAACTCATGCCCAGTGAACCTATACTAATGACTTCCATGACAGCCACATGAGGCTCAGGAAGACATGTCTTTCATGCACCTTTAGTGCACTCACTATGCTAAATCCAACTCCTTCCAGTTTGTGGATGCAAGTTGGGGGGTGCTCGAGTATGCCGCAAAAACATTTCTCGAGCTGAGCAAGCATATCTACCTTTGAAACTAAGGCAAACATGCTGGAAATTTTCAAAAGATAACATCATAAACTATGAACGGATGAATGTGAAACAAGGGTAGTCCGTGACAACGTAGCATATGTCCAATCCACCGTTATGTGCAGTGACTGTAATGCACTTATCATACAGCAAACTGACCATCTACTAAGTTCTAACGGAGAATGAACATGGCAAGCAGCATTGACCCATAAGTACTACAGTAAATTCAGTGTGAGTGTGGCAGCAATGGATTTGAATCCATGGGTGAAGAAGAAGTCAGGACGTGTATCTATACTACCTTTACTATCTGCCTTCTACCTTTGCAATATTCCTCGGAAAGCTTACCTACAGTAAGCTGTTCTAACCCGTTCGTGTGTCTGTCCTCAGAGTCCTGACTAACCCTGTCCAATTGTTAAGAGACCCTATACTAATGCCTTTCATCTCTAGCTACTTGAAGCTTAAGTGAAGATTTCTGTCACGAGCTATCAATGCTCTCACAATGCTCTATCCAACTCCTTCCAGTTTGTGGATGCAAGTTGGGGGGTGCCCGAGTATGCCGCAAAAACATTTCTCGAGCTGAGCAAGCATATCTACCTTTGAAACTAAGGCAAACATGCTGGAAATTTTCAAAAACTTCCTAAAGAGAACATCATAAACTACGAATAACGGTTGAATGTGAAACACGGGTACTCCATGACAACGTGGCATATGTTCTGTCCACCAGTATGTGCAGCGTGGGGACTATAATGCACTTGTCAATTGGCGAACAGAACAACTACCACATTCTGAAAGCAGATAAAGGTGTTGAGAAGTCCATGATTTCATGAAGTAGAGGAAGAAATATCCTGCAGCTGCTTGCGTAGTGAAGGAGTGGCCCACAGACAGTAGGTATCCATTCACACCAATTGAAAGGTTATCCTATTGGCAGCTCCACCTCAGTCAATTTCCCAGTATTTTGCTTTAGTGTGATACAACATAAAGCAAGTAGGAAAACAGAAGGCAGGCTTACTTGGGCACTGGGGACAGTAAACACGAGTCTTCTGCCTCTTTCCCTGCATCGAGCACACTTTACAACGACGACATGGTCGCTCCTTTTTGGGTGTTGCAGGAATTTTATCTGCAAAGTGTCGCTCCTGCAGCCTTGCCACGTCCTCCAGAACACATGAAGTGGAGGCTTCTGCTTCTGTAGCAGTAAGACTTTCAATCACAGACAACTGAAAGTCAAGGAAAGACATGAGTCTTCCTGTGGTGGTCTCACGATAAACAACATACGCATTGTATGTTGCCATCTGGATCAGGTGCGTAAACAGTTTCTTATACCAAGTGCGAGTTTTACGACTCGCATTGTATGGCTGGAGAACCTGGTCGTTCTTGTCCACTCCGCCCATGTACTTGTTGTAATCAAGTATACAGGTGGGCTTGTGGACTTCGGCCATCTGACCCCAAACCGTGACAGGGGAAGTGCTCTCAGCATGAATTGTAGTGAGCATGTACACGTCACGCCTATCTGAGAACTTAACTGCGAGCAGTTCGTTGGAATGCAACGCAGTGCTCTGGGATTTCTGGAGCTTCTTGCAAACAAGCTCCTGCAGGAATCCTTTGCGGTGACAACGAATTGTACCGCAAGCCACGGTGCCAGCTTTGTAGAGCTCACTGAACAGCTCTACTCCTGTATAGAAATTGTCCACATAAAGGTTATAACCTTTGTGAAGAAGTGGCTGGACAAGCTCCCATACGATCTTTCCTGTGACCCCTAGCATGGGAGGGCAACCTACAGGGTTAAGAGTTGTGTCCTTCCCTGTATACACTCTCAAGCTGTACACATAGCCAGTCGAGCTCTCACACAGCATGTACAGCTTGATGCCATAGCGACGCGTTTGCTCGGAATGTACTGCCTAAACAGCAGCCGCCCTTTATACAAGATCAAGGACTCATCAATGGCTATATTCTTTCCAGGAGTATAAACCTCTGGAAACCTGGCAGACAAATGTTCCATGACAGGCCGAATTTTGAACAACCTGTCATAGTCTGGATGGTCCCGGGGCAATGCAGCAGAATTGTCATTGAAATGCAGCATGCGCTGCAATAGCAAAAAACGATCTCTGCTCATGTATGGTGCAAAGATGGGGGTTAACCAAACCATGCGAGTAGACCAGTAGGATAGCTGGGTTGGTTTATGTACTACCCCCATTTTAAGTGTGAGGCCCAAAAATATCTTCAACTCCCCTAGTGAAGTGGGAGTCCACTTGCGCGCCCTAGAATGAGGCCCAAGAGTGCCTCCTTGCTCCCTCAGAAATAGTTCGGCACGCAAATTTGTTTGCTGCACAATTTCGTCTAGGAAGTCAACACCAAAAAAGAGATGGAAGTAGTCAATTGGCAAAAATTTGCCGTATCTACTTTACATCCAGCGTCACCAGTGAAAGGCGGAATTTGGGGCTGAACTAAATTGGGAGGCTGCCAAGACAGCACTCCGTCTGTGCTTGCGGCCGCACGTGCCTGCACTCTGGGTTGCTCTAACCTGTTACGGGTGTCCTGCTGCACAGACTGTGCTGGCAAAGGGACAGCACGACTGACATCGTCTCCTTCAGAATCGCTGGACGATGAGTCATCGGATGGAACTGCGCTGACTGAAAAGTCACTCCCAGATTTGGCCCCATTGTCCTCTCCCTCAGATGCTGTCTCAGTATCTGCTGTCTCAGTCTCTGATCCTGCCTCAGAGCTGGACTCCAGAACCAGATTTAGGGCCTGGGCAGCATTCATCCAACGATATGCCATCTCTGCTAGTGCCTAAACTATCCTTTTAAAACACTATCCTACGTAGAAGGCAGATAGGTTGTTGGTTTTAAAGTGTAGGTGGGTGTGTGCGTAAGTGAAGTGTTTAAGTCAATAATGACGAAGTCACCTTACCTTTGCAAAATCCGTACGCTCTCCAAAAAGACTAAGAAAGAGAGAAAAAGACACAGTATTACTTTACCTTGCCACATACCCATAATCGCAGCCTTTTAGCGCTGGTGGTAGCCAGTGCTACCATCATTTTAGCGCCAAGATGCCTACGGGTGAACGTGTGCTTTACAATTGCACACTATGACCTCCTTTGATACGCCCACTACCATCCTTGCAAACGTGCCCCTCATCTCTCCATAGCCCCTCTCTCACATACATTTAGTCTGTTACAAAGTGTTTCTACTGCGTGGCTTTACTAATCCACTTAGCTGTCTACATAATACCGATCTGTTCGTTTCAGCATGCCCTTTATGGCGTCAAAACTGCCACTACACAAAAGTCAGATATCTCTATCTAGCAGAAATGTTGTACTCTGCAGCAGTACCACACTTTACTGCCTTTCAGGTAACTTCAAAGAGACTCATTATAGTTCTTTCACAGTCTCATAATTTCAGCACTGAGAAATATCTCTGTAAATAAATATTTATATATATATAACAATTAATTCCCAATGTCAGCGCGCTCAATACCTGGTGCAGGCAGCAACGGGTAGAATCCTTACACGATATTTAAATTCAGAAACACAAAGGATGCCGCACTCCAGAGACAGGTTTCAGAGTTGCTTTATTTTCACCACCACTACCACCAGTCGTGGTGAAAATAAAGCAACTCTGAAAGCAATCTCTGGAGTGCGGCATCCTTTGTGTTTCTGAATATATATATATATATATCCCTATGAATCATGACGAGAAAAGGCGCCCTTCCAGGTGGGCCAGGGCTTCGTAGCGACATTGCCGCTTTACTATTCCAAATGAAAATCATGCCGTATTATAGCACAAAGGAAGCCCTCCATTCGAGAAAGCAGGTAACAGCAGTCAAAGAGTACATGTATCTATATATATATATATATATATATAGATATGTATATAGATACATATATATCATTCACTCCAGGGCCGGCATTAGCGCTGGTGGCGCCCTGTGCGACAATGTCTGCTGGTGCCCCACCAATGACCACCTCTGCCATGGATTCCCTCACTAGCACCATACAGTGCCCCTCAAGTCTCAAAAACCACTGTCTCTCAGATTCATTTAGTTTTATAGCAACACTCACACCAGTGTACGGTGTCAGAGCACTTTACACCACACACACACACATTGCACAGAGACAACAGTACATAGGATATGCTACATCAGACAGGACAAGGTGTAGTGTAGCAGTAACATGCCATCTATACTGGCAGGCAATATAGTTTGAGCCCTTATTCTGGGAAAGCACAAATCCAGAATTTAAAACGTACCATTGTTGGGGGTTCTCTTTCATAATAAGAATTATTTTCTACCCAAATGAACCCTTTTCACAAGATTAGATGATGAAAGACTGGGCAAAAAAAACATAAAGCTGGCACAGAAGCAGTAACCCACTAACCTCTTTACATTATATCAGACATGCCAACCCTCCCGATTCAGGCGGGAGACTACCGATTTCAAGGCTAGCCTCCCGCCTCCCGATTCCTGCAAGCAAAAACCCGATTCCTCGGGGGTTTCAGCTGACAGGACTTGGTATTGTGTAACGTGCTAATTCTTCCAGCAATAGTCAGAGTGCCGATGCAGGGGCTCTAGAAGGGGTGAAAAACCAACAAAGCCTCATTAACAAGCGAATGGTCTTTTAAAGACCTGTGAAGTACTCGGGGCGGCTGTGTGTGTGCCCGGGAAGCTGTTTCAGCCCAGGCTGCCACACAGGGTGGTGTGGGGGGGGTATGCACTGCCAGCAACCTGCCATGCTTCTGAAAGGTAAGAAAAAAACGTGCATTTGCGTTTCAAATGTCCAATCCTGCAGCAGCACACTTCCAAAGCCCATACATGACAGTAACCCGATTCAAGACCCCATTCTCCCGATTTTGTTTTTAAATCTCCCACTTTGCTCTTCTGAAATGTTGGCATGTATGTTATATGCACTTTATGTGCATGCCTATGGCTCCCCTGGGAGCAGATTGTGGCCCCCATAATTATGTACATAATTATTGCCCCCACAGGGGGTCGGCCACTGAGCAGAAGAACCGACCCCCTGCCAATATCGCCGCCATTTAAAAAAAAAAAAAGTCTTTTTTTTATTTTTTAAGGGGCGATCGCGCCCCCCAAGGAAAGCCAGGTAAATTAATGTAAAAATGTGCCCCCGGGGGAGGCGACCCATCACCACGAGGGCCGAACCCCCAAAGACATCCCTGGTGTCTAGTGGGGTTTCCTGGCCGTGGATCGCAGCAGTGCTGCAATCCACGGCCAGGAAACCCTTTCAGGAAGGCCTCGTTTGAAAGGGGAGACTCTCCCCTTTCAAACGAGGCCTCCCTGAAAGCTGGGGAGGCCGTTTCCAGCCAGATTTCCCCATCGTAGTCGAGCGCGGCCTTACCTGCTGCTGTCCTCGGCTCCGGTGGGGAAATCAGTGACGTCAGAGTGCCTCGCGGCGCGCTGACGTCACAGATGGGCGGGAGGGGGGGGCGGGGGAAGACGCAGAAAGCCTTCTGCGTCTCCCCCAGTAAAAATAAAAAATAAAAAAAAATCCGGAGCGATGCACCGTACGATTTATTAGTGCCCTCCCTGGTGACGTCCCATGGACGTGCGCAGCACCAGGGAGGTAGTGCTTGCGTCGGCCATTGGCCGACCCAAGCACCAAAAGGGTTAAATTGGTACTAATGGTGTGTAAGCCTCTCTTGCTTCTTTCTGCACCTCTCTTGCCTCCTTCTACATTTCTGTTGTTTCTTTCTGCAACCCTCATGCCTCTTTCACACCACTCTTCCCTCTTTCTGCACCTCTTGTTTCTTTCTGTTCCCTCTTGCCTCCTTCTCCACCCCACTTCCCCCTTACTACATCTCTGTTGCTTCTTTATGCACATTTCTTACTTGTTTCTGCACCTCTCTTGTGTCTTTCTGCACCTCTGTTGCGTCTTTCTGTACCTCTGTTGGTTCTTTCTGCTTTTCTCTTGCTCTTTCTGCACCCTTCGTGCCTCTTTTAGCACCTCTGTTTCTTCTTTCTGTACTTCTCTTCCTTCTTTCTGCACCCCTCCAGCCTCTTTCTGAACCTCTCTTGCCTCTTTGCGCACCTCTTCTACCATTTTCTGTACCGCTCTTGCTTATTTTTGCACCTCTGTTGGTTCTTTCTGCACTGCTCTTGCTTCTTTCTGCACCTCACTTGCCTCTTTCTGTACTTCTATTGCTTCTTTGTACACCTCTGTTGCTTCTTTCAGCAATTCTCTTGCCTCTTTCTGCACTTCTCTTCCTTCTTTCTGCACCCCTCCTGCCTCTTTCTGTACCTCTCTTGCCTCTTTGTGTACCTCTCCTACCTCTTTCTACACCCCTCTTGCCTATTTTTGCACCTCTATTGGTTCTTTCTGCACTGCTCTTGCTTCTTTCTGCACCTCACTTGCCTCTTTCTGCACTTCTCTTGGTTCTTCCTACACCTCTGTTGCTTCTTTCAACAATTCTCTTGCCTCTTTCTGCACTTCTCTTGCTTGTTTCTGCACCTCTCTTGTGTCTTTCTGCACCCCTGTTGCCTCTTTCTGCATCTCACTTGCTTCTTTCTGCACCCCTCCTGCCTCTTTCTGCACTTCTCTTGCTTCTTTCCACACCTCTTTTGCCTCTTTCTGCTCCTCTCTTGCCTCTTTGTGCATTTCTCTTGCCTGTTTCAGCACTTCCCTTGCCTCTTTCTGTACCTCTGTTGGTTCTTTCTGCATTTCTCTTGCTCTTTCTGCCCGCTTTGCGCCTCTTTTAGCACCTATGTTGCTTCTTTCTGCACTTCTCTTCCCTCTTTCTGCACCCCTCTTTTCTCTTCCTGCACCTCCCTTGCCTCTTTCTGCACCCCTGTTCCCTCTTTCTGCACCTTTCCTGCCTGTTTCTGATCCTCTCGTGCCTCTTTCTGTACCTCTGTTGGTTCTTTCTGTACTTCTCTTGCTCTTTCTGCACCCTTCATACCTCTTTCAGCACCTCTGTTGCTTCTTTCTAGACTTCTCTTCCTTCTTTCTGCACCCCTCCTGCCTCTTTCTGTACCCCTCTTGCCTCTTTGTGCACCTCCCCAACCTTTTTCTGCACCCCTCTTGCCTTTTTTTTCACCTCTGTTGGTTCTTTCTACTCCTCTCTTGCTTCTTTCTGCACCTCACTTGCCTCTTTCTGCACTTCTCTTGCTTCTTTCTACACCTATGTTGCTTCTTTCAGCAATTCTCTTGCCTCTTTCTGCACTTCTGTTCCTTCTTTCTGCACCCCTCCTGCCTCTTTCTGTACCTCTCTTGCCTCTTTGTGCACCTCTCCTACCTCTTTCTGCACTCCTCTTGCCTCCTTTTGCACCTCTGTTGGTTCATTCTGCACTGCTCTTGCTTCTTTCTGCACCCCTCTTTCTGCACCTCTCTTGCCTCTTTCTGCACCCCTGTTCCCTCTTTCTGTACCTTTCTTGCCTGTTTCTACCCTCTCTTGCCTCTTTCTGTACCTCTGATGCTTTTTCTGCACTTCTCTTGCTCTTTCTCCACCCTTCGCGCCTCTTTCAGCACCTCTGTTGCTTCTTTCTGCTCTTCTCTTCCTTCTTTCTGCACCCCTCCTGCCTCTTTCTGTAACTCTCTTGCCTCTCTGTGCACCTCTCCTACCTTTTTCTGCACCCCTCTTGCCCCTTTTTGCACCTCTGTTGGTTCTTTCTCCACTGATCTTGCTTCTTTCTGCACCTCACTTGCCTCTTTCTGTACTTCTATTACTTCTTTGTACACCTCTGTAGCTTCTTTCAGCAATTCTCTTGCCTCTTTCTGCACTTCTCTTCCTTGTTTCTGCACCCCTCCTGCCTCTTTCTGTACCTCTCTTGCCTCTTTGTGCACGTCTCCTACCGCTTGCTGCACTCTCTTGCCTCTTTTTGCACATCTATTGGTTCTTTCTGCCCTGCTCTTGCTTCTTTCTGCACCTCACTTGCCTCTTTCTGCACTTCTCTTGCTTCTTTCTACACCTCTGTTGCTTCTTTCAACAATTCTCTTGCCTCTTTCTGCACTTCTCTTGCTTGTTTCTGCACCTCTCTTGCGTCTTTCTGCACGTCTGTTGCATCTCTCTGCACCTCACTTGCTTCTTTCTGCACCCCTCCTGCCTCTTTCTGCACTTCTCTTGCTTCTTTCCACACCTCTTTTGCCTCTTTCTGCTCCTCTCTTGCCTCTTTGTGCATTTCTCTTGCCTGTTTCAGCACTTCCCTTGCCTCTTTCTGTACCTCTCTTGCATCTTTCTGCACCTCTCTTGCCTCTTTCTGCACCTCACTTGCCTCTTTCTGCACTTCTCTTGCTTCTTTCCACACCCCTGTTGCTTCTTTCAGCAATTCTCTTGCCTCTTTCTGCACTTCTTTTGCTTGTTTCGGCACCTCTCTTGCGTCTTTATGCACCTCTGTTGCCTCTTTCTACACCTTACTTGCTTCTTTCTGCAAGCCTCTTGTCTCTTTCTGCACCCCTCTTTTCTCTTTCTGCACCTTTCTTGCCTCTTTCTGCACCCCTGTTACCTCTTGCTGCAGCTTTTCTGCCTGTTTCTGCACCTCTCTTGCCTCTTTCTGTACCTCTGTTGGTTCTTTCTGCACTTCTCTTGCTCTTTCTGCCCACTTCGCGCCTCTTTTAGCACCTCTGTTGCTTCTTTCAGCACTTCTCTTCCCTCTTTCTGCACCCCTCCTGCCTCTTTCGGTACCTCTCTTGCCTCTTTGTGCACCTCTTCTACCTTTTTCTGCACCACTCTTGCTTCTTTTTGCACCTCTGTTGGTTCTTTCCGCACTGCTTTTGCTTCTTTCTGCACCTCACTTGCCTCTTTCTGCACTTCTCTTGCTTCGTTCTACACCTCTGTAGCTTCTTTCAGCAATTCTTTTGCCTCTTTCTGCACTTCTCTTCCTCCTTTCTACACCCCTCTTGCCTCTTTCTGTACCTCTCTTGCCTCTTTGTGCACCTCTCCTACCTCTTTCTGCACTCCTCTTGCCTCTTTTTGCACCTCTGTTGGTTCATTCTGCACTGCTCTTGCTTCTTTCTGCACCCATGTTCCCTCTTTCTGCACCTTTCCTGCCTGTTTCTGCTCCTCTCTTGCCTCTTTCTGTACCTCTGTTGGTTCTTTCTGTACTTCTCTTGCTCTTTCTGCACCCTTTGCGCCTCTTTCAGCACCTCTGTTGCTTCTTTCTACACTTCTCTTCCTTCTTTCTGCACCCGTCCTGCCTCTTTCTGTACCTCTCTTGCCTCTTTGTGCACCTCCCCTACCTTTTTCTGCACCCCTCTTGCCTCTTTTTGCACCTCTGTTGGTTCTTTCTGCACTGCTCTTGCTTCTTTCTGCACCTCACTTGCCTCTTTCTGCATTTCTCTTGCTTCTTTCTACACCTCTGTTGCTTCTTTCAGCAATTCTCTTGCCTCTTTCTGCACTTCTGCTCCTTCTTTCTGCACCCCCCTGCCTCTTTCTGTACCTCTCTTGCCTCTCTGTGCACCTCTCCTACCTTTTTCTGCACCCCTCTTGCCCCTTTTTGCACCTCTGTTGGTTCTTTATCCACTGATCTTGCTTCTTTCTGCACCTCACTTGCCTCTTTCTGTACTTCTATTACTTCTTTGTACACCTCTGTTGCTTCTTTCAGCAATTCTCTTGCCTCTTTCTGCACTTCTCTTCCTTCTTTCTGCACCCCTCCTGCCTCTTTCTGTACCTCTCTTGTCTCTTTGTGCACCTCTCCTACATCTTTCTGCACCCTCTTGCCTCTTTTTGCACCTCTATTGGTTCTTTCTGCCCTGCTCTTGCCTCTTTTTGCACCTCACTTGCCTCTTTCTGCACTTCTCTTGCTTCTTTCTACACCTCTGTTGCTTCTTTCAACAATTCTCTTGCCTCTTTCTGCACTTCTCTTGCTTGTTTCTGCACCTCTCTTGCGTCTTTCTGCACCTCTGTTGCATCTCTCTGCACCTCACTTGCTTCTTTCTGCACCCCTCCAGCCTCTTTCTGCACTTCTCTTGCTTCTTTCCACACCTCTTTTGCCTCTTTCAGCTCCTCTCTTGCATCTTTCTGTACCTCTCTTGCCTCTTTCTGCACCTCACTTGCCTCTTTCTGCACTTCTCTTGCTTCTTTCCACACCCCTGTTGCTTCTTTCAGCAATTCTCTTGCCTCATTCTGCACTTCTTTTGCTTGTTTCGGCACCTCTCTTGGGTCTTTATGCACCTCTGTTGCCTCTTTCTACACCTTACTTGCTTCTTTCTGCAAGCCTCTTGTCTCTTTCTGCACCCCTCTTTTCTCTTTCTGCACCTCTCTTGCCTCTTTCTGCACCCCTGTTACCTCTTTCTGCAGCTTTTCTGCCTGTTTCTGCACCTCTCTTGCCTCTTTCTGTACCTCTGTTGGTTCTTTCTGCACTTCTCTTGCTCTTTCTGCCCGCTTCGCGCCTCTTTTAGCACCTCTGTTGCTTCTTTCAGCACTTCTCTTCCCTCTTTCTGCACCCCTCCTGCCTCTTTCTGTACCTCTCTGGCCTCTTTGTGCACCTCTTCTACCTTTTTGCACCACTCTTGCTTCTTCTTGCACCTCTGTTGGTTCTTTCTGCACTGCTCTTGCTTCTTTCTGCACCTCACTTGCCTCTTTCTGCACTTCTCTTGCTTCGTTCTACACCTCTGTAGCTTCTTTCAGCAATTCTTTTGCCTCTTTCTGCACTTCTCTTCCTCCTTTCTACACCCCTCTTGCCTCTTTCTGTACCTCTCTTGCCTCTTTGTGCACCTCTCCTACCTCTTTCTGCACTCCTCTTGCCTCTTTTTGCACCTCTGTTGGTTCATTCTGCACTGCTCTTGCTTCTTTCTGCACCCCTCTTGCCTCTTTCTGCACCCCTCTTTTCTCTTTCTGCACCTCCCTTGCCTCTTTCTGCACCCTTGTTCCCTCTTTCTGCACCTTTCCTGCCTGTTTCTGCTCCTCTTTTGCTTCTTTCTGTACCTCTGTTGGTTCTTTCTGTACTTCTCTTGCTCTTTCTGCACCCTTTGCGCCTCTTTCAGCACCTCTGTTGCTTCTTTCTACACTTCTCTTCCTTCTTTCTGCACCCCTCCTGCCTCTTTCTGTACCTCTATTGCCTCTATGTGCACCTCCCCTACCTTTTCTGCACCCCACTTGCCTCTTTTGCACCTCTGTTGGTTCTTTCTGCACTGCTCTTGCTTCTTTCTGCACCTCACTTGCCTCTTTCTACATTTCTCTTGCTTCTTTCTACACCTCTGTTGCTTCTTTCATCAATTCTCTTGCCTCTTTCTGCACTTCTGCTCCTTCTTTCTGCACCCCTCCTGCCTCTTTCTGTACCTCTCTTGCCTCTCTGTGCACCTCTCCTACCTTTTTCTGCACCCTTCTTGCCCCTTTTTGCACCTCTGTTGGTTCTTTCTCCACTGATCTTGTTTCTTTCGGCACCTCACTTTCCTCTTTCTGTACTTCTATTACTTCTTTGTACACCTCTGTTGCTTCTTTCAGCAATTCTCTTGTCTCTTTCTGCACTTCTCTTCCTTCTTTCTGCACCCCTCCTGCCTCTTTCTGTACCTCTCTTGCCTCTTTGTGCACCTCTCCTACCTCTTTCTGCACCCTCTTGCCTCTTTTTGCACCTCTATTGGTTCTTTCTGCCCTGCTCTTGCTTCTTTCTGCACCTCACTTGCCTCTTTCTGCACTTCTCTTGCTTCTTTCTACACCTCTGTTGCTTCTTTCAACAATTCTCTTGCCTCTTTCTGCACTTCTCTTGCTTCTTTCTGCGCCCCTCCTGCCTCTTTCTGCACTTCTCTTATCTCTTTCCACACCTCTTTTGCCTCTTTCTGCTCCTCTCTTGCCTCTTTGTGCATTTCTCTTGCCTGTTTCAGCACTTCCCTTGCCTCTTTCTGTACCTCTCTTGCATCTTTCTGTACCTCTCTTGCCTCTTTCTGCACCTCACTTGCCTCTTTCTGCACTTCTCTTGCTTCTTTCCACACCCCTGTTGCTTCTTTCAGCAATTCTCTTGCCTCTTTCTGCACTTCTTTTGCTTGTTTCGGCACCTCTCTTGCATCTTTATGCACCTCTGTTGCCTCTTTCTACACCTTACTTGCTTCTTTCTGCAAGCCTCTTGTCTCTTTCTGCACCCCTCTTTTCTCTTTCTGCACCTCTCTTGCCTCTTTCTGCACCCCTGTTACCTCTTTCTGCAGCTTTTCTGCCTGTTTCTGCACCTCTCTTGCCTCTTTCTGTACCTTTGTTGGTTCTTTCTGCACTTCTCTTGCTCTTTCTGCCTGCTTCGCGCCTCTTTTAGCACCTCTGTTGCTTCTTTCAGCACTTCTCTCCCTCTTTCTGCACCCCTCCTGCCTCTTTCGGTACCTCTCTTGCCTCTTTGTGCACCTCTTCTACCTTTTTCTGCACCACTCTTGCTTCTTTTTGCACCTCTGTTGGTTCTTTCTGCACTGCTCTTGCTTCTTTCTGCACCTCACTTGCCTCTTTCTGCACTTCTCTTGCTTCGTTCTAAACCTCTGTAGCTTCTTTCAGCAATTCTTTTGCCTCTTTCTGCACTTCTTTTCCTTCTTTCTACACCCCTCTTGCCTCTTTCTGTACCTCTCTTGCCTCTTTGTGCACCTCTCCTACCTCTTTATGCACTCCTCTTGCCTCTTTTTGCACCTCTGTTGGTTCATTCTGCATTCCTCTTGCTTCTTTCTGCACCCCTCTTGCCTCTTTCTGCACCCCTCTTTTCTCTTTCTGCACCTCCCTTGCCTCTTTCTGTACCCATGTTCCCTCTTTCTGCACCTTTCCTGCCTGATTCTGCTCCTCTCTTGCCTCTTTCTGTATCTCTGTTGGTTCTTTCTGTACTTCTCTTGCTCTTTCTGCACCCTTTGCACCTCTTTCAGCACCTCTGTTGCTTCTTTCTACACTTCTCTTCCTTCTTTCTGCACCCCTCCTGCCTCTTTCTGTACCTCTCTTGCCTCTTTGTGCACCTCTCCTACCTCTTTCTGCACTCCTCTTGCCTCTTTTTTGCACCTCTGTTGGTTCATTCTGCACTGCTCTTGCTTCTTTCTGCACCCCTCTTGCCTATTTATGCACTTCTCTTGCTTCTTTCTACACCTCTGTTGCTTCTTTCAGCAATTCTCTTGCCTCTTTCTGCACTTCTCTTCCTTCTTTCTGCACCCCTCCTGCCTCTTTCTATACCTCTCTTGCCTCTTTGTGCACCTCTCCTACCTCTTTCTGCACCCTCTTGCCTCTTTCTGCACCCCTGTTACCTCTTTCTGCAGCTTTTCTGCCTGTTTCTGCACCTCTCTTGCCTCTTTCTGTACCTCTGTTGGTTCTTTCTGCACTTCTCTTGCTCTTTCTGCCCGCTTCGCGCCTCTTTTAGCACCTCTGTTGCTTCTTTCAGCACTTCTCTTCCCTCTTTCTGCACCCCTCCTGCCTCTTTCTGTACCTCTCTGGCCTCTTTGTGCACCTCTTCTACCTTTTTTGCACCACTCTTGCTTCTTCTTGCACCTCTGTTGGTTCTTTCTGCACTGCTCTTGCTTCTTTCTGCACCTCACTTGCCTCTTTCTGCACTTCTCTTGCTTCGTTCTACACCTCTGTAGCTTCTTTCAGCAATTCTTTTGCCTCTTTCTGCACTTCTCTTCCTTCTTTCTACACCCCTCTTGCCTCTTTCTGTACCTCTCTTGCCTCTTTGTGCACCTCTCCTACCTCTTTCTGCACTCCTCTTGCCTCTTTTTTGCACCTCTGTTGGTTCATTCTGCACTGCTCTTGCTTCTTTCTGCACCCCTCTTGCCTCTTTCTGCACCCCTCTTTTCTCTTTCTGCACCTCCCTTGCCTCTTTCTGCACCCATGTTCCCTCTTTCTGCACCTTTCCTGCCTGTTTCTGCTCCTCTTTTGCTTCTTTCTGTACCTCTGTTGGTTCTTTCTGTACTTCTCTTGCTCTTTCTGCACCCTTTGCGCCTCTTTCAGCACCTCTGTTGCTTCTTTCTACACTTCTCTTCCTTCTTTCTGCACCCCTCCTGCCTCTTTCTGTACCTCTATTGCCTCTATGTGCACCTCCCCTACCTTTTTCTGCACCCCACTTGCCTCTTTTTGCACCTCTGTTGGTTCTTTCTGCACTGCTCTTGCTTCTTTCTGCACCTCACTTGCCTCTTTCTACATTTCTCTTGCTTCTTTCTACACCTCTGTTGCTTCTTTCATCAATTCTCTTGCCTCTTTCTGCACTTCTGCTCCTTCTTTCTGCACCCCTCCTGCCTCTTTCTGTACCTCTCTTGCCTCTCTGTGCACCTCTCCTACCTTTTCTGCACCCTTCTTGCCCCTTTTTGCACCTCTGTTGGTTCTTTCTCCACTGATCTTGTTTCTTTCGGCACCTCACTTTCCTCTTTCTGTACTTCTATTACTTCTTTGTACACCTCTGTTGCTTCTTTCAGCAATTCTCTTGTCTCTTTCTGCACTTCTCTTCCTTCTTTCTGCACCCCTCCTGCCTCTTTCTGTACCTCTCCTTGCCTCTTTGTGCACCTCTCCTACCTCTTTCTGCACCCTCTTGCCTCTTTTTGCACCTCTATTGGTTCTTTCTGCCCTGCTCTTGCTTCTTTCTGCACCTCACTTGCCTCTTTCTGCACTTCTCTTGCTTCTTTCTACACCTCTGTTGCTTCTTTCAACAATTCTCTTGCCTCTTTCTGCACTTCTCTTGCTTCTTTCTGCGCCCCTCCTGCCTCTTTCTGCACTTCTCTTATCTCTTTCCACACCTCTTTTGCCTCTTTCTGCTCCTCTCTTGCCTCTTTGTGCATTTCTCTTGCCTGTTTCAGCACTTCCCTTGCCTCTTTCTGTACCTCTCTTGCATCTTTCTGTACCTCTCTTGCCTCTTTCTGCACCTCACTTGCCTCTTTCTGCACTTCTCTTGCTTCTTTCCACACCCCTGTTGCTTCTTTCAGCAATTCTCTTGCCTCTTTCTGCACTTCTTTTGCTTGTTTCGGCACCTCTCTTGCATCTTTATGCACCTCTGTTGCCTCTTTCTACACCTTACTTGCTTCTTTCTGCAAGCCTCTTGTCTCTTTCTGCACCCCTCTTTTCTCTTTCTGCACCTCTCTTGCCTCTTTCTGCACCCCTGTTACCTCTTTCTGCAGCTTTTCTGCCTGTTTCTGCACCTCTCTTGCCTCTTTCTGTACCTTTGTTGGTTCTTTCTGCACTTCTCTTGCTCTTTCTGCCTGCTTCGCGCCTCTTTTAGCACCTCTGTTGCTTCTTTCAGCACTTCTCTCCCTCTTTCTGCACCCCTCCTGCCTCTTTCGGTACCTCTCTTGCCTCTTTGTGCACCTCTTCTACCTTTTTCTGCACCACTCTTGCTTCTTTTTGCACCTCTGTTGGTTCTTTCTGCACTGCTCTTGCTTCTTTCTGCACCTCACTTGCCTCTTTCTGCACTTCTCTTGCTTCGTTCTAAACCTCTGTAGCTTCTTTCAGCAATTCTTTTGCCTCTTTCTGCACTTCTTTTCCTTCTTTCTACACCCCTCTTGCCTCTTTCTGTACCTCTCTTGCCTCTTTGTGCACCTCTCCTACCTCTTTATGCACTCCTCTTGCCTCTTTTTGCACCTCTGTTGGTTCATTCTGCATTCCTCTTGCTTCTTTCTGCACCCCTCTTGCCTCTTTCTGCACCCTCTTTTCTCTTTCTGCACCTCCCTTGCCTCTTTCTGTACCCATGTTCCCTCTTTCTGCACCTTTCCTGCCTGATTCTGCTCCTCTCTTGCCTCTTTCTGTATCTCTGTTGGTTCTTTCTGTACTTCTCTTGCTCTTTCTGCACCCTTTGCACCTCTTTCAGCACCTCTGTTGCTTCTTTCTACACTTCTCTTCCTTCTTTCTGCACCCCTCCTGCCTCTTTCTGTACCTCTCTTGCCTCTTTGTGCACCTCCCCTACCTTTTTCTGCACCCCTCTTGCCTCTTTTTGCACCTCTGTTGGTTCTTTCTGTACTGCTCTTGCTTCTTTCTGCACCTCACTTGCCTATTTATGCACTTCTCTTGCTTCTTTCTACACCTCTGTTGCTTCTTTCAGCAATTCTCTTGCCTCTTTCTGCACTTCTCTTCCTTCTTTCTGCACCCCTCCTGCCTCTTTCTATACCTCTCTTGCCTCTTTGTGCACCTCTCCTACCTCTTTCTGCACCCTCTTGCCTCTTTTTGCACCTCTATTGGTTCTTTCTGCCCTGCTCTTGCTTCTTTCTGCACCTCACTTGCCTCTTTCTGCACTTCTCTTGCTTATTTCTACACCTGTGTTGCTTCTTTCAACAATTCACTTGCCTCTTTCTGCACCTCTGTTGCATCTCTCTGCACCTCACTTGCTTCTTTCTGCACCCTTCCTGCCTCTTTCTGCATTTCTCTTGCTTCTTTCCATACCTCTTTTGCCTCTTTCTGCTCCTCTCTTGCCTCTTTGTGCATTTCTCTTGCCTGTTTCAGCACTTCCCTTGCCTCTTTCTGTACCTCTCGCATCTTTCTGTACCTCTCTTGCCTCTTTCTGCACCTCACTTGCCTCTTTCTGCACTTCTCTTGCTTCTTCCACACCCCTGTTGCTTCTTTCAGCAATTCTCTTGCCTCTTTCAGCACCTCTGTTTCTTTTTTATGCAGATCTCTTCTTCTTTCTGCACCTCACTTGCCTCTTTCTGCACCAAATTTGCTTCTTTCTGTACCCCTCTTGCCTCTTTCTGCACCCTTCTTCCCTCTTTCTGCACATCTCTTGCCTTTTTCTGTACCCCTCTTACATCTTTATGCACCCTTTTTGCCTCTTTCTGTACCTCTGTTACTTCTTTCTGCACTTCTCTTCCTTCTTTCTGTACCTCTCTTGCTTCTTTCTGCACATCACTTGCCTCTTTCAGCACCTCTGTTGTTTTTTTCTGCAGATCTCTTCCTCTTTCTGCACCTCACTTGCCTCTTTCAGCACCTCTGTTGGTTCTTTCTGCACTGCTCTTGCTTCTTTCTGCACCTCACTTGCCTCTTTCTGCACTTCTCTTGCTTCTTTCTACACCTATGTTGCTTCTTTCAGCAATTCTCTTGCCTCTTTCTGCACTTCTCTTCCTTCTTTATGCACCCCTCCTGCCTCTTTCTGTACCTCTCTTGCCTCTTTGTGCACCTCTCCTACCTCTTTCTGCACCCCCTTGCCTCTTTTTGCACCTCTATTGGTTCTTTCTGCCCTGCTCTTTCTTCTTTCTGCACCTCACTTGCCTCTTTCTGCACTTCTCTTTCTTCTTTCTACACCTCTGTTGCTTCTTTCAACAATTCTCTTGCCTCTTTCTGCACTTCTCTTGCTTGTTTCTGCACCTCTCTTGCATCTTTCTGCACCTCTGTTGCATCTCTCTGCACCTCACTTGCTTCTTTCTGCACCCTTCCTGGCTCTTTCTGCAATTCTCTTGCTTCTTTCCACACCTCTTTTGCCTCTTTCTGCTCCTCTCTTGCCTCTTTGTGCATTTCTCTTGCCTGTGTCAGCACTTCCCTTGCCTCTTTCTGTACCTCTCACATCTTTCTGCACCTCTCTTGCCTCTTTCTGCACCTCACTTGCCTCTTTCTGCACTTCTCTTGCTTCTTTCCACACCCCTGATGCTTCTTTCAGCAATTCTCTTGCCTCTTTCAGCACCTCTGTTTCTTTTTTCTGCAGATCTCTTCTTCTTTCTGCACCTCACTTGCCTCTTTCTGCACCGAATTTGCTTCTTTATGTACCCCTCTTGCCTCTTTCTGCACATCTCTTGCCTTTTTCTGTACCCCTCTTACATCTTTATGCACCCTTTTTGCTTCTTTCTGTGCCTCTGTTACTTCTTTCTGCACTTCTCTTCCTTCTGTACCTCTCTTGCTTCTTTCTGCACATCACTTGCCTCTTTCAGCACCTCTGTTGCTTTTTTCTGCAGATCTCTTCCTCTTTCTGCACCTCACTTGCCTCTTTCAGCACCTCTGTTGGTTCTTTCTGCACTGTTCTTGCTTCTTTCTGCACCTCACTTGCCTCTTTCTGTACTTCTCTTGCTTCTTTCTACACCTCTGTTGGTTTTTTCAGCAACTCTCTTGCTTTTTTCTGCACTTTTCTTCCTTCATTCTGCACCCCTCCTGCCTCTTTCTGTACCTCTCTTGCCTCTTTGTGCACCCCTCCTACCTTTTTCTGCACCCCTCTTGCCTCTTTTTGCACCTCTGTTGGTTCTTTCTGCACTGCTCTTGCTTCTTTCTGCACCTCACTTGCCTCTTTCTGCACTTCTCTTGCTTCTTTCTACACCTCTGTTGCTTCTTTCAGCAATTCTCTTGCCTCTTTCTGCACTTCTGCTCCTTCTTTCTGCACCCCTCCTGCCTCTTTCTGTACCTCTCTTGCCTCTTTGTGCACCTCTCCTACCTCTTTCGGCACTCCTCTTGCCTCCTTTTGCAACTCTGTTGGTTCATTCTGCACTGCTCTTGCTTCTTTCTGCACCCCTCTTGCCTCTTTCTGCACCCCTCTTTTCTCTTTCTGCACCTCTCTTGCCTCTTCCTGCACCCCTGTTCCCTCTTTCTGCACCTTTCCTGCCTCTTTCTGCACCTCTCTTGCCTCTTTTTGTATCTCTGTTGGTTCTTTCTGCACTTCTCTTGCTCTTTCTGCACCCTTCATGCCTCTTTCAGCACTTCTCGTTTCTTTCCACACATCTGTTGCTTCTTTCAGCAATTCTCTTGCCTCTTTCTGCACTTCTCTTCCTTCTTTCTGTACCCCTCCTGCCTTATTCTGCACCTCTGTTGCCTCTTTGTGCACCTCTCTTGCCTCTTTCTCCACTTCACTTGCTTCTTTCTGCACCTCTCTTGCCTGTTTTGGCACCTCTGTTGCTTCTTTCTGCACTTCTCTTGCCTCTTTCTGCACCTCTGACTTAGAGGAAGTTTTAATCCCCCTGACCTATTATGTACTAGGGCCTGACAGGGGAGGCAATGCCAATCACAGGGGTACCCCAAATTATAGAGTACCCTAGTGTATGTAGGTGTTTTCACTGTATTCCAAGTGTCTTTCAGCATAGCACTGGCTCCGGGCCTGGTTAGGCAGAGTCAGTTACCACCAGTACCAGTCAGCAAAAAGTTGGGGGCACAGGATGACTTTGCAACAAGGCCTCTTTCTGCACCTCTGTTGGTTCTTTCTGCATATCTCTTGCTTCTTTCTGCACCTTTCTTCGCCTTTCTCTTGCTTCTTTCTGCGCTTTTCTTCCTCTTTCTGCACATGTCCTACCTCTGTAGGCATAGTTATAAATTAGCATTTAAAAAACCTTAGAAATTCACTGATAAAAACCATAGGTTTCAGGGACGTTATAGTTAGGAATTAGCATTTAAAAAACCTAAGCAATTCACTGTAAAAACCATAGGTTTCAGGGACGTTATAGTTAGAAATTAGCATTTAAAAAGCCTTTGAAATTCACTGAAAAACCATAGGTTTCAGGAACGTTAAAGTTAGAAATTAGCATTAAAAAAACCTTTGAAATTCACTGCAAAAACCTTAGGTTTCAGGGACGTTATAGTTAGAAATTAGCATTTAAAAAACCTTAGAAATTCACTGAAAAAACGACAGGTTTCAGGGACGTTATAGTTAGTTGGACATTTCACTCGTACAAAACCAGAGAAATTTGGCCATTATAGTTAGTTGAGCTAACTATAACTCACGCCCCCGCAATGCACTGCTGATGACGTCACATATTACATCATTCATGACATGGTCATTGACATCACTGATGATATCTCAAATGACATCACTGATGACATCACTGATGACATCATCCAGTGACTGTGTGTTTCTGTAAAGTTTAAATATGGTTTATATATATATGCCAAGGTTTATTAAAGAATGAGTGGGTGTATGAGTGTCTGAATGGATGATTTAGTAGGTGCGTGACTGACTGTATAAGTGAGTGATTAAACGTGAAGCAACAGAGGGACAAAAAATAAAATGATTGGTGTTTTTTTGCTGTGATCACCCGAACTCCTGTGGGATCGCAGCAAACAAAAAAAGAAAATGGCATCCCGCCATTTTTTGTTATTTAAATTGGTGAGCGGCCGTGAGTGAGGGCCCCCTCCCCGAGCCCATTTTGAACCCCAGGGACCCCATACCCCAAGGCCGGTTTCCTTAATTAAGAGGAAGGGGCACATGGCCCCCGAGCATAATTAGGCCCCTGGGGACCCATCCCCCTGAGCTGAATTTATAAAAAAGGGAGGTGACTGCGTGGCTCCTCTCCTCGAGTCTTAAAAGGCAAAGGGACTGCATCCCTTGGGCTGATTTCAACAAAAAGGGAATGGGGCACCCTCCCTGAGGCTTTATAGGCCCCCGGGACACAAGGATTCAGGAGGTCATTCTCAATGTCCTCTCCTAACATCCCATTTTGTCTATTATGCATATTTCTATAATGGCCATAGTAGTGCATTCTGGGAAAGGCATGCCCAAAAGAGTGTCATATCTAGTATCTTGCTGCCGCCCTACCAAGATGTTCTTTTGTGTTCCACCTCTCCCAGCAGCTATGGATATTTTTGGCCCACCAGAGATCTGAGAAAATATCCCATTTTGGAGTCGATCTAAAAAGCTATCTGCTCTGGATTTAACGTTCTATCCTATTTTGGTTGCAGACCAAAACTACAGCTCTTTAATAGATGGTTAAGGGTATTAGATTTTACAGTGAATTCCCAGAGAAACCCGCCAGTAGGGCTGGCTTTAGGGCAGTGCAACTGGTGCGGCCGCACTGGGCTCTGACGTGGAGGGGGTCACTGACCTCAGGTGGGGGGCGCTGAGTTAAGCATTAACGTACGATTGAAAGGCACCTGCTGCAGCTTTCCTTGTGCTTCCAGCTTTCAGGCACTAATAAAAATGTCAAGATAACTCTTGTGATTAATCTTCCTACTAGAGAGAGAAATTGAATTTTGTCTAGTGACAGTTTTGACTCACCATAAAGTAGTGCAGAGGGTTAACGTGCCTGCTGCATTTTATGTTGATAGCTGAGTGGATTAGTAAAACCAGCCTTTATCAGCGCTTTAAAACTAATGATATGCATGTGATAGAGGGGCTATGGAGAGATGAGGGGAACTTTTGCTGGGCGGTAGTGAAGGAATCCGAGGTGGAGGTCATGGGGGAGGGGTGCCAAAAAACCTTGTTTCACCGGGCGCCACCAGCTCTAAAGGCGGCCCGGCCCGCCAACGTTGGGGCATATTTACAAGCCCCTATTGCCATGGGAACATCACTTTTTACGATGTTCCTGTGCTGATAGGGGCTTCGCCTTATTTACAAGGCAGGGTTAAGCCTCTTAACGTGGCTTAACGCTGCCTTCTAAATAAGGCCCCCTTTCACACTATGCTTAACGTGAAAGGGGAGGGCAATCGGTGTTGCTGTGTGCATTCCACCGCAACACCCATTGTTTTTGACGCTGCCTCCTGTTCACAAGGGAGGCGTAAATAGGAGGCTGCACCAGAATTAAGACCAGGGAAAACCTGGTCTTGCCCTTCCACAACGAGGAGAAATGTTCAGTTTCTCCTTGTTTTTGCTGTTTTCATGTGTGCTGCATTGTACAGCACACATGGAAACAGCAAAAGGCCAATGATTGTTTATGTACAGGAAGGTCCCCCTTCCTGCACATAAACAATAATTTTTTAGAAATGCTGTTATGCAACTTCTATGTATACTGCATTAAGTGACACACATAGAAGTGACAAAACAGCATTTAAAGATTGTTTGTGTGCAGAAAGGGACACCTTCCTGCACTTAAACAATCTTCCCCTGAATGTAGACACCCTTGCACTATGGCGCAAGGGTGCCTGCGTTGGCGCAAGGCTGCTAAGCCTAGCACCAGCGCAGGAGGAAACGGAGGGCTGCACCATATTCTTGTAAATATGGTGCAGCCCTGCAATTATGAAGTGGCGGAGTGAGGCGTTAAGCCAGGAAGGCTAACGCCTCACTCTACCACTTCCCTTGTAAATATGCCCCCTTGTGTGAGCAGTCTGTCGCCGATTGCAATGACCAATAAAGAATGATAAAGACTTTTTGATAGTATTTCTTTATTGTTAGTTGTCTTTAAATCCGTTCTGGTTCTTTCTCCTGTTTCCCTTTTTGTTTTATGTGTCCCGTTAGTCTTCTGGTTTGATTGCCCATCTTCCTCTGTCCAGGGAATACAGGCGTTCGTCAGTGTCCCTCAAGAGAAATAGAACGAACACAGGTAAGTGTTGCTGGCACACCACCTATTCTTATAAGGGATGGGAAAGTGAGGGTTCACCCAGGGCATGGTCACCCACCACCATGTGCCTCTGTAAGGAAAGGGGAGGGCTAAGCGTGCAACTATTCTTGGGGCTTGTTTGTGGCTTCCCCTGTCGTGCCTCTTGCCTCTCTCCTCCCGAACAATCCCTGGAACCGGGCACGTACCTGGATGAGCCACACTCTTCCGTGAGCGTGGCAGGATGATTTGCTGGTTCCTTCGTCTCTTTGTTTATGTTCGGGCCCTTCGTCTCGTCTTGGAACTTCTCGTCTTTCTCCTTACAGTCCTTTTCTGTGTCTTTGTTCTCTGCGGCAGTCGCAGTTTCTGACGTTGGTGCTCCCACGTCGTTCTCCACCTCCCGAGCCTCCTCTGTCTCGGGAATTGTCGGACTTCTTGGTGGCGGGCCCTGATAGAGGCTGGCTTCTTTCAAAGGGGACACGCTGGTGCTCCACAGGCTCAATGTTTCGACTGGTGATTCGATCCTCTGTCCAGTCTGCAGCGGCTGCGGGCTGTGAAAACAGAAGATGGTCTACTTGATGTGGAACACACCACCTCTCTACGTCATCCTCCTCCTTTGGTTCTACATCTGAGGTATCCTCTCTGTGACACAGTCTTCCAGAGCTTCACACCTATACCCAGAATCATTGGAACTTTTCAGAAATTGAGCAATATATTATATTTCAGGCTGACTTATTTATGAGGTAAAAAAAAAAATAATGCACAGATGTAGCAAAGTCTATAGTATTATTATGTCGTTATTTTAGCAGTTTAACACAGATTAAAACTGTCTGAATAGAGTTGTCATTTTATTAGTACCAATTCAAAAGGAGAAGACAGCAATAAGTACATGAAAGGTGGCCAGTTATCTTTTGCAAATGATCTGCCATTGCACCATGTCTGGCGTTTTTGTGAGTAACCTTTGATCTTTTTGAACTAGAAACAACCGGTATTTGAAAACAACTGACTCATGTTTTATTGGCTTTGCCTAAATCAAATCAGTATTGCATATTTAGGCAACATTTTCCTTAAGTAAATGTGTTCACGCTTGTTAATCCCTATGCATTTAGGAAATGGAAATAGTCGGAAATATGGACAATGTACGAATTAGATAGAGGATTAAAAAGAGTGTCACTAATTAATTGTTTTCTTCATCTGCCGTGATCTCTAACTGCATTCCTGGGAAGAAATGTAATTTTATGAATGTGTTTTTGCACTTTTGAGATGCTAGATATTTAATTGCATTCAAAGTTATTTAATTAGTTCTATAATTGGCCAATTAATGAGGGAATATGTGCATATGCACGGATACCACTTCTCAAACTGCCAGTGTCATGAAAAGGACACTTCTTTGAGCCAATACTTACTGTTCACAGCTGCTTATCCCAATGTACAAAGCTGCTGTGATGGGCTTCTGATATTCATATTTACCTTGAAATTGAAATGAAGCGGTATTTCTAGAATGAAAATCCACAATGACATTGTAAACACAGGCCTTATACTGCATAGTATTTTCTTTTTACATTAATAACACAGATTGTTTATGCTTTACCTCAGTCCAGGCTTGCATGCTGGCTTCAAAGGGCGTTCCATTGGAGTTGACAGAGCCAGATTGGGAACCAATATCCTGCCAAAATATTCAAACCAGCTCCATACAGCAGGAAGGCATAGGTAGAGCGCGTTCATTAGGGCAAGTCTTGGTTATGGCAGAGGAGAAGCGTAATTTAGGCTCCACCCATTATAAGTTTATATATTCATGTAGGACATATATATCCAACGTGTGACTTGATTTCATTAACGTGTGCAATGACTTTAAACAAATTAATAATATGTAATCGTTGTAGACACTAGGGATTCACATATAAAATATATAAACGATCAACTGACCAATGTAATCATGTTTCTTTTATATTCACGTCTCACATGTATTCTCAATATATGCATGTGTATGCATAATCGTGTAACCAAGGGTCATGTTGACTATTGAGTTAACTTAGCCTGATTTTAGGCCCTTACCGAAAATGTGTTTTAACCTTGCCAGTATGGTGTTTCTTCCTATTTGCAGGAGTGTTGTCATGCTTCTTGTGAGCTAGAGAAAGGCTTTTTGCTCATAGTACACAACTGATAGTGAGGCTTTTTGGGGAGGAATCTGGCGATAATGGTCAAAGGAGGCCTTCTGTTTATCAAGTACCAGGACGGTAGGAAGCGTGAGGTTTAGGTCTGCAGTTCCAGTTTCGATGAGATGGGAAACTTAAGGGAGTGTGTGGATGCCTCTCCCAGTTTACAGTTTGGTTGGTTCCAGGTGGTGTAAGTAGAGATAAGTATGTTTTGAAGCTACTGTTATATCTAAGTGGTATTTCCATAGTTAATTAGGCAGACTTTCCCCAACTCTAAGAGGGAACAGAAATGGGAACATATCAATTCTTCAGGATAACCTGCTCCTGGCTGCTGATTCAGAAGGCAGCTGCTCACTTTTGTTTCTGGACTACTCAGCACATTCAACACAGTTGACCTTAAGAGCTTTATTCCATCCTGACTGCATGACTGCATTTTAGGAACGCAGGCCCTCAATTGGGTTTCATCTTTTTTTCACTGAGTGTATGCAGTGCATTCAATTGCGGGTCTCAAATTCCACCCCATCAGTACCATTTGTGAAGTCCAGTGGTAAATTTTTCTTCCAATTAGTAGACAAATCCCTTGGGTATCAGCTGGCAGGCTACTAGGTCCAAATCGGTATGTTGATGACTATCATTTACACCTTCAAGCGTCATCGGAGTGTGACATCTACTACTTAAAAGAGGTGTTTTTCTAGGATGTAGATAGTGTGCATTAAACTAATAAAAACTGAGGGGCTTATTTATGAGCCCTTGCGTCACTTTTGCGCCGCCGGTGCGTCACTTTTTGTGACGCACCAGCGGCGTAAAAAATGCACCATGTTGCGTCATATTTACAAAGTGACGCATCTAGGTAGATGCGTCACTTTGTAAACCCCTGCGCCACATTATACCTGTGCCAGGTATAATGTATGCAGGAGTGGGCGTTCTGACGCAAGTAGGCCTCGTAGAAGTGACGCAGTGAAATCTATGAGATTTCACTGCGCCACTTCTAGGACGCAAATGCGTCAATATCTTACGCCTGCCTCACAGCAGGCGTAAGACTGACGCAGGAACATTTGAAATGGGACTTGCCCATGTGAAATGACCGATTGCTGGAGTTGCGTCACTTTTGTGACACACTCCAGCAATGCGTCATTTTTGCACCTACGGATACATCAGAAATACTGACGTATCTGTAACTCCTTGCGACATGATGCATCATACTGTAAATATGACGCATCCAGCATGTCGCAAGGAGGGCGCAATGAAAAGTGACGCATCGCTGTTTTCATGCAGCGATGCGTCACTTTTCATAAATGAGGCCCTGAGTTTCTGTAGTGTATTTAAGGGAATCTTACCTTGTACATCAAATCAGGTTCTCAGTGATGGCTTCAAAGGTACCCGGACCGGCTGAGTGAGGGGTAGGACAACTGCCGACCCGCTTCCCACGGAACAGACACTACACTTTAGTGTCTACACCAGCCGGTACTGATGCCGTGCGTCCTTGACCCAAATTGGGTTGTTTTTAGATCTACAGGTATCACTTTTTAGGGTGCTGTATGAGTGGTTATTACCTCACTTAACGTAGTTACTGACCACCACCGAAAAGTGTAGGTAGATCCTATTTTGGTCCTGAAGAATTGCCATCTACTTGGAATAAGGGCAAGAAACATGTTGACCCATGTCATAAGCGTATAACCTCACAACTTTAGAGTGAAGATACGCGTTTTCTTTTTGGTTTTAATTAGGGTGATGGCCACACTTCATTAAAATTGTTTTGAGTGGACCATCACTTCCTATTTTAAATTACACCTACTTACACATCATTATCACCTACACTGTTCTAGGGCCCTCACACGCACTACACCCTACGGCATAAGGAATAAAGATCTCCGCCAAGAAGGCCCCATCTCGGGTGCCAATCGGGTATTGCAGCGCCGACCCGATAAGGAGCAGACCCGATGATGAAGCAAGACACCTAGCTGGCTGGGTGTGTGAGGGTCTTTTTCCGAAAGGAGGAGATTCTCCTCCTGACTTCTCGCTCTACACCACCATGTGGAGCCCTTGATTGATCACAACCACCTGCTTTAGACATTAGGAACTGCATACTATCATTGTAGAGATATAATTTTGGGCATGTATGCTGGACCTGAGTAAATAACTGCCCTTGTTTCCCTCCCTTTGGATTAAATCATCCCTACTGTTGTGAAGACTTCATGCTGAATGATAACATTATTTATTTATTTATTTATTTATTTGTAAAGCGCAGCATTCATCCCGAGGGATATCAAGGCGCTAGTCGCAACAGTGCTTGGCTGCTGGTATAAAGGAATTAATGATTGTTAATTTTTAGGGAACAAATGGGTTTTAAGTTTTTTCCGGAATATCAGGTAGTCGGATGTAAGACGTAGATCCAGGGGGAGTTTATTCCATCTCTGAGCTGCTAAGTATGAAAAAGACCGTCCACCGGTCCTTACTTTCTTAATACGTTTAGTTCTAGCTAGTGCTTGATGGAGTGACCGAAGGCTCCTTGTGGGGACATAGAACTCAATTCTCCCCTGGAGAATTCTGGGTCCACTTAGATGTAGTACTTTATGTGCATGACAGAGCAGTTTAAATACTGCTCTTTGTCGTATTGGAAGCCAATGCAGGTGTTTCATGCATGCTGATGCGGAACTTAGTCTGCTTTTATTGCATACTAGTTTGGCTGCGGCGTTTTGAAGCACCTGAAGCCGCGTGAAAAGGAGCTCAGTCATGCCCACAAATAGAGCGTTTCCATAATCAAGCTGACTTATGAGCAATGCCTGTGTGACTGTTTTTCTGCATTCCAATGGAATCCAGGGAAAAAGTCTAGTTAATAATTTCAGAGTCGCAAAGCCTTTTCCACAGAGGATCCGCACATGGTCCTTCATGGATAGGGTGGTATCAATAATGATACCCAGGTTTCTTGCGCTCTGTTTGGGGTTGGGGCAGCACCAAGAGTTTGTGGCCACCAAGACGCGTCCCAAATTAGATTGGCACCCCCAAAAGCAGGATTTCTGATTTTCCTGCATTTAATTTTAAATAATGCTCAGACATCCACTGTGCCATCTCAGAGAGGCAATTATGCAGTTTTGTTTTAGTAATTTCAGATCTTTCCTCAAGGGCCACCATCAGTTGGGTGTCATCCGCGTAAGAGCAGATGTCAATTCCCCATTTTCTACCGATTTTCGCCAGGGATGAAACATAGGCGTTAAATAGGGTTGGGCTTAGCGATGCCCCCTGCGGGACACCACAGCTGATGGCGCTAGGTTGAGATCGAAAGTGCCCTAACTGAATCGTTTGAGTACGATTACTTAAGAATGATCTGAACCATTCCAAGGCTTTGGAATGGATTCCTTTTTCATAGAGGATTTCTAGCAGTCTGTTGTGTGAGACCGTATCGAACGCTGCTGACAGGTCTAATAATATCAAGGCAACAGCTCCTCCCTGGTCAGTGCACATTCTGATATTATCCAATACTGCCAGCAGTGTAGCCTCGGTGCTATTGGTAGCCCTAAAGCCAGTCTGAGAGGGGTCCAATAGATTGTTAATTTCCAGAAAATTTGATAGTTGTTTATTTATTAGCCTCTCCAAAACTTTGGAGAGGTAAGGCAGTTGGGAAATTGGCCGATAATTTTCAGGATTAAGGACGTTTGTTCCTGCTTTTTTCAGTAGAGGAATTACAACTGCCTGTTTCCAAATGTCAGGAAATGCAGCTGAATTAAGAGAGTAGTTAAAAAGCTGCGTGACATAAGGGCACAGAGTTGAAGCAATTTGAGAAAAAATGAAGTGAGGGCAGGGGTCTAAAGGTGATCCAGCTTTTACTTCGCCCATAGCTTTTAGAACCTCAGTCTCTGAGAGGGGGGAGAAGTCACTCAATGCTGATGAGGCTTCTGGGTGAGGGTCCAGAATCTCAAATTGGTTGTATCTGTAATCGTAATCGGGCTAAAAGCGGAGTATATTTTGTTTATTTTCTCCGAAAAGAAGTTACTAATTTTTTCACAGGCTTCTATTGAAGGGGTAGACATTGAGACATGCTGGTTGGTTTACTCAGTTCTTTAACTATTTTGTATAGTTCCCTAGCTGAATTGCAGTTTTCGTTAATTCGTTGGGCAAAATATGTCCTCTTTGTATTTCTAATCGCCAGGTTGTAAGATTTAAGTTCAGACTTGTACCGTAATTTATCTGTTTCCAGTTTGGACATTCTCCATTGGTGTTCGATATTTTGGCACTTTCTTTTCAGTGCCTTGAGTTGGGGAGTATACCACTTTTCCGTGGTGGATCTTTGTACTCGTTTAAGTTTTAACTTAGGTGCAAATTGGTCCAGTGACATGCTAATTTCCATCTCGAGGGTGACTGCTTCCATATTCACTGGGAGATCACCCAGGATCTGAGTATTATGGGGGAGAAAGTGCGTTTGGAACAATGTTTCGGTGACTAGTCTCCAGGCTCTATTAATTGTCTGCTGAGGTTTCAAAGGTTTTGTAGATTTAGCCGGTAGACCTAGTGAGAATGATATGAGCGAATGATCAGTCCATAATAACGGTTTAATCTCATAAATATAAGTGGATTCAATGTTGGAAAAAAGTAGATCGAGGGTGTGCCCTGCTGTGTGAGTGGGCCCCTTAATCCATTGTTTCAGTTGTAGGATCTGCATATCGCTCTCCAGTTGCAAGGCAACCGGATTATCAGTTTTCTCAAAGTGAACATTAAAATCTCCTATGACTAAATAATTTTTATTTTTCAGGCATACCGGGAGAAGTTGGGTAAGTAGCCTCGTGCCAAGTTCCATTTGGTGACCTGGGGGGGTTATAGATTACAGCACCGGCCAATATGATAAGGCCATCATGGAGAATTTCGAAAGATAGTATTTCGAGTTCGTCCTGGGGGGCCACTTGAACGGGCTGGCAAGTCAAGTGGTCCTTAAATAGTATCGCTACCCCCCCACCCTTTCGGCCCTTCCTGTCATGTTTGACTATTTTGTAGTTAGCTGGTAGGGCAGTCGCAACATCAGGGGAATTCTTATCACCCAGCCAAGTTTCGGTAATGAAAACAAGGTCGGGATTCTTCTCGTTAAGAATATCCCAAATATCGAGGGAGTGTTTTGGGACAGATCTAGCATTAAAATAAATGCAGGACAGTTTGCAAGTGTCTAATTCTACCTGCCCACTTGTCTGACATGGTTTTAGACTATCCCAACTGCAACCAAGGCAAGTGAACGGGCCGTACATGTGGCCCGGATAGGCTTTTACGCACCGAGAATTGATATTACTGGCTCTGTATGAGAGGGCTAATAGCGCGTCTCTCGAATATCTGAAGGTAGAGCATGGCGCTAAGTTGTCACAGGCAGGGGATATAGCCCCTAGCCCCGACCGGCCGCGGACGGGCGCAGACGGGCTTGCCTTAGGCGCGCCTTCGGCGCGCCTGCGGCGCGCCCGCTGCGCGCGTCCGCTGCACGTCCTCAGGCACATTGGTTTGATATCGTGCCGAGCGCGGGAGTCTAGCCCCGCCCTCCCTCGGACCGGAGGTGCCCAGCAATTGGTTCTGCTGCTTCCTGTAACGCCCTCCACTCAAACGGCACTCAGCCGTGGTGGACCGGGGCGGGGAAGCCAGCAGGGAAGCAGTGCGACGAACAGCGAGCAAATCGTAACAGTACCAGGTGAGCAAAGATTGCAGAAAATGTAGCTAGTTTAAAATACAGTTAAAATACGATAGGATAAGAGTAAAAAGACCAGCAGCCTTACAGGAGTAACGCTGAGCGTCCTCTGGCACCTCCGTCTAATATCGTGCCGAGCGCGGAGTCTAGCCCCGCCCTCCCTCGGACCGGAGGTGCCCAGCAATTGGTTCTGCTGCTTCCTGTAACGCCCTCCACTCAAACGGCACTCAGCCGTGGTGGACCGAGGCGGGGAAGCCAGCAGGGAAGCAGTGCGACGAACAGCGAGCAAATCGTAACAGTACCAGGTGAGCAAAGATTGCAGAAAATGTAGCTAGTTTAAAATACAGTTAACATACGATAGGATAAGAGTAAAAAGACCAGCAGCCTTACAGGAGTAACGCTGAGCGTCCTCTGGCACCTCCGTCTAATATCGTGCCGAGCGCGGGAGTCTAGCCCCGCCCTCCCTCGGACCGGAGGTGCCCAGCAATTGGTTCTGCTGCTTCCTGTAACGCCCTCCACTCAAACGGCACTCAGCCGTGGTGGACCGGGGCGGGGAAGCCAGCAGGGAAGCAGTGCGACGAACAGCGAGCAAATCGTAACAGTACCAGGTGAGCAAAGATTGCAGAAAATGTAGCTAGTTTAAAATACAGTTAAAATACGATAGGATAAGAGTAAAAAGACCAGCAGCCTTACAGGAGTAACGCTGAGCGTCCTCTGGCACCTCCGTCTAATATCGTGCCGAGCGCGGGAGTCTAGCCCCGCCCTCCCTCGGACCGGAGGTGCCCAGCAATTGGTTCTGCTGCTTCCTGTAACGCCCTCCACTCAAACGGCACTCAGCCAACAGGAATGTTTAGGTATCTCAGTACCATCCATGTGGAATCTGTCATAGAAGCCTTAGTTTTGTCCCATGTGGATGGCAGGAAAACACTACTTTATTGATTCCCAAATTGCACCCTACTCTCTTCAAGAAGATCCTTAGACCTAAGAGCTCTGGTTTCAGAGTATTCTACTTCCCTAGCCTGCAAGCTAGTGCTGGTTGGAGTATCTTGTACCACTTAAAACAAGGATATTCACCTCTTGGTGATTCCCAAGATCCACGAGGGCAGATTTACATGCAAATTAAAACCCATTTTTCTCTTTCTTTTTTTTTAAAGGTCTCTTGAAGAATACAATCCGGGGACTGTAATTGTTTTTATTTCTTTTTAAAAGAAACTGCCCTCTATTGTTTTGCAGTGTTGTAATAAGCTTAGCCCTTTATTGCCATTTGATTGGCATGAGGTGGTTGGCCAGACATGTTGTTGAAGATTTGTTGACTGGCATTACAAGTTGCTTGGCATACTGAGTTTGAGACTACCTATTGGTAGTTATGAGGATTTCTTTATTTTTTTGTTGATGGACATGCAGAAACTGTTATTACCTCTAGGGCATAAGGCAACTGGCTTTACCTTTTCCTGGGCATGTGGATGTAGCCAATATGTGTTTCTGAACATATAAACACTTTTATTTCATGATCATGTGTATATACTAAGTGACATTCACTATTACTAGGTATGTGTAAACTGGGAATATTTGCATTCTCTGAGAAGTTTGGAAAAATCCCAATCTCTACTGTTAATGATTAGTTTAATTCTATCTCCTTTTTATCCGCTGACACGGCGCTTAAATCTCTTAAAATGAGCATTGACTTTTAATATTTCAGTATTTTAATGGAAACGAAATGCAAACCGTTTGGTAAATATATATTTTTTTTAAATACTATTAGTATCTGTTTAAATTGAATGACCAAAAGTGCAATTATTTCTTGGAGAAAGAAACCCTCCTATGCTTTCTTTTTACATTTACCCGTATTTTACTATTATCAATTGTTCAATCTATAATAGAATAGATCATTTGGCTTTCATTTCCTCAGACATTTCTTTGGTGTCTCTACTGATCCCCCTTGTAAAGGGATTTTTAGTTCTTTTCATGCTTTATCAATACTCCTAGGCCAGTCTGTTTTAATCTGCACCAATAGGCACCATATTTTACAAGTACATCATTGAAAGGGGGGGGGGGTGACTTCTCAGCACTCAATGTTGTATGTATATATTTCCATGGTTACCCGTGTTGTTTGCCCACTTTGCTTTTGAATACTCAATTCGTGCCCTTGCAGAAATCGTCTTAGTTAATTCTTATGTAATACTTTCACGTTTTAAAAATATTATTGTCACTGTGTTTTTATAAATGAAGCATTTGGAACTACTTTCATTTATATTCTTTGGAGGAAATACCTGAACCTACCTATCGAGTGATCTTTTACCAATGTTTCTCACCCTATATACTTCCTGCTCCGAAATGCTGTGAGAGAGAATCCCCAAATCCCAGACAAACAAGCCTTTCCAATATTATTGCTCAAATGTGCTTATAAAGCCACCATTTGTCACATTTTCTCCAGAATACCAGCTGGTGAAGAGACCACAAACGTTTTCCACTTGTTTGGCAGTGTATTTAAAACTTATTTAAATGACCACCATAGATTTTTAAGAACTACTGGTTATTTGCTGGGAGCTCAAATTCCGTGCAGGCAGTGGCCAATATTCAATGAGGTCTAAATGATGCTTTTCACCCCATTCCCAAAATAGTTTGTGAGCAGCACTGCTCCAAATTAATCATTTTCGCAACACAGACAGACGTTGGCCAGGCTATAGTCTGACACTTGGACAATGAATATTCAAACACCGCCTTAGACAAAACACTGGCAATTAAACAGTAAAATATGGTCGTTGCTGAAAAGTAAAACTAAGCGAGAGAATCAGATAATAGTAATGCATGAAGACATTCACCCTAAAATAGTGAGACTTATATACACACACACACACATGCTCAAAAGGGAACACAAATATGTGCACGAGTCGGACAATGTCTCACATACTGAGAAAGGGAGACACCGAAAATGGTGCAGACTCTTGGATTGCAAGACGTGGACAAAATCATAGGGATAGGGAGACACCACAACACACTAGAGGAGAGACGCGATCTCACAAACTAAAACTCATACACACAGTGACATAGAAAAACTAAATGTGCATGAGAACAGAGAAAAACAAGTCACAGTGAAAGCACAGAGAGGAACTGAAATCCAAGGGCCACTGTCACACTCACATGATGTGCTGGAACCGGGTTGGTGGTTCAGTAAACTAATGTGCCTACTCCAAGGACCTGTGTTTGACCTCACATTCACAGTTTGAACCCCCTCAGTCTTTCACGAATAATAAAATAATTACCAAAAGGTTGGGTAACGCTAAACATCGATTATTTCATTGAGAAGAGACCCAAGGGTTGGGTGTATGTGCACTTTACAAGTACTCGTTTTACGTTTTAATGACAAAACATTCTTTAATAAAATCTATGTCTAGCACACAACCTTCTTCATACAACAGTTTGTTTGCACAGATATCCCTGAGCAAAGAAATCAGCAAATATTGTATTGCTCAACAACCGAATATTGTAATGTAACTGTAGGAAATCCACCTTTTCTGTGCAATGACCCTTGATTTTTCATCTTTTGCTGTACCCTATTTTATTGAGTATTTTTAATCTCTGCACACTAGGGTACTGCCATCCAATCTCCAGTGTAGATGCTTTGGTCTCTTAAACAGAGAAATTGGCTAATTCCTGATTGACATATTTAACTTTTCTATAAGGCCATAGTATATGGTGTGGAAATATACCCACAGCATGAAAAGTTAATTTTCATCTGTGGAAAAACCTGCAGTGTGACCTATTAAAATAACCTCTTTTGACAAGTAAAAACCTAAATATTAGCTAGTCACCTCCATGTATGACATGTAGCCCACAAGGTAATTTGCATGTTATTTAAAAGTGGGATATGTAGAAAATGAATGTTAGCAAGTCCCTACCATAGCAAGCCCCCTGGAGATACTTTCACTGTGGCATGCCCAGCTGTCCTATGTAGAAAACAAGAGTGCAGATTAAAATACTAATATTGTATCTCTGTGAAGAGACCATCTCTAAAAATAATTAAGCCACTAGTTCTAATAGTTATTGAAAATCCAATTCAATGGTACAGTCAGATTTTTAGTACATATTAAGGAAAATCAACTTTTAAGAATTTTCTTTTTCCCTGCTTGAAGCTCCTGGAGGCTAATTTGTATGGCTATCCAGCCGTAGCCACGCCAGTGATGCACAATGAATATGTGGGAAAGATGTGTGTAATGCCTCCCAGGAGCAAATAAAAAGTTGACCTGAATGGGCAGAGATAACTCAATCAATCAATCAATCAAGTTGTACTTGTATAGCGTGGCTTATCACCCGAGAGGGTATCCAGGTGCTGTGTGCAGGTATCAGTGTGTTTGTGAGGGTGCAGTGCGGAGGTGAAGGGGTAGGACGTTCTAGATTTTGGCAGCTAAGTGGAAGAATGAGCGTCCCCCGGAGTGGCAGCGGTGGATGCGTGGTGTCTGTGCGACTGCGAGGTGTGAGGAGCAAAGATTCCTGGTCGGTCACTGGCAATGGAGATTTTGGTTCATGTAGGTGGGTCCTTAATCATGCAGAGCTTTGTAGGCGTGGGTCAGAAGCTTGAATTGTCATCTCTTCTGGATGGGGAGCCAGTGGAGGTTCTTCAGGTGCTGGGTGATGTGGGTCCTCTTGGGTAGGTGGAGGATCAGTCTGGCAGCTGTGTTCTGTATCATCTAGAGTCTTTTCATGAGTTTGGTGGTGGCACCTGCATAGAGTGCGTTGCCATAGTCCAGTTAGCTGGTGATGCGGGCCTGCGTCACCGTTTTCCTGGTGCTGATGAGGGGCCACTTGAAGACTTTGCAGAGCATGCAGAGCATGTGGAAGCAGGCAGAGGAAACAGCGTTGACTTGACATTTCCTGGAGAGTTCACTGTATAGGATGATGTCGAGGCTGCAGGTGTGGTCTTCCAGTGCCTGTCTAACCTCGGCCTGCCATCCAGGAGTTATTTCAGAGGGCGGTGTGTCTGCCACCGAAGATCAGAACTTCAGTTTTGTCCATGTTGAGCTTCAGGCAGTTCTCCTTCATCCAGGCTGAGATTTTTCTCATACAGTTGTGGAAGTTGGACTTAGTCGAGGTGTGGTCCGCTGAGAGCGAGAGGTCGAGCTGGTTATTATTGACCGAGTCCAAGTGGTCCGACAGAGCGAGGGGTAAGTTCCCGGCACCTGTTTTCCAAGAGAACTCATGACGTTAACTCTTTAGTAACGTTTGTTGCTCTGCCTACTAGTTGATGAAGTGTGACTTGAACCCGAATTGGGTTGGTCCTACTCTTTGATTCACTAAGGTAACTCATTGTTAGGTCGACTCTGTGATTGGTTAATTTCTATAACCAACCACTGTGTAGATAGTTCATTACTATAGGTCCTGAAGAATTGCCAAGTGATTATTTACATATAAGGTGAGAAACATGTTGACCATGACTACGCATACCTAGACACCTCTGATCATTATAATCGGCGGTGACTTCCCTGTTGTTTTTAATTGAGACGAGTGGGCTCGCAGATTAAACTCATTTTGGAGCACCATCTCGCCTCATTTTATTTTCCCACACATCCTTTCACATCTACACCACTAGGCCCCTCACTCGCACTTCACCCATACGGCTTGGGAAAAAGATCTCCAACAAAGAGCCCCTCATAGGGTGCCCATCAGGCATTGCAGCGCCGGCCTGACGAGGAGCAAGCCCTATGATGAATCATGACACCCAACTGGGTGTGTGAGGGCCCCACTTCGCATATTGGGAGACACCCACACTCTACTTTAGAATAGGTGTGTTGACTAACCTAGCCTCCTTCCTCTTTCATCCCGTCCCATAGGAACTGCATACTCCTTCGTTGCTACGTTAAACAATACTTGTGCATCCCCTTTCTGGTTGCTGAAGGGCCCTGCTTTTGTCCCACCACACGCCTGTCTCTGGGTTGTTATAGGTAACATGCCTGCTTCAAACTGGAATTTAGTACTAGATGTTGGGGGGCACTGGTGATTTCCCTATGATACTCCTACACACACCTCCAGCCCTCAGACCCCAAGTTCAATGTGGCCAAAGACTTTCGCCATCTTGAAAATGTCATGACACATGGCATTTGGAGCTTGTTTGCAGTAAAGAAAACAGGTACTACTGAAAAAGTGTGGAGGGTTGCCCCCAGGAACGTTTACCCCCATTGGTTAGGGAGTGCCTAGAAGTGACACACACCCACTAGCTGGTGCCAGGCATAAATGTGGCACCCCAAGGCCCCTGGGTAGAACACTGTCTGGGCCTGCAGAAGAACTGAAGAGGACTGGACCTGACGTATGTGACCTGGGAAGAGCACTGAGGGACTAGACCTGCTCCTTCTTGTACCCAGGAAAAGGAAGTGGTCTGCAGGGGTCAGTTAGCTGACCTCCTCTGTGGCTACAGGGAGTCAATAAGCTGTGAGTGGTGTTTTTCTGGAAAAACTGTGAAACCGTAATTGAACCCTGCGGTTGGCTGCTGCCTGACACCAAGTGAGTCTCTAAGTACCTCCACTGTCTTCCAAGAAAGCTTTAGAAGTGCACTCCTGTGGTTGATTGTGACTTAGAGTGCTACTGCAGAAGGTGAAATCTTTGACTGGGATGAACTTGAGTGGTGTAGCTGACCCACGCTCCATCATCGTCATCCTGAGAGTGTGCCTAGGTCCCAGTACACTGCACCCTAGACCATCATTAGCCCCTACTGCTTTTTGGTGCTATTTGTACTTAACATTTTAGAAATTCGTATCTTTGCTTACCCTTATTGGATTTTTATCATTTTGGTGTAAGTTTGCTTATACATTTTAATCTATTTTTATAATTTTATTTAGGTTTTTTATTTTTTGACATTTTGATTTTATTACTGGATTGGTACTGCATAAAAACTTTACACATTGCTGTAATTTAATCCTGCCTTCTTTGTGCCATAGCTACCATGGGGTGGGCTCAGGATAATTTAGCGACTTTAAGAGTTAACTCTGACAAGAGTTGTGATTATTCCTAGAGGAGGGAAGTCTTTAACTTCAAATAATAATCCAATGTCTTATAATAGCATAGCATTGCCTAATTGTTATTCTTAGTCATTTGAGTCTCAAATTCAATTTCAGATATGTTTAATGCAGTAGATTTCTAGCACTCTTAGGCCCAGAGTTAATAATGTTTATTCAGTGCTGTGTGAAAACCAGCAGTTATTCAATGCAGGAAGGGTATATAATTGTGCAGCATCATGTTTAGTAAGAGTTGTACTCTGATGATGCTACCTGCTTGCTTAAAAAAAATTATTTGCACAATGCTGAGCAATGTACAATAATCGAATTATGAGCAAACAGTGCCTTGAGTAAGGGGACATTTCTGGCATAAGTTCCATACAGCTAAGGAGTGGAGAGGAGGGGCTGCCATTACCTACCCAGCCAAGGGTGGGTCCGTCCTACACTCGTCAGTGCCCGGAAGAGGCAGGGCTGGCCACACCCCTTACCCCTTTGCCTTTTGCCTGGACAACACCTGGATATCATCCATTGCCAACTGGAGAAAGACCGTCTCATACTCCTTTATCTCTCAGGTACTGTGGCAAATTATTTGCAAGAATACTCTGATAACTCCATTGTCAGTTTGTATTGAGTATTGGCATAATTACGTCCTGGCTTGTGTGGAACTAGCCCTGGCACTAGTCTTATAATGTCTTACAATGTGTCCGCATTACTACTATAGCCCAATGATAATAGCATGGAGCTAATCGAATTGAAGAGGTTCCCATGGCTGAAAATTGCTGCAGGTCCTCTGTGCATTGAGTTTTTCCCAATTTCAAGTTTAAATACATGTTGAAATGGGGAAACGTAAAATATCTGCTTCACGAAGCCCAGTTCTTCTTCCTCATCCCTACATGGATATATTAAACGTGCTATGGGGGATATAAATAAGGAAATTGAGAACGTGGAATGCAATTTTTCCGATCCTTTGACTGCAGGAGAATGGTCAGGGCTAATGCCTCCAAGGAACTCAGATTCCAAGGCTCCACGCAACACTACACTGGTTCATCAGCATGAGCCAGTATTAGCCCTACCCCCATTAATGGCAATCAGCCAGGTAAGACTTGTTTGAACACAGGATTGAACACCACTTCACCATGTAACAATGGCCTTCCTGCGAAGAGGAAAAGGTGCTAGGTGCTCCAGAAACCTGATCCACCTGCTGCCCCTCAATCTAAATATGCAATGTACCCTATCTTGTGTAACCCAGAAATTTTAGACTCCTTCCAAAGGTCCCTATTGGACAACGTACGGGAGGTAATAAGACCCTGACCTAGGGCCTTGTAAATTAATTCCCCAGGGAAATCACATGGCTGATACCCTCCTTGTCCAGCAGCATTCCCAACCTCAATCTTGTGCACATGATTGGGCATCTGGTACAAGGAGGGAGGGTGAGTTATATATCCCGAGGGGAGGCCAAAGCATGGGTACACCCCTCAATTCGATGCGGGGCACGCAATACTCATGCCCAGCAGCAACTACTAACATAGATGCCCCCGGCAGGCAGCCATTTGAGGTTACATCTGTTGGGAATTTGCCATGGGTTGAGGGGTATAGAGGGCTGTGTGGCAGATGAGCTGGTAGCCCTAACCTGGAAGTGATTAACTTACCTTAACTGGTAATTATGGCAAATGTTGCTTGTTAGATTTCGGGGTCTCTAGTTGGCAGAGGTATGTACCTTTGTCCAAATAGGGACCCTTGAGTCTAGTCAGGGAAAGTAGGTACACTCCTGAAATAACCCCTGCTCACCCTCTTGGTAGCTTGGCATGAGCAGACAGGCTTAGTTCAGAGGCAGTGTGTAAAGCATTTGTGAACACATACAGTAATCAAGTGACAACACTACAAATGGACACCACACAGGTTATATATTTATAAAAATAGGTATACTTTATATAGATTTATCACAAGACCCTAAATGACAAAAATAATCCACAATACTGTTAAGAATGCTTAGTTCTGATCAAAAAGGCTTAATTCAAGGTTCTGTGCGAGTCGGTAGCCTCCTCCGGCTACGGCGATGTCGAGAACAAACAGAGTCTAACAAATCCAGCTGACCGCGTCGAGACGGGCCAACACAGCGTAGACAGACTCGGTCACAGTACCTTTACTTGAAGCGGCAGGCACGGGCGTGCGAGCCGGATGGCTGTTTGTCGCGGTCGCGATGCAAAAATGGAAGCGTTGCAGGACGCGTTGTCCCTCGATGCGGTGCAGGCAGCGGCTCGTTGACGTCGTCGAGACGGAGTCGGTGAGACCAGGGCCGTGCGTTGCAGGGCGAGACGGTGCTTCGATGCGGTGCTGGCAGGTTGCGGTGCGGCGACGGAGCCGGATTCAGGAGCTGGCGTCGATCAGTCCAGACAGCGGTGCGAGTCGGGCGGTGCGTCGCAAAGCGTGCGAGCGGTGCCCAACTCCGGTGCGGTCACAGGACTCGAACTCCGCAGCAGTGACCGTGTTGGTCGGACCAGTTCGATTCGGCGTAGCGAAGCGTTGCAGGACGCGTTGTCCCTCGATGCGGTGCAGGCAGCGGCTCGTTGACGGAGTCGGTGAGACCAGGGCCGTGCGTTGCAGGGCGAGACGGTGCTTCAATGCGGTGCTTACAGGACACTGAGTCGGTCGTGAGAGTCGGTCACAGCTCCCTACCTCTGCAGCCACTGAAACAGAGTTTCCAGCAGCAATTCACAAAGGGGGTGAAGTCCAATGGTCCTGGGACTTCGGTCAGGGGGCAAGCTCTCTTCCAAGCCCTTGGAGATCCTTCACAAGTTGATGAAAGTCACAGCAAAGCAAAAGTTCCTTTCTCCTTTCTTTGGCAGTCAGGCAAACCACTGCAGGCCAATCCCCCAAGCAGCACTTCAGGCTTAGGGATAGTCTCTCCTCAGTTTCTTCTTGGTTCCGCTCCTCAGCAAAGGTTTCTTCTTGTTCCCAAAAGTGATCTAATCTTCCTGGGGTCTGGGTGCCCCTCTTATACCCTGATTCTCTTTGTTCTCTGGAGGCAGAGAGTCCTCTGCCTAGTCCAAAACCAGTTCTGGTCAGTCCTGGAGCACTTTGTTTTTCTGACTCCTTCTTTCCTTTCAGAATGTGGGGCAGAGTGCTCAGCCGCCTGGCAGTAGGTGGAGCCAGCATTGTGGAAGGCAGGCACAGCCCTATTCAGACCCAGGTGCAACTCCTCCCTCCACTCTGGATGCAGATCTTTCTATTCAGCCCTGCGCTGACTCACCCTGTCTCCTGTAGCCACCCCCAGCCCCTGTCACTCAATCTCCAGACAAGGAATACACAACCTAGCAGAGGCAGGCTTGGATAGTTAGGCAAGAAAATACCCACTTTCTAAAAGTGGTATTTTCAAACACAGAATGTTAAAACCAACTTCACTAAAAGATGTATTTTATCATCCTGGGTTCAGGCATACTAAATTCGTTTTTCTACCATGTTCCCGGGGTCAGTTCTGACTATAAGGTGTAATAGTCAGTCTGCCCATTCTGGCCTATGGGGAGCAGGTAGCCTTGCAATAGTGAAAAACGAAAATGGCTGTAATTCACTATTAGGACATGCCACACACACCAGGGCATGTCCTACCTTATACTTACAATGCACCCTGCCCTAGGGCCTACTTTAGGGGTGACCAACATGCAGTAAAGGGAAGGTTTAGGGACTGGTAAGTGGGTGTACTCACCAAGTCGACATGGCAGCCCTAGGCTGCACACAGGCTCTGCGATGGCAGGCCTGAGACACCTTTACAAGCCGCTTCTGTGGGTGGCACAACCAGTGCTGCAAGCCCACCAGCGGCATTGGATTTACAAGCCCTGGGCACACTGAGTGCACTGTACTAGGGACTGACAAGTAAACCAATCATCCAATCATGGAGTCACTAATACATATATCAATTAACGATAGGGAGCACTTGCACTTTGGCACTGATTAGCAGCGGCAATGTGCCCATGAGCATCTAGTCCAGCAAAAACATATCGGCAACAGTGGAGGCATTACGAAAAATGGAAGGGAGACCCACGCCAAGGATGCCAGGTCTAACACGTGTCCCCTCCAGCTGAAATGTGGGGAGAACTATCCTACCCCTAGGGAGTTCTCATCGCTAAGGCGGAAAAATCTGGACAGTCCATCAGCATTGGCGTGTTCTGTACCAGGGCGGTGTTCCACCGTAAAGTCCATCCCCTGTAGGGAAATGGACCACCTCAACAGCTTTGGATTCTCACCCCTCATCTGCATTAACCATCTGAGGGGCCTGTGGTCTGTCTGAACCCGGAAGTGAGTCCCAAACAGGTATGGTCTCAGCTTCTTCAGTGCCCAGACCACAGCAAATGCCTCACCCTCAATAGCACTCCATCTCTGTTCCCGGGGAAGTAACCTCCTACTGAGGAAGGCTACAGGTTGGTCTAGGCCCTCCTCATTGATCTGTGATAGAACAGCCCCTACACCATGCTCTGAAGCGTCCGTCTGAACAATGAACTCATTGGAGAAGTTGGGTGCCTGGAGCACAGGCGCCGTGCACATGGCAGTCTTCAAGGTGTCAAAAGCTTTTTGACAGGCGTCAGTCCAAATCACTTTCCTGGGCTGCTTCTTGGAAGTCAGCTCTGTCAAGGGGGCAACAATGCTGCCATACCCCTTGACGAATCTCCGGTAATACCCGGTGAGTCCTAAAAGGCTCTCACCTCTGTCTGGGTCCTGGGGGCTCCCAAGCCAGAATGGTATCAATTTTCGGTTGGAGGGGCGCCACCTGGCCGCTCCCAACCTGGTGTCCCAAGTACACCACAGAACCCTGCCCAATCTGGCACTTACTCGCCTTGATTGTGAGGCCTGCCCTCCGCAGCGCCATCAACACTTCCCAGAGGTGACGCAGATGTTCTTCCCAACGGGAACTGAACACTGCGATGTCATCCAGGTAGGCGGCACTGAAATCCTCCAGTCCAACCAACACCTGGTTGACCAACCTCTGAAAGGTGGCAGGGGCATTCTTCATCCCAAAGGGCATCACCCAGAACTGGTAGTGCCCATCTGGGGTGGAGAATGCTGACCTCTCTTTTGCCCCATCAGTCAAGGCGATCTGCCTGTACCCAGACGTTAAGTCAAACGTGCTGGGGTACCGCGCAGCCCCTAACCGATCTATGAGCTCATCAGCTCTGGGGATGGGGTGGGCGTCAGTCCTGGTGACGGAATTGAGTCCCCTGTAGTCCACACAGAACCGGAGTTCTGGTGTGGCACCAGGCGCGGCAGCCTTTGGAACCAAGACCACTGGGCTGGCCCAAGGGCTGTTAGAGGACTCAATCACCCCTAGCGCAAACATCTTGGAGACCTCCTCCTTGATGCAGGCTCTGACCCTGTCAGTCACCCTGTAAGCCTTGTGCTTCACAGGAAGACTGTCCCCAGTGTCCACATCATGGACGCACCAATGAGTGACACTGGGAACCAGGGAGAACAGGTCAGGGAACTGTCCCAACAGTTGGCGACAGTCACCCTGCTGCTCAGGTGTCAGGGAGGTAGAGAGGTTTACTCCCTCCACTGATCCATCTTGCTCTCGGGCTGACAGGAGGTCAGGAAGAGGCTCGGTCTCCTCCTCCATTCCATCATCTGTAGCTAAGAGCATGCCCACTTGGGACCTCTCCAAGTGGGGCTTCAGGCGGTTCACATGCAGGACCCGCAAGGGGTTCCTGGGAGACTGCAAGTCCACCAAATAGGTAACTGGACTCTTGCGCTCCACCACCGTAAAAGGGCCGGTCCACCTGTCCTGGAGCGCACAAGGCTCCACAGGGGCCATGACCCACACTTTCTGACCAGGCTGAAGCTCTACCAGAGTGGCATTCTGGTCGTACCACCGCTTCATCTCCTCCTGGCTGGCTTCCAGATTTGCCTCAGCAAGTTCTCTGAAACGCCTAGTCTGGTTCCTGAAGGCCAGCATGTAACTGTATACATCCTGGGGAGGTTTCCTGGGAGATTGCTCCCAGCCTTCCTTGACCAAACTCAGAGGTCCTCGCACCGGGTGTCCATAGAGGAGCTCAAAGGGACTGAACCCTAGAGACTTCTGTGGCACCTCCCGGTATGCAAACAACAGGCATGGTAAGAGGACGTCCCATTTACGCCTCATGGGTTCTTCCAGACCCATAATCATGCCCTTGAGGGTCCGGTTGAATCTCTCAACCAGCCCATTTCCTTGAGGGTGGTAAGGAGTGGTGAACTTGTAAGTTACACCGCACTCCTGCCATAGGGACTTCATGTACTTGGACACGAAGTTGGTACCTCTGTCAGACACCACCTCTTGAGGGAATCCCACACGTGAGAAAATTCCCATCAGTGCCCGTCCCACCACGGGGGCCGTCACTGTCCTCAGAGGGATGGCTTCAGGGTACCGGGTGGCATGGTCCACCAAGACCAGGATAAACCTGTTGCCCATGGCTGTCTTGGGGTCCAGTGGCCCCACAATATCAATACCCACCCGTTCAAAGGGGGTGCTGACCACAGGGAATGGCTGGAGAGGAGCCTTGTGCTTCCTCCCACTCTTTCCACTTGCCTGGCAAGTCTGGCATGTCCTGCAGTGAGTGGCGGCACTCCTGCGCATCTGGGGCCAATAGAAATGGGTAACAAGCCTGTCAAAGGTCTTGTCCTGCCCCAGATGTCCCGCTAACGGTACATCATGAGCCAACCCCAGTAGGAAGGCTCTGAAGCGCTGGGGTACCACCAGCACACGGGCTGACCCAGGCTCAGCAACCTTAGGCTCTGAATACAGGAGACCATTCTCCCAGTAAACCCAATGTGATCCAGACTGATCACCTGCTGCCTGGTCTGTGGCCTGTTGCCTCAGACCCACGAGAGAGGGGCATGCGTTCTGCTCCTCGCAGAACTCTTCCCTGGAGGGTCCTCCTTCTTGCTGCCAATGGGTCAGTTCAGGTAGGTCCCCCAGTTCAGCTACCTGTTCCCCTGTAGGCTCCAGGGCATCCCCTCAGGGTCTGCCTCCTCCTGGACCGTGGGAACTTCGGGGCCGGTTTCCCGCGCCCCCTGCCTCCTCTCTCTCCGGCCGGCACCTGGGCCCCCTCTCAGGCTCCAGGTCCTCTTGAACACCTTTAGCTGCCGTTGACCGGGTGGTCACACATGCCCAATCAGGCAAGCCCAACATTTCTAAATGCGCACTCCGCTCCACCTTAGCCCAAGGTGAGCTCTCCAAATCGTTCCCTAACAAACAGTCAACAGGCATGGCTGGCCTCACAGCTACTTGAAGAGTACCCGAGACCCCCCACTCAAAGGGAACCTGAGCCACCTTGCAGTGACTCTCTGTGTTGTCAGCGGCAACAACCGGATAGAATGCATCAGGGATAACCTGCTCTTTAGACACCAGGTGACACTTGACAGCTGTCACACTGGCTCCTGTGTCTCTCAGAGCCTCCACCCTATGGCCATTGATGGTCACCCACTGCCTGTATTTCTTAGTGTTCTCAGGCAGCGGGGTCCTAGGGACCATCTCAGAGTCTCCTAATGAGACAAGGGAAAACACTGTGGGATCCCCCCACCTTGGGCACCCAACTCCTCCCCCAGGGCTACACTAGCCAACTGCCGGGGACTGCACTGGTGGGTGCTGGTTTTCCATGGAAAGGGCAACGAGGATCGTTTGCCTTGTGGCCAGGGGCGCCACACTTGTAACATACCAGTGGTCCCTGGTGAACAGGGGGCCTGTCAGGGCCACTGGCTTCTTCTCAGGGGGAGGCTGAGAACCTTTCCCTTGGTTCCCTTGGGGTTTACTTTGGGGCCCTTTATGGAACTCCTTCTGTTTACCCTTGTCCCCCCACTCTTCTGCTGGGGACCCTGCCCACCCTTGGCGGAGTCTCCCACGTGACCCTTGTGGACCCGGGTACTCACCCAGCGGTACGCCTCCTCAGCAAGCTGCCTAGGGTTAGTCAGCTTACTATCAATCAGGTGCTGGCGTAGCTCAGGAAAACAATTACCGGACAAGTGCTCCCAGGCAATCAAATCAAAGAGCGCCTGAAAATCAGTCGCTTTGCTACCCTTTACCCAACCATCCAAGGCTCTGCAAAAGAAGGTCACATATTCAACCCAGGTACTGCTTTCAATCTTACTACAGTTCCTGAACCTTTGCCTATAAAGCTCAGGGGTCAAACCATACCTAGTCATTAAGGCATCTTTCATGTGGCTGTACGAATTATAGACTTCAGAGGGCAAATCCAACAAGGTATCCCGCCCTTCACTGAGGAACCGTCCCCACAACCCCGCTCCCCAATCCTTCTCAGGGACCCGGTGGGAAGACATGGCTACCTCATAGGCTTTGAACCACTGCCCAATGTCATCATTTTTAAAAATTCCTTAACCACATCTTTTGGAATATACACCCTAGCTTCAACAGGCACAGGCGGCACACTGCCACCAGAGGGAGTAATCTCTAAGCTCTTGGCCTTCAATTCTAACTCCCTCAAAACTTTCTCATGTTCAAACTGCATTTTCTTTTCCTCTAGGGCCAATTTCCTAGTTTGCATTTGGAATTCTAACTGCCCATTCAGCTTGAGCTTGGTCAGCTCCATTTCGTGCAGAGACAGTCCTCTGGCAGAAACACTGCTACCTACTGGGGAAGGTGGTCTTCCAGCCCCTAGACCCAATAGCCCCTCCAGCTGCCCTTCTGCATTCTCAGCCCCCTCCACAGGGGCACTCCTTGATTCGACCCAGGCCCTCAGCGCCTTTTGGAGGTCCTCCTTCCTGGAGAGTCCGGTCATGGACACTTTAAACTTTTGCAGAATTGCCTGAGCTGCTTGAGGGTGTAGCATTCTAGCCTCTCTTCTTCCCAATCACACTCAACAGAGGCTACTGATGCTGGTTTCTCCATAGTGACTGAACTTGGCATTTGCAAAAATAGGAAATCCCAGAAAAAATGCTATAAAAGTATGTGGTTGCGTTTGGTCTGCACTCACTAAGTAGTGTTCACCAATCACTGTACATGAGTCACAAATGCAAGTCCAGAATCCCCACCGCTGACCACCAATGTTAGATTTGGGGGTCTCTAGTTGGCAGAGGTATGTACCTTTGTCCAAATAGGGACCCTTGAGTCTAGTCAGGGAAAGTAGGTACACTCCTGAAATAACCCCTGCTCACCCTCTTGGTAGCTTGGCACGAGCAGACAGGCTTAGTTCAGAGGCAGTGTGTAAAGCATTTGTGAACACATACAGTAATCAAGTGACAACACTACAAATGGACACCACACAGGTTATATATTTATAAAAATAGGTATACTTTATATAGATTTATCACAAGACCCTAAACGACAAAAATAATCCACAATACTGTTAAGAATGCTTAGTTCTGATCAAAAAGGCTTAATTCAAGGTTCTGTGCGAGTCGGTAGCCTCCTCCGGCTACGGCGATGTCGAGAACAAACAGAGTCTAACAAATCCAGCTGACCGCGTCGAGACGGGCCAACACAGCGTAGACAGACTCGGTCACAGTACCTTTACTTGAAGCGGCAGGCACGGGCGTGCGAGCCGGATGGCTGTTCGTCGCGGTCGCGATGCAAAAATGGAAGCGTTGCAGGACGCGTTGTCCCTCGATGCGGTGCAGGCAGCGGCTCATTGACGTCGCCGAGATGGAGTCGGTGAGACCAGGGCCGTGCGTTGCAGGGCGAGACGGTGCTTCGATGCGGTGCTGGCAGGTTGCGGTGCGGCGACGGAGCCGGATTCAGGAGCTGGCGTCGATCAGTCCGGACAGCGGTGCGAGTCGGGCGGTGCGTCGCAAAGCGTGCGAGCGGTGCCCAACTCCGGTGCGGTCACAGGACTCGAACTCCGCAGCAGTGACCGTGTCGGTCGGACCAGTTCGATTCAGCGTAGCGAAGCGTTGCAGGACGCGTTGTCCCTCGATGCGGTGCAGGCAGCGGCTCGTTGACGGAGTCGGTGAGACCAGGGCCGTGTGTTGCAGGGCGAGACGGTGCTTCGATGCGGTGCTTACAGGACACCGAGTCGGTCGTGAGAGTCGGTCACAGCTCCCTACCTCTGCAGCCACTGAAACAGAGTTTCCAGCAGCAATTCACAAAGGGGTGAAGTCCAATGGTCCTGGGACTTCGGTCAGGGGGCAAGCTCTCTTCCAAGCCCTTGGAGATCCTTCACAAGTTGATGAAAGTCACAGCAAAGCAAAAGTTCCTTTCTTTGGCAGTCAGGCAAACCACTGCAGGCCAATCCCCAAGCAGCACTTCAGGCTTAGGGATAGTCTCTCCTCAGTTTCTTCTTGGTTCCGCTCCTCAGCAAAGGTTTCTTCTTGTTCCCAAAAGTGATCTAATCTTCCTGGGGTCTGGGTGCCCCTCTTATACCCTGATTCTCTTTGTTCTCTGGAGGCAGAGAATCCTCTGCCTAGTCCAAAACCAGTTCTGGTCAGTCCTGGAGCACTTTGTTTTTCTGACTCCTTCTTTCCTTTCAGAATGTGGGGCAGAGTGCTCAGCCGCCCGGCAGGAGGTGGAGCCAGCATTGTGGAAGGCAGGCACAGCCCTATTCAGACCCAGGTGCAACTCCTCCCTCCACTCTGGATGCAGATCTTTCTATTCAGCCCTGCGCTGACTCACCCTGTCTCCTGTAGCCACCCCCAGCCCCTGTCACTCAATCTCCAGACAAGGAATACACAACCTAGCAGAGGCAGGCTTGGATAGTTAGGCAAGAAAATACCCACTTTCTAAAAGTGGTATTTTCAAACACAGAATGTTAAAACCAACTTCACTAAAAGATGTATTTTATCATCCTGGGTTCAGGCATACTAAATTCGTTTTTCTACCATGTTCCCGGGGTCAGTTCTGACTATAAGGTGTAATAGTCAGTCTGCCCATTCTGGCCTATGGGGAGCAGGTAGCCTTGCAATAGTGAAAAACGAAAATGGCTGTAATTCACTATTAGGACATGCCACACACACCAGGGCATGTCCTACCTTATACTTACAATGCACCCTGCCCTAGGGCCTACTTTAGGGGTGACCAACATGCAGTAAAGGGAAGGTTTAGGGACTGGTAAGTGGGTGTACTCACCAAGTCGACATGGCAGCCCTAGGCTGCACACAGGCTCTGCGATGGCAGGCCTGAGACACCTTTACAAGCCGCTTCTGTGGGTGGCACAACCAGTGCTGCAAGCCCACCAGCGGCATTGGATTTACAAGCCCTGGGCACACTGAGTGCACTGTACTAGGGACTGACAAGTAAACCAATCATCCAATCATGGAGTCACTAATACATATATCAATTAACGATAGGGAGCACTTGCACTTTGGCACTGATTAGCAGCGGCAAAGTGCCCATGAGCATCTAGTCCAGCAAAAACATATCGGCAACAGTGGAGGCATTACGAAAAAATGGAAGGGAGACCCACGCCAAGGATGCCAGGTCTAACATTGCTCCTTTATCTCAGGGCATAGTGGAGCTGCCTCTTTAATTAAGGAATACAGTTCTGCAGTGGCTAAAGCAATCCCTGACGTGACCAAAGCGCCTGTCCCACATATACTGACTGGACCGGCCACGGCACACCGAGGACTTCCAGCACAATATGATCCACTTCCAGAGTGGCACCAACACCACATCAGCCGGAATGGTTTAGTCAAACAAAACCACCCGAGAGGCACACGGAGGACTGTCCGAATAATAAGACAGACAGAGGCTTCTGTTGTTTTTCCCGTGTATCCCAACCACAGTGTCAGCGCACCCTACAGCTCCCCCCTCCCTCAATGATCCATCATGACCAGCACAAGCTTGCGCAGTCTTACGCCGCTTGGTGCCCGGTCAGCTATACTCACACCCCTCAAGCGGATGAAGACTTTCACCGCTAACTGAGCGCAACCTAATTATCTCAATTGGCACACTCAACAGCTTCCCTGTCTACTGGAAGCAACTAAGGGGAACTCCAGCAGATGACTGTGTTCCCCACTGCAGTACATACCACTGATTGCCAATCAAGTACTTCCTTCTTCCAATGCTCTGAAGAGGCCCAAAGTAACAAGGGCCGAAACTGGTTCACACTTTCTTTTGGAGGAGCCATCCAATCTTAAACACATTAAGCAATGCTTTGGACACACATCTAAAAAGCAGAGGACAGGATTGTCCTCTTTGAGAGACCACCCAAAGGACTACTTCCCACGTGGACTGTGCAATAAATAAGAAGTACAGCCACGTCGCTCAAATCAACTGGAACACTGAAGCAAGATTCTAGTTGCCATGTTTATTTTGTCTTATTTTTCTTGTATGCACACGTTAGGTGATTGTTTTCCCTCTTTTGTTATGCATGTTTATGGTAATGTTTAATGCTAAACTTAATGCACACTCCAGGTACCAGTACCAAGAGTGAAGATTATTACGCAATCCAATGAGCAAAATAAATCGCAAATTTTGAAATTGTATAAAGACACCAGCGATTAATTTAAGTATTCACTGTGGCAATAACTTATATAAAATTTGTTCCCCAGCACACCACAGCTTCTGTACAACCAGTAAGTCCCTACAGGCTGAGGAAAATGTCTTTCTAAGGCTTCTGTTGTGTAATCCCCCTTGGCATTATCTACGATAATACATAGTAAAGTAGGGCTGAGCAATCTTGAAGATATACTAATAAGCTAAACCCATTTCTTTTGTGGCGCTCTATATGAGTCAAACCCGAGACCGAATGAACAAAGGCAATCATACGGGATTGTCTAAAGCTAGATTAAGCCCTCAATATCCCGTGGTTGTCTTCCATTAACAATGCTCTTAGGCTGGTGTTTGGTTTTTCTGGGCTTCATGACCCCATTTGGCCTGGGTGACAAATGCACAACATCATTTCATCCTGACCTGACTGTGGTTGAGCACTGTATACCCCGTTGTTTCCTTTCCTAATATTAATCAGTGGGATAGAATGTCATCGCGTGCTTGTGCGATGAAGTCTCAAAACATGGCAGTCTGCACTTTATGCTTGTCAGTTTTATTTTACCTTAGAAAGCACTTTTTAAAACCTATTTTTATTGCATACGATATTAGGGACCACAAAGCTGCCTTGCGCTTATTGTGCACTATGGAGTCCTCTGTCATATGTTTTAATGTTGTGTCTTGTATCTGTAAAGCAATACGTGCTAGCAAAAGATTGCCTTATTAACTTTGGCACTGTATTGTCAGTATATAAGTGAGCCTTGGATGCATATTTTAATGTTCTAATTGTTTTTATGAAAAATTGCATTGTAATTAAGATATTATGTGCTTTTATAGCCTATGTTGATAGTGCCTAAATAAAGATCTTTGAATTGAATTGAATTTTTTCTATATCTCCTTTTTTATTTTTATTTTTTTCTCTTTGTCATTAAGTAGTTTGGTTCTGACGGTACCATAACCTAATTATTGTATGTGCCTTGGTTAAAAATGGGGTGAAAATCAATAAAAAATATTTAAAAAAAAAGAATTGAATTGAGCAAGGTTTGCACTAGAGTCAGAACCCTCCAGTACATATATCAATACAGGGACAACGTCAAAGGGTAAGCTGCATACAAAGTGCAAATTTTAGTCAGGTACAAGTTACAGGCATAAATATTCATGTGATTCTATGAATGCCCCTTGCTTGCTCCTGTTTTCATTTGGTGTCTACACCAAGCTAGGTTACACTATTTTAGTGGTCCTGGCTTTGCATCTAAACTTATGGTTTTTTGTGCTGCTCATGCGTCATGCCTCAGAACATCAACTTTGGATAGGCAATAAGGGGGTTGGCACTCTTTGACACAAGGCAATGTTGGTTCTGTACTCATGTCAACTGTTGGTGCCAAATCTTTTTCTTGTGTTTGATCGTTGACCAGTGGTGCCATTTGTGCTGCTTTCTGCCAAAAATCATAGCCTTGCATCAAACCCACAATACTAAAATATATGATCCAGACTACTTCTTCTGGACTAAAGAATGCCAGCGTTCTCCTTCTGAACTTTTTCACCCAGCTTTTAAAATATGAGTGAGACCTCCATAGAAGTATATCTGAGGCCTTGGAGCCCTCGTTGACTTACTGTCTCCTAATTTGCCATGTTGAAGGAAAAAATAACTGAAAGTGTAACTGAGTCCAAAAGTAAAACATGGAAACAGGGCAGGCTATATAATCTATTCCGGCAGTGAAGTGCCATTGGCAGCTGTGAGATGTGACTTGTATAGCTCAGAGTTTTTGGAAACAAAACTGAAACAATTAGTGGGAGCTTGAAGAAGAAATATTGGACTTTGAGGGACTCTCGCCAGCTTCAGCAGCCCGCTTTGGCCCGCTGAAAGATTTTGAGAACTAGACAAGCAACCAAGTAAAAACTATGACCAGTGTTACCTGCTAGGCTTGCCTCACCCCCACTCCAGCACAATTAGCCTGAAATCACACCTAGATCCTTTTCTACCGCATAAACGTTAATTGATGCTTTGCAACCTCTTGGCGCTTTTTAACTTAAAACAATACAAATCCACATTTCTGCAAACTGTGAATGTGCACCAAAACCTACCTGTGCTAACCAACTCGAGCATGAACTCACTGCTAGCTTCATCTCGGTGCAGAAGATGAAAAGGGGTGGAAAGGGAGAGAGAGTATTCTTCACTGACGTCGAGCTCATGGTAGTTTACTTTTTCTCTTTTCTATTACTCTTGGTCGTATGTTTTCTCAGCAATTGGTTCTCACTCACGTTATCTGGAATTTGTCTTGTTTTCTTAGCTGAGGCTTGGTTATTTATTATCTGTCAGTCTTTCCCAAACTCTCTTGATGGCTTTCACTCTTGATTTTCAATCTAAATTGCCGCTTGCGTCATTTTCATCTTTTAGCAGTTAATCTCTCAAAGTAGTTTTATCTTGTTAGTTCGAATTAAGTTTATATACACTTGTATTCAGTTTTAACATAATTATGTACTGCTTCTTTTTTCTTTTAGGAATATTCTTTCACAATCCTTTCCAGTATTTGGCATATACCAATCTCCAGTCAACTTGCCTTTGCATCTGTCACTAGTGTTACCTAATTCCTTTGATGTATTTCAGATTATTCCTGCAGCTAGAGTCTACTTTCATCTTCAAATCGCTGCAAACTTATCTGTGAATTGACCAATGTCTTGCTTTCTCTTTCAGGAACTCATGTATGCTAATTGGGTAATGCAGCTATGCAACAAAGAAGAATTCAGGGGCATATTTACAAAGAAATGGCGCAGCGTGGCGCTGCAAGCAATTTAGCAGCGCTGCACCATTTAAAAAACACAGGGATAAGTTGTATTCACAAAAATATACCGTGCACCCTTGTGTTTTCCCTTGTGCCGGTGCTAAAAAAAGTTGCCCAGCGCCAACACAGACACACTTGCGCCATGGTGCAAGGGTGCCTGCATTGTTGGGATGATTGTTTATGTGCAGGAAGGGACACCTTGATGCACATAAACAATCATTAAAGGTGATTTTATTCCTTCTCTGTGTGCTTCAGAATGCAGCACACAGAAAGAGCAAAAACGAGGAGAAATAAAAGTATTTCTCCTCGTTGCGCCACTCTAACGCCTGCTTTTCAGTGGCGTTACACATCCTTGTAAATCCAGGGAAGTGTAAAAAAGCAATGGGTGTTGCAGTGGAACACCTACTGCAAGACCCATTGCATGCTCCTTTCATGCAGATACCTGCGTGAAAGGGTATGATATTTACAAAGCGACGTTAAGACACGCAACGTGGAATAACGCGGATTTGAAAATATGGAGCAGGGCACTGAACAACCAGAGCTTAGTTGAAGTGACGTCCAGTGCCGCAATCCCCTTGTAAATATGCTCCTCAGTTCTGAACCCAGCACCACTCAAGCTACACAGGTGAGTCTCTCTCTCTCTCTCTGACCATGATTGGGTAGAAAGGCGTGATCCTAACTGGGCAGGGTTTTTATACCCACGAAATCCAAAATGGCCACAGAGATTACACAGACAGGAAAGTCATTCCTAGTCTCTTACCCACTTCCAGCTCATCAGGCTGACTTACTAAATAGCGTTTGATCTCTTTTAGTAAGTGTCTCCTGTTATTAATGAAAGATGCAATTTACTGATGTTGGGTGCTGATTTCTTCAACTGGAGGATTGCTGAGGTTATATGGTCTAAAGGCAATGCCAGAACAGTCCTTTGCCTCCAGATCCTTACAGTATGTGCCAATTGGGCATTCTGGTATATTCTGAAAACCTATCATTTAGGTTACCAAAGCAGATTACTTGTGAAATGGATTTCAAGCCGTAAACCATGCGCAATAATCGGACATTCTCGCTCAAATTCATACTTCAAAATTGCAGATCAGTGGCAAAGCACAGATGAAAGATTACAGACATTATTATTCACCGGGTTAAACTAGCCTATAGAGCAATCTAGCTGTGCCAGAAGGGTTGGTCTAATAGGTCAGCGCGTGGGCCAGTTCTTTGGCTTTTTAGTGGGCCTCTTTCATGGTCTTATGGGCTTGCTTTTACTGTTGATTTCCCTAATATTACCACAAACATTGCCTGCAGCAAGCACAAAAGGAGATAGTCTACCTTATCTTGCAAAACACCTATATAGCATGCCTTTACAAGTTCAAAACAGCCCCGATTTGTAAATATGGGCCACATTTTTAGCTATCGTATTCGGTAAAGGGGCCACTTTTATTTTGGTGCACGGGCCTATTTTCTGTCCGAGTCCGACCTCGGTTACGAACAACAACCTCTGCTTTCTATTGCTTACTCAGACAAGGGTCAATGAGAGTTTACTGCTTGCTTTAGACCTGCTAGTACCCCAGGATTACCTAATCATATGAAACGACTGGAAGGAGAAAGCAGGAGGTAAAGTGAGAATGAGCCACAGAAAATCCATTCAATATACCCAATAGTTTAGAATCTAGGACATAGTTTCAAATTTAGATCAGCAGGATTCCTAACATTACATTTTAATAAAGTCTAAACTGAGTAAGAGGAGTACATATATTGTAGTTTACAGATCTGCTACACATTAAGTATAATGTTCTGAAATTATTACCACATTCTGTTGAGAGTCGCCCAATCACAATTTACTCACTTGAGTCAACTGTTGAATCATGTCCTCTAAATTGTATGATGCCGCAAGGAACAGTTATGCCAACAGTAGCATCCTGACTGGTACTTTCCATTTGGGGAAAAAGTGCTGAGGTAATCCCCTCTAATACCAATGACAAAGGTGGGCATCTTTGGTGCACTATTCATAGCCATAACCGTTCTTGGGCAGCTGTCTCCTCATCTAAGGCATTCTGTTTATGTAAACCACGAGATATTTGCTGCTTCATGTAAAATTTATATCTAAAACAGTGGGAAACTGTTTAGTTTTGTTGATCAATTTATTATTCAATTACATTCTTAATGAACTTTAATCCATCAGCACACAAGGAACTGTGAATATTTGTTGACTCTTACTTGTAGGATCTTAAGTAAAACATTATAGTCATGGTTTACTTGTGCAACTAAGGAGTAGTTGGCAGTGGTGGACTGGTGGCCTGGAGTTGCAGTAGGGGCCCTTTTTGCATTACCTTTTTTAGCTTTTATAAGTGAAAAAGGTTTCACAGTTAAGGACTTTTTCTCCATGCTTGTGAAATTTGCACTATTCATTTATTTTACCATGTGGCCTACTCTGCCCACAGGCCATCCAGCCAGTGCTAATCATTTGGTATATGAAACGGCTGTTTCTGTGGTATATGTTGTTTTAAAACATCTATGATTTAGAGATGGCATTGGATTAAATAGATTAAATGCAAAATGTGTTTTTGCATTTCACGTTTTTTCTGCAAAAAGTATATTGTGATGGGGTAATAATGCCTTGGGAGGATGTGTGTTATTGGTAATTTTTTGATATCTGACTTAATTTTTGTGTTTATCATTGCTGAATTAATGGTAGTGTTTATCATGGTTACCATGCCTCCTTTGTTTGCTGGTCAAGTGACCATTTTTTCTCTGGCCAGTATATGTGCGTGTGTTTGCCATAGGCCACCATTTTGTCTTTGTTCTCCATGCCATGTGGCTGGTGGCCATTTTGTGTAGTCAGTGTCCATATTCTGCATATTTTGTTTGTTGTCCATGCCTCCTTGCTTGTTGTTGTTTGAACATGTGGCAGGCTACTATTTGTGAAGTAGTCAGTGTATTTTTGCCATAGACCTGCAAGTGTTCTTTGCTGTCCATGCCTTCTTGATTGTTGTTGTTTGAACATGTGGCCGGTGGCCATTTTGTTAAGTCAGCCTGTGTTCTTTTTGCCACAGGCCTGCATGTGTTCTTTGTTGTCCATGCATTCTTGATTGTTGTTATTTGAACATGTAGCCGGTGGCCATTTTGTGTAGCCAGGCAGTGTGTAAAATCCTTTTTTTCCAGTTTTCAAAGCCATTTTAAGGGACATTGATAGAAGGGAGGTATGCCGTTTTGTTTTTTGTTCATATTTTTATGTGTTTCCCTAATATCAGTTTAACATGCTTGAGGATCATTGAAGTATGTATGTACAGTGTTTATATACTATTATATGCATTTCCATTGTCCCCTGCACTTCCTTGCCACCCAAAGGATTTCTCATAGTCCCTTGTAAAAGAAGCAATTATTTTTTTCCATTATTTGATTTTCTCTGCACTCCCTGCCTGCCATAGTTTTCTTAGGCCTTTGGCGCACACCAGATTTAATTTTTTAAGGATTATTCCATTAAACCCTGCACCCCCTGCCTGCCATAAATCTCTTCGGCCAAAGGCACACACTAGTATTACTTTTTTAGGAATGATTTAATTTTTCCGTGTACGCCTGCCTACCATGGGACTTGTAGGCCATAGGTGTACACCTGCATAAATTTTTTAAAGAGTATCTAATTTTCCCCTGCACCCCCTTCCTGGCATAGGCGCACACCAGTATTCATTTTCTTTTAAGGATTATTCCATTATCCCCTCGCTGCCATAGGCGCACATCAGCATTTATTTTTTAAAGGATTATTCCATTTTCCCCTGCACACCCTGCCTGTCACAGGTATCTCATAGGCCTTAGAGGCACATAAAGCAAACTTTCAAAACTGTATGTTGTTATAGAAATATGTTGTGGTTTGGATTAGAATGGATACACTATTGTTAATTATTTGGAATAACCTCACTAAATTATATTGTCTGCATGAATATTCAAACTTCAAAAATGCCACGTTTCATTCAATGTTTTTCTATTTTGTTTGTTTTTAGGTACACAAGAGACATCACCCACAGTACTGCCAGACAGAAGGCTGGCACAAAGTGACACCAACTAAGTCCTCCTCTGCTTCCACTTGTGCAGCTAAGTGCCAACTGACAGAGCTTGAAGATGGCCCCAAAGAAAAGAGTCCCTGCCAAGAAAGTGACCAGTGAGGAGGAGAAGAAGGAGATTGCCACCAAAAGAGTGCCACCCTCCACCTTTTTCAGGTAACATGGTGTATCTCCTGCATCCTGCTCTGGTGAGCAAAAAACTGGGACAAGCACTCTTACATCAACGGCATCACCCCCAACTTAAGCCAAGCCCATGTCTCTCAACAAGCCAGCCACTGCAGGCATGGTGACGAGCAGTGATACTGAATTGGATTTGTCTCATCTGCAAAGTACCCAATCGTTACAGGAAACTGAGCAAAATGGACAACAGGAGCGGGCCAGCAACAGTCCTTCCTGAAGTAGGAGCATAACTGGAGTTTGAGCTTCTTGCTGAGCAAGATGTAACTCTTGAACCATTGGCTTCATGATCTCCAGCAAGAAAAAGAAAGGTTACTTAATCATCTTCCCCGAGCCCCCTTCTGATGATCTGGACATTGATTGGACACCGGATGAATCTGAGACCCGCATTGAGAGACAAGGGAAAAGAAAAAATGTTCCTGAAAGCCTTAGAAATATAAAAAGTGACAGTGATGAGGGCGAGTCAGTGATTGCCAGTATGGAGTGCGGAACAGAGGACACCGAGATGACCCCTCCTATTCAACCTGCTCAGAGGGATGTGGCACTGGTTCGTCCACCACCACCGCCAGTTTCCACATTTTTAAATCCCCCGCTGAGACCTGCATCCACCATTACCTCAGTGGAAGTGCGCACTGCAGAGAGGCAAATGACCCACCCATCTACCTCCAGTTCTCCTTCACAGTTATTTACTATTTACTAATATGATTAATAAGCAGGAAGATTACTTTGCAATATGCTCCATTTTCCATGCAAGTCATTGTCGAGGTAATGAGGTAAGCCAGGTTCACACTATGGTACTAGAGTCCAAATGTCCCATTTGAAAAAACATCATGCAATCCGGGGGAGAAGCACTTTAACAAAGTAGCTGGTGATAGTATTAGTGATGAGAGAGGGAAGCAGCTCCGATCATGGTGATTGAAGGAGGTGATGAGGAAGAAGAGGATGGCTGCTTTACACAAAGCAGCCATGTCCCCTGCAGTATGCTAGCATCACCTGCAGCAGCAACCTCCAAATGGCACAAGATTCAGATGCAAATACCACCGAATACAGTGATTTCCCCAAGATGCACATTGAGTCCACCACCTCCTGCTTCTCTCCGGAAGTCATCTGTGTCAGTGGCACCACAAAAGAAAATAATCTAAGCTACTATTACGGGCATGTGTAGGCAGGAGGGGCTCTACTAATGCAACCACCCGACAACACGTAAGTAAAACTGGAAGCAGGACCTCCTCTGTTTTACTTTTGTGGAAAGAATACGATTTTTCAAATTTGTGGTGGCCATCTGCCAAAAATGGGAGTTTCCTAGCTAGACCTATTTTTCCAGAGTTGCTGTTTCATTGCTCCATCAAGATGTGTTGCAATTGGTTGGCCAAGGTATGCAGCAGAGTGTTCACTCTATCCACCTGATGACAGACATATGGACCATTTGTCAAGAAACTCATTACATGTGTATCACTGCACATTGGATCTCTTTAGCCACGGACAATGGCAGTAACATATTCAAATCCATGGCAGATGGAAGCTATTTCAGGGTCCTGTGTTTGGCGCATAGCATCAACCTGATTGTGCAGGACTTTCCCAAGAAAGAAGACATATTCAGCAACATACTGGCCACCTCCAGGAGAATCTGCACTAATTTCAGTCATTCTTCTAAAGCCCGGAATCAGTTGAGGATCATTCAGCGTGCTGATAGAGTACCAGCTAAAGCCCTCATACAGGAGGTGCCAACATGTTCGAACTTGACCTAATACATGTTGCAAGGTCTCTCTGAGATGTACAGACTGATCATTGACTATATCCTTCAAAGAGGAGATTATGCAACTGAGAAGAGCTTGACCATGGAGATGGAGAAATGGGGGCTACTCAAATGCCTGACACAAATGCTCATTCCTTTTGGAGTCACATGAAACATCAGCAAGGAGGACCGTATGATGAGCCAAGCAATCACATTGTTGCATCTGCTACAGGACCAGTTAAAAAAGGTGTCTCAAAGGTTGGTCAGTGTGAATGAAGAAACATAAGAGTTGGTTCAGAGCCTTAACTTAGCTGATAATACAAGGCTGAAAAGAGAGATCATGACCTTCAAAGAGTACATCTGTGCCACAATACTTGATCCATGGTACAAAAAAATGCTGGCCACTTTCATTCCTTTTTCAGAGGGGGATGTTTCACAATACAAGAAATGGATTGTTGACAAAGCGAGAGACCAGGAATAAAAATGGCTGGAAGTTAGAAACCCGGGCAGAAGTTCTGGCATGCAGCCTTCAACCTCCAGAGAGGGCAATGCTGTTGTCTCACAGCAGCCAACACCAGCAATACCAGCAACAACACCAGCAGCAACACCAGCAACAGAAGAATCGGACATAACCTCTGCAATGGCTTCATTTCAAGTGGCAGAGTTTAAGTCAAGTGCAGAGGTGATGGAAACTGAGGTTGAGCAAGTGGCAGCATCAATTATCATTCAGAGGATGGTCCAAGACTATCTGGATGACACAAATGAAGTCTACATAGATCAAAACCCATTGATATATTGATATGAGAAGATGCACTAATGATCAGAGCTCAGCAGGCCGGTAATAAAGTATCTGGCTTGTCCGGTGGCCAGTGTGTCTTTTGAGGATGTGTTCACTGCAGCTGGTGCAATTGTCACCGTCAGAAGGACCAGTCTCCTCAAAATGTGGAAAAATTGATCATTATTGAAATGAACCAACACTTCATTCTACAAGATTACATTGTTCCTGAAACAGCATAGGAGGAAAAGGAGGGTAATTAGTCAGGCTCAAGTGTGTTAGCTCACCAACTTCTGTGCAAACCCCCTGAGTTTGAGGACAAACTCTACTTCCTTTACTGAGTAGGCCGCAGTAGAACTTTCACACTATCGTCGAACTGCTTTGCAAAAAAATTGATATAGCAACGTGTCTATATTTTTTGTCTGACATGCAGCCCCAACATGCAGTCACCTGTATGGACTGGATTGGAGTTGGATCAGTGTGCATGCAAGAAGCCTTACCATTTGATTAAAGAACATGAAGAGAATGCCTCTCTCATCCCTATCCGTCTTTTTTCATTCCCTAGCTGGGCTGTCCCAGTAAAGACAATTAATTTACAAGACTGTCTTTGTTTTTGTTGCTTCAATGGGAAAAGGGGAGATAAAATAGACAAACATGTACCACTCTGCTTGGAACACTTAACTATTACACAAATGAGTGATATATGAAGTGAGTGTGAGCAATGATGATTCATGTGGTAGCAGACAGTGAGGGTGTTGTTCAACTCATTTCTAAACTTGATTTCGATTTGCAATGTTTGGGGCCTGATGGGTGATTCTGCCTGAATGTGACTGTCCCTTTCACACTTAGTAGATTTACTTACATGGTCCACTCCTTGCTGTACGTTTCTTTGGGTTCTTCAGAGACCAGACCAGTCAGTTCAGTTAAAAAACTATACAAATTGCTCAAATTCTTTTATTCTTCTTGTTCATCTGCAGATACTGGACTATCTCTCTCAAACTCATTTGGATCAGGACTCGGAGTCAGGACTCAAGGTGGGACTACTTCAACAGCCAGAAGAAAGTTATGAACAATGCCTACCTACTTCAAAGGAAAACCAACATGACTCAAAGAGGCCTACTCAGCCCTGTAGACTTCGTGCAGTGGGGGTACTGTAACTGGAGACATGTCACATGATAGACGCACTCAGCGAAATATTATGACAGTTGTTAGATTGATCAGCTAGGTACATGCAGCTACTTTTCTGAGGTTGGCTGTAAAATTGTTCTCACTTCTCAGTTGATCAAACATGAGTCATGACTGCACCAGCCTATGCTCTTGCTCTGCCTTCTTGGACTGCATCCACCATTAAGCTTACCTTCTCCTTGACTCTATAATATCAACATTTACTGTTTTGCAATCCACAGCCCTTCTCTTTGTCTGCACGAATGCTCCGTAACACTCCTGCTTACTTTACTGAACAAGTTCAGCCATGCACCCAAGACGGACATTCCGAGAAGAAGAATGAAGATGCACCACCCATTTTGCCATTTATATACAGTATCATTTTTCTTTTCCTAACAATCACAATTTTTAGAACTGTGTGGGTCCGCCCTAATTTGTATTTTCCAAACCTAGGTGACCGAACCATTAGATCATAACTTGGGACTCTGTAGGCTGAAGGACTGTTTACAATTGCAATGCATTTATTAACTGAAATGTGTCATTCCTTCATTTCCTCCCACAACAGATTTGATGATGACTGCTGGTCCTCGACCTGATGAATGTTGTTGTTGTATTTGTCTTTGTCACACTTTTCCTTTACTCCCCATTCCCATCCCTCCATCAAACCCCCTAACCCTCTCCCCCTAGGTTGTTTGATATATTGAGGTGTGACTTATGAATTTACACCATAATTGGATCACACACTTTGTTGGGTGGATGTGGTGAAAGTGACACCAACTCACTGCAGGATCTCCTTACCTTAACAATAGCCCATGCCAGCCCCACTGACCTACCCAGGCATGATTTTGTAAGTTTAGTTTTAATTGTTTAAAGAAATTAAATACTAGCTCCCCATTGCTTAGAAGCTACTACTGCTAGGTTTTGTAATATGAGTTTTTTGTCAAGGCAGTGTCTGTTCTTAGTCTTGAATAAGTTATGATAATAACCCATTAACTGTGTTTTCTTTCAGTCTAGGTGCCTGTGATGGATAATCCTTCTGAATAATCCCACAGTTGGAGTTCACCTCATTTGGAATAGGTAGGATTGAGACCTCGCCTGTGATGTGTTTCCTGTTAGTGCTAGCCCACTACAACCACTACCATTAAGAGGGCCTTTTGGAAAAACCCTGCAATAAGGTTTTGGAAAATTAAGAAAGGTAGCGCCTTTGCTTCATTTTTTATTTTAAACAAATGTTATTGTTTTTTCTAATGATTAAGACATGTATAAAGCAATGTGTCCACTACATTCTAGATATTAAATGAGATGGCAAAATATTCCCTTGTAAAGTACACATGTGCACATTCCCAGTTTTTTAAAAATTGAGGTATCATGCAAATCTGTGTTTAGGAATTTAGCAGTATGCTTCCAAATGACAAAGCATTACTAGAGAAACAGTTCTACATACTAAGTAACTATATCAAACCCCCCTTATCCTCCCAACCAACGGTTGTGCCTATCGTAGTGAAAAACAAAGAAGAAGAGAAAAAGGGGGAGCTATCCAGATTTCATTTTATTTCTAGTATTGAGTGTAAATGCGTAAGTTTACCAAAATGTAGTGAGGGGGGTGGGCATTAAAGTTCAATTACATCCGTCTCCCTCCAAACTCGAGTGTGTAAAGTCACTTGTGCTTCGGTCCAGTGTGGGGCTAGGATCTACACAGGGGCCCAAAAGTGTCTTGCTGTGGCTCAATTGCATTTAATTAAGTTGTAACCACATCTACCGCTTTAAAGGAATCCAATAGGAGATCCCAGTTCATGGTGATGGGCTTTTTCCTCAGTCCGCGGTGTTCCTCCCAGCAGAGAGCCCCACTTTCCACTAGACACCACCTTTCCATCTCCTCCCTCCAGACAAGCAAGGTGGGCTGAACGGCTGATTTCCAGTGTCTAGTTATAAGGCGTTTTGCAAGTATGAGTGCTAAGTCTGCAAATTTCGCTTCACCTTGTAGCCCTTTGGGCGAGGGTACAAGCCCAGAAGACAACTGTCTGCCTTGTGCCATGTGCACCCCTCAACCACCTCCCACAATGTGGTCGGTATCTGTGTCCAGTATGTGGAGAGGGCACGTCAGGACCATAACATATGCAGTAGATCCGCATCTTGTTCGTACATCTTGGACAATTCGCTGCCACTGCGGGGCACATGGTATGTAAGCGATGTGGTGTGAGATACACACTTTGAATGATCATATATTGTAAAAATTTGAGTCAGGAGTTACCGGAGACTCCTTTCGGGGGAGAAGCAGGGAGGTCCATTCTTTATCTGACATAACCCTCCCCAGGTCTGTGTATCATCTAGCCTATAATGGTAGTAGAGGTGAGGGTGAGTGCGCCCGTATGCCCTGATATAACCACTGTGTCAGGTGTCTATCAGTGCCCATTAGATATGTCAAGTGCACTAGTTAATGTGTTGGCAGTTGGGTCCCAGCGGGAGCCCAACACCACTTGACATAGAGTATCAAGCTAGCGTATAGGAGAAACAACGTGTCTGTGAGTCCCTGTTCATTTATAAAATCAGCATGAATAAGTAGGGACCCATCTCCAAATAGTGTGCCTATAGTGATTACTCCAGCTTGTTCCCACCTGGATAGTCTGTGGCGCGTTAGTATCCCGGTAGGTGTAGGAAGTCCCAGAAGTGGAATGTTGTGGGTGTATGGTGTAGTTTGTGTCATGCATTTTAGAGCCAGTCTCCAATATACAAGTGCCACTCTCAGTAATAGTGGGGTCATAATTGGGGTGCACACTCCAGGGTATAGCAGTGTATGTAGCATTCCCCGCGCAATCATACTAGGAGTGTATGCTATCTGTTGCAGGTTTCAGCCTTATAGCCAGTAAGAAACCATTGTAGATGGCTTGTCATACATAAAGCCCTGAAATCAGGTGTCCCCATGCCCCCAACCTCCGTTGGCAGTTTTGTCAGACTGACTCGGCGTCGGCTCGCGCCCCATATTAGGTCGGTCAGTAACGTATTCAGTGTTTTGAAAATAGTAGTTGGGATGACCACCTGTAAATTAGTGAAGAAGTATAAGATGTGTGGGAGAATTACCATTTTAGCTATAGCTAGGCGCCCCGCCACAGAGAGAGGAAAGGATGTCTAGAAAGTGATATGGGACCTTAAAGAGGTGATCGCCCTTTGTAGGTTCCCATCTAGAAGGTCCTGTTGAGTTCTATACACTTGGATTCCCAGGTACTTGAATGTGTCAGGGTCTACGGCCATCACAGCTGCCCCAAAGGGGATTGCAGGCTGCTGGTATCCCTCCCTAAATGAGAATGTGTGTGATTTATCGAAGTTAATGACGAGTCCCGAAATAGACTGGAATTGCGAGAAAATCTGGCCATGGTTAGTAAATTTCTTTCGAGGTCCCTGGTGTACAGTATAATATCAACAGCATATTGAGACAGTGCGTGAGTCACGTGACCTATCGGAATCCCCCAGTTCACTGCATCTCGATGCAGCATGTGGGCTTTAGGCTCCAGGGACGACACAAAGAGTATAGGGGATAGCGGGCACCAATGTCTTGTACCACGCTGTATCTTGTAGGGGCCTGAGACATGGGCTCCCGTGCAAGCCCTTTCTGTTGGGAAAGTATACAATAGTTTGACCCAGCAAATAAACTCTCTGGGGATCCCATATCGTTTAAGGGCTGCTAGCATATACTTCGAGCTAAGAGTGTCAAAAGCTTGGCGGAGATCTAATGAGAGGCACCCTGCTCTGGGGAGATTATCAGGAGCTGCCCACATTACTTGGTGAAGTCTGCATATGTTCAGTGATGTATTCCTGCCGGGTACGAAGCCGCATTGATCTGCGTGTATGAGTTTTGGGAGGAAGGGGAGAAGACGGCAGGCCAGTACTTTGCTTAGCATTTTGTACTTTTATTTAATAGCGACAGGGGCCTGTATGCCATAATATTTGCATGATCCCTGCCCGGTTTTGGCAACGATGTCACTAGGGCTTGTGCTGTGATCAGGGGTAATGCGCCTCCATCCAGGGAGGCACAGTGTAGGCGCTCCAGGCTGGAGCACCAACTGCGTGGCAAAGGCAGCATAAAACTCCATTGGTAGGCCATTCAGTCCTGGGGTTTTGTTGCGGAGAAGGTCCTTAATAGCCTTCAGAGTCTCTGTCTAAGTGATTGGCACCTCAAGTGCTTTTGCATCTGCCACTTTCACCTGCGGCAATTGGACAGCTTCCAAGAAATCATTGATCTCGTGTGGGCTTGCTGCCTGGGGAGCCGTGAATGAGTGTTCATAATATTCCTGGAAAGCATCGTTCAGTCCGTTTTGCATGTCCGCATGAGCGCGCAATGGAATATTAATTTCAAGTATGGGCAGTGAGGAAGGGGCGTCCCTGATCAGCCGAGCCAGCAAGGAGCCAGCTCTATCTATATGCGCAGAAATCCACAACCTGAAGACGCTCCAACAGCTCTGTGTACTTGACGAGCGCACCCCGCAGGTCGTTAAATGCTCCGCATTAGCCACTGCGTCCCGCTCCAGAGTGTCCATGCTCCACCCACCCTCTTTAGTTCACGGAGTATAGTTTGTCGTGCCCCAACTACTGAACTAATCATCACCCCCCTTGTTACCACCTTGAAGGCCTCCCACTCTATTAGGGGTGAGGAGGCTGTGTTTGTATTGATCGTGAAATATGAATCAATAGTGATGACCATAGGGGCAGGGAAGGCTCCATCTTCCAGTAAGAGGGGATTTAGTTTCCAAGTTGGGACAGTTGTGGGTACATGTCCCCAGGACACAGTGAGTTCTAAGTAGTTATGGTCAGACAGCATCTTTCCCAGGTAGGTAGTGTGAGTAATTTGTGCCAGCAATGTAGGGTGACATAGTATGTGATCTATGTGTGTATGTAGTGTATGCGTTGATGAGTAAAATTAATATTCCTGCATTCCCACATTTCTACTGCGCCATGCATCTGCCAGTGTCCAACCCTGCACTCATGATGAGAGGGCCTTAGCCTGTCGGACCATCGTGGCACCTGGCAGCGGGGGGTGCGAGCGATCCAGGAGTATGTGTAGTACTGCACTGTAGTCACCACCAAGTATCCATGGCTACATTGTCCAGTCAGCCAGCGCTGCACGAGTCAAGAAAGCATCCTGTTCAGTGTTTGGAGCATAAAGGCTGCCCAGCACTACCAGTGTGCCATCCGACTTGCTACAGATTAAAGTGTACCTACCATTTGTATCAATGCGTGTGTCTAGTGCCTCAAAGGGAACTCCCGCTTTGAAACACACTACTGCCCTCCTTGCAAACGCAGAGTATGAGGTGTGGAATATCTGCCCCCGACATTTCTCTCAGAGCTTGTGGGCCTCTGAAGACGTCAGATGTGTCTCTTGCGGACACACTATTTGGGACTTGCACCTGCACAGTTGGGCATAAATTCGATGGCGTTCATGAAGTGAGCCTGTTCCCTTTACATTCCAGGTTGTGAAATTATAGTGATGTAACGTAGTCATATGAATCATATACAATGTGAATAGTATACACACGTGTTAGTAACCGGGACATCTGTGGTAAAGTAAATATTGAAGGCACACCTATTTTGCCTCCCCAAACATTAAGCATCAAATTCCATAATACATGGTCCAACTTGTAAACTGTGCTATGTGCATTCACCTGTGGGGTCGTAGTAGACTCAGTGACCATCACATGTGTGGCCTTAGGACGCATCCCAAGTTGAGGGGCCTCCGGGCCCTGGATCCACCCACCCATGCCACCCATAGGATAAGAGTATCATATAAAATGAAACCTGCCCTCGTTGTCCCATTAGTATACGGGTGTTAAAGTCTAATTATGCTACATGTCACAGTCCCCGGAGCATTTAGATAACCCAACAAGTACATCAGCCCCATCTATTATGCCCTGTATATCAATGTTTGAAGAAAAATAAAAGGGTTTGGTGTGAGCACCCATTTAGACCTTTGACACAGTCAGCAGCCTAGTGTCTTTTATTTGACTAGTAGTATGTTAACTGCTTGTGGGGTTATGGTTGGGAATAGCGCAAGGCTGTTTTTAAAGTCTGTTTGAGTTGTGGTGTCTGACGTTCTTTATAATTTCCAATTTATTTTTCTTTAAAAGAAAAATAAATTGGAAATTATAAAGAACACTTTTTGGGTCACATTGAGCTGTTCCACGTGTGTCCTCTTTAAATAATTGACTAGAAGTACATCAGTAATGGCATTTTTTTGTTGTTTACGAAACTGGATTGCAGCATGAGACCTCAGACTGCTGGCTAAAATGGACTTGCCGCCGAAGTCCGGGCCGTTCTTCTAATTTCATGCAGAAATGGTGTGGCTGCTTTCTGCGAAGCAGCTGAGCCAGGAAACACAGGTGGAGGTTACGCGAGCTTGCAGTGCCACTGCGTCGCCTTTGTTGACAGCTGATGTGATGCGAGAGAATAACCAACTTCCAGGAACTTTGTCAATAGTGAGCACGTATGCTCTGGGGGGGCCGCTTCTTAAAGCCCCAAACCACACCCAAGATGTTCACTGCCCCAGGGCTTCTGGGACTTGGAGTCCAAATTCAAAAAGGGTGCTACAAAGAGAAAAGAAGACCATCCTAGTTCAGTATTAGTCTATTACAGCATACTTAAACACACCTTAACCACCAGCACGCTGTCCATGTCTGCATATGGGTTTTTATGCATGGGACTCATTGTCTAATATGCTTTTTGCAGCACGGCAGACCTAAAGGCACTTTCACACTGATGACAATGATTGCAGTGGCTGGGAGGGACCCAGAACAGGAAATGCCACATTAACAGTAGGCGCCAGCTGGTGAAAGTGCCGGCAGGGGAGGCAGACAGTTGTTAATGTACTGAAAGGTAAGTTAGAGGGATTAAGCTCGGTAGAGGTTTAACTATAGAATAGTGGGGCGTCACTGATCATGTGCTATGCTTTTGCTTATTCACTTTGGTTGATTAATGTTGAAAGGAAAAAATTGGAACAGGCGTAAATCCATCACAGATGCCATGAAATATAAGTCATTTGGACAGAAAAATGTGGCAGATCCCGAGATGGAAGATACAATTTTTTGGTAGGCTGGGACAGACAGAAAGAATAATGAAGTGAAGTACTAGCAATAGGTGACTGAATGGGCACTGGAAAACACACCCTGTTTTCAGTTTATAATGCACTGCAAACTTCATAATGCTGCACTGTTAACTGAAGCAGATGCACATTTCACATTCTACACTGCAGTGCCGAATTGAATTGTGCTGCAGTTAGGTGGCGAAATGTCATGGGTAGGGAAGTGATGTGTGGGATATTTGTATTGTTTAACAAATACAGTTCCCACTCCCCGCCTGGCTGCTAGTGATGGCTGCATCACTGGTGGTCTGTACGGCTCGACAAAAAATAAAAATTACCCATTTAGATACCAGGTTTGCCACCAAAGTAATTATTTTGCACTAAGTACAACAACAGCAATACCTCACTACAATTTGGTTAGCAGTATCATCTAATGAAACTATCCCTTTGGGAGGTTTGTTGTTTGACAATATGTTATAAAGCCAGGTAATCAAGTCAACCAAAAACCTTTTTCTCCTAATGGAGGGGCAAGGCTTTGAAAGGATGTGAGTGAAGCGCAATGAAGGGGTGAAAGTGAGGGGTCATTGAAGGAGATGTGGTATTGGTTGGTATTCCTTTGCACTGTCATGGAAACTGCTGGTATACTGTATAAATAAGAAAACATTGGGGGGTCCATGATTATGGCCACTCTATCTCTCTGGTAGACTTGGCATCATTGGCGTGGGTCTCCCTTCCATTTTTTGCTGTTGCCTCATCTGTTTTTGCTGGTCTAGATGCTTTGGGCACTTTGCCACTGCTGTTCAGTGCCAAAGTGCAAGTGCTCCCTTTTGTAAATTGATGTAATGGATTAGTGATTCCATAATTGGCTGATTTGATTTACTTGTCAGACCCTAGTACAGTGCACCATGTGTGCCCAGGGCCTGTAAATCAAAGGCTGCTGGTGGGCTTGTAGCACTGATTGTGCCACCCACAGAAGCAGCCTGTAAAATGAGACTCAGGCCTGCCATTGCAGAGCCTGTGTGCAGTCTGGGACTGCCATGTCGACTTGGCAAGTGCACACACTTGCCAGTCCCTAAACCTTCCCTTTTCTACATGTTAGGCACCCCTAAGGTAGGCCCAAGGTACCCCTGTGGGCAGGGTGCATTGTATGTAAAAGGTAGGACATGCCCTGATGTGTGTGGCATGCCCTGATAGTGAAATACTGCCAATTTCGTTTTTCACTATTGCAAGGCTATCTGTTCCCATAGGCCAGAATGGGCAGTTAGTTTATAACATCTTATAAACATAACTGGCCCTATGAACAAGATAGGAAAATAAAGTTTAGTATGCCTGAACTCAGAATGTTAAAGTGCATCTTTTAGTGTGGGTGATTTTTACATTCTGTGTTTGAAAATACCACTTTTAGAAAGTGGGTATTTTCTTGCCTAACCATCCAGTGTGCCTCTGCTAGGTTTGTGTATTGTATGTCTGGCTGTTGAGTGACAGGAGCTGGGAGAGGGCAGTGGCTCCGGCAGTCTGATGAGTCAGGGCTGGTCTGAATGGGACCTGGGTTGAATTTAGAGTAGGGGGAGGAGATTTCCTTTCACCTGTCTGGGCCAGGTCTGCTTTCAACAATGCTGTCTCCACCTCCTGCCAGGAAGCTGCACCAGTGAGGACAGAACTGGTTTTGGCTGGGTACAAACACTCTCTGCCTTCAGAGAACAAAGCATTTGTGTGTATAAAAAGGGGGACCCAGACCCCAGAACTTTAGATCACTTCTGGGAAATCAAGAAGAACCTTTGCCAAGGAGAAGAGCCAGAGAAGCTGAGGAAGATTACTGCCCCTGTGCTGTTTGCTGTTTGGGGTTGACCTGCAGTGGCTGCTTGCTGCCAAGGAAAGGAGAAAAGGACTTTGCTGTTTGCTTTGTCATCTTGAGGAAGATCTCCAAGGGCTTGAAATTGAGCTAGCCTCCTGTTTCGAAGTCTCAGGGACACAAAGACTTCATTACCAGCTCCCCTGAATTTCCTTGCTTCTAACCTGCAGACAGGTGCCTGCTGTTGTTTAGGACCTCTAGAGACTGTTTGTCGCTGGGAGCTGGAAGATCGAAGCAACGAGAAGAAGCGTGTCGCATCCGCACCGATTCCCGACGCTTCGCCGAGCCACGGGGAAGAAGAGTGCCGCATCCGCACTTGGTTCCGAAGCCTCGCCGAGCAACCAGGAAGAAGTGCGCCGCATCCAAACAGGGTCCCGACGCATTGCCGAGAAGACCATCGCAGCACCTGCCGTGCGGCTGCAAAAGATCACGCATCGCACCAGACCGTCGCATCGCGCCGCCATTTTGTCGCATCGTAGCCGGAATGTAGTAAGAAACAGACGCATCCCCTCCTCTCCGGTAAGGAACAGACGCATCGCCTCCCCTGCGCTGCAGTAAGGAACAGGCGCATCGCCTCCCCCGAAGCAAGAAACTGATGCATCACCTTCCCTGCGACCCTTTTGTTTGTTTTGCGTGACGCATCTAAGGTACTTTGTGAGAAAAGTGTCGCATTGATAACTTGCATTGAACTGAACTATTTCTACCATTTGAAAGTCTTATTTTTGATACTGTTTTGTGGATTTTTGTCGTTTGGCCTTGTGTTAGTTTAGATAAAGATTACTTATTTTTCTAAACTGGTGTGGTGTCCATTTGTACTGTTTTCACTGTGTTACTGTATGTGTTCACAAATGCTTTTCACACTGCCTCTGAAATAAGCCTGTCTGCTCGTGCCAAGCTACCAAGGGGGTGAGCAGGGGTTATTTGAGGAGTGTATCCCCCTTACCCTGACTAGAAGCAAGGGCCCCTATTTGGACAAAGGTACCTACCTCTGCCAACTAGAGACCCCCATTTCTAACATTGGTGGTCAGCGGTGAGGATTTTGGACTTGCTTTTGTAATTTACATACAGTGATTGGTGTACACTACTAGAGAGTGCAGACCATTACGCGACCACATACATTTTGGTAGAAATTTTCCTTGGAACTTCTATTTTTTTGAGAACTGACAGTTTTATCACCATGAGCAAAGCAGCATCCATTGCATCTGTGGATATTGAATTTGAAGAAGAGAGGATTGATACCTACACTGTGCCACACTCAAAGCTGTTTGCAAGAAATTTAAAATCTCTTTAAGAGGCCTCACCAGGAAGGAGGAATACCAAAAGGCGCTGAGGGCCTGGTTGGAATCTAGGAATGCCAGTGAGCATCCTGAAGAGCATAGGGAGGAGGCAGAGAATTTAGATGGGCAGCTGGAGGGGCCATTGGGCCTAACTGGGGGGAAAGTGCCTTCCAGGGTGGGCAGCAGTGTTTCTTGAAAGGGCCAGTCCCCAGAGGAGTTGGAGGACAGAGAGAAAAGCAGCGTACATGAGATGGAGCTGACCACGCTCAAAGTGGGGAGTCAGAATGACATAGAACGTAAGAAATTGGAGTTAGAAAATAAGAGGTTTGCCATGGAGGAGAAGAAGATGCTTTTAGAGCATGAGAGAGTGGTGAGTAACCCTGGGCGAAGTACTACGCTATGCTCGCGTAGTTTGCGAAGTTTGCGCTACTTCGCACTACGCAAATTGCACGTAGCACAGTGCAAACACGCGTAGCGTAGCGGTCATTTTTTGCTTGCTCGTGGTCCTCAACGTCAATTTGGCGACCGCGAGCGAGCAAAATGACATCCCGGCGAGACTTTTTCCTCGTTCGCGATCAGCAACATCAAGTTGCCGATCGCGAGCGTGGAAAATAAACCTCCCGGCGAGATTCTCAACGCGGGGAGGTGAGGTTTCTCATTGCGAGTGGTCGCGTATGCTCGCTACCGCTCGCGATGAGAAACTACCAGTCCGCATTGAGAAAGCTGCCGCTCGAGTACAAATCTACTCGAGCGGCAGAAAACAACCGCTTGCACTGTGCAAGATGCCGTTTGCAATGATTGCACAGTGCAGACAAGCATCCGGCACTGTGCAATCATTGCGAACAGCATTTCCTACCGCAGTTCGCGTAGTGCTACGCGTAGCTCGCATAGTGCGAAGTGCACTTCGGTAGCTACGCGTAGCGCTACTACACGAACTATGCCCAGGGTTAGTGGTGTGGGAGCTGGAGCTGAAAGCTAAGAGCTTAGAGATCACTCCCTCTGGTGGCAGCACACCTTCAGTGCCTGTAGAAGGAAGAGTATATATTCCCAAGGATATCATTAAGGAATTCATGAAGAGGGAGGACATTGGGCAGTGGTTTAAGGCCTATGAGGTAGCGATGACATCCCACTGGTCCCTGAGAAAGAGTGGGGAGCGGGGTTGTGGAGCCGCTTTATGGATGAAGGAAGGGACACCTTACTAGCATTGCCCAAAGAGGATCAGATGTCCTATGCCCCCATGAAGGAAGCCTTAATAGCTAGATATGGATTGACCCCAGAGCTTTATAGGCAGAAATTTAGAAATTGCAAGAAGCTGGAGTCTAGCACCTGGGTGGAATATGTGTCTTTTTTTTGCAGAGCATTGGATGGTTGGGTGAAAGGTAGTAAGGTAACTGACTTGCAGGGGCTCTATGATTTGATTGCATGGGAGCACTTGTCCAGTAGTTGTTTTCCAGAGCAACGCCAGCACCTGATTGATAGTAAGCTGACTGATCCCAGGAAGCTTGCTGTAGAGGCGGACCGCTGGGTCAGTACTAACCCTGGGCAAAGCACTACGCTACGCTCGCGTAGTTTGCGAAGTTTGCGCTACTTCACACAACACGAATTGCACGTAGCACAGTGCAAACACGCGTAGCGTAGCGCAGCGGTCATTTTGATTGCTCGCGGTCCTCAACGTCAAGTTGGCGACCGCGAGCAAGCAAAATGACATCCTGGCGAGACTTTTCCTCGTTCGCGATCAGCAACATCAAGTTGCCGATCACGAGTGTGGAAAATAAACCTCCCGGCGAGATTCTCAACGCGGGGAGGTCAGGTTTCTCATTGCGAGTGGTCGCGTATTCTCGCGACCGCTCGCAATGAGAAACTACCAGTCCGCGTTGAGAAAGCTGCTGCTCGAGTAAAAATCTACTCGAGCGGCAGTAAAAGACAGCTCGCACTGTGCAAGATGCCGTTTTCAATGATTGCACAGTGCGGACAAGCATCCGGCACTGTGCAATCATTGCGAACAGTGCACTACCCAGTTCGCGTAGTGCTACGCGTAGCTCGCGTAGTGCGAACTGCACTTTGCGTAGCTTCGCGTAGCGCTACTTCGCGAACTACGCCCAGGCTTAGTCAGTACCAGGGTCCACAAGGGTCTTGTGGGAGACTTCGTCAAAGGTGGGCAGGGTCCCCAGCAGAAGAGTGGGGGGGACAAGGGTAAACAGAAGGAGTTCCAAAAAGGGTCCCAAAGTAATCCCCAAGGGAACCAAGGCAAGGGTTCCCAGCCTCCCACTGAGAAGAGACCATGGGTCCCGACAGGTAAAACTGTTCACAGGGGTCCCAAGACATGTTTTAGTTGTGGTCAGGTGGGTCGCTTCCAAGGAAGTTCCAAGTGTCCCAACACAGTGACCACTGCACCCACTGGTGCACCGCCCTGGGAAATGGCCAGTATAGCCTTGGGGGAGGAGTTGGGTGCCCAAGGTGGGTGGGGTCCCGCAGAGATGTCCCTAGTCTCTTTAGGAGACAGTGAGATGGTCCCTAGGACTCAGCTTCCTGATAACACTAAGAAGTACAGGCAGTGGGTGACCATCAATGGCCATAGGGTGGAGGCTCTGAGACACACGGGAGCCAGTGTGACAGCTGTCAGTTGTCGGCTGGTGTCTGAGGAGCAGGTAGTCCCCAACGCATTCTACCCAGTAGTTGCCGCTGACAATTCAGAGTGCCACTGCCAGGTGGCACAGGTTCCCTTTGAGTGGAGGTCTCAGGTACCTTTCAAGTAGCTGTGAGGCCAGCCATGCCTGTTGACTATCTGCTAGGCAATGATTTGGAGAGCTCCGATGGGCGAAGGTGGAGCAGAGGTCTCATTTGGAGATGTTGGGTCTGCCTGAGTGGGCGTGTGTGACCACTCGGTCAATGGCAGCCGGTAAGGGTATTCAAGAGGACCTGGAGCCTGAAAGAGTGGCCCAGGTGCCTGCCTTAAAGAGAAGAGGCAAGGGGCGCGGGAAACCGGCCCCCGAAGTTCCCACGGTCCAGGAGGAGGCAAATCTTGAGGGGGATGCCCTGGAGCCTACAGGGGAACAAGTGGCTGAACTGGGGGACCTGCCTGAGCTGACCCATTGGCAGCAGGAAGGAGGCCCCTCCAGGGAAGAGTTCTGCGAGGAGCAGAAGAAGTGCCCTTCTCTTGTGGGTTTGCGGCAACAGGCTGCAAACCAGACAGCAGGTGATCAGTCTGGATCACATTGGATTTACTGGGAGAATGGTCTCCTGTATAGTGAGCCTAAGGTTGCTGAGCCTGGGTCAGCCCGTGTGCTGGTGGTACCCCTGCACTTCAGAGCCTTCCTACTGGGTCTGGCTCATGATGTGCCTTTAGCAGGACATTTGGGGCAAGACAAGACCTTTGAAAGGCTTGTCACCCACTTTTAATGACCCCAAATGCACAAGAGTTCAGATACTCATTGCAGGACATGTCAGACTTGCCAGGCAAGTGGTAAGAGTGGGAGGAAGCACAAGGCTCCTCTCCAACCTTTCCCTGTGGTCAGCACCCCCTTTGAAAGGGTGGGCATTGACATTGTGGGGCCTCTGGATCACAAGACAGCCATGGGCAACAGGTTCATCCTGGTCTTGGTGGACCATGCCACCCGGTACCCTGAAGCCATCCCTCTCCGGACTGTGATGGCCCCCATGGTGGGTCGTGCATTGATGGGGATTTTCTCCCGTGTGGGGTTCCCCAGAGAGGTAGTGTCAGACCGTGGTACCAACTTCATATCTAAGTATATAAAGTCCCTGTGGCAGGAGTGTGGTGTAACCTATAAGTTCACCACTCCTTACCACCCCCAAGGTAATGGGCTGGTTGAGAGATTCAACTGGACCCTGAAGGGCATGATTATGGGTCTTGAGGAACCCATGAGGCGTAAGTGGGACGTCCTCTTGCCATGCCTTCTGTTTGCTTACAGAGAGGTGCCACAGAAGTCCTTAGGGTTCAGCCCCTTTGGACTGCTGTACGGCCATCTGTAAGAGGACCTCTGAGTTTGGTGAAAGAAGGCTGGGAGAAAGCTCCCAGTAAACCTCCCCAGGATGGATATAGCTACATGCTGGCCTTCAGAAACCAGACTAGGCGTTTCAGACAACTCGCTCAGGCGAATCTGGAAGCCAGCCAGGAAGAGATGAAACGGTGGTATGATCAGAATGCCACTCTGATCGAGTTTCAGCCTGGACAAAAAGTGTGGGTCATGGCCAAAAAGTGTGGGTCATGGCCCCAGTGGAGCCTTGTGCGCTCCAGGATAAGTGGACCGGACCCTTTGAGGTGGTGGAGCGCAAGAGTAGCGTCACCTACTTGGTGAACTTGCAGTCTCCTAGGAACCCTTTGCGGGTCCTGCATGTGAATCGCCTGAAGCCCCACTTGGAGCGGTCCGAAGTGGGCATGCTCCTAGCAACAGATGCTGGAATGGAAGAGGAGACTGAGCCTCTTCCTGACCTCCTGTCTGCAAAGGAGCAAGATGGGTCAGTGGACGGTGTGAACCTCTCTAACACCATGACCCCTGAGCAGCAGAGTGACAGTCGCCAACTGTTGGGGCAGTTTCCTGACCTGTTCTCCCTGACCCCCGGTGTCACTCAGTGGTGCGTCCATGATGTGGACACTGGGGACAGTCCTCCAGTAAAACATAAGATTTACAGAGTGACTGACAGGGTCAGAGCTTGTATCAAAGAGGAGGTCTCCAAGATGTTAGCGCTAGGGGTAATTGAGTCCTCAAACAGCCCTTGGGCCAGCCCAGTAGTCTTGGTCCCAAAGGCTTCCTCACCCGGTGCCACACCAGAACTCTGGTTCTGTGTGGACTACCGAGGGCTCAATTCAGTCACCAGGACTGACGTGCACCCCATCCCCAGAGCTGATGAGCTCATTGAACGGTTGGGGGCTGCCCGGTACCTCAGTACGTTTGACTTAACGTCTGGGTACTGGCAGATCGCCTTAACTGATGGGGCAAGAGAGAGGTCAGCATTCTCCACACCAGATGGGCACTACCAATTCCGGGTGATGCCCTTTGGGATGAAGAATGCCCCTGCCACCTTTCAGATGTTGGTCAGCCAGGTGTTGGCTGGACTGGAGGATTTCAGTGCCACCTACCTGGATGACATTGCAGTGTTCAGTGCCACTTGGGAGGAACATCTGCACCACCTCTGGGAAGTGTTAAAGACGCTGCGGAGGGCAGGCCTCACGATCAAGGCGAGTAAGTGCCAGATCGGGCAGGGTTCTGTGGTGTACTTGGGACACCAGGTTAGGAGCAGCCAGGTGGCGCCCCTACAGCCCAAGATTGATACCATTCTGGCTTGGGAACCCCCCAAGACCCAGACAGAGGTGAGAGCCTTTTTAGGACTCACAGGGTATTACAGGAGGTTTGTCAAGGGGTATGGCAGCATTGTTGCACCCTTGACAGAGCTGACTTCCAGGAAGCAGCCCAAGAAAGTGAACTGGACTGATGCCTGCCAGAAAGCTTTTGATGCCCTGAAATCTGCCATGTGCACGGCGCCCGTGGTTCAGGTGCCCAACTTCTCAAAGGAATTAATTGTGCAGACAGATGCTTCAGAGCATGGTGTGGGGGCTGTGCTTTCACAGATGAATGAAGAGGGCCTAGACCAACCTGTAGCCTTCATCAGTAGGAGGTTACTTCCACGGGAACAGAGGTGGAGTGCGATTGAGCGTGAGGCATTTGCTGTGGTCTGGCCACTGAAGAAGTTGAGACCATACTTGTTTGGGACTCACTTCCGGGTTCAGACAGACCACAGGCCCCTCAGATGGTTGATGCAGATGAGGGGTGAGAATCCAAAACTGTTGAGGTGGTCCATTTCCCTACAGGGGAGGGACTTTATGGTGGAACACCGCCCTGGTACAGAACACGCTAATGCTGATGGTCTGTCCAGATTTTTCCGCCTTAGTGAAGAGAACTCCCAGGAGGGTGGGTAGTTCTCCCCACATTTCAGCTGGAGGGGACACGTGTTAGACTTGGCACCATTGGCGTGGGTCTCCCTACCATTTTTTGCTGTTGCCTCATCTGATTTTGCTGGTCTAGATGCTTTGGGCACTTTGCCACTGCTGTTCAGTGCCAAAGTGCAAGTGCTCCCTTTTGTAAATTGATGTAATGGATTAGTGATTTCATGATTGGCTGATTTGATTTACTTGTCAGACCCTAGTACAGTGCACCATGTGTGCCCAGGGCCTGTAAATAAAATGCTCCTGGTGGACTTGCAGCACTGATTGTGCCACCCACAGAAGCAGCCTGTAAAATGAGACTCAGGCCTGTCATTGCAGAGCCTGGGTGCAGTCTGGGACTGCCATGTCGACTTGGCAAGTGCACACACTTGCCAGTCCCTAAACCTTCCTTTTATACATGTTAGTCACCCCTAAGGTAGGCCCAAGGTACCCCTGTGGGCAGGGTGCATTGTATGTAAAAGGTAGGACATGCCCTGATGTGTGTGGCATGTCCTGATAGTGAAATACTGCCAATTTCATTTTTCACTATTGCAAGGCTATCTGTTCCCATAGGCCTGAATGGGCAGTTAGTTTATAACATCTTATAAACATAACTGGCCCTAGGAACAAGAAAGGAAAATAAAGTTTAGTATGCCTGAACTCAGAATGTTAAAGTGCATCTTTTAGTGTGGGTGATTTTTACTTTCTGTGTTTGAAAATACCACTTTTAGAAAGTGGGTATTTTCTTGCCTAACCATCCAGTGTGCCTCTGCTAGGTTTGTGTATTGCATGTCTGACTTGTGAGTGACAGGAGCTGGGAGAGGGCAGTGGCTCCGGCAGTCTGATGAGCCAGGGCTGGGCTGAATGGGACCAGGGTTGAATTTAGAGTAGGGGGAGGAGATTTCCTTTCACCTGCCTGGGCCAGGTCTGCTTTCAACAATGCTGTCTCCACCTCCTGCCAGGAAGCTGCACCAGTGAGGACAGAACTGGTTTTGGCTGGGTACAGACCCTCTCTGCCTTCAGAGAACAAAGAATTTGTGTGTATAAAAAGGGGGACCCAGACCACAGAACTTTAGATCACTTCTTGGAAATCAAGAAGATCCTTTGCCAAGGAGAAGAGCCGGAGAAGCTGAGGAAGATTACTGCCCCTGTGCTGTTTGCTGTTTGGGGTTGGCCTGCAGTGGCTGCTTGCTGCCAAGGAAAGGAGAAAAGGACTTTGCTGTTTGCATTGTCATCTTGAGGAAGATCTCCAAGGGCTTGAAATTGAGCTTGCCTCCTGTTCCGAAGTCTCAGGGATACAAAGACTTCAACACCAGCTCCCCTGAATTTCCTTGCTGGGAAATCTAACCTGCAGAGAGGTGCCTGCTGTTGTTTAGGACCCCTAGAGACTGTTTGTCGCTGGGAGCTGGAAGATCGACGCAACGAGAAGAAGCGTGTCGCATCCGCACCGATTCCCGACGCATCGCCGAGCCACGGGGAAGAAGCGTGCCGCATCCGCACTTGGTTCCGATGCCTCACCGAGCAACCAGGAAGAAGCTCGCCGCATCCACACCGGGTCCCGACGCATCGTCGAGAAGACCATCGCAGCACCTGCCGTGCGGCTGCAAAAGATCACGCATCGCACCGGACCGTCGCATCGATTCGCCATTTTGTCGCATCGCACTGGATCATCGCCACGCATCGAGGCGCCATCTTGTTGCATCGTAACCGGAACGCAGTAAGAAACAGACGCATCGCCTCCCCTTCGCTGCAGTAAGGAACAGACGCATCACCTCTCCCGAAGCAAGGAACTGACGCATCACCTTCCCTGCGACCCTTTTGTTTATTTTGCGTGACGCATCTAAGGTACTTTGTGAGAAAAGTGTTGCATTGATAACTTGCATTGAACTGAACTATTTCTACCATTTGAAAGTCTTATTTTTGATACTGTATTGTGGATTTTTGTTGTTTGGTCTTGTGTTAGTTTAGATAAAGATTACTTATTTTTCTAAACTGGTGTGGTGTCCATTTGTACTGTTTTCACTGTGTTACTGTATGTGTTCACAAATGCTTTACACACTGCCTCTGAGATAAGCCTGTCTGCTCGTGCCAAGCTACCAAGGGGGTGAGCAGGGGTTATTTTAGGAGTGTATCCCCCTTACCCTGACTAGAAGCAAGGGCCCCTATTTGGACAAAGGTACCTACCTCTGCCAACTAGAGATCCCCATTTCTAACACTCTCTTTCACTATTTGATCAAGAAAGTCTTCTCAAGCTGCATGTTGGGTGAATAATAGTTTACTTGGGCCTGCAATTTTCTTCAAGTCAGTTCTGGTGGCTTAGAGGACTAATGCACCCACTGTAGAAGCCTGAGCTCGACCTCATGGTCACAGATTAAAATCCTGCCAGGTCCACTCAGCCTTTCATTTTTCTTAGGTCAATAAAATGAGCACCATTGAGTTGGGTAACAATAAACATCTGTTATTCAGCGTCAATATACCCTTGGGTGAGCGTGCTCTTTACAAATACACCTGTTATGTTCTGTGCACAGAACCAAAAATCTGTCTCTTAGTCCTACAGTACCACAAGACATATAACAATGGGTGAGGGAAAGCTTACTAAAAAAGAGAACAGAAGAAAACTACAGAAAGGAGAGGAGTTGGCCTAACAGCTTGGGCGGTCGACCTCGAATCTGGGGAACTGGGTTCGAGTCTCGGCAATGACGCTGAACATCCTGTGATTCTGGGCAAATCACTTAATCTCCCCGTGCCTAACAAAAATGAATGTGTCCTCCTGTAACACAACTGGTGCTATATAAAGCGCTCTGATACCCGATTCAGGTCAAGTTCGCGCTATATAAAACTCCGTTAAAAAAAAAAAGGAGAAAGTCAGAATCAGGAAATATAGAAAAACAGGACAATGCAGGGAAAACAAACATTAGATAGGGGAGTTATTAAACAAATTAAATAGTATAAAAAAAATACACAAGGCTTATTATTTTATTAGTGGGGAGAGTTAAAATTAAGAAGTAATAATATCTGATGATGCCCTCTTCCCCTTGGATGCTGATATAAGAAATAAAGAAGATTTTTTTTAAAAATTGACAGGCACAGCATTTTACTTTCTAAATCAGATATTTTTTTAACAACTCATGCATTGCAATGAATGATCTTTGCTTCTACACCCCCTTGGATGGGTGAAGTCAGTTTCCCTTTGCAATGCATACTACAAATCAATATATATATATATATACATTACCTACTGGGGGTCGCCAGTAGGTGGTTATAGGTAGGACCAAAGTTTCCTTAGGAAAAGCTTTTTTTGTTTTGCCAATAACTTTGGCTCTTCTTGATGAATCTTCACAAAAGTTTCCCAAAACTTCCCCTCTTTGGGTCAGCTGCTGTGGTGTCCAAAAACGCGTTTTCTCCATGTTATGTCTATGAGGATTTTTCATTTTTTAACACGACTACAGCCCGAACCGCTGAACTGAATTACACCAAATTTGTCAGAAAGCTCGAAGTTGGTCCAGAAAGCGTGCTTTTTATAATTTGTTCTAAATCCATTCAGTAGTTTCAGAGATATTTAAGCTTAAAAAATATAGATATCTGGGAGCCCAAAATCCTACTGAAATCCTACTGAAATTTTATTGCCTGCCAGCACTTCAACCAGGAAGTGTTGTCTGCTATCTTGGAACTCGGCTTGAAGCAGATTCCCACAAAAAAAGATTTAAGAAAAGAAAAGGGGCCAGGGTAGGGACACCCTGAGCCCCTTGCTGTGGTGCAGGGGTCTCCCAGACACACCACCACTGCTAAAAAGCATTTTTTTTAAAGAAATCTCAGAAAAATCTGCAGGTGGTTCCGCAAATTTTTCTGAGATTTAAAAAAGAATGTGGTCTTCTGCGCTTTTTGTTTACTTGGCCCCTGGGTGGGCCAGGTCTTGCCGACATTGGAGGCTAGAAAAGGAGGGAGCGCTCCAGGCACCCCTCATAGGGCTTATAGTAGACCCGGGGCTGCCACCTCCCTGGGGCTTTAATAGAAATGAGTGCACCGCATCCGTAGGGCAAACAGTAATAACTGTGTGGGGGGCGCACGGCCCTCCGCAGGCCCAGGGACCGCCACTTTCCTGGGCAAACAGTAATAACTATTCGTGGGGCTCGCCCGGGCCCCCTGCAGCCCCGGGAACAGCCACCTATCTGGGGCAAATGTAAATAATTAAAGTGGGGGCCGCATGGCTTCTTGCAGCCCTTGGGACCACCACCTCCCTGGGGCTAAATCCAGCAATGGAGGGGGGTTGCGTGGCCCCTCTACCGGAGCCATAGATGGCCCTGGGGATCGCCACCCCCCAGGGCCAGCTCCTGCTATTTCCCACGGTGCCCACCCCTGGACATAGCTGTTTGCTATGGCTTGGTGGGAGCTTTACCACTCTCACAGGAGGCGTGGAGCTGTCAGGGACAGCGGGGCCCTTGAGGATCCCCCCACGGTCCCCAACACTAGAAAGTGGGTGCCCTGTGTGGGACCAGAGCACCCACAACAGAGGCCAGGCCCCAGGGGTGGGGTACCTGGGGCCGTAATTAGCACAGGAGAGGTGCACGTGGCCCTCTTCCACTTATTCTTTTTTTCAAATAAATGCAAAGACTGGGCCCCAGGGGATGGGGTCCCCGGGGCCAAAATCGGCCTGGGAGGGGGAACACTCGCCCCCCTTCTTAAAAAAAAATTAAGCTAATAAGAATAAAAAGGCCGGGCCCCAAAGTATGGGGTCCCGGGGCTGGAATTGGCCCGGGTAGGGGTGCCACGTGGCCCCCCTCCCCTACTCAAGACAGGCTTGGTTCCGGGGCTAAAATTGCCCCAGGGAAGGGTGGCCACTCGGTGACCCGGATTAATTACACCTTTATATTGGGGACCATTTACACTCCTGACAGGGGGCAAGAACATTTCCAGCGCTGCTCAGTGGCTTAGGTGATGTCCACACAGGTCTGTATGGTGCTCCTGGGGGGGGGGGTCAACTTAGTATTTAACAATGATATGGATAGGTCAGCACAACACTAAGGTCAGACTGGGATACTATCTGGTGAGGGGGTGCTTTGGCTCTGCGAGATGGGTCTGGGGGACATCTGGTGCACGTTACATCTACAAGCGGATTTTGTACCACATCGTTAATGTGGTGACAACATGAAACTCATTTTGTACTTAATTGAAAAAGCCCTACGATTGAATCGGGAATAGATGCTCCCGGACGTCGATGCTGAGAAAGCATTCGATCAGGTTCATTGGCCTTACCTAAAAGTCACACTCCAACACTTTGGACTTGGTGGAAGATTTTGTTAATGGGTAATTACAGCCACTCGTGAGCGACTGTCCATGTTAATGAGCAGACCTCAGCCCTGTTCCTGATTTGTAGGGGCACACATCAGGGGTGTCCCCTCTCACTCCTGCTTTTTGCACTCTATATAGAGCCTTTGGCCCAGCAGTGTTCGGGATAACATTGGCATTAATGGATTCTCCTTCGTAGGGGAGGAGCATACTATCAACCTTTATGATGTTTACGCACTGGTGGCCCTGGAGGAGCCACCTACCTCACTACCACCTTTTTTAGAGAAACTGGAGGCCTTCAGGCAAGCAGCAGGATTCCAAGTCAACATTCACAAATCCCTGGCACTGAATATTTCACTCTCTGCAGCCACGGAGATGACCCTCTCTGGCAGTTATCCTATGCAGTGGACGACCACCTCCATCCCTTACCTGGGCATTCAGCTTGCCCACACAACTAAAGCGACTGCATCCCTCAACTATAGGGGCTTACACCAACAGATCAAAGCAGACCTGACTAGATGGAAGCTGTGCCACCTCTCTTGGCCTGGTCAAGTGGTCGCCCTAAAAATGTCAACTCTGCCTAGGATTTTATTCCTGTTTCGGGCCTTGCTGGTTGAACCTCCCACTGGAACAATTGAGGCTTTGCAACAGGACATGCATTGCTTTGTGTGGGTTGACAGTCGCTCCGGAATGCGGAAAGGGCAGAGCTATAGACCCCTGAGTGAACGGGGCTGGATATCCCGAACCTTCAACATTATTACAAGGCATTGAAGCTCCGATTCGTACTCAAATGGTCTCGCAAGGAATCGGAAATGCACTGGCTTTTCATGGATAGAGCAGTTGTGGGACAACAATGACCAAAACTGCTTTAGGCGTTTGGGACCGAGTGAGTGAACGGAAAGGCCTAACATCGTTTCCATCCCTGTTGACACTGATAATTGGTAATCTGGATTTCAACCCAGGGCTGCACCAGATAGAATTCCAACACTGGCCGTGAGCTGGGTGCTGGTCCATTGAACTAATCTGCCTCTGCTTTTTGATTAGTTTCGACTCCGTTTTACCTGAATTGGAGAGGTTACACTACCTCCAAATCCAGCACTTGTTGATGCAGCCTACAGTCTCTCTTACTGCTTTTGAAAAATGGTTGGTGACCAAGACGTCTGACAGACACCTCATCTCCGAACTATATGGCCTCTTACGCTAGCCTTACCCGCAGACTAAATCGACAGGCCAAAGGTGTTGGAAATTGGAACTCGGATGCTCACTGACCCAAAAGGAGTGGCAAGAAATATATTACTGTGCATGACACACTGCCTTCAATACAGCGAGTATCAAAACAACCACTTAAATAGCCACCTATTTGTATCTTACGCCAGCTTTTCTACATAGGGGCAATCCCAGATGCACAGCTGACTGCTGGTGTGGTTGCGGATCCCCGTGAACCTTACTACACTTACTATGGGAATGCCCGAAGTTCACTGCTTTCTGTACACAACTGCTGGATGACATAGACACTCACCTCAACACACAGCTACCCCAATTCCCTGCCTACACAACTTTGGGATTGCCCCTTGAGCTCACCTTTCTGCTTAAATCACGTAGAGGGCAGCAGATTGGATTGGCTCTGGTGGCGGCCCTGCAGAATATTCAAACACATTGGACCACGGCTCAAATTCCCACACACTTCGGATAGCTTTACTGCCTCTGGTACATATTAGGGATGGAGAGGCTGAGCCTGAGTCTTTCAGCACAAGGCACTTCGTACGCTGAACTCTGGTGCCCATTTATTTCTTTACTATCCACAGAATCCCGCAAACTAACCTATCACAAATATCTTCCTCTTCTTCTCTTGACAGATACTAATATTGACTCCCACCACAAGAGCAATCATTAGGTAGACGCGGCATGACATATTAGGCCCTGCTTCATACAACATCTCTTAGCACTGTGATTTCAAGGGTTAGGGTAGGGGGAATTTGGGAATTGTATTCATTCATATTCACGCTATGAAGAGTGAGTGGTGTGTGCTTATGGCAATGCTATATTTCTTTGTGTTTGAAAATGTAATAAAGAGATTTGAACCATAAAACAGCAAAAGAGTCAAGTCCAGAGATGTGAGTGGGGAAGGTATTCCACAGTTTGGCAGCATCCACCAAAATGGAGCGACTGCCCCATCTAGCCTTCCGAAATCTGGGAATTATTGCCTTCTTATGGAAGGAGGATTTGAGGAGCCTGGAAGGAGTGTACCAGTGATAGGGTGAGTTAAGTTGACTGGGTCCTTTCTAATGCAGGGCTAAGAAAAACATACAGAGAGCCTTAAAAGTAATCCTCTTTTTGATGGTGAGCCAGTGAAGGGAACGGATTCTGTCCATGACAGAGAGGCGTCTAGGAATATTAAGGACAAGATGGGCCACCGCATTCTGGGCAGTTTGAAGCTTATTGAGCCAAGAGGCGTTGATGTTGAGGTATAAGAAATAGTCCAATTGTGAGGTGACCAGTACAATGATGACTGTATGGAGCAGTTCCTGGGAAATGTAAGGGAAATTCTTCTTCAGGGTCCTGTTGATGAGGAAGCAGATGGTGCTGGGGCGGCTGCCCTGAGTGTCACAGCTCAAGGTGTTGTCAAAGATGACACCCAGGTTTTTGGCTGACTTGACCGAAGTGGGAACAGGTCCACAATCCTCCAGCCACCAGATGTTGGACCAGATGGACTCCAGAGTGCCAAACACCAGAACTCAGCTTTTTCTGCATTCAGTTTTAAAGCACTGTCTTTCATTCACCTGCTGATGCTGATCATGCATTGATTGAACTTTTCTGCCACTGATGTCAGGTCATTGGAGATGGACACAATGATCTGGGTATCGTCAGCATGAGCTAGCACATGGAACCCAAAGTAGGGCACTAGTTCTGCTATCGGGGCAACATATATATTAAAAGGGGCCGGACTAAGGGCTGAGCCCTCGGGCACCCCATATTGGAGGCTAAAGGCTTCTGCCCTGAGACCCCGCAGCTGACAATTTGTATACTATAGGTTTAGAAAGAGCGGAGAAGCTTCAGGGCGGTTCCACAGATACCGACGTGCTGCAGATGTTGGGCCATCCGTACAGGTGAGATGGTGTCAAATGCTGAAAATAAAACAAGCATTACCAGAATGGCCATCCCACCCTGATCAACCTGGCACTGGATAATATTTGCAGCTACAATGAGGGCAAATTCTGTACTGTGGCAATTCCTGAGCCCATTTTGCAAGGGGTTAAGGATGTCATGGGTCTCAAATGAATTTAACTAATTCCTGGTTCATGAATTTTTCAAGTATCTTAGGAAGAGCTGGTAGCAGGGATATGGGGAGGAAGACTTTCAAATCTTCTTACCCCCGTTAGCTTTTTTAAGAAGAATAGTTACGATCGCTTCTTTTCAGGAAGTAGGAAAAATTACTGATTGCAGTGTCAAAGTGAACACATTCTGCAAAAAGTCAGTGACTGGATCAGGGGCAGTTGAAGGGTCTTCTGTAGACAGGGATCCAATGGAGATCCAGATTTTATACTTAGCAGCATGTCCTTGGTTTGCTGCAGGGAAATGGATGGTAATTCGGAGGGCTGATTGGGCTGAGAGCAGCAGGTAGTGGTTTCAGAAATTGACTTGTTTTCTACAGGCAGGTTAAAGTCTTGGTAAATATTCAGAACTTTGTCCCAGAAGTAAAGTGCTAATCTGTCACAAAAATCTTGAGATGTCTCCAGGGAGCCCTGGAATGGGGGAGTGCACAGCTCTTTTACTACTTTAAAAAATGTAACTTAGAGGAATTATTAGCAGCCCTGATTTTCTCTGTGAAGAAGGATGATTTGGTGCACTTGATGGCTTGTTTGTAACGTAGTAAGAGAGCCTAATCCTTCACTCTTTCACACGGGCCTGGGTTAGATTTCTATTTCCTCTCTTGTCTGCTGCATTCCTGTATTAGGCTCTTGAGACCTTCAGAGGACCAGGGCATGGAAGGTTTACATCTGATGACCCTTTTGACCTTCAGGGATGCTATAGTGTCCAGAGCAGCTCCAGCCCAGGATTAGAAGCCTTCTGCGAAACAGTTGTCAGGTCTGGCTCTGGAGAGGTTGAGCACCAGTTCCAGGCTATCCAATGTAATTTTGCTCAGGTTTCTGCATAATATGGGTTTAGAGGTGTCCACACCCACCCTGTGTGTAGGTTGCAGAAGGAGGACTGTGAAGGTAATTGCCAGATGTTTTACCCAGCTAAGACAATAAGCGTCATTGATAGGTGATTATGGTTAGTGAATATACCATCAAGGGTATGACCCACAGATTGGGTGAATAAAAGACCCCCTGGGAGAAACCCAAGTTAGACATAAAGTCAAGACAGGAAACAGTGTCTTTACATAGAGAATCATTGAAATGAAAGTTAAAGTCCCCTAAAATAGTGAAATGATTGTGCACCAGAATTAGCTTGAAGGTTTGGCACCAAGGCTCTGGAAAGTTGGACAGTGTGCCCAGAGGACGGTACACCAGGAGGCCAGAGAAGGTTTTGTTAGCAGAGAGTTTAAGCCTAAAGAGGGCTACCTCTGTGGAGTCCTCTGTACACATGGCCATTGAGTTTAAAGTGCTACAAAGTATGCCCCGTGTTATAATGGCTAGTCCACCTCCCCTGCAGCCCTGGCGGTCGAGTCTGGAGATAGTGTATTCTAATTGGACAGCATCCACTAGATCAGGGCCAGCGTCTTCTCTGGCCCAGGATTCGGTTATAAACAAACAGTCCAGGGACAGTGCCAGGATTAAGTTGTGAGTTTCTCTTTTATGCTTAATAAGGGAGAAAGTATTAAGCAGCGCGCGACAGAGATAGTTCTGATTATCAGAGCCGACTCTTGCGGCTACATACCAGTGGTCTCCTTCGACAAGCAATAGGGACAGCTAGAATCGTGCTGTTAATTAAAATTACAATTGGGGCAGTTACTGACTTCACTGTTATAAATATTTAGTGTAGTCTGGCATATACTAACAGGGCAAATGGACCTGAGGTCCATGAGTGGGATATGTGAGTAGCGACTTACCCTGGAAGTGCTGTGTTGTGGCTGAAAACTGGCAGCATCCCTGGCCCCTGGCATCCTTTGGGCACGGAGAGGAAGACAGGCTTGCCTTTGGCATGCCAGTAGGCAGAGGTAAGTTAAGTGCAGAGTGCAGCTTAAGTAAAACACAGTATTATTAAAAAGGTGCCGCTTAGAGCAAAGTGTTGTATCCATGGTAATGTGTGGGTTGCATCCTTGTGCTTTGATAGCTCGTGGTCGGTCTCGCATGGAATGCACTGAATGGTATTGTGCATTCCATGGGAGATGGTTGCGGAGCCAGCTGAGGGAAGTAGGCGATGCTGGGTGAGGGACTTCACGATAACTAATAAACAAAGTTATCTGTCACTCACCATTTCACGTCTCGTCTTTCCGAACCCAATATAATTACTGGTGATGAGTTGGGCTATGTGACGGTGGTGTGAAGCCCCGCCATTCCAGCAACATATTAGTGGTGCCTGCAGAATCCTGTGGCTGTGCCGGTTTATAGCAGTGTCCTTTGTGCTGCGGCTGTGCCGGTTTAGTGAAGCACGGTCCTTGGTGCAGAGGGGGCTTGCACTGTGTTTGGGTGTCAGTGGGGGCATCTTTGGAGAAGAGGTTTCCAGGCGCGAGAACAGACTGCCTAGAGCAACTGCACTGCGATAAGCTGCACGTGTCAGGCAGAGCATGCAACCGCTGTAAGGAGGGTTTGCGTCGGACAGGTCGTCAGAGGCAGGTATGTGAGCATGCTTTGGAAATGTTCTTGATTGGCTGCTGAAACTTACATGATTGACTTTGAGCGGCCATTTTGATTCGTTTTGAAGCTCTTCACTTTCAGCAAAGTAATCAGGGCATTCCTGACCACATTTTGAAGACTGGGCTAGTCTTCGGAGTGCTTCTGTCGCAGTTGGTGCTCATTGGCTGATAGGCACACCTCGCAACGATTTATAAGGAGTGAAGTGGGTCAGCACAGGTGTCCTCCTCATGTGTTGCCTATCTTACAGCCTGCACTTTCAGCATTTGCTGTTAAAGATACCAGTTACAGTTTAATTGAGCAGTCTGCACCTATGGTGACAGGCACACCCATAGTTTCTGTTCAGTTTAGCCTTTGGGCAGAATTCATATGTTACCGACACAGGTACATTTAATACACTTGAGCAGATGGCACCTTAGGTGATTAGCATAGAAACTTTGCACTTTTGAGTTTATATTCTGCAGTGGTATTTACAGACACTGTTGGGTTACTGTTGTAAACTTACGTTGGAAAAAGGGCAGCTTGTTGTCAATTTCATCTGCAGGCATTATAGCCTCACAACACTTTATTGCGCAACCGCAGACGTTTTTACAGGCTTCTGGCAAACCTAGTGAAAAGTGGCATACATGATTCAGAAACTTTGAAAACTATCCATTAACCATAGATGCCAGGAACTTTCATCCGGAACAGAAGAAGGGAATTTTATTAAATTGTTTAGGGACAGCTGTTCAGGAAATATTTGATAACTTACCTGCGAAGGAACCGCCTGAGGAAGAGTCATGGGATGATTTTCGAGAGGATGTTGCTAGATTGGATGCACAATTTGGAGAATAACCTAATGGTATTGTTGAAAGATTTACATTCTTTTCAAGGAAGCAGGCTAGTGATTAATCCATCGATGAGTTCATTGCCAACCTCAGGATTTTAGCAGCAGCTTCTGACTTTGGCGGCAGCATCAATACTTATCTTCATGATCAACTGGTGCTGGGTTGTTTTAGTAAAAAGATCCAGGAAAGACTCTTGTGCACATACAATCCCTTGTTTACACTGCTAGTTGGGGTTGCTAGCGGTGTTGAGAGATCCATTGTATAATCAAAAATACTTTCTTCAGGTAATAGTAAAGAGGAATTTAATGTTGGATCTGTGTGCCTTAAGGTGAAGAAAGATGAGTGTAGTGACAGTGATGTTTGAGACTTTTCCAAAACTGGTCATTGTTTTCGTTGTGGCTCCCATTCACATTTTGCGAATGAACCCAATTGTCCAGCTATAAAACGCAAATGTTTAAAGTGTGACAAAGTAGGCCACTTTGACAAGTTTTGCAGGGCAAAGGAGTGTGGGGGCACCATTGAAAGTAAAAAAAAACCATAACAAATGCACGAGTGTAGCTGCTGTATAGGTTGAGGCGGAGGCAGACAATGTGGGTGGATGTTTTGAAAACTTCAAGAATGTCATTCTTACGATCACTGCTGATGGCAAAAATGTGGTCAGAGGACTTTTTTGCAGCATTAACATTGGCACGGTAAAGTTAACAGTTATGGCTGACTCTAGTTCACACATTACTATATTGGATCAATCTACTTTTGAAAATGCGTGGTGTGATGTGGAGTTAAAGGAGTGTGGCATTTCACCCAAAGTATCTTGTGGACTTGAGATTAAAATGTTGGATTGATTTGAGGATGTGGTTTCATTTGAAGGGAGGAAGATTGTAACTAAGGTATATGTGGCAGTGGATGGTCTTTGGGTGGGTGGACGAAGCCAGACTGGGGATTATTCTAAAACCAGGAGCTCTGGTTCCTGTGCAGTTAGATCCTATTTGGGTGGAGGGGGAGCTACATCAGTCCAAGTTGGTCAATGATATACTGTCTGTTATAAAAGTTGACTCTTGTGCAGTGAGGATATTGATGTGTTACGTAAAGAGTAAAGTGCTGTATTTAAGGATGAGGTTGGCTGTGTGAAGGGTTTCTCACATGACATTCAATTGAAGGAAAAAGTTTTACCTACTGTGCACAAGGTCAGAAATGTACCTTTGAGCATTCGTGATGATCTGAAGGTGTTGTTGGATAAAATGTGCACAGAAGACATTATTGCTCCAGTGGAGTGTTCGGAGTGGATTTTGAGTATTGTTATTGTTCGTAAAAACATGGGGAGATAAGACTGTGTGCCAATCTCTGCTCACTTAACAAAAACATAATTGTTGAGTGGCATTCCCTTTCCAAAATTCAGGAGATATTGGCGCAAATAGGCGATGCTTGTATTTTAAGCACTATTGCTTTAAAGGCTGCGTATCACCAGATTAGACTAACAGACAAGTTACAGTTACCAACTTCTTTTATTACTCCATTTGGAGCATTCAAATTTTTGTGATCACCATTTGGCTTGATGTCAGCTGCCAGCATTTTTCAACAACTCATGGATGGCTTATTTAGAGAGTTGACTGCTGTAATGACATATCAGGATGATATTCTAATTTTTGCTTCCACTTTAGCTCGGCATGATCATACTCTACACAGGGTGTTGAGTATTCTTTGAGATTGAGGTATGACTACACAAGGAGAAATTTAGATTTAGGGTGACGGAGATTGAATATTTAGGTCACTCCATCTTGGAGGGAAGCATTGAACCCAAAGAGGATTTGATGAGGGCAATTAGGGTTGCCCTATTCCGAAAGATAAAGACAGCTTACATTCCTTCATTGATTTAAGTGAGTAATATGCAAGATTTGTCTGTGGGTTTGGTGTGGTGTCGGAACCCTTAGAACAATTGTTGAGGGAGAAGGAGAGGTTTTGCTGGACTGAGGAACAAACCAAGGCGTTTGAAGAGGTGAAACATTGAATTTTACAGTGTGATTCTTCAAAACCATTTGTGCAAGGTAGAGTGTGCAAAGTCACAGTGGATGCCAGTGCTGTTGGTATTGGTGCTGGCTTATGTCAGAGAATTGATGGAAAAGATAGGACGATTGCTTTTGTGTTCTGTACCCTGAAAGGTGCTGAGTTGAGGTACAGTACTACAGCGAGGGAGACTTTGGCTTGTGTATGGGCTGAAAGCAAATTCAAGATGTATTTGTGGGGACAGAGGTTCAGGAACTTTACTGATCTTAAGTATTTGGTGTGTCTTATGGGTGACGAAGGTGTTGGCAAATCATCTTCCTCACTATTCAGATTAATCACTTATTTACAAGAATTTGAATTTGGAGTTTCTTATGTTCCTGGGAGTTTGAATGTCTGGACTGATTTTTTCTCGCGATTGCCTGTACAAGGTAGTGATGATGGTGATGATTTATTGTTGGAAGAGTGTGGTTGCAGCAATCGATGCAGTGGAAAGTTGCAAGTCTGTGGAAACCTGCAAGTCTAATGCTTCAGCTGAAGAGTGGGGCAAGGAGGGTATGGCAGATGTGCAGTATCAAGAACTCATCAATCACATTAATAGTGAGGATGTGAGAGGGTCAAGAGGTGTTTTGGGTAACATCAAAGATTTCTACCATGTGCTGTCTGAGTTAAGTGTTGAGTCGGGCATTGCGTTGAGAGGTTGTTTATTTGTTCCACCTGAAACTTTGAGGAGAAGGATTATTGCAATTGCCCATGAAGGACATCTTGGCATCACTTCTACAAAGAAAAGTTTGCCTAACCACTATTGGTGGCGTCGCATGGACATAATGGTGGATAACTACATAGTAGTTTCTCAGGAGGGTCTTTTGTCAGATAAGAATTGACATGTGAGTAAAACTCTATTGATCAATGTGGAGATGCCAGAGCAATCTTGGGACAAAGTGGCAATTGATTTTTTTTAGGGGCTTTTCATTGTTTACCTTTTGACCAGAGATATTTTATAGTTTTCATTGATTATTTTTCCAAATGGATTCATTACAAGGCTGTTGCAGCAATCACTACTGAGTCGACTATTGAGTTTTTGAAGGAAGTATTTTCCTTGGAGGGTGCTTCTAAAGTTTTAGTGTTGGATAATGGTACACATTATGTTTGAACAAAAATGTGCACTTTAAAAAAAAAAAGTGCATCAAATATTTTAGAGTACCTCTATATTCTCCACATTTGAATGGTTTGGTAGAAAAGGCTAATTGGCTTGTTAAAGGGGGTGTCCAAACTGCTATCTCATCCAAGTTAGATTTAATTGAGTATTGAGATGTAAAATTAGCAGTTACCATAATGCGCCTCACTCTACTACTAGAGCAACGCCTTTTGAGTTACTACGTAAATCCATTGTTTATTCAAAAACATCCTCCATGGATGGATTCTGGGGAAAATATATGGTTAAAGACTTATCTGAAGTTAGAAATACAGTTGAAGTATCACAGGCCAAAAGAAAGGAGTACTATGATAGGAAATTTAATGTGAAATACAAAAAAAAGTGTTCAGGTTGGAGATTGGGTATCAATACAAATGACCAATTTCGTACTTGAAGGGGCTTCCAGGTTTCAGAGACCTTTTCTTGTTGAAAAGATGGGAAGGAAGTCACTTCTTCTGAGAAACAAGGGTTGGTGGAATTTGAACAAAGTCAGTCTCACCGATGCAACACAAACTCAAATATTAAGTAAAGTGGGGGAATGTGGTCATGAGCATGTTGAGTATCTAGATGGTACATCTATACAGGATGGGTCTGTTGCCCAGAAAATCTCTGACATGTCTGCACAGACTGTTAACAATGGTACCCAGGACTGTTTTGTTAGATATGGTAGGAGAATTGTTTTACCTAATAGATTTAAGGACTTTGAAATGTAAATGACAGGAGAATTATTTTACCAAGTAGATTTAAGGACTTTGAAATGTAAATGACAAGTTATGTTTTTTTTTTGTTTTTGTTTTTCAGTTTTGGGAAGAGGAGGTGTTGTATCCATGGCACTGTGTAGGTTGCGTCCTCGTGCTTGGATGGCTCTTGGTCGGTCTCGCATGGAATGCACTGAGAGAAGGATATTGTGCATTCCATGGGAGACGGTTGCGGAGCCAGCTGAGGGAAGGAGGCGATGCTGGGTGCGGGGCTTCATGATAACTAATAAACTAAGCTATCTGTCACTCACCGTTTCAAGTCTCGTCTTTCCGAACCCAACACATAGCTTGGATCCCCCCAGCAAAGTGGCTTAATGCAGCCAAAGTGTACAATAAGTTGAAAAAACAAGGTTTAAAACAGAGCTTTGCTATTCACCAAAGTGTAGCCACTAATGGGCTGCCTATCCACCGTTATGAGGTATATGCCTTCTTCAGCATACCTATTTTGTTTCTGTGATACTGAAAGTGTAGTGTCACTGTGTAACTTTTTAAAGTCTCTGAATATACTGTACTATGGCATGTCCTAGTTGGGCTAAAAAATATTTTTATTACAAATCTAGATTTACAATCTTTCTTAGGTTACCAATTACACGAATCATAGCGAATTCTGCATCAGTTTAATGGGTCAGAAACACTGCTGGCATAAACAAGCATTTGCAATTCAATCGGTCTCGCCTTTGGGACCTTACATGTATTTAGCTATGCAGCACATTATCCTGGGCGCTGAAACATCTACTGTTCTTTAACATTGAGGGAAAGTAAGCACCAAACTGCATCACACGCCAGGTATGGGAACACATGGAGAAATATTGCCTTCCAGCAGGAAATGGTATAGTCCAAAGCTCTGTTTTTAATATGAAATCAGGGCCTTCGGTGGTGTTATCACTGAAAATACAAGATTTGAAAATAATATTATTGTCTACGGGTGCTTGTGGAAGACAATTTCTATGGACTGGAATCTAGAGAATCCTAAAGTGATTCTGGTATTTTACTGACCTCTGCTGGTCGTTTTCTATCAAGACAGTTAAATAGAGGCAGTTGAACAGAAAAAGAAAAAAAAAAGAAAGTCCCTCAGCAGAAAGCAATTCTGGCATTTTACTGACCTCTACTGGTCGTTTTCTATCAAGACAGTTAAATAGAGGCAGTTGAACAGAAAAAAAGTCCCTAAGCGGAAGCAGACAAGTCCTAGGGCTGATCTCCATAGCCCACAAAGTACATATACATATAAGTATATACTAAAAGTATATACAAGAGGTCTCGAATGCTCGACCTAAAAACTACCACACATGTTACAGATTTCTGTACTGGGTGGTGCAGGAACAAAAATGGCCATGTACGATTGAACCATATCCAAGATAGTTTAATGCATATTTACTTACCAACACTCAGGCTGGCTTTAGAGACTGCATTGGTCATCTAATCAGACCACCTGAACCCAAGCATTGGTTGTTATGGGATATGACTACAGTAGTCTGTTTGTGGGAGGATTGGCCAGGCAGAGTAGTATTGGAGACATCTTTCATTGAAGTGATCGACGCTGCTTTCAGTATCCAAGACTAGTTTCAGAAGTAAGAGCTCTGGATTTATCAGATGGTTTTATGCACTAGAGAGGGTTGATGCTCAATATAACTAGAAAAGTAAAACTCAGAGTGGCAGAATACTAAGTAGACACCTAAATTGTGTGTTGGGGGTTTATTAAAGGATATGAGATTAAAACTAGTGACAAGACTGCCGTGTTGATCATTTCCTGATCTCGTATGAATGAGTGTCTGTGGCGACCATCGCCAGGTATGATAGATGTACTATACAAGAGGCTGGTACGGAGGTGTGAGGTTGGAGTTTGGTCTTCTAGGAGACATGGATGTTCAAACATGTTTTAGGAGGAGGCTTAAGACATTTTATGTTCAGCAGGATGGTCAGATGTGACCATTTTTACAAAATGTTATTATAAACCAATTAAACAGGTTTTGGAGTTTGCTGTGCAACGGCTTTGAGCATGCACATAATCAGACCCTCCTTTTTGACATATAATTGTAATCTTCAGAGCTAAAAGCGTGAAGAAAATTGAGATTTTATCAGACACAGGGCTCAGATTAGATCCCCCTGAATAACCCTCCCTTGTTGAGGACATTCAGATTGACATATAGGGGCCGATTCCGATCTCGGCCGGTAGGGCTCCGAATCGGATTCGGCTTAACCGGATCCGATTCGGAGCCCTATTTCCCGACCGAATCGTACGTGCGTCCGGGCGACCGAGTACGATGCGTGCGCTCGTGAAATCTCCGACCGACTCGTTCGCAGGACCCGACCGCTCCGAGCGACTCGCACGGGGACGACTCGCACCGCGCAATGGAGACGTTCCCCGGCCGGGTGAGTACGATGCGCATCGCGACCGCTCCGACCGACTCGCGCAGTCCGGCTCCAAGGAGCTGTCGGAGCCGCACTTTGGGGGTCCGTGTCGGACCCCCCTGGAAGCGTAGGCACGCGAGTCGCACACAGGGGGGAGCCATGGGTCTCCCCTACACGTGCATGTACGGTGCGACCCGCATCGACGTGAACACGCTGTAGGGGGCGCCCTTGTTCGCGTTGTGCCCGTTGAGTCAATGGGAGCCCGTGTACGCGTCGTACGACTGGCTCCCATTGACTTCAATGGGAGTCCGACCGAATCGAGTCCGATAGCATACGTGCGCATCGTACTCGTTCGGTCGGACTGCTAGGGTCCGATTCGGTCGGAATTCTCTCCGAGTCCGGCTCAATCGGAGAGATTTCCGGCCCGAATCGGAATCGGCCCCTTAGTTGGATAATTTTGTTTATACAAATGTTTTGTACTTCGCTGGTAGGTTTTGAAAACTATTCATCTTGGGTGTTCCAATGGATTATTTTATTGCGGGTAAAGCTTGGAGGCTAACTCCTCAGTTCTTCATTCTTCAATGTAGGCGAGATGTCCGGATTTAAAATGACAAGTTACTTCAGATTGCAAGTTAAAGAAAGTCGTGACTTTAAAAGACCCGTTAAAGAGGGGGGCACCTAGAGCTGCGGAATGTTCTAAAATGATCTTCAGTTTCTATGGATCTGTGCTGCTCCAAGGAGCAATCATTAAAGGAAACTGCACATAAGTAGAGCCTCCGTTCCGAACACAACTAGTATTTTTCTGTGTGCCTCAAGCCTGGGCTGTGGCAAACACCTGCTAGAAGAAAGGCAGGCAGCCTCGAGGAAGAACTTCACATCTGAAGCCAGGCGTTTCCGAACTCTAGTGCACAGAAAAGTGCTGCTTGCCGAGTAGCTACAAGAACCTCTAGTTCTTTTAATTAGGTTGATTGTGATTGCAATCTGCTTCAATGCCTGCTTTCCTCAGTTGATGATGTGCGCAAAATATTTTCATATTATGGCTTTTTAGCAGAGAACAATTTGAGTCTTTGTGGATGTAACAGTCCGGTTCACTTGTAAACCGGTCTGTTGCCTTAGGGGTGGTTCATGTTATACAAAACAGCTAAAAATGAAACGTCCCAATTCTTTCACTGATGTGTCTTCAAGCCAGACCGTCACGCTTATAAATAATTCTAGAGGTAGTGTGACGGGGGAAGGTGATGGGGGACATGCAGAGACAAAAGCCATGTTACTGTTAATCCCTACAACTTTTGGAATTGTATACATCTTGGGTGCCCCCGCCACCTACCTCATGCACCCAAACGCTACACTCGGGCAGAATCCGAGGTGCAGTCATGACACCTGATTAATCACAGGTTGCAAATAAACGCCGCAACCCACTCTCTACCCCAAGAACCGAAAGTGAAGGAAGATCCTGGCAACGAGAAACACCAAATTGTCTCATGTTAATGACAACACTATGGGGCATATTAGCAAGAACGGCATTAAAATTATCACCGCTAAAGCGGCGCTAATGGGCTTGATAATATGCCCTTGAGATTACCAATAGAAGCCCATGTTCTGCTGTGATCCTGGGCTTCTATTGGAATTCTCAAGGGCATATTATCAAGCCCATTATCGCCGCTTTAGCGGCAGTTTCCTGCTGCTAAAGCGGCGATAATTTTAACGCCGTTCTTGCTAATATGCCCCTAGATTTTTTCATTCTATGTACTGAGTGAATTACATTTTCAGCCCACTGTGAGCCTTGAGCTGAAACTACTCCTCTCACTCCCATCAGAAGGGCACCTGGGAGCCTGCACGAGACCGGCATGGGAACGGCACCGCCAGAGAGCGTGAGACTGGCAGCATGTGGGCATTGACATGCATGTCCCGGGCACTGGAATCATGGCAGGGGGCCCTCGTCATATGAAGGGCCCGCAGACGGGCCAGAACTCCACCCCCCCCCCTCGCTACAAGCAGAGCAGCAGATGTCACGAGTGATGGAATATGTAAGGTCATTAGCAGGGCATGGCCAGGAGTTACTTCAGTTAACTGAAACAGGTACATTTCAGAATGTTGGTGTTTATTTCAACATCCAGCTATAACGTCACTAGCCTGTGGTTTTATCACTGTATTGGCAAGTTAAAATTATGTTACTTCAGTCTATTAAAAATAATTTACCTAGAAAGTAAAGACCTGTTCAATAATGAGATATATACACACACAGTGACCCTAGATATTTTTAGTGTAGTCGTTTTGCTACCTCCATCCAGGCCCGACCAAGACATAGTCTGATTTCTATGTCTATAGCCCCCCCCCCCTGGTTTTTCATTCTGAAAATCTGGTCTCCCTAGTCTGGCACAAACTGTCCTGTCGGGGGGGAGGCGGGGGGGGAATCGGAGGGGGGAGCAGGGCTTGCAGATGGGCCATCTCTAATGCCAGTCACACAGCAGGGACCCTACACTTAAGCAGGCTCATCATAGAGGGAGGGGAGTCTCCCCCAAAGGCAGGTGCCTAACCTTCATGGAGTGGATATTCAATGACCCCCATCTACACCAGTCCCGGAGTTGTGGCTACTTAAAACTGCACCTACACTCCACCTTCAGCACCTCTCACTGCCAAGAGAGACCCGCAGACCACCGTTTAATATGGAACATATTTCACAGTTCCCTATGGAATGTGTGTTTCATCGTTGTAAGGATGAAACCCCACCCTCTCCCATTCGGCCGGGCTTTACCACTGCCTGGGTCACCAGGAGGCACTAGAGAACCGAATTAGCTCCATTATACAGTGTAGCACATTCTGGCAGCATTTTTTTGCTCTGAGCTAGAGAGGTAATTTGTTGAAATCTACACATCAATGCAGCAAATGCATAATTATATAGTAAACCCCGAATCCGCCGTGGAATCAATTCCACTGGCCCTGCCCACTGTACAATATTTTACCCACAGATCTATTTGTGAAAGGTAAACAAAAAGTAAACATAATTCCAGGCAACGTGCGCCTCTGAAAATGTCAAATTCCATTTTTAAATGCAGGCCACTTTAGAAATGTTCTTCACAGGAGGTAGCGGTCCCAAAATAAACAAAAATACAGATCGGGAAACAGTTGCAATCTCCTGTCATTTACAAACCGGGTGGCCTGTTGGACAGAAGGCGCATTTGTTTAAAAAATAACGTGTTCATTATATCAGGCGGTAGGTGCTGTGCAGGGAGGGGGGGGGAGTGCTGGACACTGCTCTGTCCCAGCCATTTCATTCTCCCAGCTCCATAGGCAGACAAAGGAATCGGCCATAGATCGCACATGGCGCTCTCCTGGACCTCAACCTGTGCCGGGAGGCGCGGGAGCAAGCCTTTCCAGCCCCAATATCCCCCTTCACCCACCTCAACAATAACATCGTTTGCTCAAGCGCCTAGAGGCGGGACGCAATGAGGCGCTATCAATGGCATTTCACAAGTTTTTAAGTCACACCCTTTAGTGAAGGCATCTCAGATTCGACCACACCCTTCGGGCTCGTATTATGCCCCTCCCTCGCCGCAGGTCCAGTCCTGTGACTTTTTTTAACCAGTCATTATTTACAGTGCTGCGAGACGAGGCGGGGATCGCCAATGTTATATACAAACATAATATTCTTACATTAAAGACCCAGACTGGAAATGCTATCTCGTTGACACCGAGCGAGGACCCAGCAGTTTTGGGTACACGAAGCATGAATTCCCAACGCGTAACGTCTTAAAGCAGAATCTAGAGTGGATTAGAATGCAAGGAAGACCGCATAAAAAAATATATATATATATGCCACCCGCTATTTATTCTCCTTAAAATGCCCGTGGTGTCATGTGCAGGAACGCCGCCTGTAACGGGCAGTAGTGTAAAAGGAAAGATTACTGCAAGGACACACTCTGAGAAAAATAAAAATATATAAAGAAAGAGGCGATTCCCACGACTCCTCAAAAAGAAAGAAAACAAGCATTTGCAATGCAATAGGACTCGCATTTATGCGAGATCTATTGCATTGCATCACGGACAACGGGAGGGGGGAGGCACGGACAATGGGAGTGCTGGCGGGGGGAGGGCGGAGAAGGCATGGACTACGGGAGTGCAGGTGGGGGAGGGGGTGAGAAGGCATGGAAAAAAATAGTGCTGACAGTCTAAATAACACGTATCCTACCGTGTAACACTCGAAGTAAAGGGGCCAGTTGCCATGGGAGGGTACAAATGACGACATGGCCATAATAAGGAGGGATTAACAAGCCTCATAATTAATCAGGAGACAGCATTTACGAAGGACAAAGACAGAAGCCAATCAAAAATATGGGCGGAGAGTGGGGGGCAGCTTGTCTACCATACTCTACTACCGCATGCCGCTAAAGCTCGACCTAAAAAGGGGGAAGCTGCAAGGTAATCCGAGGGCTCAGCAAATAGCAGATGGCTGTCATACAGTCATAGAGACAGATGTCAAGCTTAACTAAAGGTTGTGGTCAACTCAATTTTGCCCCGAGTGATGTGTGGCTGTCACAGGAGGGTTTATTTAAAATCTACTTTCACAATGTTTTTTATCAGATCTGTTTTTACACGTATGCTTGTAGAACCACTGCATTGAATGTGCTTAGTGAGCAATGTTTCAGGCGTGCTAGATCTAAGAAATGTGATGATCAAGCAAAACATACTACGTGTAGCCAGCAACAGGGCACAGAAGAAATTGAAGCTATGCCAAAATTCAGGATCAACATGCATGTGACGTTTGTGTAAATACGTATTCAGATTTTTCCAATCACATATTTATTTACCGAGCAATTGTTTTAAAAGAAAGCAGTAAAAGGTGGCAAAAATAATTTTAAAAAACAGTAAAGTGTTGGTTAGAGAGGTAGTGATATGTGGAACATGTCGCAGAGGTTTGTTTAGAAGGCACATTTGTAATGCTTCGAAGCGAAGAAAGGGTTCATGTGCCATGGATATTAAGGTATCTGAATTACATTTTTCTGAGCGGTCTTGTCAAGCTTTACAGCAGTGCTTAATTTATGCCCGTGGTTTCCGGGGCTCAGCACTGCCCTTTATTGTCAACACCAGGACTTATGGCAGTCTGCCACATGGTGGCACTGTTTGTCTGATTTAGAGATCAGCACAGCAACAGTTGGTTATTAATTCAAAATACATTAAAAATAACTAATACCCATTTTGAGGCGCGTGGGACCCATCGCCATACAGACAGGGGCCGAGGAACCGACGACCGGCCGTCACTGTGTGTCTCCTGACGAGATTGACCCCTGCTGTTTCTTGCTTTGGGTGGAAGCGTAAGACACAATGGCCACATCGAGGGGACCCAAATCATCCACGCTTCAGAAATTATCTAAGTATGCCAACTCCAGAACCGCGGACTCTGAGGTGCGACACCCGGATGAGGAAACAACACGACAGTCTACTGAGGGTGGCCCGACGCTAGCGGACATAATGGAGGCGGTACAGGGGGTCCGCACGGCCCTGGAGCTCAAAATTGACACGGTTTCCATTGATGTCAACTTGATCCGTGCTGACCTCCGGAATATGGGGGAACGAGTCAAGGTAAATGAAGGGTCCATCGCGACGCTCACGACCTCCGCCACACGCCTGGAGTCGGTGGTCAAGCACTTACAAGCCCAGACGTCTGACCTTGAGGCCCGGCTGGAGGACTATGAAGGGCGCGCAAGAAGGAACAACATGTATTTTAGGTGTTCCTGAACGGGCGGAACGGGCGGCTACTGATCTTTTCGTGGAGGACTTAATCCAAAACCATCTACAACCTCGATCCCTCTCCAATTATTTCTCCGTCGAACGTGCCCACAGAGTACCTGGAGGCCCTCCGAAGCCGGGCGCTCCCCCACGTCCTATCCTGGCACGCATTTTCAATTTTCGGGACCGGGATGTCATCCTCCAGGCTGCTAGGAATGGACCACCCCTAAAATTTGAGGATTCCAGTATAACCTTTTTTCCAGACTTCACTCATAAGGTACAATTGAAACGTCGCTCCTTCCTGGAAGTCAAACGCGCTCTTAGGGGACACAATTTGAAATATGCCATGCTCTTCCCGGCGAAGCTGCGGGTGCAGGCAGATGGCAAGTCACTATTTTTCCACTCCCCTGAGGAGACCTGGGACTGGTTGGAGGGGTGGAGGTCGACTCCGGATCGGGACACTGCCTCCCGGGAACACGCACACGACTCCGAACGTCCTCCAGGGAGGCCTAGTTGAACTTATATGGTGCAGGTATCGTAACAGCCATTACAGGCTGTGACTCATGTTTCTTGTATTTGGCGAGTGGTTGAGACATTGCTTACATCCCTGGGTCACACTCCTGACCCGTTATGAACAATAACCGTCTGTTATTCACATAGTGTCCTAAGTACATGGGTCTTTCAATATGTATTTTTCGCACAATTTTTGTTTATTTGACATTGATTTCTGGGAAGTATAGGAATGTTGGGACATGGTTCATTGTTGTACTCGGGTTCTAAACTCCCACTTACAGTTGCCAGCTATTTTGATTTCTATTTGGGGCAGCTATTTTGTCCTTTGGGGGAAGAGGGTCGAATCTTGGGGTACGTTGGTTGGGTAGCGTTTCCCTCTTTTTAGGTTCTCTATGGGTATCCAAGCGCTCTGCAAATTGGGGTGGTGGGCAGTTCTGAGTCCACGTTGCAGGGAGGCAGGGTGGGGGGTTTCTGGGTGTTCCACAAAGGTGGTTGTTTGTTTTTTGTTTTATGTTTTAAGCAATTTGTCTAGGTCGATTTTGTGCAATTCTATGATGGTAGCTGATGCCTATAGAGATTACACCTGTATGTTTTTGCATTGTGTCTTAATGTGTACACTGGTTCATCGGGCCCAATGGGAATTGGGGTCCCTGTTTCAGGATTCTAATGGGTGACACCCTGTCTTCTCCACACCCCTGGGCCGACTTAAATTGATTACCTGGAATGTTAATGGACTGGGCGACCGGATTAAAAGGGGTTTGGTCTTGCAGTATCTGAAGAGACACTCCCCAGACCTTATACTTCTACAAGAGACGCACATTCCAGGCACGACATATAAGGCGCTGAACCGCTGGGGCTACAAACTACTTGCGCATGCAGGATATACCAGGGGATCCAGGGGGGTGGGTATCCTTGCAAGATCCTCCTTTCCCCTTCATGTTAAGAAAACCACACATGACCCTGATGGACGTTTTGTTACTGTGTCCGGAGATTGGGAGGGCCGTTCCCTCAATGTGACCTCGCTGTACATTCCCCCTAAACTTCACTCTTCCACATTGGCCGCTTTGGGCTCACACCTGCTGAATTTGCCTGAGGGAGACCTTTTATAGGGGGGTGATTGTAACGCCGCTATAGTCGGAGAGATAGACCGTCTGCCATCCCGACGTCCTGAGCCACAGGGGAAATTGTTATCGGACTTTTTAGAGGCCCTTGGATTGATTGACGCGTGGCGTACTCTTCACCCTTTAGATCGACATTACACCTTCCTCTCCGGGGTCCATGGGAGTCTGTCCCGTATTGATTATCTCTTTTGCCAGGCCTTTCAACTTTCCATGTTTGGTGACATATCTTTCTTACCCAGGGGCATATCCGACCATTCCCCGATCTTAGCACACTACGGTGGGGTTTCGTCCCGCTCACATCGAGAGATGGCCCTTAACGCATGGTATCTCCGAGTTCCGGATATACGAGATAGGCTGATAAAGGCCACGACCGATTATTTTGCAGAAAATGATGGCTCCGTAGACTCCGATGTAACCTTGTGGGAGGCGTACAAAACGGTGATTCGTGGGTGCGGGGTGGCAGCTGTGGCGGGCCATCGAAAGGAACAACATAAACGACTAGAAGATATTGAATTAGAAGTGGCTAACCTCGATCGTGATCTTATCGCCTCTGCCTCCCCAGACACCTCTCATAGGCTTGCAGTGAAGCAGAAGGAATACCATGACATTGCTAGTGAGGCAGCCCGGGCGCATTATCGCTCTATTCAATATAGGGTTTATGAAATAGGAGATAAAGCCAGTAAAATACTGGCGTGGTTGGATAGACGAGAGGCGGCCAATCGATGGATTGCTGAAATGGTTGCGCCCGGACGGGGAGAGGCGTAGTGACCGGGACGGAATTGCGGAGATTTTTGCTAATTACTTTGAACGTCTCTATGTCCCTACATCCACTTCAACCCAGGAGGAGGCCGCAGACTTACTTTCCACCCTCCCCTGCCGCGCTTGGACCCCAAGATGCGACTGATCTTGATGCACCTTTTGATTCTGAGGAGGTGTCTAAAGCAATAGGGGCACTGCGCTCTGGAAAGGCCATGGGACCTAGTGGCCTCCCAATCGAATTATACAAAGTGGCCTCGCAGGTCCTAGCTCCATATCTCCTCCGAATGTATAACAAAAGTGTAGATATTGGGGCCCTGCCCGAGACACAGCGTCTGGCTAATATTGTAGTTATACATAAGGAAGGAAAACCCCGGGACCAATGCGGCTCCTATCGACCGATCTCCCTTCTGGACCCGGAGGTCAAAATCCTAGCTAAGCTCTTGGCCCTTCGTCTATCGCCCCACCTACATAAGCTGATCCACCCGGACCAATCCGGTTTTATGCCGACAAAAAACACGGCACTCAATCTCCGTCGTCTTTACGGGGTGCTGGGCAGGGCCTCCACCATACGAGAAGACGCAATAAGTGTGTCCTTAGACGCTAAAATGGCTTTCGATATGATGGAATGGCCCTTTTTATTCGCCGCCTTGGAGAGATACGGATTTGGCTCACATTTTCTGGCCTGGATACGTTTATTGTATACTAAGCCCTTGGCACGCGTAACAGTTAACGGTGGCAGATCGGTGGTTTTTGAATTGGGGAAAGGTACGAGGCAGGGCTGTCCTCTGTCACCGCTGCTCTTTGCGTTAGCACTGGAGCCCTTAGCGGTTTGGATTAGAGGGGCTCCATCTATTTGTGGATTAAATTGGGCTCTGGATTGGTCAGATAGAATATCCCTATATGCCGACGACATTCTGTTGTATTTAGCCAAACCCTGGTCATCGTTGCATTCGGTGCTTCATATCTTGGCCCTTTTCCGGAAATACTGGGCTACATTATCAACTGGGACAAATCCTTGATATATGTCCTTAGTGGGAATCCTCCACGACTTCCCGAGATTGTACGGCCGATGTGACCACAGAGGGCTTCCGTTACTTGGGTATATACGTTACGAAGGATCAGGATGTCTTTTATAGGAGGAATCTTCTTCCACCCCTGCACCGCCTCCGTGCAGATGTGCAGCATTGGAAGGGGTTGCCTCTCACCTTACTCAGAAGGGCGGCCCTTTTTAAAATGATGGCACTCCCCCGTTTTTTGTATGCCCTGCAAAACACACCCTCCTCAGTCTCGCCACAATATTTCTTAACAATTGACTCTGAAGTCCGTTCCCTGTTATGGAATGGCGGCACTCCCCGGATCGCGTTGAACAAACTCCAGCGTAGCTGGTACGACGGCGGTATCGCACTTCCCGCACTTAAAATGTATTATTGGGCCTCTCAACTGGTGGTCCTCAATCACTGGGCCCATCGCCCTATTGCGGACCCAGCGTACAGAATGGACCGCTTTAATATGACAGCGGGTAACTACTTGAGGGCACTCTACGGCGGGCCCAAGCATGTCCCTCTGTTCCCACCCACCTCCACCACAGTTTCAATTTGGCATGCAGCTACAACCGCGCTGGGATGGAAAGGTAAAATCACACGCGTTGCCCCATTGCTAGAATCCTGTCACCTGGGGATGTTGTCAAATCAGCCCGGTTTTGATAAATGGGACCTGATTGGTCTCTCTGAAGTCGGAGACATGTGGGTGGAGGGTTCGGTGGTTCCATTCGCTGAGCTACAGGCCAAATTCCAGCTCCATGAGGGGGAAACATTTTGTTACCTGCAAGCACGTAGCGCACTCACTAAGGCCATTCCTAGGGGCTCGGACCTCCCCGCCTCATCGCCTTTAGAAGACAGGCTCCTAGATGACTACCTGCCAGATAAGGCTATTTCCTTAACATACCGTAAGATACTTAACAACCTACCAGAACCACTCGATAAAATTCGTAGGAAATGGGTGGACGATCTCGGGGACATACCGGATGAAGACTGGAGGGAGGCCCTGGCTTCTCCCAAGGAGGTGGCCATCAGGTCCCGGTTTAAATTTATCCAACTAAAATTACTCCACAGAGCTTACTATACTTCCACAGCTCTGGTTAAGATGGGATTCCTAACCTCCCCACTTTGTCCCCGTGACTGTGGTGCCATGGGTACTTTTCTGCATCAATGGTGGGACTGTCCGATCCCCCAATACTACTGGAACGAGATTATATCCCTTATGTCCCAAATATGTCAGAAACCAATAGACCCCACCCCAAGGCTGTGTCTTTTAAACATTTGGGATGCCACAGATCTGAATCGTACCAAACAACGGTGGGTCTCACTGGGTTGTATTGTAGCAAAGAGGAATATTGCCAGAACATGGAAGGGAGGAGTCGTGCCCCGGAGTACGGACTGGGCTGCAGATATGGACTGGTGCATGCAAGCCGAGAGGGTGATATACGAAGGTAGAGGCTGCCCGGGCAAATGGACTAGATTGTGGGGCCCATGGAACGAATATAGAGGACTTTTATGTACCCCTTTGTAGATGATGCTCCTTATACTGAAGATGGAGAATCCCTTTAGACATCGAAGACTGCGATCTGCCTGTGTGTCATTGCTATTGTCTATTTTATTTATTATTGATCATAAAAATGAGGCATTTATTTTCAGTGATGCACCCCCTTTTGACGATTGCTTTGATTTGTTGTTGTATTGTCATTTTTCATTTTACAATAAAAAGATTTATAAAAAAAAAAAAAATAACTAATACCTGCTGCCCAAGCCATTCTTATAGATTTGAATCCCTGAAATGTCAGACTTGTAGGCGTTTGATGGTTAGTAGTTGTGCTGGTACTGACTTTGGCAGCACTGGCAGGGGCAATGAGAGCTGTGGTAGACTCCTGACGAGGGCCCTGGAACTTATCGTTTTACGAATTAAGCACTGATTTTACAGTACATGTCGCACTGAATTAAAAGTGCATTTAACGCTTGCATGGCCAGATTTCATATGGTATTTGCTAAGAGCAGAGGTGGATTTTAATGCACCAGGGACGTGTGTGTCAGTCAGCGGGTTCGACATCAAAATAAATATATAAAATATAGCATGCCTTGGGTTTTAAAAAAAAAATAGGGAGCACAGCATGTTTATGAAATATAGAAAGCATATCGGCCTTATAAAACCTCTTTGACATCTCAGCCGATATGCTTAAGCAGCTTACATGAATATATATTTTATGTGGGCAACTATAATCATCACGCCGTCTAGTTTAATGCTCATATATTTCAAATATTTTTTCGAAAGAAAGCTGCCACTCTTGGGTCACCCGAGTTCATTCTATTCTGCTGCAGGGTTGCCGTAGAGCAATTGGCCACGTGCTTAACACAGAGCAGGACGCAACACGCATGCCTCAGGTGCAAAAACTTCAAGTCTAAATGTCAGTAGATGCTCTGCGCCATGAGTAGCACGAGCGAAAAGAAATGACGCTCCCCGCGATAACCTTTGCAAAGGTAACTAAACCATGTTCTCTTTCAAAACACAGACAGTGAAATATGAAGTGGAGGCTGTTTTTCCGTAAAGTAAAGGGTAATGAAATTAAGCTGCTACTATGACAAGCAGTGCATCTCAAAGGTCATGACAAGCTTGCACATACTTGTTTATGAAAATGATTTTTCTTTAACAATGCATGTAAGTATAGGATATGGAACGTTTCATACTAGATTTATTTTTGCAGTTTTATGTGGCGCAAATTCAACCTGAAGTTAGTGGAGCGCTTTACATGAGCACCTGTAACATTACAAAAGGGCAAATTCATGTTTGTTTTTTAGGCACGAGGAGATTAAGTCCCAAATGTACTAAAAAGTCACGCAACGTAACAAGACAACTTGCTGCGCTTCGTAACAGGGAGAGATCAGCAATATCTACGAAGATATAACGCATCCCTGCTCTCCCCCTGCGCGGGTGCACTGAGTGCTCCCGAGCGACAACGTAGGTAACCTTCCACCATGGTGCAAGGTTGCCTGAGTTACAGGCAGGGTTGTTTTTGTGCAGGAAGGGACATCTTCCTGCACAAAATCAATCCTCAGAGGCATTTTCGTCTTTCCATGTGTGCAGCAGAATAGAACACATGTAGAAAGAGGAAATAACACAGAAAAGAAACTTATTTCGCCTTGTTATGCTTCTGTTGGGAAGGCGTACCATTTTGAAGCATTCCCAGGTTTACTAGTCTTAGTAAATCTGGGATTGCACCAAAATCAATGAGTGGATGCATGGGAATGCCCACACTCAACCCATGGAACACCTTCCCAACGCACAGTAAAGCAAGGCAGCGACTTAAGCTACTAAGGGGTCGATTCCGATCTCGGTCGGTCGGGCTCCGAATCGGATTCGGCTTTACCGGATCCGAGTCGGAGGCTTTGTTTCCGACCGATTCGTACAGTCGTCCGAGCGAGCAAGTACGATGCGAGTGAACGTGAAATCGCCGACCGACTCATTTCCGGGTCCGAACCGCTCCGTCCGACTCGTTCGCACTCGATTCGTGGCGCGCAATGGAGAAGTTTTACGACCGAGCCAGTACGATGCACGATCCGGACAGCCGGATCGAGTCGGAGCCTCCGACACGAAAAAGCTCTCGGACGCGGACTTCGGGGGTCCGTGCCGGTCCCCCTTCACCCGTAGCCGTATGAGTCGGACACAGGGGGGACCCATGGGTCCCCCCTATACATACGTGTACGGTGCGGATGGCACCAACGCGTACCCACTACAGGGGGCCCCCTTGTGCGCAACGTACCCATTGAGTCAATGGGAGCCCATGTACACGTCATACGACCGGCTCCCATTGACTTCAATGGGAGTCCGACCGAACCGAGTCCGGCAGCATACAGCCGCATCGTACTCGGTCGGTCGGACTGCAGGATCGGTCGGAGAGCTTTCCGACCCAGATCGGAATCGGCCCCTAAATCTGATTTAAGGGCTTGAGTTGCCTTGAATCACTTTGCGTGACAGAAGGGCAACTTTAGTAAATCTGGGCCTAAGTGATGTGCCCAGAACCACAGCATATGAAGCTAATGCCGAGTCTCAAACCTGATTCCCCAGTTCCAAGATCAGCAGCTCTGGCCATTACGCCACATCCTCTCTCCTAGATATACCTTGTGTTCTATATCGTTTTCAAAGCGCACACACATTTGCACAACAACTGCTCCTCATATAGATCCTTAGCTACATCTACATTATAAATCCGTTTATGTGTCGAGATTTTGCTCTCCTTCCCTTTGTCAGACAAAAAGGTGTTATTTAAAAAACGATAGCTCAAAGTTCATACTTCCTTTTTTCAGGGGCGTAGCTTCAGGGGGCTGATTGGGGTGTTACTCCCCCCTAATAAATGTATTTTCTGATTAATAGTTGGGTACAAGTGCTTTCAGTTGGGTATGGTGAGGTGCCTCTCGGATTTCACCAGGAATTTTTATAGAAACACAGACAAAAACGCACACACACTCTCTCCCTCTCTTTTTTGAAAGTCTTAAAAAATATTGGTTATTTTACGAAATATAGTGTCTTCTCCCACTTAGTACCTCAATCCGCATTCCTCTCCCTTTCCGCCACCCCCTTAGCCACTCTCATGTGCCCTGCTTGCTGTATAATGGCAGTGGCGTAACACAGGCCCCCGCCGTGCGGGGACCCCCAAGCTCCAGGGGGCCCCCTCAGCACATTACTCTGACCGGAGAGCTCATGATTGAGTCCGGAGGAGGCACCTCCACATGCCTTGCAGGGGGAACCCCTCAAGTTTTGTTACGCCAGTGATTATATGAGAGTGTGATTGTTGGAAAATCTGAAGCTCACACCCCCAATCTTGCTGACCAAGCTATGCCCCTGCCTTTTCTTGCTATGCACCCATAAAATCCACAACTATTTCATGCTGAAGACATAACAGCAGAAGTTAAGAAATGTTTCTTCTTCAACAGCATTGCTTTATCCTTTTTGTGTTTCTGAAATAGACATATTTAAAGTCCAGAAAAGTAACCATGGGAAAGTTTTCTTTACTTTGCGGAGTCTGTGATGACTAAATTTGCATAGTCAAAAATGAATCACTGACAGAATATCGACGACCACAATAGCAAGGTCCCAAAATATCGGGACCTAAATATCGATGTCAAGAATATCGACATCCTATCTACATCATATTAGTTCAAAAATATGGAAAAAAAATATCGTTGTAAAAAATATCGTTCTTAAAAATACTTTTTTTAAAAATATTTAAAAAATAATATAAAATAAAGTAAATATTACATATAATTTAAAAAAAGATAGTTATAATTATTATAAAATGTTTAAAGTTAGAAATAATAAATATAATGTAAAAAAATAAACATACATATATATATAAAATATAATATATATATTTACTTAATAATATTAATAAATAATTATTATAATAAATTATAAAATGTTAGAAACATATTAAAATTATAAATACATATATATATATATATATACATATACTAGTAAAATAAAAATAAAAATATATATATATATATAATAAATTAAAATATTAAAATATTTGTATTCTTTTACAATAACATTTTACACTACATTAACAGCAATAGTAGGGAAAATATTGGATAGCGGAGGGGATAAAATGACTATTCCCACTCTAGGGAGTGCAACAGTAGGGAAAGTTTTGCATAGCGGAGCGGAATAATTTACTATTCCCACTCCAGAGAGTGCTTTAGTAGAGAAAGTGTTGGATAGCGGAGGGGAATAATTTACTATTCCTACTCCAGGGAATGCAACAGTCGAAAAAGTTTTGGTTAGCGGAGGGGTAACAATTACTATTCCCACTCCAGCGAGTGCAACAGTAGGGAAAGTGTTGGATAGCGGAGGGGTAACATTTACTATTCCCATTCCAGCGAGTGCAACAGTAGGGAAAGTGTTGGATAGCGGAGGGGAATAATTTACTATTCCTACTCCAGGGAGTGCAACAGTCGAAAAAGTTTTGGTTAGCGGAGGGGTAACAATTACTATTCCCACTCCAGCGAGTGCAACAGTAGGGAAAGTGTTGGATAGCAGAGGGGTAACATTTACTATTCCCATTCCAGCGAGTGCAACAGTAGGGAAAGTGTTGGATAGCGGAGGGGAATAATTTACTATTCCTACTCCAGGGAGTGCAACAGTAGACAAAGTGTTGGATAGCAGAGGGGTAACAATTACTATTCCCACTCCAGCGAGTGCAACAGTAGGGAAAGTGTTGGATAGCGGAGGGGTAACAATTACTATTCCCACTCCAGCGAGTGCAACAGTAGGGAAAGTGTTGGATAGCGGAGGGGTAAGAATTACTATTCCTACTCCAGCGAGTGCAACAGTAGGGAAAGTCTTGGATAGCGGAGGGGAATAATTTACTATTCCCACTCCAGTGAGTGCAACAGTAGGGAAAGTGTTGGATAGCATAGGGGTAAAAATTACTATTCCCACTCCAGCAAGTACAACAGTAGGGAAAGTGTTGGATAGCGGAGGTGAATAATTTACTATTCCTACTCCAGGGAGTGCAACAGTAGACAAAGGGGCCGATTCCGATTCGGGCCGGAAATCTCACCGACCGACTCAGTACGGGAATATAGTCCGACCGACACGTACCGGCGCTGCCCGACCTGGGTAGTACGATGAAATGCATGTGAATCACGACCGACTCGTACGGAATACAAGCCGAACGACCGAACCGGACGGAAACAAGCTATCCGGCCGGGAAACCACGCGAATAGAACCGACCGACATGCACCAGGAATGAACCCGAACGAAACGTACCCGCGCAGTACGATGCAATGCGTGGAAAACCAGACCGAGTCGCACGGAGCTCAAGCCGAATGACCGACACGCATACAAAAGCCAGCCGAAGGAAGCCAATACTCTGCGACCGACGCGTACGCCGCACAATAAACCTAGCAGAAACACAGCGTGAACGACTCGGAGAAGCTCGCACGAGACAACTGCAGCGTCCTACTCGGTCAGAAGAACGTCTCCTACATGCACAAAAAATACTAAGGAAAAAATACAAAAAAAGGGCCAAACAAGCAATGACAAAGTCAATAAATACAGGGAAAAAAACATGTAACAAGGACACACCCCCAACTCCACCTATATAAAGGCCACAAATCCCTACCATGATCCTTTGCAAATTCAACTGACCTGCCAGCACAGAACACCATCACACAGCAACCACAGACACACTCACAGCTCATCCATCACACAAGCCACACACCATTAGCACCTCAACAAATAGCACCCTCACATACACCCAGCAAAACCTACACTCACACACCCTCACCTGCACACACACACACATCAATCCCCACCACCACCCATCAACATGCCCCCAAAGAAGAATCCAAAGTTCCTAGACAGCTAATTGGAAGTCCTGGTAGATGAGATCCTCAGGGTAGAGCCACAGTTGTTTGATACATTGGTCCAACAGACCCCCATGTCGCAGAAAACCAAGATGTGGGAGAGGATCATCGACAGGGTCAATGCACAATCACCATGTTTGCGCACAAAGGAAGACATCCAGAACAGGTGGTAGGATGTGCGCAGGAGGGTCAGGGGCCTACTAAAGAAGGATTACATCGTGAGTCAGCACACCGGCAGTGGCCCTCCTGCCAAACCACTATACCTCAGGCCCTGGGAGGAGAAGGTGCGGGCCATCCTACCACCAGTGAGCATATATGGACTATCAAACATCCCAGAGCCTGGTGAGTACACAACTAATATACACAATATTGTGTGACAATACACACACATCACTGTCAAGGGGATAGTCAAACCATGCACCCTTAGCAAATCCACAGCAATCAAAAGATAATCACCCCAAGATGTGTCTGTCAGTCAGATAAACACAATACATGCCATCTCATAGTGATATGTAACTGTGTCATGATATGTACAAACCTAACTACAAATACAGCAAGGCAGTGGCACAAATATAACCAACAAACACAGTTAGACATTTTGCCACCACTAGAACACCACCTCACAGGGAAGCTCACTGAAAGGAAGGAATTCTGTGTATGCTGGTGAAGTCAGTGTAGCCAATAGCATGATGGGAGTTGTAGTCACAGATATTGGTCACCCTCACAATTGGCCCATCAACACCACTCTGAACCATGCTCACATCACAGGGAGTTGAAAAGAACTGACAAGATGGCTGACACTGGGTACTGCTGTGGGGAGCACAAGGCCCTGCTGGGAACTGTGCAACAACCAACAGCAGGACACCACTGACTGACATCCTGAAAGCCAACTTGCACTCCCTGCAATGGAAGCATGTTCCATGGTGGGATATCTGGCTGGGTGGGAAGGAGGACTGACAGCTCTGACCATAGTTACCAGCAGCTTTTCTCACACACCCCCTTAACACAAACTCCACACAACTCACCTGGGAGAATGCATTGCCTCACACTCTAATTAAATATCCCACAAAGAACAACCACACTGGGTTATGCTGTGTGAAGCACAGGGACACTCTTGGGACTTGTAGCCAAACAAACGCCAGGACAACACTGTCAGCCATCCTGTGAGCACAGGCACACTACCCCACAGGGAAGCTGAGTCAAAAGGAAGGAAGTATGGGCATGCTGGGAAGGGGGGGTGTAGGCAATAGCATGATGGGAGTGGTAGTCACAGCTCAACATCCCCCACCCACATGGCCCAGCAAGCTCACACTGAAGCATGCACACCTCACAGCCAGTGAAAAGCCACTTCAAAGATGTCTGACACTGGCCTCAGCTGTGGGGAGCACAAGGCCCTGCTGGGAACTGGGCACCAACCAACAGCAGGACACCACTGTCAGCCATCTTACCATTGCTGTCACACTCACACACAGTGAAGTCCACTCAAAAGGAAGGAAGTATGGGCATGCTGGGAAGGGGGGTGTAGGCAATAACATGATGGCAGTTGTAGTCACAGATATTGGTCACCCTCACAATTGGCCCATCAACACCACTCTGAACCATGCTCACATCACAGGGAGTGGAAAACAACTGACAAGATGGCTGACACTGGGTACTGCTGTGGGGAGCACAAGGCCCTGCTGGGAACTAGGCACCAACCAACAGCAGGACACCACTGTCAGCCATCTTGCCATTGCTGTCACACTCACACACAGCGAAGTCTACTCAAAAGGAAGTAAGTATGGGCATGCTGTGAAGGGGGGTGTAGGCTATAGCATGATGGGAGTTGTAGTCACAGATATTGGTCACCCTCACAATTGGCCCATCAACACCACTCTGAACCATGCTCATATCACAGGGAGTGGAAAACAACTGACAAGATGGCTGACACTGGGTACTGCTGTGGGGAGCACAAGGCCCTGCTGGGAACTGGGCACCAACCAACAGCAGGACACCACTGACTGACATCCTGAAAGCCAACTTGCACTCCCTGAAATGGAAGCACGTTCCATGGTGGGATATCTGGCTGGGTGGGAAGGAGGACTGACAGCTCTGACCATAGTTACAAGCAGCTTTTCTTACACACCCCCTTAACACAAACTCCACACAATTCACCTGGGAGAATGCAATGCCTCACACTCCAATTAAATATCCCACAAAGAACCGCCACCATGGGTTATGCTGCGTGAAGCACAGGTACATTCTTGGGACTTGTAGCCAAACAAACGCCAGGACAACACTGTCAGCCATCCTGTCAGCACAGGCACACTACCCCACAGGGAAGCAGAGTCAAAAGGAAGGAAGAATGGGCATGCTGGGAAGGGGGGTGTAGGCAATAGCATGATGGGAGTGGTAGTCACAGCTCAACATCCCCCACCCACATGGCCCAGCAAGCTCACACTGAAGCATGCACACCTCACAGGCAGTGAAAAGCCACTTCAAAGATGTCTGACACTGGCCTCAGCTGTGGGAGCACAAGGCCCTGCTGGGAACTGTGCAACAACCAACAGCAGGACACCACTGACTGACATCCTGAGAGTCAACCTGCACACACTGCAAGGGTGGCATGGTGGGATAACTGGGCTAGGGGGAGAAGGAGGGCCAGATATCTACCAAATTCCACCAATGCTGGCCATGCATCACCTCAACATTCACATTGAAAAGCTTCAGGTTGGCAGGACAATGTGCTACACCAATATCAACCTCTGACTGTGACAACTTAGGACAATGCAATGTACAGGCCCGCATCCAGAGGTACAGTCACAACTGTCAGGTGTGTGAACCATTGATGCCCGTAGAAACATAACATACATTGTGTGTCTCTTCCAAAAACAGGTGATGATGGGGGACACAGCAGCAGATGATGAGGAGTCCCTGTCCCAGGCTCCGGGGGACACTGAGCTCACTGGTGTGGAACAGCCTCTGCACTCCTCGGATGGCAAAGACCTAGCTGGCCCCTCCGGTGTGAGTCATCATGCAGCACCAGCAGGACCAACATCTGCACCCCCTGCACCCACCCCTCCAACAACTGCCAACACACATACCACCCCTGCCAACACGGACAGACCAAGGACCACCGATGACAACAGCACAGGGACCCCGGCCCAACGTGGAGCAACGGACAACGATCCCAGTAACAACCCCCAAGTGGGTCTACGGTCACCTGTGTGTGCCACCACAGGTCCCGCACGTGTCGCCAGGGGTGGTGGGAGGGGTGGTAGACATAGGTCGCTGTTTGCAGAGGGGCCTGGACTGCATGATGACCCACAACTGGCACGCATTGCTGAGGCATACCAGAATAGCACCGGAGAGGTCAGCCAGGTAGTGGGGATCCTCAAGGACATTCAACAGCAGCAGGATGCCCATCATGCCCACTTGGACTCACACATGTCCCGTGTTGAGACACACATGTCCCGTGTGGAGACACACATGTCTGGCATGGAGTCCAAGTGGGACACATTGGAAGAACTGACAGCGGTGCATAGGGACATATTGACATGCCTCCGCCAGATTAGCACCAACATGGCCACACCTCCCTGTGTGCCAACAACATCTGGTGCTGCAACAACTGCAACTGCCACAGGGAGGGAGGATGACTCTGGCGGAGAGTCCTCTGCACCGCAGCAGCCTGCACATGAGGGTCCCCCCCGGAAGAAGAGGGGTCATCCGAGGAAGGAAAACTGAGAGGCCGATGGCCATGTACATCCCCCAGGAACCCAACACCTGTTCTGGAAATTCTCCTTTGTGTGCAAACTGTTCACCCTGTCGAATGCAACACAACTCTCCCACATGACATGGGGAGCTTAAGTTGGCTCAATGTATCAGATGACTGTGGACTTTACTCAGGACATTTCTGCTACCAAGACTTCCAACTCATCTGGGAACTTTGGATTCCAATCCCAATGTACAGCACCCACCATCCTGTGCACTATCCTCACACATGTGTGGAAATAAACTCACTAATACACCATACTTGCCTCTGTTGTGATTCCAACGTGGTTTCTGTCATGGAGATGGTGATCTGCTAAATGACACTGTGCATGCTAACTGCTACAGCAAGTTCAACACCGTCATGTGAGTCATGGCGACGTGACACATATGAGGGAGACACACCACTAGGGCTACACAACACATACACACCAGGGCAATCAGACTCATCGCCTACACTGATGTTGCCAGGAAATACAGTGGAATGCACAGACACCACACCTATTCACAGTCTGTGTTAACTAGCCCACAGGTGCAGTAAGCACATGTCAGTCAGATGTGTGACCACAGACAACGCACATCCCAAAGTGAAGCACAGGTTTATTACACATTTGCAACATGTTGTGTCCACTACAGATGCAAGGTAATCCTACGTGGCAGTGGCCACACAGTCAACAAGTGTAGAAGAAATAAAGTCCAGGGGTGTGTGGCACATCACCCGTAGGGAAACGACTGCTTCCACCCTGGAAGTTGAATCATGGTGTCGGGGGATCACAGTTCACCAAACAACTCTGAAAGTACCCTGTGAAGGACAGACATGACACACAGTCAAAAGCACTGAAGAACAGGACAGAACTGCAATACTCATGGCCAATACATGTCACAAGATACTCACAGAAAATCAAGTTAGCATGTCAACACTGTTGGGGAGTACAGACTACCTGTAAGGACACATCGCTGCACACTTCCAGTCAAGTAGCACATGGCCACACTCAAACAGCACCAGAGCACCACCAACACATATCATGCAAACTCACATCATTGACATGACATCTCTGGATACTCACATTCAGCTGAAGAAGTTGGTGATGAGCTGTGTGCGGACATCACCCTCATCATCATCATCACTGGCGTCGTGGCCCAGGCCAGGATCCTCCACAGGTGGCGGATGTTGGTCATCGTCATCCAGGATGAGAGGCAACTCCTTCCGCACTGCCAGGTTGTGTAGCATGCAGCAGACGATGACAATCTTGCACACCTTTGCTGGGGCATATGGCAGGGCCCCTCCTGTCTTGTCCAGGCAGCGGAAGCGGCTCTTCAGGAGACCAAATGTCCGCTCGATCACTCTCCTGGTCCGACCATGTGCCTCATTGTAGCGCATCTGGGCTGGTGTCACAGGGTTCCTGAGGGGTGTCAGCAACCATGGCATGTTGGGGTATCCGGAGTCACCTACAGACAGACAATTGCACATTAGCTGAGTTGGAAAAGAGGGCGGAATACAACATAGCAGAACACACACAATGGTACAAAGTCAGTACACACCGACAAGCCAGGCACGCTGGTTCTGCATCTGTGACATCATCCTCGGGATGCGACTACTCCTCATCACGTAGGCATTGTGTGCCGAACCAGGGAAACGGGCACACACAGGTGAAATGCTCATATCTGCAAGACATACCACCAGAGCATTGATCGAATGATAATGTTTCCTGTTCCTGTATGCCTGCTCATGTGCCTGTGGTGGTACCAAAGCCACATGTGTCCCATCAATGGAGCCAATGACATGTGGCATCCTCCCCAGGGCATAGAAGTCACTCTTGACGTCAGTGAATTGTTGACGTTTAGGGAAATAGATGTACTGGTTCAGGCATCTCAACATTGCCTCCAAAACATTGCGTAGCACACGGCTGAACAATGTCTGTGACATCCCACCAGCAGTCGCCACAGTGTGTTGAAAGGTACCGGTGGCAAAGAAGTATAGGGCTGCCATCACCTTCACCTTGGGGGTCAGCGCTGTAGGGTACGGCCGGCCAGGTTGCAAATGTGGGGCCAAGCGCACTGCCAAATCCTCAATCAGCTGCCTGGTGAAGCGGTACCGTCGGATGCTGTCATGTTCCACCATCGTTGCTAGGTCAGGGAATGGTCTATGGACAGCTGGTGCCCTGCAGTGCATAGGTGAAGAAAGAAAGATTGTCAGTCACCCCACATATGTGCCATTCACCATACTCAATATCACATGATACATCATTACGAGACACAAGTACTTGATGTGTGTGCCGTTCTGTATGGACATATATGGCACCTACATGGCCATCATCTAACATCTCAGTTCAACATGTGTTGACAACAGGTTCCAGGTTGTGCTATGGGAAACCATTAGGCTGTGTCACAGTACCCATTTACTGCTGTCACGTTTCAAACACACACCACAGAGACATGTCTGGACAGATGCGCCACAGGCATCACAGCTCATTGACAGGTAGATTCCCAGGGACCCTGTATTGCCACATGGACACTGGCATGACACGGCGTATCATGTACACGTCAGAAAAAAAAACATGACTTCCACAGGTAGTGGCCCCTGTTGCCTCTGCAGGACAGACATGGACGTCTGTGACACACAACAGTCCATGCACAAACAACGTGGATGTGGAGACTGTCTTCCATTGTGCACATGGAATCAGAGACATCGGAAACACAACATGCACACAGACTGTGGAGGGCCATCACTATTGTGGCAATGGGTCACCCTGTGACGTACATACCTTCCCACATGGGACTCTGGGTGTATGTGACATGTCATACACATACACAACCTGGAAATGTGACCATGCCACATGCTCTGAAATGAACAGTTGCACATCACAGTGGTCATGTGCACAACACACAAAGGATCCTGTCCCCATGAACACGTGCACAGCCTGGGAGTGGCTGCCCCCAAGTGCCACCCCAAAAACCACATGTTGACCCCCATACACAGAAAAGGTAATGCAGCCTTACATGCCTTAGGATACAGTGTGGACAGGCTGTGGTGTTGTAGGTGTGCCCCTGAGTCCCTGGCAAGTATATGTGGCTGGCATACGTTCACCAGTGACAAGCATGGTGACATATGCGAGTGACCTGTACAGGGACGATTCGTACAGCAATGGACCGATCGGTGTGCACGCACTGGCCATTGAATCTGTTGTGAGCGGGTACGCATTGTTTCCCGGAATACGCGTTGTACAGCAATGGACCGATCGCTGTGCACGCACTGGCCATTGAATCTGTTGTGAGCGGGTATGCGTTGTTTCCCGGAATACGCGTTGTACAGCAATGGACCGATCGGTGTGCACGCACTGGCCATTGCATCTGTTGTGGGCGGGTACGCGTTGTACAGCAATGGACCGATCGGTGTGCACGCACTGGCCATTGCATCTGTTGTGAGCGGGTACGCGTTGTACAGCAATGGACAGATCGGTGTGCACGCACTGGCCATTGCATCTGTTGTGAGCGGGTACGCGTTGTACAGCAATGGACCGATCGGTGTGCACGCACTGGCCATTGAATCTGTTGTGAGCGGGTACGCGTTGTACAGCAATGGACCGATCGGTGTGCACGCACTGGCCATTGCATCTGTTGTGAGCGGGTACGCGTTGTACAGCAATGGACCGATCGGTGTGCACGCACTGGCCATTGCATCTGTTGTGAGCGGGTACGCGTTGTACAGCAATGGACCGACCGGTGTGCACGCACTGGCCATTGCATCTGTTGTGAGCGGGTACGCGTTGTACAGCAATGGACCGATCGGTGTGCACGCACTGGCCATTGCATCTGTTGTGAGCTGGTACGCGTTGTACAGCAATGGACCGATCGGTGTGCACGCATTGGACATTGCATTTTATGTGAGCGTGTACGCGTTGTTTTTTGAAATACGCGTTGTACAGCAATGGTCCGGACGGTGCACATGCATTGGCTAGGGCCTGGCATGGCAATGGACGCGTTTTCGAATCTGTAATGAGTCTGATGCAGTGAATTCAGTTGGCCAGCCACAACAATGTTGCAAATTCATGGGTGTCATGAAGTTTAACTTTTGAAGGATGCTGTGGGCGTGTATAAGTGATGCAATTCCATGGATTGGCCAGATTCAGAAGATGCAAACGACTTGGACCTATCACTTTGGACACATGGGACAGTATCTGCCTCTGCAGCACACATATAATGCTGGCTGTTCCCCTGAGAGCTCACTTGCCTGCACTACATGCTCCAGGACGACATCTGCCACCAACACTGCTGCTGTCTCTGCATCCTCTGGCTACTGCAATGGCACGTACTGTGGAGAGAGCCCCAGCCTTCAGCCTTGAGGAGAACCAGGCCCTGCTGGACAGCCTCCTTCCACAGTACAGCAAGCTGTATGGGAAACCAGGGGAGCAGGTGAGTGTGCTGTCCACTGCCTTACTAATTGTGCATGTTGTCTGACTAGCAAGACTTACAGTGTGAACACCACTGGCTAGCATGCTCACTGAGTAGTTCTCACCCCCCAAAGTGTGTAGTTACATGCACTGAACTGGTACAGTGCAGTAACAGTGCATTCCAACAAGGTTTTACTTCCCAGACAATGATACCATGTAGTAACTGCTGGCAAACTGTTCATAGCCATCGTTGCACTGCCTGTGTACATCATATGCCCCTGTGATTGAGACATGTATATCCAACTGTGTGATGCACGGATATGTTGCATGTGTAGTAATGGCATTTTCACTTTGTCATCCTCACAGGTTGATGCCCACCAGAAGCAGGAAATCTGGCTGACCATCGCCCGGGCAGTAAGATCCGTGGGGGTCTACAAGCGCCGGATCCGCAACTGCCAGAAGAGGTGGCAGGACCTTCGTGGCTGGACCCGGAGGATCGCAAGGGTCCAGCTGAAGCTGTCGCCTCCTCGCAGGAGGGGCGGACACCGGACCCTGACCCCCACATGCTCAGGATCCTGGCGGTGGTCTTCCCTGACCTGGATGGGCAGCTGAAGGCCAGACAGCAGCAAGGAGGGGTGAGTCCATGACTGCACTGTGAACTTTGTCTGACATGCTATGTGCCCTCCTCTGGCCTGGTTAAACTTCCACAGTACATCAGTCTTGTGGTCCAGGACCCATGTCCCTCAATTGTGACATGCCCACTCCTCATCTGATACGCATATGTGTGGCCCTTACAGTCAGGACATTGTGTCACTTGGGTACTGTGTCCTTGCATTTTGCTTCGCTCAAGGTGGGGGACAGCATTTGTTCCTGTGACTTTGTTGTGGGATTCATGGGTGGGTCAATTGCTTACACAATGCCTAAGTTCTGACATGTAATGTGGGTGTAACTTTGATATGTGGTCCACTTGCTGATCTGAATCACCACATGTCCCTGGGGTATTTGGCACACACCCATGCTGCGGGTGGGAACAATGTTTGGGCCTCAGGAGTATGTATATCAAGTGTGTCACAAATGCCTAGCCACCTGCCTACTGTCCAGGGCTCATCCCTCTTTCAGGTGGAGCAGGACAGTCATGCCTACTCCAGGACATACAATACACTCTGTACTCCCACTCCCGTGTATCAGCGGACATTTTGTGATCAGTGAAATGTTCCCTCAGGTGTCTGCCTCTGTGTCATTGTGCTGTGGCTTCGTTGTCAGGACTACTGGTATGTTTATCGTTTAGGGCTCAGCATGCCATCTGAGATGTGACCATGAGAGACGATACTTCTGTGACTCATAGGTGTTTGATCACTTGACTGTGCACACAGGTGTATGCGACTGTGAACTTCAGGCAGCTGTTTTTCATTCACAGCAGACTGTGAGGTGCTCAGGTTCATAGAGTTTTGTTTCATGTCTCCCATATGTCCAATTGGCATGACGTGGACAAATAAGAGTTCAGATGATGTGGTTTGTGGGGGATGGACATGTGCACTTGTCAGCTACATTACGTGCATTCCCCATTACCTAGGATTGTGACACAGTGCAGACTGTTGTTGGCTGGCTGCCATGCCCATGTGACTGGAGACAGTGATGTATGACTTTGCAGGCATGCCTGTGCCATGGCATTTAACTTCCTAAGAGTGATCCTGCAGGGGAGTGACATGTGCAACATGCACCCCATTGTGGCATTGACTATCCGGACATGGGTGCATCATGGTGTCTGGTGCTGGTATACATCACATGCATTTCTAATTAGACTCTGGCCATCCCTTTATCCGGACACCTGTACTAACTCAGTGGCAAGAGATGTGATGTGTGCATGTTCACATACTTCAATCAATCAATCAGGGGTTTGTTAAAGCGCGACTACTCACCCGTAAGGGTCTCAAGGCGCTGGGGGGGGGTGCAGGTTCCATCCATCAAGGAGGGGGTCTGTCGAAAAGCCAGGTTTTGAGGTTTCTTGCGAAGATGGGGAGCGATGTTGTCTGTCTGAGGTGGAGCGGAAGGGCGTTCCATGCTTTGGCCGCGAGGAAGGAGAAGGAGCGGCCTCCCGATCTGGTCTTTCTGGTGCGGGGGACCACGGCGTAGGAGAGCTGGGCTGATCGTAGGGTCCTTTGGGGTGCGTGGAATTTGAGTCGGCTGTTCAGGTATGCTGGTCCGGTGCCGTGGAGGGCCTTGTGTGCGTGGGTGAGCATCTTGAAGGTGATTCTCGCCTCGACAGGGAGCCAGTGGAGTGTGCGCAGGTGCTGGGAGATGTGGCAGTGTTTTGGCAGGTTGAGGACCAGTCTTGCGGCGGTGTTCTGGATGTTCTGTAGCTTGCCGGTGAGGTTTTTGTTTATTCCGGCGTAGAGTGCGTTGCCATAGTCGAGTCTGCTGGTGACCAGGGCGTGAGTGATGGTCTTTCGGTGTTCGAGGTCTTCACTGTGTTCTCTGCAATGTCCAACAACTGTGTACGTGGTGCTGGGGTATTACCATCCAACAGGCACCAGACAGATGGGTGCAAGGGCAGGAGGGGTGTGAGTGCCATGGTTGACCATCATACTGACAATTGGCTTCTCCTAATCTGTGTGAGGACTTTTGGCAATGTTCAACTGAGGATGCCAGGGCTTGCTCTGTAATGTGCTGTACTTACTGTGGTGTGTGCGGTCAGTGCAGGTGACTGATGTTTGTCTGTTTCCCTAATTGTTTGCAGATACATCCACGGCCACAGGAGGGGACAGCTCCACGGACCAGGAGGAGCTGCAGAGCCAGACTGAGTCATCAGGCGATGAGTGGTCGGAGGGACCCAGTGGCACGGAGGGCGAGGGGAGCCACACCGAGGAGACCTCAGCACCATCCACCTCAGCTGAGGACCACAGCAGCTCGGAGGATGACTCCCTTGTGGAGGCAGGTGTCAGCAGCCACCACACCCCAGCTAGTCTGTCTGGCCCCGCCACCACCACCGCCCTCCCATTGGCTCCCATTCCAGAGGTCCGTGGAGGCTCCCGTGTTCGGGAGCGTGTCTCCTTCGTGCCAGGCACCGCACCCCTGCCCCTGTGTCCCCTGCTGCCCTGAGTGAGGAGTCTGTGTACCTACTTCGGCAGCTCCATGTAGGGCAGACAGCAATGCTGAGTGTCCTCCATGCACACACCACTCTGTTGACACAGCTGGTGTCGTTCATGGAGGGCATCTCGACGGGCATGTCTGCCCTACAGAGGAGCAATAGGTCCATGGACTCCTCCCTGACGGCAGCAGTGTCCCTCCTCCAACAGTCCATCACCCCTCCTACCTCTGCCCCATCCACACTTCCTGGCACCCTACCTGTCCCAAGGACATGCACACCTGCACAATCACCCAAACACACAGACACGAGCAGCACAGAAACACACAAAACAAGGGCAAAACGTGCACACAAGCATCCTCAGGGGACTGATACCACACCCACAGGGGATGGGGAACAGACACACACACAGGCATCCACAGTCACTCCGCAGTCCTCAAAATCCTCTCCCTCCAAGATCCCTTCCCTTGCCTCACCTGCAACCCCACCTACAAAGCATCTCTTCCTCTGTGACCTCGGCCTCTTCCCCTCCGATCCCGCTGATCCAGCATACAGGGGAAAGAGGAAGTCCACCCACACAGAGGGGAGTGCCCCTCGGACACCCTCCCCCAGGCGCAGACAGCCTGAGGACCCCACCCGCAAGTCCCCCCGGTCCCGGAAGAGCAAGACCCCGCCACCGCCCTGCAGGTCAACCACACAGTCTCCTTCCTCCATCCCTCAGTCACCCACAACACAGGTTCCCCCACCACACCCTGTCCCAGGTTCCCCCACCCACAGATACACCATCCCCAAAATGATGCGGCCTTCTCCACCTACCACTTGCTCTTCCAGCCCCACATGCACATGTTTGTGCCACTGGTGTGGAGACCGTGTCCTCCCCCTCTGTCCTGCCTACCTTACCTGAACCCCATTCTACTCCCCCGGAGATGGGCACTGCAGTGGAGTCCACTACCAACCCGTCTGACTTGGGCACTGCAGTGGGGAACCTGTCCACTCCATCTGGCCAGCCCACTGGAGTTGTGCCGGCACCCACACATCTGACTCATGCCCCCCAGTTGTGCCGGCACACACCATGTCAGACACCTCCACAGCAGTTGTCAGTGACTCGCCACCACCAGCCACCCCTTCCCTGCCTCCTTCTGGTGAGCCCTGATCCTGTCCCTGCGGTGCCTGGCCTGACCCCCCGTATGCCCCTCCGAGGGGAGTGTCCCTGGTTATTAGCAGTGCAGGAAAGCAAAGGGTGACATTTGCCACTGTCACCCTGTTTGGACGTCAGTCATGGACTGGCCATTGGCCTTTGAGTTTTGTCTGGACTTTCTTTTTTGATATAACATATGCTGAATAAAGCTCCTTTCAGTTCTCCAGTGGTTTTGCTTCAGATGTACATGATGTTGAGGATGCTAAACATGCCCTTGCTGCAGTGATGGTGATTTTTGCTATCAGGTAAATGAAGTGTTACTGTGCAGGACCCCATGTGGTCCAGGGTGAATGTGTCCCATCCTGGGGTGTAGCCATGTCATCCTTTGCAGCAATATGAGGGTGTCATGTTTTTCATATTTGCCAATGGGATTCCCTACATGTTTTTGCAATATCACATCTGTGGCTTACACCCCTGCACATCAGATGTGCTTGCCATTGTTAAATTTGTCTATTTCCCTGACCGTGTGACCATCTCCACTGAACATGCAAGTTTGGGCATCAATGGGGAAGGACTCATCTGTGGTATCAGTGCAACTTGCTATACATGTGTATTTGATCGGTGCAGATGATTTCGGTGACACTGCCATGACCAGGCTGATGTGACGAGAGCCTTCATTTTGTGCTAATTGTTGACTGAGTGACCAAGTGTTCTGCTGACATGATTGAGCCCTGCAGAGACAACGTATGGCACAGCTTTCCGTACACAGGAGTGGAGTCCCCTCATGTCAGTGTGTAATTCCGTGACATTGCCTGAGCCCAAGGTGTGTGTTGTGTGAGCATGTCTGTGTGTGTTCACTTCCATTTTGCTACGCAGGCTGGGGTCCCTAGTGATGTTCCTGTTTGTGATGCTTGCTGAGTTGAGCAATGTTCCCCCAAATCTTCGCCCTGGGTTTTCTGTGATGTGGGTGCATGGCACATTACTGGTGATCAGGGTGTCATCCATAGGTGTGTTTGCTGTCAGGGCTGAGTTTGTGGGCAAACGCAGATGAGACATAGTCAGGATTCCCCTTGGAACTAGTTGGTTACACAAGTCATGTAATTTACAGTTTGTGTTAGCTTTCAGTGATTGTGACACATTGTGTGTGTGACTGCTGCCACTCCTCAGGGTCAGAGCTGCAATGTTGGAAGTTGTCTATGTGTGTTCTTTGTGGGTGACCTTGGCTTCTTCATTGGTGTGTGACTGTGGCCGGGATCCCATTGGTTGGTGTGGATTTGACGTCATGCCCATGTACAGCGTACTGTGCAGTGTGTCAGACATTCACAAGTCTTGTTGACTGGCCATGTGTGATGGGTATCTCCACCTTAGTTCCCCCCACCACCCCAGGGATTGTCATGGGTGCATGTGCAATGTCACCAGTCCATGTGAGCTTCACTGCTGCACATTGGTGGAGGTCAAGGAGTTTGGTGTTGAGTGTGTGCAAATGAGAGTTGTTGCACGGCTAGACCCGTACCTCCATGTTGGCCTTGGCTGACAGGCCGTGCTGATTGATTTGTGCTTGTGTAGGTGTGATGGTAGTTAGTTGCTCAGGACACATGACTGTGGTTCACAGTGTGTACGACATCTACCTTTGTCATCACAGTGGGATTATCATGCAGGCCAGTGTCACCACAATGTGGGGTCCCTGGGGGTAGTGCTGTGGTGGGTCTGTCTCTTGATGTGTTAGTTGCTGTTCCTACAAGCTTGTGTGACATTTGTAATTTGGGCTCCCTCTCATCTAACAATGCCTGATTGCCCACATAGGGGAATCCGATCCATGAGTTACTTTTGTGTGGCACTGTATTGACATCTGTGTAACAGGGATTCAGGCCTCCTCATGTGTTGTGTGGTTGCCTGGGGACACTGGCACACCCCCCATCACCTGTTGTGTTTGATATGCAGTGTGAGTCTGCCTGTTTGTGTTTGTGCATTTGCACCACTGCATTGGCATTTCTTTAGTGTGCCATTGGCTGTATGTTGTTTGGTGGGTTTCCCCTGCTGTCCCTGGGACTCCTAGGTCATCAGTCAGCACAATGATCATGGTTTGTATGTCCTATTGCTGCCATGGAATGGTATTTGTTCACCTGACATCTACAGTCTCCACAGGATATCTACATTTGTGTGTCCATTGGTGCAAATGTGTGGGTCTCAATTATTATGGTCACTTCTGTCATTGTGTTATTCGTGAATGTTGACAATGTGAGCCCCCATGGGTGATGTTTGTCTGCACATGGCCAAAGCGATATTTCATTGGCACTGCACTGTTTGCCTCACCCAATCTATGTTGCTATGGGACACAAGCACTACTATGCCACTGATGTGTTTGTTGTTGTGTGACCAGGAATCATCCATGCAGTTTGGCATTTGCAGCTTTTCCCATGACAACACTTACATTTTGGGCACTGTGGTGATGGGGCTTTAGACCCCATTGCCACAATGTTCAAAATGTGCTTCAGCTATGGACCCCACACTTACCTTTTGGTCACTGTGGTGATGGGGCTTTAGACCCCATTGCCACAATGTTCAAAATGTGCTTCAGCTATGGACCCCACACTTACCTTTTGGTCACTGTGGTGATGGGGCTTTAGACCCCATTGCCACAATGTTCAAAATGTGCTTCAGCTATGGACCCCACACTTACCTTTTGGTCACTGTGATGATGGGGCTTTAGACCCCATTGCCACAATGTTCAAATGTGCTTCAGCTATGGACCCCACACTTACCTTTTGGTCACTGTGGTGATGGGGCTTTAGACCCCATTGCCACAATGTTCAAAATGTGCTTCAGCTATGGACCCCACACTTACCTTTTGGTCACTGTGGTGATGGGGCTTTAGACCCCATTGCCACAGTGGTCATGGTCTGCTTGCATTGTGGAGGCCACACACACTTATGTGTGACACATGTGATAGGGGGTCACATTGTATGTTCAATGTCATGTCAATAGGAATTTGACACAGACTACACACGCTTGTCATGGTGTTGGGGGGGATGTATTTTTCAGACATTCCTTATGCTGGAGTATGCTGGTTGTGTCATGCATTACCCGTCCTATGAGTAGGGGTTGTGTGGGTGGTAGGCATCCAGGCCCCCATGAGTAGGGGTGGTGGTGGTGGTAGGCATCCATCCCCCTATGAGTGGGGATGGTATTAGTGGTAGGCATCCATCCCCCTATGAGTGGGGATGGTATTAGTGGTAGGCATCCATCCCCCTATGAGTGGTATTAGTGGTAGGCATCCATCCCCCTATGAGTGGGGATGGTATTAGTGGTAGGCATCCATCCCCCTATGAGTGGGGATGGTATTAGTGGTAGGCATCCATCCCCCTATGAGTGGGGATGGTATTAGTGGTAGGCATCCATCCCCCTATGAGTGGTATTAGTGGTAGGCATCCATCCCCCTATGAGTGGGGATGGTATTAGTGGTAGGCATCCATCCCCCTATGAGTGGGGATGGTAGTAGTGACAGGCATCCAGGCCCCCATGAGTAGGGGTGGTGGTAGTGGTAGGCATCCATCCCCCTATGAGTGGGGATGGCAGTAGTGGCAGGCATCCATCCCCCTATGAGTGGGGATGGTATTAGTGGTAGGCATCCATCCCCCTATGAGTGGGGATGGTAGTAGTGGCAGGCATCCATCCCCCTATGAGTGGGGAGGGTAGTAGTGACAGGCATCCAGGCCCCCCTGAGTAGGGGTGGTGGTAGTGGTAGTGGTAGGCATCCATCCCCCTATGAGTGGGGATGGTAGTAGTGGCAGGCATCCATCCCCCTATGGGTGGGGAGGGTAGTAGTGACAGGCATCCAGGGCCCCCTGAGTAGGGGTGGTGGTAGTGGTAGGCATCCATCCCCCTATGAGTGGGGATGGTATTAGTGGTAGGCATCCATCCCCCTATGGGTGGGGAGGGTAGTAGTGACAGGCATCCAGGCCCCCCTGAGTAGGGGGGTGGTAGTGGTAGGCATCCATCCCCCTATGAGTGGGGATGGTAGTTGTGGCAGGCATCCATCCCCCTATGGTTGGGGAGGGTAGTAGTGACAGGCATCCAGGCCCCCCTGAGTAGGGGTGGTGGTAGTGGTAGGCATCCATCCCCTATGAGTGGGGATGGTATTAGTGGTAGGCATCCATCCCCCTATGAGTGGGGATGGTAGTAGTGGCAGGCATCCATCCCCTTATGGGTGGGGAGGGTAGTAGTGACAGGCATCCATCCCCCTATGGGTGGGGAGGGTAGTAGTGACAGGCATCCAGGCCCCCCTGAGTAGGGGTGGTGGTAGTGGTAGGCATCCATCCCCCTATGAGTGGGGATGGTATTTGTGGTAGGCATCCATCCCCCTATGGGTGGGGAGGGTAGTAGTGACAGGCATCCAGGCCCCCCTGAGTAGGGGTGGTGGTAGTGGTAGGCATCCATCCCCCTTTGAATGGGGATGGTAGTAGTGGCAGGCATCCATCCCCCTATGGGTGGGGAGGGTAGTAGTGACAGGCATCCAGGCCCCCCTGAGTAGAGGTGGTGGTAGTGGTAGGCATCCATCCCCCTATGAGTGGGGATGGTATTAGTGGTAGGCATCCATCCCCCTATGAGTGGGGATGGTAGTAGTGGCAGGCATCCATCCCCCTATGAGTGGGGATGGTAGTAGTGGCAGGCATCCATCCCCCTATGGGTGGGGAGGGTAGTAGTGACATGCATCCAGGCCCCCCTGAGTAGGGGTGGTGGTAGTGGTTGGCATCCATCCCCCTATGAGTGGGGATGGTATTAGTGGTAGGCATCCATCCCCCTATGGGTGGGGAGGGTAGTAGTGACAGGCATCCAGGCCCCCCTGAGTAGGGGTGGTGGTAGTGGTAGGCATCCATCCCCCTATGAGTGGGGATGGTAGTAGTGGCAGGCATCCATCGCCCTATAGGTGGGGAGGGTAGTAGTGACAGGCATCCAGGCCCCCCTGAGTAGGGGTGGTGGTAGTGGTAGGCATCCATCCCCCTATGAGTGGGGGTGGTATTGGTGATAGCCATCCCGCCCCTATGGTTCTGCTGTTGCTAGTGTACGTCATTTGTGCATCCCTATGTGTGTGTGACATATTTCGGGTACGTGTCGTTTGTTTGTGTTGTGGGTGTTTGACTTACCGTCTGCGCCGTACGTGTCCGTACCGGTCCCGGTAATAGATGTAGAGTATTGGTAGGACCTGCGCGATGGGATTCATGGTTGGGTCGTCTCGTTTGGGTTTCTCGTGGCTTCGACTCGTACTCGTCGCTGGCTTGTCCGTCTCGTCGCCGTGGATCATCTTGTGGCGCGAATCGGAGCTTATGTACAGCTCTCCCAGATGCTCAAACGTGCCGGACGTAGCGACGGGTTCGGCGCGTACGGATGGCGCATCGTACTCGTCCGGCCGGAAGGTGCTGTGTATTTGCTTCCGTGCGACTCGAATCGGCTTTTACGGATCCGGCTCGGGCGGGGAACGGGAGCTGGAATTGGTGAGTACGGCTCGCTCGGAATCTGGGCTGTTATGCGCATCGTACTTGTTCGTTCGGACGAGTGTTCGAATTGGTCGGGCAACGCGCGTTCGGCTTGTATTTTTTCCGGACGAATACTCTTAGGTGCGCTTCCGGACGAAATAGGAATCGACCCCAAAGTGTTGGATAACGGAGGGGTAACAATTACTATTTCCACTCCAGCGAGTGCAACAGTAGGGAAAGTTTTGGATAGCGGAGGGGTAACAATTACTATTCCCACTCCACCGAGTGCAACAGTAGGGAAAGTGTTGGATAGCGGAGGGGTAACAATTACTATTCCCACTCCAGCGAGTGCAACAGTAGGGAAAGTGTTGGATAGCGGAGGGGAATCATTTACTATTCCCACTCCAGTGAGTGCAACAGTAGGGAAAGTGTTTGATAGCGGAGGGGTAACAATTACTATTCCCACTCCAGCGAATGCAACAGTAGGGAAAGTGTTGGATAACGGAGGGGTAACAATTACTATTCCCACTCCAGCGAGTGCAACAGTAGGGAAAGTGTTGGATAGCGTAAGGGAATAATTTACTTTTCCCACTCCAGTGAGTTCAACAGTAGGGAAAGTGTTGGATTGCATAGGGGAATAATTTACTATTCCGACTCAAGAAAAAAAATTAAAATTTAATTAACAAACAATTAATTAGTTAGGATAGCATAGGGGTAAAAATTACTATTCCCACTCCAGTAAGTGCAACAGTAGGGAAAGTGTTGGATAGCGGAGGGGAATAATTTACTATTCCTACTCCAGCGAGTGCAACAGTAGGGAAAGTGTTGGATAGCGGAGGGTTAACAATTACTATTCCCACTCCAGCGAGTGCAACAGTAGGGAAAGTGTTGGATAGCGGAGGGGTAACAATTACTATTCCCACTCCAGCAAGTGCAACAGTAGGGAAAGTGTTGGATAGCGGAGGGGAATAATTTACTATTCCCACTGCAGTAAGTTGAACAGTAGGGAAAGTGTTGGATAGCGGAGGGGAATAATTTACTATTCCTACTCCAGCGAGTGCAACAGTAGGGAAAGTGTTGGATAGCGGAGGGGTAACAATTACTATTCCCACTCCAGCAAGTGCAACAGTAGGGAAAGTGTTTGATAGCGGAGGGGTAACAATTACTATTCCCACGCCAGTGAGTTCAACAGTAGGGAAAGTGTTGGATTGCATAGGGGAATAATTTACTATTCCGACTCAAGAAAACAAATTAAAATGTAATTAACAAACAATTAATTAGTTATAAGAAATTTGCCTCCCACCATATTACCCTATAAATGACACCACCAATATTCTAAAACATAACACTATTAACATAATTAATTATTAATTAATTAATTAACAGGCAATTTAAAAACACTAAATAATAATTTAATTCACACAAAACAGTATAAAACAACTTAAAATTAATTATAAAAAAATATATTGAAATTAAATTACTTCCCAGCCTACTCCCTATCAACACACAACCCGCTCTTAAAAAATGACACGAATAACATAATTAATGATTAATTAATAATTATTAATAACCAATTAATAAATAATTAACAATATATTATTTACCACAATTTACAATATAACATTTTAAATACATAAATATTAAATAATTACAAATATTAATAAATTAATTATTATTAAATTGCTTCCCACCCTACTCCCCTATAAACCCACAACCCGCTCCTAAAAAAATAGCCCAATTTACATATTTACCAATTAATTATTAATAATTAACAAACAATTAATAACTAATTAATAATACATTATTTACAAAAATTAACAATTTAAATGATAAATACTTAATTATTAATGAATACAAATTATTTATTAATTAATTATAATTAAATTACTTCCACCCTATTCCCTATAAACCCACAACACGCTCCTAAAAAATAACACAATTAATTTTTTAGCAAATAATTATTAATAATTAACAACCCATTAACAACTAATTAATAATAAATTAATTACCACAATTAACAATATAAAATATTAAATATATAAATATTAATTAATAAAAATAATATTTAATTAATTATAATTAAATTACTTCCCACACTATTCCCCTATAAACCCACTACCCACTACGGAATAAAAACACAAAATATAATTAAAAATAATTAATAACTTCTAAAAATTATTATTAAATGTATTATAATTAAAATACTTCCCACCCTATTCCCCTATAAACCCACAACCCGCTACGGAACTAAAATGCAAAATTTACTTTAAAAAAATTAATAACTTCTAAAAATGTAATACATATGTTAAAAAATAAATACAATACTTAAACAAAAATATAGAACACATATTTAAAACACATACTAAAATACAGAACACTAATATAAACATCGATATTATTAACAACGATATTTTTACAAATGATATTACTGTCTTCGATATTAAAAAAAACGATATTTCTTACCTTACTGTCAATATTCTGGTCCACGATATTCTTGCAGTCGAAATTCTTGTACCTCGATATTTAAAACTCGATATTATGGTACTCCGAAAATGAAAATAAAAAGTCGATATGCTGTCTGTTCACCGTCAAAAATAGAGGGCCTCATTTACAAAAATTTGGTGCAGGGCAGTGCTGCAAGGCTTCTTGCTGTGCTGCCATGAATCAAAAGAAAAAGGCAGGAATGCGCCATATCTATGAGATACGGTGCATTCCTGTCCTCTTTCACAGTGCTGGCACACAAATGGCTGTCATGCGCGAACACAGGCACCCTTGCACCATGGTGCAAGGGTGCCTGCGGTAAAATTGGGTCTTGTTTGTACAGGAAGGGACACCTTCCCACACAAAACTACCAATGCGTCTGCCCCGGACAGACACACTGTTTTGATGCATTTCCAGATATACGCTATGTTGTAAATATTGGAATGTGTCAAAAACCATGGGCGTTGAGTGGGAACACCCAATGCAATGCCCATGGCACACCTCCCCCGCGTAGTGTGAGGCAACGCAGTGGCTTTCACTGCACTGCTTTACACCATATCTACGAGGTCATGAAAAGCCACGCAGGTTGGCTTTCTGTGGCCTTGTACTCATGGGTAAGAACAGTGCTTAACAGAACATCAGGAAAAGTGATGTTCCGGTGGTGCACTGGGCTTGTGAATAAGCCTCAGAATCTGCACTTGCACTTATATTTTGTCCTGTCAGGAAATTATGGGAGAAGGGCTGGATGTTATTCATTGCTTGTTTGATGATCTTCAACATCAGCATGGTAAGAAAATTAAGAAAACAATATAGGAGTGCTTCACAAAGTCTTTTTGGGCTGTAAACATAATTTTATGGCTCAAAATGACAGCATTTATGCCAGGCACGAATTCATGCCTGATAGGAGTAAACTGCATCATTACCCAGGGGCACTATTCAGGTAGGGGAATCTATGGCTTCATTTACGGTCTTTAAGAAGGTTGCAATTCAATCGATCCATGGATGCGCTGTTTAATTTTGCTAGCAGGCTAAAGTCGTAATCATTTAAACCAATGCTTGATATTTACAAGACTAAGGGCCCCATTAAGATGGCGGGTGACTTCAGTCCGCCCACCACCCTAGCGGTGCTGGGACCGGCCGCCAGTGGTGCGGCGGTCCCGCACCACCAATTAGGATGCAACTGCCACCCTGGCGGTCGCATCCCGCATCTTTAACATTGCGGCGGGTGCTCCTGTAAGCAGCACCCGCCGCAATGCCAAAGAGGCATGTTGTGCATTGCCATGCACAACGCGACAGGCACCGCGCGGTGCCTGCCACCTTGAGAATGGCAATGTAGGGGGGTACCATAGGTACCCCCCAAGTGCAGCCCCCCACCCCCCCAGGGGCCCGCAACGGGCCCCCAAAGCAATTCACACCAGCCCTTCCATGGCGGCATCGCCGCATGGAAAGGCCAGAATCGCCAGGCATCCTAATATGGATGGCGGTGCCTTCCAGGCACCGACACCATATTAGGCCTGAGTTCCACCCGGCCGGCAATCGTGACGATTGCCGACCGGCGGAAAAGCGGCGGACGGACTTTCCGTACGCCGCGGTACCCCCGCCATGGTAATATGGCGGGGGTAAATGTGGTTGTGATGGCGGGCAGATCGCCACCACCGGCCGGGCGGTGGCGATCCGCCCGCCATCATAATCAACCCCCAAATGTTTATCCATTGCCAGTTATAGGTCAGGAATATGGGGATTTGAGGATGATAAAAGCCTTTAAGGTGAAGAGAATAGATTTCTCAGACATTTACTTGCTGTCCCTTTCAGCTGTCTCTGTTATATATATGCCACAAAGAACTGTGGTTGTCTTAGTTGGATGACTTTGTTACATTTTGCCCACAGGATTCTGTGCTGCCAGGATGAGGAGGTGGAGGAAGTGGCCCCTCAGGACTCTTGTGTGCTGTAAAGTGCTCCACAGACACCCACTGCATGGAACGCCATTCTGCTTCAAGGGACTACAGGTCCCAGGATCCTATGCAGCAAGATGAAGTAAGCTGAGGAGGCGGCCACCTCTGGTCTTTTCTGCACTATAAACCACTCCACAAACTCTTGCTGCACTGCATGGCGTTCTGCTTCAAAGGACTATCAGTCTCAGGATCCTTTGCTGCAAGGAGAAGGGGAAAAGAATGTGGGAAACGCAATCGACCCTTGGAGGCTTGGGAAAATGAAATATCAACAGGTAAAAGTGCCTACAAGGGATTCACTTATGCGCACTTAGTCAAACAATTCATGCAGTGATATATCAAGGTTCCAGCCGGTAACCTATGAGTTAAACAATTTCTAATTCAGTTTTCAATTTCTTCCCAAAAGTTCTACAAAAGATACTGATGAAAACGGGTGTGGATTCCTCATAAATCAAATTTATATAACAGAAATATATAGGGAACAACAAAATTATTAAAGCAACACAAAAATGACAGAGGTTTACAAAGAAATTCTGTGCTAGTGATACCTCAGAGTCATTGTTGAAGGCATCTATTCCAAACAAGAATGCATCAACAGAACAGTGAATCTGAACAAAACAAAGAACACTTTCTAAAGAACAATTAATCAATAGGGAAATAGATGAGATTGTCGATGTTTCGGTCTTGTTGGTGTATACATCCATTAGACCAGCTTCAGGATGATGAAGTAGGCTGTTATATGACCCCTGTATTAACGGAATATTCAATCAATATATACATCAATGAAAGTTAAGGCTAAAGAAGAAAGTGACACACCTGTGAACAAAAAGAAAAAGAAAAACAGTGACTTGACCTGTAAGAATTTAATCAAAATTAGCAAAAGAATTAAAACCACACCCTACAGAGAACACTGAGGGGTGAGTACACCAACCCAGGAAAAAGAAGTGGTGAAAAAGAGAGTTAAAATCACAACCTTCAGAAAGCACTGAAGAATGAGACACCGACCAAAAATTTGTGGTGAATACAAGATCAGCGATTAAAAACTTACTTATGACCATTCCATGAGGAATGTCTAACCATGATTGAATATGTAGATGAATAGAATCTTCCTGATCATTTACACAAAAAGGGAAGAAGCTATTGAAAAGCTTGTGGAATTGATAAATTTCCAAACTCTGAGGAAAGAATAGACATAATGGCTTCTCAGTTACTGATCCGACCACTCTAAAATATATCGAAATTGCAGCAACTAGTACAGCGTGTCCTTCATCGAACAACAGGAGACTGAACATCAGTTGCAGTAACATTGCAAAAAAATATTTTTTCGAAAGAACATGGAATAAGGCATTATATCCATGTTGATCAAAGTGGTAGAAGGAAAGTAATCAATCTCCATATCATTGATCCTTCTGAAGCTGCAGAGAGATAATATCTGACATGCAGAGACTAAGGGGCTCATTATGATGGCGGGCGGACATCAGCCCGCCCGCCATCATAACGGTGATGGGACCACCCACCAGACGTGCGGCGGTCCCACCAGCCCAATTAGGATGCGCCCGCCAGTATGGCAGGCGCATCCTGGCCTTTTAACATTGCGGTCGGTGCTGCTGGCTGCAGCACCGTTCGCAATGCCAAAATGCCACGATGTGCATTCCTATGCACAACGTGGCAGGCACCACGCGGTGCCTGCCACCTTGTGCATGGGAATGTAGGAGTGTACCCCCCAAACACACAGAGGGGGCCCGCAACAGGCCCCCAAAGCCAGTCTCCGCCTGTCTTTTTGCGGCGGGATATCCGCCGCAAAAAGACAGGCGGAAGGGCACATCATAATCACTATGGCGGTGCCTGCACGGCACCGCCGCAATGTTACCCTGGTTCTGGGTTCCGCAAGGCGGGTGGAAAAGGACCGTCTTGCAGGACCATGGCGGACAGACTTTCCGTCCGCCTCGGTACCATCATGATTCCCACCGCCATCCTAATTTGGCGGTGGGAATTTTCATTGTGATGGTGGAAGGACCGCCACCACCGTCCCGGCGGTGGCGGTCCTTCTGCCATCATAATGAGCCCCCAAGTTACTAAGTCTCATTATCTAGTGCTTAGCTGGGACAACTAAATTTATAGATACACGTTCGATATTTGTACAGTAACTTGAGCCACAGATATCCGAATGTGTACAACTTCTCTCTCTGAAGATTGCAAAGAACTTCAGTAGTTAATGGATGCTACATAAAATAACCAATTTTAGAAATACCTAGAAAAATATCACTTAGTTTTAGAGAACTTACCAAATTTTAAAGGTTTACTGTGGTAACTTTTAGAATTTGGCTGAAACTTGTGTTCACAGTCAACTAAAACAAAAAGGGTACATTTTGTACAATTACGTTCTGACAGAAATACTTGAATGTTGTTAAAAGTTCAAGGGACAACAACGCTTACCAAGTAAACGACAAAGTGCTACTCCTTTGGTAATCCCATGTCACTGCAGTCGGCATCTGTGGGAGCATATAAATAAAGCTATTTCAGTAACCTAGCCATTCCCGTTGAAACTGGACATTTAAAATGACTGCTTTGCATATGAATGCACAATGACCCATATTTGTCATGCAAGTCAAAAAGGATGCTCTGTTTTCTGTTCATGCCATAGCAAATTATATCGAACATCCCCTTGTATATGTTTGCACATTGTAGGAATTATTAGTGTCTAATCCAATGAGCCGCTGTTGTAATATAACTGAGAATGTTGCCTTTATTGTTTAAACAGCTTGCCCAATGTTAAGGCTTAAATGCAATCGTCAATTAGCCAGCGCTTGTGCTCGCAAATGTTTAGAGAGACAAGACAACAAAAATTAATCTATAAGGTATGTTATCGCAAAAAACTCTGACGAAATTCCAAGCAATGACAACATAGCCGAGAAAGCCATGCGTGCCCCGACTTACCGAAAAAAGCAGAGAGTGAAACTCAACTGACACGCCGCTATCGCTTCAGTCGGCTTCTGTCAGAGTATACAAATGTGACCGCGTTTAAAGATTTCTCTATTGAGGTAAAGGACGGACTAGACGGAAGTTTCGTCTGGGATATTTTCAGAACGGCGGCCATCTTTGAATATGCAATGCATACTCCACAATTACCACTCAATTGAACGATTGAAATAAAAGACGAAAAGAACAAAACCTTTGGTTAAGTTACTTGTAAAATGGCGGGCATCTTAAAATATAGTAAAGATGTTCAAAAACTGCTGTGCGCCTGAACCTGGCATGGTACGCAAGGGTTTGAACCCTTGCAGATATGGAACGCAAGGGTTGAACCTATAAAGGTAGAAAATAGAAGCGTTCTGAGAGATTTAACCTTTTCACATAGGGAACAGTAATATTCGCTACCCTTCAGAAAACATAAAGGGAAACCCTATCTTAATTTTTCATCCGTCATCTAGAAGTTTTAATTCTATGTACATATATTTGCTGTTGTAGATTAAAATGGGCCAAATATATCAGCACAGATGTACTGTGTTGTAGCTGGATAGTTGCCCTTTTACTATTCCGTGTCTGCCTAGTGTGCCGGCAATCGCACCTAAAATAATCTCATGTTCTGTAAGTTATGGAAGCTATGGACAATATGATACGTAAAGCCCTTCCAAAAATGGGTCAGAAACATCATACCATATAAAAGTTTTAGAAAAAGCCAGTGACAGAGTATAGAGGGTGATAGTTTGAGACCGTGAGTCAATTATACGAGACCTTATGCAAAGGGACATATACATGTGATAACAAAATAGTCCTCTCATAACATTTCACATCAATTATGGAAACTGGACTTGATTGACAGAGAGAGTCATGTACATAAACTTCAGTATAATGTCTACAAGACAGAATAGAAAAAAAGGCATGAAAAAACCTATATTGGAGATGTTATAAACATAGTTAATACATGATATCATCAAATATGGACCAACTGCTGATTTAAATTATTAACAGATGTTTTATGCAATTGTATACATTCATACTTGAGTCATTTCAAGAAAGGTGGCTTTTAGCGTCAGAAAGTCAATTAAAACATGTGATACAAAGGGATCTAGGCAAATCAAAAGAACATCTTTATACATTGGTGAAGGTAGACAATCAAAAGGACCATAAAATTAGAGAATACATGCTAAGGAATGCCATTCTGTTGCTGAATTAAGTCCCTTGGCTATATTGTCCGTACAACATATCCATTGGTTTTCTTTCAATGTGAGAACACGGTCAACATTGGTTTGTCTTTTAGATGGTTTGACCACTTCTACCACCCACCGAGACATGTCTTTATCTGAATGATTGGTCCTGGTGTAATGATCGACCAATGGTGCATTTTCTACCCTACATCGAATTCTCAATTGATGCTGAAGTATACGCTTCTTAACTACTTGTGTGGTTTTGCATATATAGTGTAGACCGCATGGGCATTTTATACAATACACTACATTATTTGTGTTGCAGTTTGAAAACTGTTTTAGTGTCACTTTCTGTCCATTGATCGTAAATGACTTGGTGGTCTGTGTTGTGCCACATGCTATACTAATATTACATTTGTAATGTCCCACTATGGGGACTAACTGTTGCATGTTATCCACAGTATTGGTAATGGGGGAAGTATAGGCATGGACCAGGCGATCTTTTAAGTTGGAGCCCCTCTTAAAAGAGAACATAGGTTTATGCTCAAGTCCTGGTAGTCCATTCAAGAGTGTCCAGTGTTTATTAACAATTCTCTTGATGTTATTTGAGTGTGTGCCAAAGGTAGATACACAAACAAGCTGTTGTTGTTTTGGTTTATCTTTGACTTCCAATAACGCCTCACGATTATTATACCATGCACGCTTGAGAGAGTTTTTAAGCAGTTTGGCAGGATAGCCACGTGCTTTTAACTTTTCTTTAAGTTTTTTAGCTTCAGCAAAATATTCTTCCTTACAGAAACTGTCCGAAGGGTAAGCCATTTTTGAGTGCGTATGGATGATGGCTGTTATACTGCAACAGCATATTTCTTGCAGTAGACTTTGTGTACAAGGTGGTATAGAGGAGGTTATCAGGATCTACTTTAATGGTGATGTCTAAAAAGTTCATGCTGTGTGTATCTGACTCAAGTGTGAACTTTAAATGTGGGTTTCTAGAGTTTATCCATTCATGAAACGCTAGAAGTAGGTCCTTATTACCCATCCAAATTATAAACAAATCATCTATGTATCTTAGCCAACGAATGATGTTCAATGAGAAGGGGTTGGTGGCATCATAGATAAACTGTTTCTCGAAAGTTGATACATAGATGTTCGCTATATCAGTGGCATAATCTGCACCCATGGCTACGCCCTCTTGTTGTTTATAGAATGTGTTCTCAAATAGAAAGAAATTCTCACACAGTGAAATTTTGACACGTTCAATAATAAAAGAAGTGGGTACATTGTGTGGTCTTGGTCTTTCATCAAGTAATTGTTCAAGAATCTGTAAAACCTCTTGTTGTGGAATATTTGTATATAGGCTTTCGATATCCATGGATACTAACAGCTCATGAACAGGGTCAAAGGGATGATTCTCAACAATATTTATAACCGCTGTTGTATCTCTAATGTATGTTGTAGATTCCGTTGCAAAAGGACGAATAAAGAAATCGGTGTATTGGGCTAATGGTTTCAAAATCGAGTTACATCCCGACACAATAGGTCTTCCGGGGGGTGTTATTAGATTTGTATGGACCTTAGGTAAAATATATATTACCGGTACCGTAGGGGATTTATTTATGAGAAAGGAAGCCTCCTTCTCACTCAACCACCGTCCTTCATAGCCCTCACGACTTAAAGTAGAGATTTCCTCTGCCAATTTATTTGTTGGATTACTAGACAATTTCTTGTAGTGTTCTTCCACAGAGAGTTGTTTGATTAGTTCTAACCTGTATGCATCTTTATTCCATAGGACTATACTACCCCCCTTGTCCGCTGGCTTAATTATTTTCTCGGGGAGGGTCTGCAGATGTCTCAATGCCTGTTGTTCATTTCTAGACAAATTATATTGAACAAATGTGTTTTTTTTAAAAAGGTTATCTAGTTCAGTCATGATGGCATTTTCAAACGTGACGATCTCTTTGGCAGCCATCTTGTTTGTTGGAAAAAAGGTTGATGGATTGCGGTGACCTGTAATGTCTACTGTAGTGACTGATATATTGTTGGCAAAAATGTTCTTAAGTCTAACAGACCGGAAGAATCTATTTAGTTCCAGTTTAGTTTGGAACAAGTCGTTTCGACAAGTTGGTACAAACGTAAGTCCAGCTGAAAGGACAGAGATTTCTGATTCTGACAGTGTGTGTTGTGACAGATTAAATATGGGGATAGTTTGTTGAGGGTCTACCACTCGTAATACTAGTTCCTCATTTGTCTGAACCACGGTGTATATTGGTTCTGATACCATCCTCGTTTGGCTGCCCATTGCCGCAGAGGTGGCCCTGTCCCTTTCCGGTCCTGTTCTAAAAAAGCCTGACGAGATGTAGATGGCTGCTGGTTGTATTTTTGCCGGTAAGAGTTATCAGTGCTTTGATCACTACCTGTGTCAGAGTTGGTATCAGAAAAGGTGGCTCTTTTGTGAGTGGGCTGATTCGGGCCTTGAGGTAAATAGAAATCTTTATTCAAATAGGGATAAGTTCTTTCCTTACTGTATCTTTTAATGTCTTTTTGTAATTTATCAGTTTTCTTATGCGCGTTAAATTCTTCAAACTCCTTGATTGTCAAAGAGATTTTATCGAGAAGGAGCTTGGAATTTGTGATCCTCGAATCTGTTTTTACCTTTTTTTCCAGATTCTCAATTTCTTTAGAAAGTAACTTGATGTGTTTCAAAGCAGTCTCAATACTAAGAACCATCCATGTGCGTGAGCACTTGTTGGCAGAGTAACTAAATCCCATCTTAAAGTCTTTGTCTTCAGTAAAGATGATGGGGATGTTCCTAATTTGTAATCCCGTAGGGATTATGTTAGCATTGAGGCAGTCCGTTAAAAATTTGGCATGTAATTCTGTACGGACCAATTTCTTTTTGACTCTTTCTAATTGATTGAGATCAGATTCATAAGGAAATTGTGTTATAGGGCCCAGATTCCCTAATAGGGATGGACCAGCAGCAATTTGAAGAATATATTCATCACAATATGATAAATTTTCAGCCTCAGACATTGATATAATGAAGCTTTCTATAAAGGATAATCCAAATCACTTTCGACAAAACCACGTCAAAGAAGTGGCCCACGACAGACAAGTGTCTGTGCAAAATACAGGGAAACAAAGTGGGCAACCCAATCAACCCTTGGAGGCTTGGGAAAATTAAATATCAACCAGTAAAAGTGCCTACAAGGGATTCACTTCTGTGCACTTAGTCAAACAATTCATGCTGTGATATATCAAGGTTCCAGCCGGTAACCTATGAGTTAAACAATTTCCCTAATTCAGTTTTCAATTTCTTCCCAAAAGTTCTACAAAAGATACTGATGAAAACGGGTGTGGATTCTTCATAAATCAAATTTATATAACAGAAATATATAGGGTAAAACAAAATTATTAAAGCAACACAAAAATGACAGAGGTTTACAAAGAAATTCTGTGCTATTGACACCTCAGAGTCATTGTTGTAGGCATCTATTCAAAACAAGAATGCATCAACAGAACAGTGATCTTGAACAAAACAAAGAACACTTTCTAAAGAACAATTAATCAATAAGGAAATGGATGAGATTGTCGACGTTTCAGTCTTGTTGGTGTATGCATCCGTTAGACCATCTTCAGGATGATGAAGTAGGCTGTTCTATGACCCCTGTATTAATGGAATATTCAATCTGGTATCTAGACATGCTGCAGGATATCAAAATAATTCTGGCCTTATATCTAACCTGTCTCAGATATACTAACTTGTGGAGGTGGAAGTGCATTTTGAACAGGGAGTTGTGCACATCCCCGAGCAGCTGGCAGTTAATGATTTTGATGAAATCTCTATCCCAGTTATAAAATCTGCAAAAGAAGGGGGGCCAAGTGTCCACCAGATAATGGAGATATCCATACCTCAAATGTCAGTACCTATTAGGGATCGGAGTGTACAATCGGGCACTTTATCCACAAACAGAAAAAGTCAGTTGATACATATATTGTCACTGAATGAAGCCAGTCTGCAGTTTAAGTTAAATGACCCCGGCTGGAGGGATTTATAGGTGGATTCAAAGTATGTATTTTTCAGGTGACCTAGGTGCTCAGGCCCTTACATAGATCATGCTTTCTAAACTAGTGCAGAAGCTTCCTCTTCTAAAGTTAACAGACTGTTTTGGAAGACTGACAATTTGGATAAAAATTTCTCTCAGATGTAAGATTCAACACCTAGAAAATAATTCCTTAGATCTGCTGTGACTTTTGATACTCTGAAGGACCGCCCATCAATTATATTATTGAATATTTTCAATTGCAGTGTCACTTTTACAAAGAATCCTTCACATTGCATATTCCTGATTGATTTTTAGAGGGGGATATGTCTGATGCTGGGGGTTGTTCTAGCTGGAGACTTTAATGTTACCTATGAACCCTTACCAAATCTGGGCTCCTTTTTTGAGCAGGAAGATGAGGAGTGGGGTTTTTCTGCCGTAGAAACTATGGGGCATATTTACAAGGAAATGTCGGAGTGTGTAGCTGTGCCAAATTTGGCAGCACCGCGCTCCAACATTTCCAAAATGCAGGGATGTGCCGTATTTACAACAATACAGCACACCCCTATGTTTTACTAGCATTGGCTCCCTTTTTCCTGGTTTTCGAGATTGCAGAGCAGTTACCGAGCAGTTACCGCAGCATAGCGCGCAGCAAGGAGGCGAGGAACCGCCGAGATCAGGAGCATCGTGCACTGACCACCTCCACGCCCGCTTCCGCCCAGCTCGGCTTGGCTGGATCACTCGGCCCGGCCCGGTCCGGTACCCCCACTCAGCGCCTGCTTGGCACCCGCTGGCCTCCTCAACCTGTTCAGCTCTCGTGGCTCACGGCGGGCTGCATGGCGGGCAGCACGGCAGGCTACAGCCACAGCTCTATGAGCCGCCCTTCGGCTATCGAGACCCCGACAGTAACCGGAGTGCTGGTCCCGGCAAGCGGCTGAGCTGCAGTGATGAGGAACGAGGGGGATTGAGTGTCTGTAATTGGGTTTCAGTGACAGCGGTGTTCCAGTCCAGGTTTTTCGCACACCTATCCGGCTCGCAGCTCAGTGAAGCCGCTCAGCACCGGTTCAGTGCAGGTGCAAGGCAGCGTGAGGGGAAGGCTGCTCCCAGCGGACCCGCTGATTCCTGCTCCCTACCACGGGGTGTATCAAGGGGTAAAAACTACATCAGCCACAATTGCCGCTACGGCCGCCGCTATCGCCATTAGCCGCTACGTGTCTACGCGGCTGACTTGGCCTCGGATCTTGGCGCTTCAAGGACAGCGAGGCAGCAGGCACCCTGCCCAATTCAACCCAGCAAGGAGGAGTGTAAGGTAGGCTTGGGCAAGCTCACCCATCAGCAGGGAGGTGTGCAAGGTTGGCCTGGCAAGCCCTTGCAAGCGTGGCCGCCATTAGCGGGCGGCCGGTAAGTGAGTGCCCTCGGCTCGGAATCTCGGAGGTGGCCTGGTTACCCTGGTGTACGTTGAAAACGGGCATCGTATCGGGTGACTAGGGGGACCTGGAGATTTGAGCCCTGAGAATCGCTCACAGCTGCCTGGAGACTGAGAGGAGGCGACATAAAAAGCGCCCGAAAAGAGCCTAAGGGCTGCAGATAGACAGCAAAACTGTAAGCAGGTGGGCATAAAGGCATGAAGGCAAGGAAGAGGCTGTAGGTGGCAGGGTGAGACAGTGCATCCGCAGCCGCAGAGCAGAGCGTGGCTGGGAGTCTACTAGCATTGGCGCTAAACTTAGCTGCCTATCGCAAATACAGGCACCCTTGCACTATAGTGCAAGGGTGCCTGCGTTGCAGGGAATGATTGTTTATGTGCAGGGAGGTGTCCCTTCCTTCACATAAATGATCAATAATGGCGATTTGTTACTTCTATGTGTGCTGCAGAATGCAGCACACATAGAAGTAGCAAATCGTCACTATTCAATCATTGTTTATGAGCAGGAAGGAACACCTTCCTGAACATAAACAATCATTAATGCAGTTTTGCTCTTTCTATGTGTGCTGCAGAATGCAGCACACACAGAAAAAGCAAAAGTGAGGAGAAATAAACATATGTCTCCTTGTTGTGCCTTTCTAACACCTGCTATTGCATGGCATTCATTTTTACTGCTGCCTCAGATTTACACATCCTTGTAAATATGGGGCAGCGTTGGAACACTCACAGCAGCACCCATTGCATTCCCCTTTCACGCAAAGCGATGTGTGTAAAGGGGCCTTATTTACAAGGCAGCGTTAAGTGAGTCAAAGTAGCTTAGCACCGCTTTGTAAACATAGAGAAGGACATAGCACCACTAGATCGTCACTAAAAGTGACGATCTGGTGGCGCTATCCCCTTGTAAAAAAATACCTACATCTGTAGTGAAGTGGACTGCTGTTGCTATTCAGTTAACAGCTCTGACTTTGGCAAGGAAGCTTAGGGCATGTAAGGGATGTGGTGCCGCTTATTACCTGGGGCATAAACATTTAAGCGATGTAGTACCAGAGTAAAATAGATTATATCATGTTAAATTTACTCTTTTGGTTTGCCCTTAAAGATATGGGGCCCAATGCACAAAGGTAAACTGAGATGAAAGTCTAACTTTATGACTTTTGGTATTCACAAAGGGCATTTACGAGTTGTAAAGATAGACTTTTGTCTCAGTTAAACTTAAGTTTTGGTTTTAAGTCTGACTGAGACCAAAACTGAGACAAAAGTCTAACTTTACTACTTGTAAATGCCCTTTGTGAATACCGAAAGTCGTCAAGTTAGACTTTCATCTCAATTTACCTTTCTGATTTGATCCCATGGTATTTACAGAAAGATCTGATAGTGGCCATCATGCCATTTTGGTAACTTTAACTGGGATTTAGGAACACAAATCCATTATGTACAGCATAGAAACAATGTTTACCATTAATTACAAATAATCATAGAGGTGTGAAATAGCCCCTTACAGTGAAAAATCTAAAAATGTTATTGGAAATATACGGATGTGTACTTGGCGTCCTGGAAATATATGGATGTGTATTGGGTGTCCTGGTACAGTTTGAAAATGCCCCTTGTAAAAAAATAGCTATCAGAGATATTCACCTTCCCTTTTTGCAACACTGAAGGGTTCCTTTCAGTATGGCTTTTGTCCACCTAAACAGCCAAAAATCAACGTTCCTTGTATAAGAAGAAAATGCAGAAAAGCCAAAGTACATTTTGCATTGGCAATCAGTATTTGTGATAAAGAGGTAATCAGAAAATTGAGAAAAGCTTAGAAATGTATACACGCACATTCCCACAGGGTGTGAGATGACTCAAATTAGTAGGACATGCTTTAAGCCCTGCAGAGAAATTACAATGAATCCTTCTGGCATATTGTAGCACACAATTATACGTCCTCCTACAAGGAAAGAACGACCTCACTCAGCACTCAAATAGCGGCGGTTGTCGCATATCAATGTTCATTAAACTTAAAACAAATTCAGTTGGAGTTCAATCATCACTTCAATGATGCGTTTAATGATTCGTAATTCATTATATGTTCATATGATACTCCTCATATCCATATTTCCAATAGTAAATGCGTCAAAATGCGTCAATCAATCAGGTAACATAAATTCCCCAATGCATTTCGGGCCTGGGGCCCTTTGTCAGGGGGTATATTCCTAAAGAAAAATGAAAGTGTCACAATATAAACTCGAATCCAAGAGCTCACAAAATGCAAGATATACAATATATTCAATGAAAGTGCCATGAGAAAATTAAATGACTGTGTAGTGATATCATAACATAATCAACCGACAAATCATAACATATGACTGGTGACTTTCAACAGTGCAACCATGCTCAATAAACACGTAATCCAGTAAATGCGAAAAAGAGAAAATATACGAGCAACTAAGAGGGAAAACAAAGATCCAATAAGATACATCACAAGGAAACAAAAGAAATACATCCGTGCTCGGTGAACAAGTACTCTTTGAACACGTAAATAAAAACCGAAAAAAAACGTGTGAACTGTAATCAAAAGCGGAGTCTGTGAAAAATGCAAAGCAAGGAAACAAGCCGTAAAGGCGCTCCAAGATATACCCGTGCTCGGTGAACTAATATTCATTAAACAAGTGAATTTAAAACTTAAAAAAACGTGTGAAGTAATATCAAAAACAGAATCTATGAAAAATGTAAAGCAAAGAAACAAGCCGTGAATATGCTCAGACATAAGTGCGTGGTAACCCGAAACGAAAACGTCACAGTATCCAACATGCAGGGTGTCGATAGTCAAAGAGACGGTATGTCAAAACGTGTGCTCATACCTGTTACCGAAAGTTAGCAGCGTTTGCAGTTAAACAAGATCCTCCCAGTGTCTCCAAAATCCCGGAAGAAATACTGTGTAACCCGGAAGTGAACGAAGCTGAAAGCGTGAATACCGAAGAAATTCAACGAGTACTTGTTCACCGAGCACGGATGTATTTCTTTTGTTTCCTTGTGATGTATCTTATTGGATCTTTGTTTTCCCTCTTAGTTGCTCGTATATTTTCTCTTTTTCGCATTTACTGGATTACGTGTTTATTGAGCATGGTTGCACTGTTGAAAGTCACCAGTCATATGTTATGATTTGTGGGTTGATTATGTTATGATATCACTACACAGTCATTTAATTTTCTCATGTCATTTTCATTGAATATATTGTATATCTTGCATTTTGTGAGCTCTTGGATTCGAGTTTATATTGTGACACTTTCATTTTTCTTTAGGAATATACCCCCTGACGAAGGGCTCCAGGCCCGAAATGCATTGGGGAATTTATGTTACCTGATTGATTGACGCATTTTGACGCATTTACTATTGGAAATATGGATATGAGGAGTATCATATGAACATATAATGAATTACTGAATCATTAAACGCATCATTGAAGTGATGATTGAACTCCAACTGAATTTGTTTTAAGTTTAATGAACATTGATATGCGACAACCGCCGCTATTTGAGTGCTGAGTGAGGTCGTTCTTTCCTTGTAGGAGGACGTATAATTGTACATTATCCTCACACCTTCATGATCAGCAGGTGATTCTCACTAGCACCTAAGAAGATTACCAGATTAATTTGACTACAGCATCAAAATAAAAAGGAGTGCAACCGTAACTCACATATCTTTAGGATATTGTAGCACACAGCATTATAAACTCCATCAGCCAGAATCATTTCACTATTTCACCTGATGTTTGGGAAGTGCGTTTTACTTCTCTACTTAGACCCAAACAGCAATTTATTTAATGCGATTTGGGAAAAATATAAACCTTTTCACTGATTCAAAACATAACAGTATTAATAAGAACAATTTAACAGGTGAGTCAGTGTTCTCGCTCTAAGGGCCAGATGTAACAAGCTATTTTGCGTTCTCAAACGGTGCAAATCGCAAAATTCAGCCGTTTGCGAACACAAAATGGCCTCATCCAATGTATGAAAGCTTTCGCAATCGCAAAATAGGTAATTTCAAAAAATGCGAATTCCAAATTTGTGAATCCCAATTTAGCGAATCCCAAATTGCGAATTCGCAATTTGCGACTCTCAAATTGCGAATTCGCAATTTGGCACTCTTAATTGCGAATTCGCAATTTGGGAATCGCAAGCTAATGTATGAAACATTCGCAATTTGTGAATGACCCAAAAATCGCAATTTTGCACGTGCAAATTACCACCATCTCAAGTCACGTGGTAACCAGGTGCAAACTATTTAAACAGGCCCAGAGGGACTCAGAATCTTTCACAATGGCGCTGTATGTGATAGCGAGGAGGATGCGGATTGAAGCAGCAGCACAGAGAGGGAGGATGAGACAGGAACGACTTTACAGAGTGCGCATAACCCTGTTTCAGCAGACAGAGGAAGAAATCCATGACAAATATAGACTAGACTCAGCAACAATTCTAGACCAGATAGCTGACCTACATCCAATACTGGAGCCTCAGGCCCGCAGGACCGAAACCATTCCCACACATGTGCAGGTCCTGTGTTCACTGCACCTACTAGCATCAGGGAGCTACCAGGGGGTGATAGCTGCAGCAGGAGGGGTGTCCCAAAAGTGTGTTTCACGCTTCCTGAATGCTTTCTTGGATGCAATGGTACAGAGGATACACCATTACATCAGATTCCCCACTACACAACAGGTTTTGCAGCAGACCAAATTGGATTACTACCAGATAGCACAATTTCCACATGTAATTGGGTGCATTGATGGGACACATGTAGCCATCTGTCCCCCCTCAGATAATGAGTATGTGTTTAGGAACAGGAAATCCTTTCATTCACTCAACATCCAGGTCATATGTAATGCCTCACACATAATAACTGACATAGTGGGCAAATATCCTGGTAGTACGCACGATTCATTCATATTCAGACACAGTGGAATATACACACGTCTTAGTGGGGGTGAATTTGGCTAAGGAAACCTGCTAGGTAAATGCATGTTACTCACTCTGATAGACTCCTTAGATCTGTAGAAATAGGACAGTGATTAACCTATTGTCTTTCATCCTGTAGGTGACAGTGCATATGCTGTGCGCTCCTTCATACTCACACCATACCTCAATCCTGCAACTCAGAGTGAAAGGAAATACAATGCTGCCCACAAGTCGACGCACAATGTCATAGAGCGGACGTTCGGCCTACTGAAGAGTAGGTTCCGCTGTCTACACAAAAGTGGAGGTGCACTGCAGTATAGGCCAGAGATCTGTTGCAAAATTGTGGCCACTTGTACCATGCTGTACAATCTAGCAACAACCAATAGCATACCATTGGAACTCACAGATTCAGAGTCTGATGAAGAGGATGAACCACGTCCACCTCACAGAGCAGCAGGTGTTGTAGGTGCAGCAGATGGCAGACACAGACATGATGAAATAACATGCAACTATTTCTAGGTGAGTAATGATGAGAAAAAGCACCTCATGACTGTTGATCAACTGTATTTTTATTCACCTTAACATCAGGTAAACTGTGTGCAAACAGTCATCAACTCCTTACTTGTGTGTGGCTTTTGTAGGTCAACATGGCATATATACAGACCATGCACAACATTCAGCACTTTTCATCATATGCCATGGGTTACCTCAACCATTTGCATGCCTCGGTCACACCACTGACTACTTCTTACGGCCACACACAGCACTAGAGCAGTCAATGTTTACACTGGCCTCCCTTGATAAGGCATTGGATGCTGTACCTTGCCTTGCACTCTGCGGTCTGGGCTCAGTCACTGGTGGAGTAATGCTGCTGAGGCTGGAGGCCTCCTCACTGTCCCGTGCACCCAGTATACCTGTCCCAGCTATAGTGGCTGTCTGTATCTGTTCAACAGCAGTGGTGACCTGCACCAATCCCCTGGCAACATCATGACTGCAGTGAGCCATTTCCACCTGCCTGGACACAGTGCGTCTGGACAGGACAGCTGTGGCATTGCACAGACGGTTAACTGCCTTTGTGTAACCATCCAAACGGCAAATAGGTGGTGCTTTTTGCGATGTTTGGAGGCATGCTCCCTCTGCATGGTGGTCCAGAGCTCTTTAATCGCTGCTGTCATGTCCCTTAGACTTTCTGCATTTGCCCTATGGCCCTCTGCCACTGTGTTGTTCTTCTCCCTGATGCCGTCCTTAATGTCAGTCATGTTGTGATTCAGACACACCAGCTGCCTTTGCATTGACCACATGCTTTTTAATTGCAGCCGCTGCACCTTCATCATAGTGCCCTCCAGCTCAGCAAAGACAGAGGATTCCTCTCCTTCCTCAGCGGCACCGTGTGCTCTTTGCTCTGCGTCTCCTGCGATAGGTGTTGCTACGCTGCACGGGAGACTGATCACTTTGACGCTGTGCCTGCTCATCTGGCCTTGACTGTGGCTCATCTTGGATGTCTTCCCCTTCTACCTCCAACTCCTGTAGTGGAGCCACAGTGTACCTGCGTGGTCTTGGTGCAGGTGTTGGTGGTGTTGTGGTGTCTGACTCTTCTTCCCCTGCCTGTTCCTGGATCTCAGCTGGCTCATCTATTGGTGTGTCTTCACCCTGTGGTGCAGGTTCATCTGTGAATATACCAAAACTACATATTGTGTGTCCTGCTTTCTGTTATTTGGAAATGAAATGTACTTGAGTTGGTATACCTAAATGGTGTGTTTTAATTGGTTATTTACTGGTGTGTCTCAACTGCGGGTATGTTTCTCAGTATCATTGCTTTACTATCTTATGTGTCAGACTGCATCTCCCATGATGCATTGCTGGGTGGTAACAAAATTGTGGACTGGAGTGGCAATCTAACTTTTTCATTAAGTCATTTGTAAGTGGGGTGTTTTGTGAGTAATGGGGCAGGGGTATTTTAGCATGCATCCTACCTTGGCTGGTGTTGGTTGTGGCTGAGCTGTCGGTGTCTGCTATGCCACTGATGGATTCAGGCTGTAGGGTGGACTCCACCAAGTCCTCAAGGGGTGTGGATGCCTGCTGTGTTGATGGTCCTCCACCAGTCTTCTTGGTGTCCGCAAGCCTGCTTGCCACCTTCTCTTTTGCCCTTGAGCGCAAGTCGTACCAGCACTTGTGTAGATCTACTATGGAGCGCTGTGTGACCCCTATGGCATTTACTTTGGTTGGATGTCCAGCCAGATCTTCCTCTTCTCTGACTCGGGGATGTGTAGGGATTTTGTTCCAAACAGTTCCTCAATGAGGAACTCCAATTCTTTTTCACTAAACTTTTGCTTTCTCTTGCATCCTGCAGCCTCCTTTGCCATCTCCTGTGAAGCCATGATGTGTATTTGTGCCTGTCTCTGCACTCCTGATGTTCTCCTGAGTGGTGTGCTCCTGCTCTCAGCCTCTTACACAGCCTCAGGGACTCAGAAACAGCATAGGGAGACACACTTCCTGCTTGTGATGTCATCAAACTGCATCGGAATAACAGATTCGCTATTTTGCGATTTTTTTATTTTGCGAATTCACTATATCCGAATCGCTAATTGGGAATCTGTAATTGTGAATGCGAATATTACCGAATCACAATTGTTTTGCGTTTTTTTTTCCTGCATTGCATTTTGCAATTCCCAAATAGCGATTTGGTAAACATCGCTATTTGGGAATCGCTAAATGCTTTTTTGATACATCTGGCCCTAAGCATCTAGCGCCGCTGGTGCGATACTTTTAATGTAGGAAAAAGTGACGTACCTGCTGCACAAGGGGCTTATAAATAAGCCCCAGTGAATGCAAATATGACTATAAAATCTGGGAAAGCATCGGACTCAGACAACATTTGTGGCGAACCTACTGTCGGGACCCTCTGCATAAATTTTTTTTCAAACACTATAATGATTCGTGCCAAAGAGCAGAATCACTGAAGGTAGCCGTGACTGTCCCTATCTGTAAAAAATGGAACAGAAATAACTCGGTAAACTTCGAGCCGATGAGTCTTTTGGACAATTTGCCAAAAAATAAAGAATTGCACGCAAGTGGCAAATGCTCAAAAAGCTTCATATTCGATGGAAGAACAGCATATCCTAATTGATAGGCAGGCTGGGTTTAGGGCTTGGATTAGCACTATAGACCACGTGTTCCACTTTGCTAACTTGCATTGGAAGTATGTTGATTTAGCGAGCGGCGCTTGATTTTAATTTAATTCCCAAAGCGACTTTATGGAAGGTTTTTCACTCCCTTGGTGTCCCTGAATCTTTGCTGTTGGTTATTATCCGACTGCATAGTGATAACCATACCCAAGTCAGGTTGGGGTGGGGGAAAATAGGGAACTATTAAATCACATGTGTTTTACGAGGAGTCTGGCAGAGGTGCATCCCCACGCCCACTTTGTTCTCTCTTTATGTAAATAGTATTTTTAATTTTTTAGACAATTGTATTAATGACTCACCCAAATTCGTAGGTAGTAAACTTCTAGCATTGCTGTATGCTGATGACACCATTTTGATTTCTAAAACCCCCATGGGACTGAGGGGCATATTAGCAAGACCGGCGATAAAATTATCGCCGTTTTAGCGGCAGGAAACTGCCGCTAAAACGGCGATAATGGGCTTGCTAATATGCGTTATAGAATCTCAATAGAAGCCCAGGTTAGATGTGCAGGACATCTAACCTGGGCTTCTATTGGAATTCCATAACGCATATTAGCAAGCCCATTATCGCCGTTTTAGCAGCAGTTTCCTGCCGCTAAAACGGCGATAATTTTAACGTGGGTCTTGCTAATATGCCCCTGAATTCTCTGCTAAAGGAATTTATTGCCTTTTGTAACTAACGTGGGTTAGAAATGAGTTTAGGGAAAACAAAATATATGACATTTAATCCCCACAAAACATTGCATGATACCTTTTAAATTAAAGGACTGCCATTAGAAAGGGTCAAAATATGTGAATTTTTGGACTTCAAACTATCCGACATGCTCTCATGGACATTGCGAATTACTAAAATCACATACTTTTGCAGCATGGAACATCAGCTTTATTGAAAAAGTTTAAAATGACAGTGAGTTGGTCAGTTTCACCTCTCTTACAAATTATCTTGCCAACGTTTAGGAGGAGCACTATATGGCTCAGAGATTTGTGCTAGTGATAATGTTGCCCCTCTTATGCGTGCAGAAAAATGCATTTATAAGATACTGCTTTAACTTGCCCGAAAGTGCATAAAAGCTTCCATTGTATTTAGATTTGGGTTTGAACTCATAGGGGCATATTAGCAAGACCCACGTTAAAATTATCGCCGTTTTAGCGGCAGAAAACTGCCGCTAAAACGGCGATAATGGGCTTGCTAATATGCGTTATGGGATTCCAATAGAAGCCCAGGTTAGATGTGCAGGACATCTAACCTGGGCTTCTATTGAATTCTATAGCGCATATTACCAAGCTCATTATCGCCGTTTTAGCGGCAGTTTCCTGCCGCTAAAACGGCGATAATTTTAACGTGGGTCTTGCTAATATGCCCCTTAGATTTTATGGCATCTGATACAGCCTGTATAATCCCCTTGGTTACGTAATGTGAAATTATGGTTATGCCGTTTGTTTCTGAGTGATATGTAGGCATGCCCTGATAAGATTGTACTGGGTGCCATTAAAGTACTTAGGAGTAAAGTTTAGTCCTTTGTCATGAGGAAATGGATTTGTGAATCAAGGGAAGGAGATTGATTGCTTTTTAAACTTCAAATGCATTCCAAAATTTGAAACCTTTATGTACAATATCGTGCCGAAACTTGCTAAAAACCTTTATATTAAGTTCAGGATGGGTAGTTTACCGCTAAATAATGTTGTCAGCAAATGGTGCTCAACAGCTTCCCCAACTAAGGATCGCCCTGCCTGAAAGTCCACATATGAAAGAGAGGATCATCTCTAGTTTTTTTGCCCAGTTTACTCGTATCTCTGGAAGCGTTCGATCGCTCCTGTATGTCAGACTTTGGGAACTAGACATTATAGTGAACCACTGCACAATTTTAAATCAGATACTGATGAACCTTTAGTCTTTGGACTTGCTAGAGTTTTACAGCATACCTGGATTGTAAGAAATTATTTGATTAATGATGTAGCAAAATGTGAATGACACTGGAAAAACAGTTTAATCTGATATTTATTTTAATTATTTTATATTTATGATATGAATGGTTGTAATATTGTGATGTACTATGGGATTAATTTATGAAGTAGACATTTAGCATTGATTGATGTTATTAAACTATGCCAATTTTATTATGAATACCTTATTGGTCTATGGGGAAGTAATTTTGGACTGTCTGACCTTAGACAGCGCTTTCAAATTTCATTGGCTTAAATATGTTAAAACTGTATGTATTGGTCTTGGCATGTTAGACATATTGTTCGATTCAAGGTCGATTTTGAAGCTTGACAAGGCTTGGTTTAAGGCAGCATTTCTTAAAAACGTTTGCCATGCCCTAAGGAAAGACAAAATGCTGTTAAAGCCAACGGCTTGATCATATGCACTTTTAAAGACAGACCCTACAGTTGAGCCCTATCTTTCCTTTGTAACAACAGCCCGGCACAGATTTCTCCTTATACATTTTAAATAAGGTTGTGTCCAATTTCCTATCAGTTTCCCCAACGGTTGGACCTGCTGGATCAGCTCCCCGCTTGTCCTTGTGATCAAGTATCAACCTAAACCACAATACATTGTGTATTGTTTTACAAGTTTTTTATGACTGTTGAGAAACGTTATTTGGTCCCCCTGCTCATCTTGGTGTATTTTGCACTTTGCAGACCAGCTATGTTATATCTCCACATTAGATTAAATATATTTCTATGGTCAAAATTTTAAACGGTGCAGTCAAACAAAGAGTCATTGAGACAACATATTAAGTTTGACCAATCAATCAATGTCTGTTTGGAGCAACATTTTTTGAATGTTTCATTTAACTTTCAAGATGTGTTAAACAGGTGCATCACTACATTTTTATGTATATATTTACGTATTTACTAAATCTTTTCTTCTATGACATTTATTGGCCGTATAAATATATTTTAATTGATTGATAATGTAATATTTAATTTTTCTTTGCTGAAGTCTCATCTGTCTCCTATAGCGAATATACAACTTGTCTAGCATTTGCCTATACACTGTCTTTAATATTTATATGCAGATCCCTATCCAGTAAAACTGAAGGCAGCACACTTAAGACTATAAACAAAATGGTACAAAGACAATCTATAGGTTAATCATAGTAACATTCAGGGTAAGTCTGGTAACAGGTAATCCTTCAGAAGAACTTTAAACAAAGATGATGAAGTAACAGTTGTTACTGAAACCAGAAGGACCAATAACTCAAGAGACTACAAATGGGATGAGATGTGGATAAAGGAGTGTAAGAAATTGGGTTATTGATTGAGTGGGGTGGAAGCCTCACTAAGGCAGCAACCACAATCCTTGTCAGGGTGAATCACAAAATTCACCAAATTAACCTGTGCTTAGCCCTCTGATAGCTAGGCACAAATCAGCCAGGCTTAACTTAGAGGCAAAGTGTTTATGCAGCAAACAGCAATAAAGTTAAAAAACACCACACGAAATTCTGAAGCCAATTTCGAAAAATAGAATACATTTTAATAAAATGATACATGAACAACATAAATCGTATCAGTTGAACCGGAGATATTTGATTTAAAGTTTTAAGTAGATATTGCTCCTAAAAGCACAAAAGTGCTACTTGCAGTCATCAGATTGTGTTAGACTGGGGAAAAGTCACAAGTTCAGGCCAACTGCAATGAAGTAATTGCTGGATATAGGGACCAGGTAAGACCCACTGAAAAAGTTACCTTTTCAAAGTCCAGACCAATAAGTTCTGTTCACATTGGAGGAGGCCGCAAGGAGCAGGGAGATCATTACAGATGGCTGTCAGTGTAGCGTAAAGAGTAGGCCGGTCGTGCAGGAGTCATTGGCTGTCATTGCAGGAGCTTCACGTTGTAGGTCATCGCAGACTGTCATTGTGGAAGCCGAAATGCAGTTCTTGCTTTGCTGGTCATCGCTGGTGGTCGCTTTAGCTTTATCAGAGCCTTGTGCTGGTGGTCATTGCAGGTGGCAGAGTCTGGATACGGAGGGGCCCTTTCATGGTCCAGAAGAACTTAAAACATCAGGATTTCACCTTTCGTCACAAGAGGAACTCAACTTATGCCAGTTAATGGTCCAGGACCTGGGTAGGCACCTCTTGGGGATCAGTAGCTCACTCCAGCAGAGGCCAACAGGGCTCAGCCAGTCCCAGTTGTAGATCCAGGCAGGACCAGTGAAGCAGGTCAGCTGGGCAGTTGCAAAGGGGTCTCTGGAGCCCGTTATGTTCCTGTATCTCAGACAGGAGTTCAGACAACTGACCCTTGGAGTCACTCAATTTAGCCCGGTATGAAGGGAGCAGGTCCAGTCTTCCTTCTCAGAGAGCAAGCTAGTCCTCAAACAGCATAGCAGTACTCTGGTAGCAGCAGGGCAGTCCTCTAGGGGACAATGCAGTCCTACTTCTGTAATGTCCACAGATCAATTACTGTACTGAAGAGTGGCTCTTGAGGTCCAATATTTATACCTGCTGCCAACCTTTGAAGGGGGAGGGTTCCCTAAACTACCCCCACATCTGCTTCAGGAAAATTCTTCCCTTAACTTGCAAAGATCCAAGAAGTCTGAGGTGACAAAAGACTGGTGTCAGGTCCCTTTGTGTGTGCTGGAGGCAAACCCTTTGAACTGTAAGTGGGGCAAGGTACAGCTCTTCCCACAGCCATTCTGAGAGGATGGCCCAGCCTGCCCACAACTAGTCCCCTTTGTGTCACTGTATGGGAGAAATACACAAACCTCTAGCAGCAGAACCACTCACAGTCATGTGACTCAGGGCACCAGCAGAAAGCACAAACGGTTAGGACAAGGAAATGACAACTTTCTATAAGTGGCATTTTCAGAATTGTGGCTTGAACTCTGACTTTGCCTTCAAAGAGAATTTTAAATTACCATTCATTCGAGTGTAAACATCCCGTTTCTATATGTTCCCAATCTAAAGTTATCACTTATTGAATGCAATAACATAACCCAGTGTTTAGCTAGGCCTTACAACAATGAAAAACAACTTTATGATTTTTTCACTGCTAGAACATGTAAAACCTAAACCTATGTGCCCTACATTTTAAATAAAACCTGCCCCATGAGCCTTTGGGGCCTACCTTAGGTGTGACTTATATGTATTAAAAATGAAAGCATAGGCCTGGCAAAAGGTTAATTTTGTGAAGTCGAAAGGGCAGTTTAAAATTGCACTAAAGGCTGGAATGGCAGGCCTGAGACATGTTTTAAAAGGGTACTTCAGTGGGTGGCACAGTGAGTGCTGCAGTCCCACTAGTAGTATTTAAATTACAGCAACTAGGGTACAGTTCAGTGACACAATATCATGGTAAACAATATAATTGACAAAAACTTTGTGTGAAAAATGTGATTTACCACAATATCATGCTCCTATACCTACAATGGAAATGACAAAAAAATCTGAAAATATGATGGACAGTAATATAGTCCAAAAACATACAAAATGTTTGTTTTTCTAATATATGTACAATCTAAAGTAGTAAATGTTAAATATTATAGTAAGTCAAATGGATATGATGTAAAACAAAAAAATTAAACTAATTGTACACTACTATATATAAATATATATTTATATACATGTATGTGTGTGTCTGAAATTATATATATATATATATATATATAAACAAAAGTGACTATAAAGCACTATACAGGGACATGGTTGGTTATAAGTCCATGTCATTGGTGAGCAGAACATCCCTGACAGGTATCTTTCTAGAACATAAGTCAGAATCCAGACCTGAAGCATATTGGGATTTTATTGCGAGACCCCCTGATAGGAAACTATATCATCAATTCAGAGTGGGCACCCTTCCCATAAAATCTTTTATGTCAAAATGGAATAATGTTTTAGGTACTAAATGCCCTATGTGCTTAACAATGGAAGAGTCAATAGCTCATGTATTGTTTGTGTGCCCTGCATATAAGGGCCCTCGACATAAATGGCTTAAGCCGATCTGTTTAAACCTTGGCACAAGATCATACCAAACAGCTCTGCGTGTTTTAAAAACAGACACACGTGAAGATATTGCTACAGCCATGGCGAAATTTCTAGGCTGGACATGGGCTCTTAGAAGAACCAGTTTGGTGGTTACGGTAGTTATTACTCCTCACTAATTAACTTTTAAATATTTAGAGTGGTCTACCCTCTGTGTACTGTATTCTTTTAGAAATTTCGTTTTATAAGCGTTGATTTAAAAATTCTCCTTTTTAATAACCATTTTTATCATCATCATATGGTCTTATTTCTCTTATAAAGAATTGCATATTTTCAATGGGAAATCCCTTTATAAAGATTCTTAAAGGGAATTTTAAACTGTAATGAGTATTATTTTCTTACGGTATTTTTTTATGATATTTTATGAAATTATGATATTGTATGTTGTATTGTGTCTTTTATGATTGGAAAATATCGAATAAAGACTAATTGCTTGCTTGCTTGATATATATATATATATATATATATATATATATATATATATATATATATATATCACTTTAAAAACCATAGGTTTTAGGGACAGTTATAGTTAGTTGGACATTTCACTCGTACAAAACCCGTGAAATTCCCCGTTATAGTTAGTTCAGCTAACTATAACTCGCGCCCCGCAATGCACTGCTGATGACGTCACATATTACATCACTCATGACATGGTCAGTGACATCACTGATGACATCACTGATGACATCTCAAATGACATCACTGATGACATCATCCAGTGACTGTGTGTTTCTGTAAAGTTTAAATATTTTTAATATATATAGGAAAAGACGTATTGAAGAGTGAGTGGGTGTGTAAGTGTCTGTATGGATGATTTAGTAGGTGCGTGACTGACTCTATAAGTGAGTGATTTAACGTATCTTACTGAATGCATGGGTTAGTGACTAAACTGGGTGAATGTCTGTATCCATCTGTCTGTTGCTGTGTAAGTGGCTGCATGGGTTTGTGAATAGCTACATGAGTGTCTATATGAGTTATTGATTGGTTGTCTGAGTATCTGTATGGGTGCCTGAGTGTTTGTGTGGGTGGGGTGTGTGCGACTCTGTGCATAGATGTGTGAGTGGGTGATTCACTGGGTGGATGGTTTCAAGAGTGCATCTGTGATAGACTGTATGGGTGGGTAAGTGTGTGTAAGAGTGTGTTAGTGAGTGAATGTATGTCCCAGTGGTACATGTGTGAGTAACTACATATGTGAAAGCCAGTATATATGTGTGTTGGAGTATATAAATAGCTATAAGCTGAGAGTGAGTGATTGTGATAGTGGCTGTATGGATGAGTGTGTGCTTGTATCAGTGATTGTATAAGAGCGTAACAATGTGCTAGTATTTGTATGATTAAGTGAGCTGGTGTGTGTATAACTGTATAGGTGAGTAAATGGCAGTGTGTTTAATTATTTGCATGACTGACTAGGTGTGTGAGTACCTCTATGGATGAGTGGCGGTGTTTGAGTGTCTATATAGGAGTAAGAGTGCATATGATAGTCCTGTACTGAGTGACCATAAGTATGAGTGACTGTACGGGTGAGTGAGTGGATGTGTGTGTGTAGACCTAAGAATCAGTGAGTGGGTATGTAGTTATTGGTGTTGGAGTGTCTATAGTTTTGCGAATGGCAGTCTGTAATTTAGATTGGGTGTATCAAAGGTTATATTAGGGTGTGAGGAGCTGCATCAGATTATCACGTGGATGATGTCATCAGTGATGTAATTTGAGATGTCATCAGTGATGTCATCAGTGATGTCACTGACCATGTCATGAGTGATGTAATATGTGACGTCATCAGCAGTGCATTGCGGGGGCGCGAGTTATAGTTAGCTGAACTAACTATAACAGGGGAATTTCACGGGTTTTGTACGAGTGAAATGTCCAACTAACTATAACTGTCCCTAAAACCTATGGTTTTTAAAGTGAATTTCAAAGGTTTTTTAAATGCTAATTTGTAACTATAACATATCTGAAACCTATGGTTTTTTCAGTGAATTTCAAAGGTTTTTTAAATGCTAATTTGTAACTATAACTGTCCCTAAAACCTATGGTTTTTTCAGTGAATTTCAAAGGTTTTTTAAATGCTAATTTCTAACTATAACGTGTCTGAAACCTATGGTTTTTTCAGTGAATTTCAAAGGTTTTTTAAATGCTAATTTGTAACTATAACGTGCCTGAAACCTACGGTTTTTTCGGTGAATTTCAAAGGTTTTTTAAATGTATTAATTTTTATATTATTTTTTTCATACTGATTTACTACATTTTTAGAAACAATTTCTTTTACATATTTTATTTTTTAAATTACATTGTAATTACATTATACATTACATTACAAAAATACTTTCTCAGAATGAATTACTTTAGTTTAAATACTTAGCACATAGGCAATAGACTTTTAAGTACAGTAGTTACAGTTGTTGCAATGGGCAACACATTTTCAAACACAATGCAACATTCAGCTCAATGTGAATTTCTAGTTAAATGCAATTAGTTACTTTATGGATTACTTTTTCTAACCACAGGACTGGATCCTAGATTCAGTCCTGGGACATCTCCTGTAAACAGTTGAGTAAAAGCGTTTTGGTTACAGTCGTGATTTTTAAGGAATATTATTGTATTTTAAAAGTTGATACTTAGAAACTTTTCCTCATAGAATCACCAATGTTATCCTATGTAAGGAAATTGACTTAGCAGGTAAAAACTGTTATCGTTACTTTTTCTTACTCAGTGTTGGATCCTGGATCCAGCACTGGTGCATCTCCTGTAAACAGTTGAAAAAATGCGTTTAAGTCATACAGGCGATTTTTAAGAAATATTTGTAGTTTGTGAAAATCGACACTTTGAAACTTTTCTGCTGAAAACCAGACAATGGATTCCTATGGAAGAAAAGATAAGTTACTAGTAAGTACGGTTAAAATTACTTTTCAGGGTCAGTGCTTGGCTAAAAGATGCAGCACTGGGTTCTCTCCTGATAACAGGTGAGTAAATCGGAATTCGTATTTCGGCTGATTTTAGAGGAATATTTGTATGTTTCAAAAATCAACACTTAGAAACTTTTTCAGCAAAAAGCAGGCAATGATATCCTATGGAAGGAAATTCAAGTTACTGGTAAGTACGGTTAAATTTACTTTTGAGGATCAGTACTGGGCTGAAAGATGCAGCACTGAGGTCTCTCCTGATAACAGGTGAGTAAATCGGAATTCGTATTTCGGCTGATTTTAGAGGAATATTTTAAAGTTCCAAAACTCCACACTTAGAAGAATTTCCAAGTGAAACCAGTCAATGTTAGCCTATGGAAGGAAATTCAAGTTACTGGTAAGTACGGTTAAAATTACTTTTCAGGACCAGTACTGGGCTGAAAGATACAGCACTGAGGTCTCTCCTTATAATAGGTGAGTAAATCGGAATTCGTATTTCGGCTGATTTTAGAGGAATATTTGTATGTTTCAAAAATCAACACTTAGAAACTTTTTCAGCAAAAAGCAGGCAATTATATCCTATGGAAGGAAATTCAAGTTACTGGTAAGTACGGTTAAAATTACTTTTGAGGATCAGTACTGGGCTGAAAGATGCAGCACTGAGGTCTCTCCTGATAACAGGTGAGTAAATCGGAATTCGTATTTCGGCTGATTTTAGAGGAATATTTTAAAGTTCCAAAACTCCACACTTAGAAGAATTTCCAAGTGAAACCAGTCAATGTTAGCCTATGGAAGGAAATTCAAGTTACTGGTAAGTACGGTTAAAATTACTTTTCAGGATTAGTACTGGGCTGAAAGATGCAGCACTGAGGTCTCTCCTGATAACAGGTGAGTAAATCAGAATTCGTATTTCGGCTGATTTTAGAGGAATATTTGCACAATGGTGAAGGGAGGGGGTGGGGCCTGAGGTGACATCTGTGCAAACGCGCCCCGTGGCGCGTTTTAAGTAGGGGGATTAAGTCCCCTTGAATCATGAGGGTCCCTACGGGCCAACTAGCCCACCAGGAACCTCCAGTATGCGCCAGGGGGCTGCGTTGCAGAGACATGTACAGAGGCCACACCCCTTTTTACACCTCTCTGCAACGCACTCTGTGGCGCTTTCTGGACGTACCTGTTGGGCTAGTTGGACCCCAGGGACCCTCAGGATTGAAGGGGATTTGATTCCCCACCTTAAAACGCGCCACGGGGCCTGTTTGCACACATGTCACCTGAAGCCCCGCCCCTTCCCTTCACCACTGTGCAAACGCGCCCGTGGCGCGTTTTAAGTCGGGGATTAACTCCCTTGAATCCTGAGGGTCCCTGGGGTGCAACTAGCCCACCATATACCTCCAAAAGCGCCACAGAGCTGCGTTGCAGAGAGGTGTAAAAGGGGCGTGGCCTCTGTACACCTCTCTGCAAGGCAGCACCCTGGCGCATACTGGAGGTTCCTGGTGGGCTAGTTGGCCCCAGGGACCCCTAGTATTCAAGGGGAATTGTTCTCTCTGCAAACGCGCCAGGGGCGCGTTTGCAGAGTGGTGAAGGAAGGGGGCGGGGCCTGCGGGCCCGATTGTTTTTTTTTTTTTCCCCCTTGAAGAGGGGCTGTGTGGCCCCCCTTCCTTATTCCTATTTTTAGGCCCTGGGGACCCCATCCCCAGGGCCTTACCCCTTATTTTTTAATTAAAATTAAAAAAAAAAAACGGGAAGGGGCCGCGTGGCCTCCCTTCCCTGGGCCTGTATTGGCCCCGGGGACCCCATCCCCCAGGGTATGGCCTCTTTTTTTTATTTGGAGGGGGCTGCGTGGCCCCCTCCTCAGGCCATTTAAGGCCCCGGGGACCCCATCCCCGGGGCCGGCCTTGCACTTTTTTTTTTTTTATACTTTTTTTACCTTTGGGGAGGGGGCTGCGTGGCCCCCTCCGTGGCCACTTATGGCCCCGGGACCCCATCCCCCGGGGCCTGGCCTCTCGTTGGGGACTGTGGGGGTCCCCAAACCCCCACAGTCCCGCCGGCTCCCCGTGTCCTACGGGAGCCGGCATTGCTTTACACATGGGGAGCAGCTAACATGCTGCTCCCCATGTGGAAAGCAATGTGCTTTGGATATTGGAAGAGAGAGCAGGTTTCCTGCTCTCTCTTCCAATATCCAAAGCAAGTTTGCAATGACAGGACGGGAGCCGCGAGGCTCCCGTCCTGTCATTGCAAACAGCAGTGTCCCGGGGTAGGCACCCCGGGACACTGCAGGAGCCAGCCCTGGGGGTGGCGGTCCCCAGGGCCACCACAGGCTCCAGGAGGGGGCGCGCGGCCCCCTCCCTACATTTTGAAAGCCCCGGGAGGTGGTGGTCCCCGGGGCTTGGGGTCCAAAACGGACCCCCATTGTAATTTTTCTTAGTGCCCCGGGAAGTGGTGGTCCCCGGGGCATGTGGGGGATGGAGCCCCCCACACAGGTTTTACAAAATAAAAAGAAGCCCCGGGAGGTGGCGGTCCCGGGGCTGCGGGAGGGCTCAGAGCCCTCCCGCACCACTACATAAAGCCCGGGGGGTGGTGGTCCCCGGGGCTTGGGGCCCTAGAGGCCCCCACACATAAATTAACCCCCCCCAGCATGCCCCCGGGACTTGGCCCACCCGGGGCAAGTAACATCGAGCGCGGAGACAGCGCTTCGATTTTTCGGCAGGATTCGCGCACCCTTAGCGCATCCTGCCGATTTTAAAAAAAAAATATTTTTTTGCCCAGGGGGTCCTTGTGGGACCCCTGAGCAAACCTAGGGGGTCAGGGTGTTTCTACCCTGCCCCCTTTGTGCGCTTTGCGCACTTGTTTCTGTCCCTCGGTTCTACCGAGGGACAAAATGGCTGCCAACATTTCCTGAATCGGAATGTTGACAGCCAGCTGACAGCCAATTAACATGCAGCTCGTGATCGGGACGGTGCGCGCAGGGTGCGCTGAGGGTACGCGGACCCTACTCGGCCATAGATATCACTATCTTTTTACTTTTGATTTTCTCAGCAACTACTGAACGGATTTACACCATTTAACAAAAGGGTTCTTTCTGAACCAAGAACTACCTCTTTGCCAAATTTGGTGTAATTCCGTTCAGCAGTTCGGGCTGTAGCCGTGTCTAAAGTTTCCTATGGAAAATTGCATGGGGAAAACGCGTTTTGGGACCCCCTTTTTCTCGGCCCCGCTTGACGAATCCCCCGAGACTTTCAGGGTAGGAGCAAACCGGAGCGGGCCATAAAGTTTGAAAATTTTGCGAAGATACGTCAACCGGCAAGAGAGTTATTTCAAATAGAATGTCGCGGATTTCCTATGGATAATAGGTTGTAACTAAAACTATCTACTGGCGACCGCCAGTAGATAATATATATATATATATTATCTACTGGCGGTAATATATATATATATTATCTACTGGCGGTCGCCAGTAGATAGTTATAGTTACAACCTATTATCCATAGGAAATCCGCGACATTCTATTTGAAATAACTCTCTTGCCGGTTGACGTATCTTCGCAAAATTTTCAAACTTTATGGCCCGCTCCGGTCCGCTCCTACCCTGAAAGTCTCGGGGGATTCGTCAGCGGGGGCCGAGAAAAAGGGGGTCCCAAAACGCATTTTCCCCATGCAATTTTCCATAGGAAACTTTAGACACGGCTACAGCCTCGAACTGCTGAACGGAATTACACCAAATTTGGCAAAGAGGTAGTTCTTGGTTCAGAAAGAACCCTTTTGTTAAATGGTGTAAATCCGCTCAGTAGTTGCTGAGAAAATCAAAGTAAAAAGATAGTGATATCTAGGGCCGTGGATCCTCCCGAGCACGAGCTTTATGTTAATTGGCTGTCAACACTCCAAACCAGGAAGTGTTGGCAGTTATTTTGTCCCTCGGTAGAACCGAGGGACAGAAACAAGTGCGCAAAGCGCACAAAGGGGGCAGGGTAGAAACACCCTGACCCCCTAGGTCTGCTCAGGGGTCCCACAAGGACCCCTGGGCAAAATTTTTTTAAATCGGCAGGATGCGCTCAGGGAGCGCGAACCCTGCCGAAAAAAAAATCGAAGCGCGGTCTCCCGCGCTTCGATAGCTAATTGGCCCCGGGTGGGCCAAGTCCCGGGGGCATGCTGGGGGGGTTAATTTTATGTGTGGGGGCCTCTAAGGGCCCCCAAGCCCCGGGGACCACCACCCCCCGGGCCTTATGTAGTAATGGTGCGGGAGGGCTCTGAGCCCTCCCGCAGCCCCGGGGACCACCACCTCCGCGGGGCTTCTTTTTTAAATTAAAACCTGTGTGGGGGGCTCCAGCCCCACACGCCCCGGGGACCACCACCTCCCCGGGGCACTAAGAAAATTAAAATGGGGGTCCGTTTTGGATCCCCAAGCCCCGGGGACCACCACCTCCCGGGGCTTTCAAAATGTAGGGAGGGGGCCGCGCGGCCCCCTCCTGGAGCCCTTGATGGCCCTGGGGACCGCCACCCCCAGGGCCGGCTCCTGCAGTGTCCCGGGTGCCTACCCCGGGACACTGCTGTTTGCAATGACAGGACGGGAGCCTCGCGGCTCCCGTCCTGTCATTGCAAACTGCTTTGGATATTGAAGAGAGAGCAGGAAACCTGCTCTCTCTTCCAATATCCAAAGCCGATTGCTTTTCCACATGGGGAGCTGCATCTTAGCAGCTCCCCATGTGTAAAGCAATGCCGGCTCCCGTAGGACACGGGGAGCCGGGCGGGACTGTGGGGGGCTTGGGGACCCCCCACAGTCCCCAACCAGAGGCCAGGCCCCGGGGGATGGGGTCCCCGGGGCAAGTAGTGGCCCGGGAGGGGGCCACGCAGCCCCCCTCCAAATAAAAAAAGAGGCCATGCCCCGGGGATGGGGTCCCGGGGCCAATACAGGCCCAGGGAAGGGGGCCACGCGGCCCCCTTCCCGTTTTTTTTTTATTTTAATAAAAAAAGGGGTAAGGCCCTGGGGGATGGGGTCCCCAGGGCCTAAAAATAGGAAAAAGGAAGGGGGGCCACACAGCCCCCCTTCAGGGAAAAAAACAACAAAAAACGATCGGGCCCGTAGGCCCCGCCCCTTCCTTCACCACTTGCAAACGCGCCCCTGGCGCGTTTGCAGAGGGGGAACGAATTCCCCTTGAATACTGGGGGTCCCTGGGGGCCAACTAGCCCACCAGGAACCTCCAGTATGCGCCAGGGGCTGCCTTGCAGAGAGGTGTACAGAGGCCACGCCCCTTTTACACCTCTCTGCAACGCAGCTCTTTGGCACTTTTTGGAGGTATATGGTGGGCTAGTTGCACCCCAGGGACCCTCAGGATTCAAGGGGAGTTAATCCCCCGACTTAAAACGCGCCACGGGGCGCGTTTGCACAGTGGTGAAGGGAGGGGCGGGGCTTCAGGTGACATGTGTGCAAACAGGCCCCGTGGCGCGTTTTAAGATGGGGAATTAAATCCTCTTCAAACCTGAGGGTCTCTGGGGCCAACTAGCCCAACAGGTACGTCCAGAAAGTGCCACAGAGCTGCGTTGCAGAGAGGTGTAAAAAGGGGTGTGGCCTCTGTACATGTCTCTGCAACGCAGCCCCTGGCGCATACTGGAGGTTCCTGGTGGGCTAGTTGGCCCGTAGGGACCCTCATGATTCAAGGGGTCTTAAACCCCCAACTTAAAACGCGCCACGGGGCGCGTTTGCACAGATGTCACCTCAGGCCCCGCCCTCCCTTCACCATTGTGCAAATATTCCTCTAAAATCAGCCGAAATACGAATTCTGATTTACTCACCTGTTATCAGGAGAGACCTCAGTGCTGCATCTTTCAGCCCAGTACTGGTCCTGAAAAGTAATTTTAACCGTACTTACCGGTAACTTGAATTTCCTTCATAGGCTAACATTGACTGGTTTCACTTGGAAATTCTTCTAAGTGTGGAGTTTTGGAACTTTAAAATATTCCTCTAAAATCAGCCGAAATACGAATTCCGATTTACTCACCTGTTATCAGGAGAGACCTCAGTGCTGCATCTTTCAGCCCAGTACTGATCCTCAAAAGTAATTTTAACCGTACTTACCAGTAACTTGAATTTCCTTCCATAGGATATCATTGCCTGCTTTTTGCTGAAAAGTTTCAAAGTGTTGATTTTTGAAACATACAAATATTCCTCTAAAATCAGCCGAAATCCGAATTCTGATTTACTCACCTGTTATCAGGAGAGACCTCTGTGCTGCATCTTTCAGCCCAGTACTGGTCCTGAAAAGTAATTTTAACCGTACTTACCGGTAACTTGAATTTCCTTCATAGGCTAACATTGACTGGTTTCACTTGGAAATTCTTCTAAGTGTGGAGTTTTGGAACTTTAAAATATTCCTCTAAAATCAGCCGAAATACGAATTCGATTTACTCACCTGTTATCAGGAGAGACCTCAGTGCTGCATCTTTCAGCCCAGTACTGATCCTCAAAAGTAATTTTAACCGTACTTACCGGCAACTTGAATTTCCTTCATAGGCTAACATTGACTGGTTTCACTTGGAAATTCTTCTAAGTGTGGAGTTTTGGAACTTTAAAATATTCCTCTAAAATCAGCCGAAATACGAATTCCGATTTACTCACCTGTTATCAGGAGAGACCTCAGTGCTGCATCTTTCAGCCCAGTACTGATCCTGAAAAGTAATTTTAACCGTACTTACCAGTAACTTGAATTTCCTTCCATAGGATATCATTGTCTGGTTTTCAGCAGAAAAGTTTCAAAGTGTCGATTTTCACAAACTACAAATATTCCTAAAAAATCGCCTGTATGACTTAAACGCATTCTTTCAACTGTTTACAGGAGATGCACCAGTGCTGGATCCAGGATCCAACACTGAGTAAGAAAAAGTAACGATAACAGTTTTTAACTTCTAAGTGAATTTCCTTCCATAGGATAACATTGGTGATTCTATGAGAAAAAGTTTCTAAGTGTGAACTTTTAAAGTACAATAATATTCCTTAAAAATCACGACTGTAACCAAAACGCTTTTACTCAACTGTTTACAGGAGATGTCCCAGGACTGAATCTAGGATCCAGTAATGTGGTTAGAAAAGTAATCCATAAAGTAACTAATTGCATTTAACTAGAAATTCACATTGAACTGAATGTTGCATTGTGTTTGAAAATGTGTTGCCCATTGCAACAACTGTAACTACTGTACTTAAAAGTCTATTGCCTATGTGCAAAGTAATTAAACTAAAGTAATTCATTCTGAGAAAGTATTTTTTGTAATGTAATGTATAATGTAATTACAATGTAATTTAAAAAATGAAATATGTAAAAAAAAATTGTTTCTAAAAAATTTGGAAATCAGTATGAAAAAAATTTATATAACAATTAATACATTTAAAAATTGTCATTTACAAAACCTTTGAAATTCACTGAAAAAACTGTAGGTTTCAGACATGTTATAGTTACAAATTAGCATTTAAAAAACCTTTGAAATTCACTGAAAAAACCATAGGTTTCAGGGACGTTATAGTTATAAATTAGCATTTAAAAAACCTTTGAAATTCACTGAAAAAACCATAGGTTTTAGGGACAGTTATAGTTAGTTGGACATTGCACTCGTACAAAACCCGTGAAATTCCCCCGTTATAGTTAGTCCAGCTAACTATAACTCGCGCCCCGCAATGCACTGCTGATGACGTCACATATTACATCACTCATGACATGGTCAGTGACATCACTGATGACATCACTGATGACATCTCAAATGACATCACTGATGACATCATCCACGTGATAATCTGATGCACCTCCTCACACCCTAATATAACCTTTGATACACCCACTCTAAATTACAGACTGCCATTCGCAAAACCATAGACACTCCAACACCAATAACTACATACCCACTCACTGATTCTTAGGTCTACGCACACATCCACTCACTCATCCGTACAGTCACTCATACTTACGGTCACTCAGTACAGGACTATCATATGCACTCATACTCCTATATAGACACTCAAACACCGCCACTCATCCATAGAGGTACTCACACACCTAGTCAGTCATGCAAATAATTAAACACACTACCATTTACTCACCTATACAGTTATACACACACCAGCTCACTTACTCATACAAATAGTAGCACATTCTTACGCTCTTATACAATCACTGATACAAGCACACACTCATCCATACAGCCACTATCACAATCACTCACTCTCGCTTATAGCTATTTATATACTCCAACACACATATATACTGCCTTTCACATATGTAGTTACTCACACATGTACCACTGGGACATACATTCACTCACTAACACACTCTTACACACACTTACCCACCCATACAGTCTATCACAGTTGCACTCTTGAAACCATCCACCCAGTGAATCACCCACTCACACATCTATGCACAGAGTTGCACACACCCCTCCCACACAAACACTCAGGCACCCATACAGATACTCAGACAAGCATTCAATAACTCATATAGACACTCATGTAGCTATTCACAAACACATGCAGCCACTTACACAGCAACAGACAGACGGATACAGACATTCACCCAGTATAGTCACTAACCCATGCATTCAGTAAGATACGTTAAATCACTCACTTATAGAGTCAGTCACGCACCTACTAAATCATCCATACAGAAACTTACACACCCACTCATTCTTCAATACGTCTTTTCCTATATATATTAAAAATATTTAAACTTTACAGAAACACACAGTCACTGGATGATGTCATCAGTGATGTCATCAGTGATGTCATTTGAGATGTCATCAGTGATGTCATCAGTGATGTCACTGACCATGTCATGAGTGATGTAATATGTGACGTCATCAGCAGTGCACTGCGGGCGCGAGTTATAGTTAGCTGGACTAACTATAACGGGGGAATTTCACGGGTTTTGTACGAGTGCAATGTCCAACTAACTATAACTGTCCCTAAAACCTATGGTTTTTTCAGTGAATTTCAAAGGTTTTTTAAATGCTAATTTGTAACTATAACGTCCCTGAAACCTATGGTTTTTTCAGTGAATATATATATATATATATATATATATTATCTACTGGCGGTCGCCAGTAGATAGTTATAGTTAGGACTTAGGGGCCGATTCCGATCTCGGCCGGAAGCGCACCGAATACGATTTGTCCGGAAAAAATACGAGCCGAACGCGGTTTCCCCGACCGATTCGTACAGTCGTCCGTGTGAGCAAGTACGATGCGATTGAACGCGAAATCGCCAACCGACTCGTTTCCGGGTCCGAACCGCTCCGTCCAACTCGTTCGCACTCGATTCGTACCGCGCAATGGAGACGTTTTATGACCGAGCCAGTACGATGCACGATCCGGACAGCCGGATCGAGTCGGAGCCTCCGACACGAAAAAGCTCTCGGAAGCAGACTTCGGGGGTCCGTGCCGGACCCCCCTTCACCCGTAGCCGTACGAGTAGGACACAGGGGGGACCCATGGGTCCCCCTTATACATGCGTGTATGGTGCGGATGGCACCAAGGCGTACCCACTACAGGGGGCCCCCTTGTGTGCAACGTACCCATTGAGTCAATGGGAGCTCATGTACACGTCGTACGACCGGCTCCCATTGACTTCAATGAGAGTCCGACCAAACCGAGTCCGGCAGCATACGGCCGCATCGTACTCGCTCTGCAGGGGTCCGACTTGGTCGGAAAACAATCCAGATCCGGATCGGTCGGAGTGCTTTCCTACCGTGGTCGGAATCGGCCCCCTAGTGTCCATAGGAAAAGCGTTTTTTGTTTTCCCAATAACTTTGGCGTCCGTTGACGAATCTTCGCGAAAGTTTCAAAACTTATGGCCCGCTCCGGTCAGCTCCTATCCTGGAAGTTTTGGGGTGATTTGTCTAGCGGGGGCCGAGAAAAAAGGGGGGTCCCAAAACGTGTTTTCCCTATGTTATTTTCCATAGGAAACTTTAGACACAGCTACAGCCCGAACTGCTGAACGGAATTACACCAAATTTGGCAAAAAGGTAGCCCTTGGTTCAGAAAGAGACCTTTTTGTTAAATGGTGTAAATCCATTCAGTAGTTCCTGAGATATTAAAAAAATAAAAAGTTATATATATATATATATGTGTATATATTATCTTCTGGCGGTCGCCAGTAGATAGTTATAGTTAGGACCTATTTTCCATAGGAAATGCGCAACATTCTATTTGAAATAACTTGGCGCCGATTGACGAATCTTTGTGGACCCCTCCGGTCCGCTCCTATCTTGAAAGTCTCGGGGTGATTCGTCAAGCGGGGGCCGAGAAAAAAGAGGGGTCCCAAAACGTGTTTTCCCCATGCAATTTTCCATAGGAACCTTTCATCGCAGCTACAGCCCGAACTGCTGAACGGAATTACACCAAATTTGGCAAAAAGGTAGCCTTGGTTCAGAGTCGTGCCTTTTGCTTAAATGGTGTAGAACCGAGGCACAAGAAAAGACAAAAACAAGGGTGCAAAACGCAAAAAGGGGGCAGAGTAGAAACACCCTGACCCCCTAGGCCTGCTCAGGGGGTCCTACAAGGACCACCCGGGCCCCAAAACATTTTTTTTTTTTAAATCGGCAAAAACGCGCTGGGTCCAGCCGATAAAAAAAAAAAACGAAGCGCGGTCTCCCGCGCTTCGTTGTTAATTGGCCCCCGGGTGGGCCAAGTCCCGGGGGCATGCGGGGTTTATCAAATTTATGTATGGGGGGCCTCTAAGGCCCCCCCAAGCCCCGGGGACCGCCACCCCCCGGGGCTTCAAAAAAAAAATGGTGCGGGAGGGCTCTTGGCCCTCCCACAGCCCCGGGGACCGCCACCCCCCGGGGCTTCTTTTTTTGTGTGAAATTACCTGTGTGGGGGGCTCCAGCCCCCACACGCCCGGGACCGCCACCTCCCGGGGCACTAACACTGTAAAGTGGGGGTCCGTTTGGACCTCCGAAGCCCCGGGGACCACCACCTCCCCGGGCTTTCAACATGTTGGGAGGGGGGCCGCGCGGACCCCTCCTGGAGCCTGTGATGGCCCTGGGTACCACCACCCCCCAGGGCCGGCTCCTGCAGTGTCCCGGGGTGCCTACCCCCGGGACACTGCTGTTTGCTACGACAGCGCGATACAAAAGGGGATGATGGACGGTACGCTTGAGCCAATCAAACACTCACCCCCAGTCAACTGATCTGGGTTTAATCCATCATCATTCTTTAGCTCACTCCACCACCCCAGTTCAGACATGGCCATATGCAAATCAGTCTGACCCTGTGCCTCATGGGAACAGTCCAGCCCGAACTGCCAAGCCATGTCTTCCCTGGACCGGAAACAAGCATCCTAGGACCGGTTTCTGGCATTCCAGCCGTCATCAGCCAGGCTTGCTTGAATCCAGTGGCAAAGTGAGCAAGGGACCCACGTCTGGGCATACCCCGCCAACTTAGGGCGAACAAAGCGATACAAAGGGGATGATGGACGGAACGTTTGAGCCAATCAAACACTCACCCCCAGTCAACTGATCTGGGTTTAATCCATCATCATTCTTTAGCTCACTCCACCACCCCAGTTCAGACATAGCCATATGCAAATTAGTCTGACCCTGTGCCTCATGGGAACAGTCCAGCCCGAACTGCCAAGCCATGTCTTCCCTGGACCGTAAACAAGCATCCTAGGACCGGTTTCTGGCAGTTCGGGCTGGACTGTTCCCATGAGGCACAGGGTCAGACTGATTTGCATATGGCCATGTCTGAACTGGGGTGGTGGAGTGAGCTAAAGAATGATGATGGATTAAACCCAGATCAGTTAACTGGGGGTGAGTGTTTGATTGGCTCAAATGTTCCGTCCATCATCCCCTTTTGTATCGCTTGTTCGCCCTAAGTTGGCGGGGGTATGCCCAGACGTGGGTCCCTTGCTCACTTTGCCACTGGATTCAAGCAAGCCTGGCTGATGACGGCTGGAATGCCAGAAACCGGTCCTAGGATGCTTGTTTCCGGTCCAGGGAAGACATGGCTTGGCAGTTCGGGCTGGACTGTTCCCATGAGGCACAGGGTCAGACTGATTTGCATATGGCCATGTCTGAACTGGGGTGGTGGAGTGAGCTAAAGAATGATGATGGATTAAACCCAGATCAGTTGACTGGGGGTGAGTGTTTGATTGGCTCAAACGTTCCGTCCATCATCCCCTTTTGTATCGGTTTGCTATGACAGGGCGGGAGCCTCGCGGCTCCCGTCCTGTTATAGCAAACTTGCTTTGAATTTTGGAAGAGAGAGCAGGGAAACCTGCTCTCTCTTCCAAAATTCAAAGCAAATTGCTTTTCCACACGGGGAGCTGCATCTTAGCAGCTCCCCTCTTGTGGAAAAGCAATGCCGGCTCCCGAGGGACGCGGGGAGCCGGCGGGACCGTGGGGGGATTGGGGACCACCCCACAGTCCCCAACGGAGAGGGCCAGCCCCGGGGGATGGGGTCCCCTGGGCAAGTAGCGGCCCCCCTTACCCAAATTAAAAATTTTTTTTAAAAAAAGGCCGCCCCGGGGGATGGGGTCCCCGGGGCCGAAGGAGGCCTGTGGAGGGGGGCAACGCAGCCCCCCTCCATCAAAAAACAAAAATGTGGCAATGACCCTTGGGATGGGGTCCCCGGGCCGAGATTGGCCACGGGAGGGGGGCCCACGCGGTCCCCTTCCCATTCCATTTTTTAAAAAAATAAATAAAAGGGGGTCAGGCCCTGGGGGATGGGGTCCCCAGGGCCCAAAATAATTAAAAAGAAGGGGGGCCACACAGCCCCATTTTAAAAATAAAATAAATAAATAAAAAGACCGGCATCGCGCTGGAGGCCACGCCCCCTCCTTGGCAGCACTCTGTAAACGCGCCCCCTGGCGCGTTTGCAGAGGGGTAACGAATTCCCCTTGAATACTGGGGGTCCCTGGGGGCCAACTAGCCCACCAGGAATCTCCAGTATGCACCAGGGGGCTGCGTTGCAGAGAGGTGTACAGAGGCCACGCCCCTTTTTACACCTCTCTGCAACGCAGCTCTGTGGCGCTTTTTGGAGGTACATGGTGGGCTAGTTGGACTCCAGGGACCCTCAGGATTCAAGGGGACTTAATCCCCCAACTTAAAACGCACCATGGGGCGCGTTTGCACAGTGGTGAAGGGAGGGGGGGGCTTCAGGTGACATGTGTGCAAACAGGCCCCGTGGCGCGTTTTAGGATGGGGAATTAAATCCCCTTCAATCCTGAGGGTCCCTGGGGGCCAACTAGCCCACCAGGTACATCCAGAAAGCGCCACAGAGCTGTGTTGCAGAGAGGTGTAAAAAGGGGCGTGGCCTGTGAACACCTCTCTGCAACGCAGCTCCCTGGCGCATACTGGAGGTACAGGGTGGGCTAGTGTGACCCCAGGGACTCTCATGATTCAAGGGGACTTAATCCCTCAACTTAAAATGCGCCACAGGGCGCGTTTGCACAGTGGTGAAGGGAGGGGGCGGGGCTTGAGGTGACATGTGTGCAAACAGGCCCCGTGGCGTGTTTTAAGTTGGTGGATTAAGTCCCCTTCAATCCTGAGGGTCCCTGGAGTCCAACTAGCCCACCAGGTACCTTCAGTAAGCACAACAGAGTTGCGTTGCAGAGAGGTGAAAAAAGGTGCGTGGCCTCGGAACGCCTCTCTGCAACTCAGCTCTGTGGTCCTAACTGTAGGTACCTGGGGGCTAGTTGGGCCCCAGGGACACTCAGGATTCAAGGGGACTTAATCCCACAACTTAAAACGTGCCACGGGGCGCGTTTGCACACATGTCACCTCAGGCCCCCCCTTCACCACTGTGCAAACGCGCCCTGTAGCGCATTTGAAGAGGTAGTTTTAATCCCCCTGCACTATTATGTACTAGGGACTTACAGAGGAGGTCATGCTAATCACAGGGGTACCCCAACGCATAGTGTTCCCTAGTGTATGTAGGTGTTTTCACTGTATTCTAAGTGTGTTTTAGCATAGCACTGGCTCTGGTTAGTCAGAGTCAGTTACCACCAGTACACTTCGGAAAAAGTTGTGGGCACAGGATGATTTTGGAACAAGGCCTCTTTCTGCTCCTCTGTTGGTTCTTTCTGCACATCTTTTGCTTCTTCCTGCACTTTTCTTCGTCTTTGTGGACTTCTGTTGGTTCTTTCTGCATTTCTTTTGCTTCTTTCTGTGCATTTTTTCTTCTTTCTTCACATGTCCTACCTCTGTAGGCATAGTTAGAAACTAGCATTTAAAAACCTTTGAAATTCACTTAAAAAACCATAGGTTTCAGCCACGTTATAGTTAGAATTTATTGCAGCAAAATGTGAAACATGGAAATTGCAATGTGATTACCAAGTTTAACATGCTATACTAAACTGGAACACACCACCAGAAATAACTCTGCAATTTTATTTTATTTATTTATAAAGTTTTATATAGCGCGAACATGACCCACGAGGGTATCAGAGCGCTTTACAATACACTGTTTTTAAACATTAGATGATTGGGGTAATATACATACATTCGATATTCGACCTTCATTACAAAAGAGGTAGACAGTGGTATATGGATAGCATAGGTCGCTAATAGTCATCAAAGAGTTAAAGTCTTAGGATGTGAATTTGTTCATGAGAAGCATTTTTACTTCTTTTTTGAAGGCGGTAAAGGAAGAGATTCTGCGTACATCTGGAGGTAAGGAGTTCCAAATTTTCGGTGCAATACCTGAGAATACTCTGCAACCAGTTCTCTTTTTGTGAAAGGATTGTGGTTTCAGTAGTAGTGAACTCGCACTTCGCGATTGTCTGCATCCTCCTGACCACTCTAGCTTTTGTGCTAAGTAACTGGGGGTATTGCTATGCAGGGCTTTATGGGTCATTCAGGCGATCTTTAGTTGTATTCTTGCCTCGTAGGGTAGCCAGTTCAGAACTTTCAAGGTCGGAGAAATGTGGTTATTTCTTTTAGTTCCAGAGACCAGTCTGGCTGCAGCGTTAAGAGATGCCCTCAGCGGGGCCAGCTTGTATTTGGGAAGACCGCATAGCGTGGTGCTTCCATAGTCCAATCTTGGTAACACTAGGGCTTGTACCGCCATTTTTAAGTCGGTCTGTGGGAGGAAGGGTTTAAGTTTCCTTAGGATACTCATCTGATGATTAGCTCCCTTGGTGGCATTATTGATTTGCGCCTGCATATTTAAGTGTTTGTCAAGGGTGATTCCCAAGCATTTCGTGGAGTCAATGATGTGGGGAGCGCAGTCAAAGGAAGTTAGATGCTTCAGCCATAAGTCTATCTTAGGTGTGATTGGTGTGATTGGGGGGGAGATGAGGAGGAATTCCGTTTTTTTGGTGTTAAGCTTGAGGTGGTTGCCAGTGAGCAAACTTTGAGTAATAAGTAGAATAGCGTTGAGGGAGATGAAGTCATCTGGAGAGGAGATTTTCATATACAGTTGTGTGTCATCCGCATACAGGTGATATAGAATGTTCGCAGAGTTCAGCGGGTTTGCCAGGGGTTCCATGAGTAGATTAAAAAGAATGGTTGATAGTGCTGAGCCCTGTGGAACCCCTAGGGTGACCATGGAGGGTTGAGAAAGTGATTGCTTCATCTTGATTCTTTGGGTTCTGTTATTTAGGAAGGAGGTGAACCATTGTAACACTGGGGCAGTTAGGCCCAACCTTCGTTCCAGTAAGGACAGTAGGTTGTCATGCTTAACCGTGTTGAAAGCGGAGGATAAATCAAGAAGTATCAAAAGACATGATTCGTTATGGTCTAACATTTTTAGTATATCATCCATTATGTGGGTGAGTGCTGATTCAGTGCTGTGACCTTGACGGAAACCGGATTGGTGTTTGTCTAGGAGGTTGTAGTTCTCGATGTGGTTGCATAATGGAATTTGTACACATTTTTCCAGCAGTTTTGCCAGAGTGGGGATGTTAGATATAGGGCGGTAGTTGTTGAGATCTGAGGAGAGGGAGTTGGCTTTCTTTAGTATCGGTGTGACCTGCCCTACTTTAAGACAGTCAGGTATGAAGCCTTGCCTCAGAGAGTCGTTTACAATCTTTGACCATAAGGGTAGAATAGAGGCTCTTATCATTTTGAATAGAGAAGGAGGTAAGGGATCAGAGAAGTGATTGGAGGGGTTAATCGCTAGAAGAGTGTTATAGATTTCGTATTCAGGGATGGGCGAGAAGGTGTGCCAAGAGGCATTGTTTTTTGGAATTTCGATCGGAATACTAAAATTGTCCTTGATCTGTGAGTAAAATGTAGACTCATGAGCAATAGTTTGTGGAAGGGTATTCTTAGATTGAATGTCGTATTCAATGGGTTTTGTCTTTTCTAGGAAGAAATTGGCAAGCTCATTGCAATTAGGGGTAGCCGAATCGCTTAGTTCCATAGCGTTAGGAGTGTTGCGCGATTGTTGTTTCACGATTTCGAATCGTTTTTTGGGACAGTTATTGGCTTGGTTCAGCTGGGTTTTGAAGAAGTCTGCCTTTGCCTTTAAGATTTTCCTGTTGCATGAATTCCTCAGCGCTCTAAGATGATATAGATGATCCATGGAGGGTGCTGATTTCCATATTCGCTCAGCTGATCTTAGCTTGTGCCGATCAGAGTTCAGGTTCTCATTGAACCATGGTTTGGAGATTTTGGAGGAAACATTTTTTTCTTGGAAGGGTGCTGTAGAGTCAAGAATTTCAAGCATAGTGGAATTGTAAAAGTGCGTGAGGTCATGGACTTCAACCATGCCTGTCGTGGGGATCAGGGCGGAGTTGCATCGGTTTACCAGGGCGATGGGATTAATATTTTGGATATTCCTTTTCCATTGTTTTGTTTTTGTAGGTTGGCATCTTTTTGGAATTACATCAATATTGATAGAGAAGAAGGTGCTGTAATGGTCAGTCCAGTCACATGGGATTATGGATTCTAATGATACAATGTTCGTTTTCGCTATGATGAGGTCTAATGTCTCTCCCTTATTGTGGGTTGGACTGTCACAGAATTGGGACAGATCCTGATCTGACAGAAAGGATTTAAGACAGCTAACATCATGATCGCCTGTGTTGTTCCAATGGAGATTGAAGTCTCCCAGAAAAACCTGCGGCTCTTGTGAGTTGACGTTGGATGTAATGATTGCCATTAACTTATCGATGAACGGCAGATTATTACCCGGGCGGTGGTATATTATGTGAAGTTTGCTGGAGAGGCACTTGTCATCTGAGATGTTGATACATAGATATTCACAGGAGGATAAAGAGATGGAGTCTGCTTGATTGACTGAGATTGTGTTTCAATAAATGCAGGCTAACCTGCCACCAGGTTTCACGGTTCTGTCTAGGCGGATTATATCTTGACTAGGAGGGACCAGTAGGTCTAGGATGGGAGAGGAGGAACTATTTAGCCATGTTTCGGTAAGGACAATAATGTCCAGATCATTCGAGAGGATGAGATCGTAAATGTCGGGAGCATGTTTGCTAGCAGATCTGCAATTGATGAGCGCGCACTTCAGCTTGCTAGTCGAATGGGTGAGAGCAGTCTGCACTATGTTGATATTTGTGAGGTTTTCTCTATTTATGGATCTGTAGTTATGAGTAGGTTCTCTGTAGGGGTTGGTTTGAATGGTTTGGATAATGCCACATAGAGACTTACTGTTGTCTGTAGGACTGGCATAGGATAGGAGGAGGTCATATATGTCATTGTCAGATAGTTCAGTAATTAACCTCATAGGACTAGATGGGTCGTTGGGGAAAGGTATCTTACTCTGTCTAGTGTACTCAGGATGTGAATTCTTGGTGATGTATCTGCTAGTTTGGTAACTAATTCGGTTCACGGTGGCACTAGTGGCTCTGTGTGAGATTAGGAGTTCTTTGGTGATAGTTGATAGATTTTGCATTTCGTCCTTGAGATGGGATAGGCCGATGGCTAACTCGTTGAATCGTGTAATCCAATCAGAGTTAGGGTAATTAGTTATGTGTAGAGGCGTGTGTTCTATTATAGAGGGAGGTCCACAAGTAAGGTCTGGTTGCATGGGGATATCGTTATTAGGTTCTGATGGGGTTATTTGATCATGGAGGTTTGTTGGTGGGTCCGAATGAGTGTGGGAGATGGCCTTGAGAGGTGATAGCATGGTAGGGGCTGATGCGTGCGAGCGGGGTATGGTCGATGAGTGGTGAGTTTGGATGGGCGGAGAAAGTATCGAGAGTGTTAGGGGTCGATCAAAGATCAGAGAAGATGGCAAGTCATGGGGAGCTTTGCAGGACAGCTCAACTGTAGGTGGGGTGAGTGGGATGTCGGGGGTGGAATCTGGGTTGGTGGATTCTCCATAGGTCATCAAGGATATCAGGGGTGTATCTGCATTGGGATGGCCGGTAGCTAAGTGTATCCCTGTCCATTCTGGGCCAGGGGACCCTGGTGTGGTTGAGACCATTGTGACGGACGGGTAGGGGTCATTGGGGGTGTGGAGAAATTTAGGTTCAATTGATGTCGTATGGGATTTTGTAAAAGAGTTGGAGTGTCTTCCGGACAATCGAGATGAATAGTGGCGGGGAGAGTGTTTTTCTTGCTGTTCACTGCTTTCTTGAGAATAGGAAAGATCTTATCTATGATAAAGAGATTGACATTAGAAGCTTGTATAAGGATATTACCATTGTTGTATATTGATATGGTAGCATTCGCAGTGCAGAAGTCCGAGGTGGTTACTGACAATTTGAGGGCATGAGGGTTTTTTTTTACATTGGAGATTCGAAGCATGGAGTAGAAGATATTCCTCCACTGTGCACGCTTTTTGGTGTGGAAGATGAGGTCATTCGATAGTATGCCTTTGTTGATGCAGAAATAGGGGTCTGAAATAAGAGTCTCAGGGTGAGTTTTCATTAGCCTTTGTTTGAACTTCTTGGCTGCATTTTTGGATAGATTGGGAGGATAGGTAATGGTGAAGGCATGAAAACCTGAGGGTTCTAGGTTTTTATCCATTTTTTTCTTTTTTTTCTTTTTTCTTCCTCTTCTTTCCCCCTTTTTTCTTCTTTCTTTTTCTTTCTCCTTCTCGTTCTTTCTTCACTTCTTTCTTTCCTTATATCTCAGCGTCTCCCTCTCTGCTTCCTTCCTGCTTTCCCTAGAGAAACATCCTTCACCTATTTGCTGGTAACTTTATTCATTATCTGTCTGGTAAAAAAAAAGTGGTGGAGGTTAGTACCATTCTAAGATGGCCGCCACATTTTCAAGCTTGTTGGACCTTGTTGGTCCTAATTTGGGGACCTTCTTCATTAATTCCTTATTTCTTAGGGACACCCTTTCTACTTCATTTCTGCCATATTTAGAGTTGTCCTACACTATCTCTTTGGTATCATCTCTTGTCTGGAGATGGCACTGTTGGAGATTGAAGCCTTTCCAAGATGGCCGCCGCTTTTTGGCATGCTTAGTTAGTCCTATTTTGCTGGCCATTAGTGTGGGAGGTGGGCGCCATCATCCGATTGAGAGCTGATAGAGTTTGAGGGAATATCTCCCCAAAACGGAGGCTTGAGGCTCCAGATACCGGGAGACAGCTCCACCCTCTGCATTCGTGAAAATTGAAATTGACAAAGGATAAGATTGAGAATGACCGGAGGCTTCCAAGGATGTACTTCAACCCCGCAAATTGGGAGGAGCAAGCAAGGCAAAGCTTCCCTGTGATCATCCAGCCCGTGTCGGTTCCAGTCCGTGGCTTGGAATAATTGCTGACCTCCGCCCTGGCTCGGTGAAATTGACCGGAGGCTTCCAAGGACGTAAAATTGGGAAGAGCGAGCAAAGCTCCCCCGCAATCACCCAGTCTGTGCCGGTTCCAGTCAGGCTGCTTGGAATATTGGCTGTCCTCCGCCACAGCTCGGTCACGCCCAGCGCAAGCAAAGCACGAGGGGCGATCCACGGGGTCAGGGCAAGCCACCAAGGACTGCGTCAGGTGCCGCACCAGCCTCCCCAGTGTGCGTCCATCAAGCACCAAAGCCTGCCACTCAACTCAACTCAGCGGGCTCAGGAGACGCGCCACTATTCAAGCTGGGACCAAAGCATGACAGAGATCATTGGACATTCACCGGGGACATGCACTCTGCACCGGCTCGTCGCAGGACTGCAGGGAGCCCGATCTTCTCCAGTCTCCTCTGCCCGGTGCCGGCTCAAGACCCGATCCTCTTCTCCAGCACATCCACGACGGGCCCCACAGGGCATCGGTCCACCAACTCTTCAGAACTCCAGCATCAATATTTCCCCATGCAACCTCAGCTCCGGTAGGTGACGGGGCAGGCAAGGGGCGATCAAGGGCGATGGTAAACCGGGTTAAAATAGGGATTATTACCAGAAGGTAATCCTATACCCCCGGAGCTCCCATATAGAGCTCCTACACCGCGGCCATCTTGAATCCGACATGATAATAAGTAATTACACAAGATTAGCCAAAAGTTTGATAACTTAGCGAACTTCAAGATTTATTCCATTACTCTGGTGCATAGAGAATGTTATCCTTATTAAAAGTTTGAAAAGCAATTATACCATTCCATTGTATTGAACAAAACAAGAGAATCCTAGGAACAGGTACGAATACATGCCCATAATCATGGCAACAAAGTCACTAATTACAAAGTGGCAGGCAACATATAGATAGTTCAAACAAAAATACACAGTAGGCAAAAGTTGATTATTTCTTATATATCATCCAATGGGTCATGCAGCCATGGTTATTGCAGCCACCCTGTTTGTAGGATTCTCTTGTTTTGTTCAATGTTATTGAATCGTATAATTGCTTTTCAACTTTTAATGAGGGTAACATTCTCTATACACCAATGTAATGGAATAAATCTTGATATAGCCTAAGTTTATTTAATTGTAGTTACCGGAGATTACTATAACTTAGGCCCCGTCAATGCACTGCTTATGACCTCACATATTACATCACTCATGACGTGGTCAGAGGCATCACTGATGACATCTCAAATTACATCACTGATAACATCATCAAGTGAGTGTGTTTTATAAGAGTTTATGAGTTTTAAACTTGTATACTAACCCACTACAAAAGTTAGATTAGTAGACTAGGTGTACTAGTAATGAGTGATACTATTTCTAACATATGTGATATGAGTAGCTGTGTGACTGTCTGTATCAGTGTAGGAGTGGGTGTCTGAGTGCCTGTACAGGTGTGTGAGTTGGTATATGAATGGTGTATGGGTGAGTGAGTTTGTTTCTAAGTAGCTGTGTGGGTGTGGGTGTAGTTGTGTGAGTGGTTGTATGAGTGTGTGAGGGGTTTTGTAAGTGGTAGTGTGTGTGAGTGGGTGTGTCTGTGGTTGTATGGATGTGTGAGTGGTTGGGTGAGTAGTTGTGGGGGTGTGAGTGGGTGTGTGTGTAGTTGTATGGATTTGTAAGTTGGTGTGTAAGTGGTTGTATGGGTGTGTGACTGGGAGTGAGTAATTGTATGGATGTGTGAGTTGCAGGAGAATGAGTGGGTATGTGAGTAGTTGTATGGGTTCTTGAGTGGGGGTGTGAGCAGTTGTGTGGGTGTATGAGTGAGCATGTGACTGGTTGCATGGGTGTGTGTGCATGCATGTGTGAGCAGTTGTATGGGTTTATAAGTGGGTGTGTGAGTGGTTTTATGGGTATGTGATTGAGTGGGTAAGTGTATGCGTAGATGAGTGAGTTGGTGTCTGGGTGCCTGTATGGATGAAAGAGTGAGGGAGTCAGTGTCTGTATGGGTGAGTGAGTGCATGTGTAAGTGTCTGTATGGGTGTATGAGCGGGTGTGTGAGAGGCTGTATGACTGGGTGTGTGAGATGCTGTATGACTGGGTGTGTGAGTGGCTATATGGGTGAGTGAGTGGGTACATCAGTGGCTGTATAGATGAGTGAGTGGATGTGTGAGTAGTTGAATTGGTCTTTGAATGGGTATGTGAGTGCTTATGCGGACATATGAGTGGATGTATGAGAGACTGCATGGGGGTGTGAGAGCGTGTATGAGTGGGTGTGTTGATGAAGTCATCAGTGATATTGCTGACCGTGTCATGAGTGATGTAATATGTGAGTTCATAAGTAGTGCATTGCAGGGGCATAAGTTATAGTTATCTTAGCTAACTATAACTGCTGAATTTCTATGGTTTTGTAATTGATAAATCTGAGCCTTACTATAATGTCCCCATAATCTTTGTTTTTTCAGTAAATTTCTAAGGTTGTTATAAATCTTCTATTTCCTAACTATAGCGTCATTGTAACCTTTGTTTTTTGGAGTGAATTTCTAAGGCTTTTAAAAAACTTTATTCCTAACGTTCATCTGTTTTAAAAAAAATCCTATTTCCTAACTGTAACATTCCTATAACCTTTGTTTTTTTAGTGAATTTCTAAAGTTTATTTGAGTGGTTGTCAGGTCTGTATGCAATATGTTGCTTCTGTTAATATTATTATTATTTGTTTTTAAATTTGGGAATCACTGACCCATCACAACTCTAACTGCTGAATTTCACTGGTTTTGTACGGGTAAAATCTGAGCCTAACTATGGCGCCCTTGTAACCTATGTTTTTTTCAGAGAATTTCTAAGGTTTTTTTGTTCTATTTCCTAACTATAACGTCCATGTAATCTTTGTTTTTTTCAGTGAATTTCTAAGGTTCTTTTAAGTCTATTTCCTAACTATAGCATCCATGTAACCTTTGGTTTTTCAGTGAATTTCAAATTTTTTTAATTTTTTATTTCTTAACTTTCAACTGTTTAAAAGAAAAATATATTTCCTAACTATAAAGTCCCTTTAAACCTTGTGTTTTGTAGTGAATTTCTAAGTTTTATTATGGTGGTTGTGAGGGGCATACAGTAATATGTTGCTTATATTAATATTATTATTATTTATTTTATTTGGGTGTCGCTGACCCATCACAACTCTGACTGCTGAATTTCACTGGTTTTGTATGGGTGGAATCTGAGCCTAACTATAGCGTCCCTATAACCTTTGTTTTTTCAGTGCTTTTTAATTTTTTTTATTCTATTCACTGACTATAACATCCACATGGCCTTTGTTCTTTTCCGTGAATTTCAACGTTTTTCACATTTTTTAATCCTAACTGTAATCTATCACCTTTGAGAGTGGGTGTATGAGCAGATGGGTGTTTCTGTCAGTGGGTCTGTGAATGCCTGTGTGTGTGTGAGTGGGTGTGTGAGTACCTGTGTGAGTGAGTGTATGAGTGTCTGTGTGTGTCTGTGAGTGGGTCCATGAGTGCCTATGTGGGTCAGTGAGTGTCTGAATGGGTGTGTTAGTGCCTGTGTGGGTCTGTGAGTGCCTGTGTGGGTCTGTGATTGGGTGTGTGAGTGCCTGTGGGCCTGTGAGTGGATCTGGCAATGCCTGTGTGAATGGCTGAGTGGGTGTTTGAGTGCCCTTGTATCTCTGTTAGTGGGTCTGTGAGTGCATGTGTGGGTCTGTGAGTGGGCCTGTGAGTGCATGTGTATGCCTGTGAGTGAGTATGTGAGTGGTGCTATGCATTTTGGGCATTTTCATACTTATGGTATTTAAAAGGGAGAACCGTGAACTCTGGTCTCACCAGGAGATGACAAGAAAGAAGCAACTCATCACAGTCACTACCCATCAGATTGTGCTCCAATAGATCATAGATGAATTCACCTTCATTAAGCATTTCATATTGTTTTTTCAACTAGAATATGAGAGGAAACACACTTGCTTCCCTTTGTTAAGCTGTCCATCAATGTGGGAAAAGGATGAAGACCATTACATGCTACTAAGGAAACCGGGGTGTGGCCAAACGGGCAGAGTTTACAGATGATTTTGGGCATTTGCACACTCAGGGTAATTAAAATGGAGATTCATGGACTCTACCCTCACCAGGAGACAACGAGAAAGAAATCACTTGTCACAGACACCCCAGATCAGATTGCACTTCAATAGATCAGTAATGCATTCTCCTCCATTAAGGCTTTCACATTGATTTTCAATGTGGAATACGAGAGGGAGCACACTTGCTTTGCCTTCCCCAAGCCCAAGAAGTTAGATTTTTTAAACAAAGGGAGGGGGCTGCGCGGCTCTCCCCACCAGTCTGTTTTCGGCCCTGAGGACCACATCCCCCGGGGTCCGGCCAAGATTCCCTGGGTGCCCTGAAGCCCGCCCAGGGCACCTAGTGTGCTGTGATTGGGACCAAGGGGGAGCCTCGATGCCCCCATGGTCCAATTGGCTCCCCACCGTTTGCGGGAGCCAGCATTGCTCTCGTACACAGGGAGTTGCTTGAAATGCAGCTCCCATTGTGCAATAGCAATCTTTCATCTGTTTCCCTGCCTGCATGACAGAAGGCAGGGAAACAATGAAAACTTAGCTCCCAGCAAGCGGGAGCAGTTTGACAGCTCCCACTGGCTGGGAGCAGAGTTATGTTTGCTCTTGGTTGGAGGGAGCTTCCACAGCTCCTGCTAAGCAAAAGCAAATAGCTATGTCCTGGGGTGTTATTTTTTCAATTTTGCAGTAAATTCACTGATCCAATCCATGTTTTCACAGCAACATTGCAAAAAAATGTTTTTAACCCCCAAGGGGGTCCCTGTGGGATCCCATCATCACATGTTCTGGATCAGGGTACTCCAACCCTGATGCCTTTTCTGTATTTTTAATGTTTTTTGTGGGACTCGGATGAAGGTGAGTCCCAAGATGGCTGCCAACACTTCTTGGCTAAAGTGTTGGCAACCAATCAGATTTCAGCACAGGACCCATGGAGAATCTGTGCCACTAGATATAAAAATTTGTTTTTTAGTTAATTTCTCTACAACTACTGAATGGATTTTAACCAAATCACGAATAGCACAGCTTCTGAACCAAGAGCTAGCTGTCTGCCAAATTTGATTTATTTCCGTTCAACAGTTTGGGCTGCAGTCATGTTTAAAATTTCCATGGAAATTAACATGGGGAAAATGTGCTTTTGGACCGTCATTTTCTCAGCCCGGCTTGACGAATCACTCCAAAACTTTCAAGACAGGAGCTGAAGTGAGCTGCAAATTTACGGGGAATATTTTGTGAAGATTCATCAAACGGCGTTAAAGATTTAGGCAAGTCAAAATACGCTTTTCCAATGGACCATGGTTCTGCCTATAATATATATTATCTACTGGCGGTCGCCAGTAGATAGTTATAGTTACAACCTATTATCCATAGGAAATACGCGACATTCTATTTGAAATAACTCTCTTGCCGGTTGACGTATCTTCGCAAAATTTTCAAAATTTGTGGGGCGCTCCGGTCCACTCCTACCCTGAAAGTCTCGGGGGGATTCGTCAAGCGGGGGCCGAGAAAAAGGGGGTCCCAAAACGCGTTTTCCCCATGCAATTTTCCATAGGAAACTTTAGACACGGCTACAGCCCGAACTGCTGAACGGAATTACACCAAATTTGGCAAAGAGGTAGTTCTTGGTTCAGAAAGAACCCTTTTTGTTAAATGGTGTAAATCCGTTCAGTAGTTGCTGAGAAAATCAAAAGTAAAAGTACATATATATCTATGGCCGCGTCGGATTCGCGCACCCTCCCGATCACGAGCTGCATGCTAATTGGCTGTCAACACTCCAAATCAGGAAGTGTTGGCAGCCATTTTGTCCCTCGGTAGAACCGAGGGACAGAAACAAGTGCGCAAAACGCACAAAGGGGGCAGGGTAGAAACACCCTGACCCCCTAGGTCTGCTCAGGGGGTCCCACAAGGACCCCCTGGGCAAAATTTATTATTTTTTTTTTTTTAAATCGGCAGGATGCGCTCAGGGAGCGCGGATCCTGCCGAAAAAAATCGAGCGCGGTCTCCCGCGCTTCGATGTTAATTGGCCCTCGGGTGGCCCAAGTCCCGGGGGCATGGTGGGGGGTTTTAATTTATGTAGGGGGCCTCTAAGGCCCCAAGCCCCGGGGACCGCCACCCCCGGGGCTTTATTTAAAATGATGGCGGAGGGCTCTGAGCCCTCCCGCAGCCCCGGGGACCGCCACCTCCCCGGGGCTTCTTTTTTTTTTTTTTTAAACCTGTGTGGGGGCTCCAGCCCCCACATGCCCCGGGGACCGCCACCTCCCCGGGGCACTAAACATTTAAATATGGGGGTCCGTTACGGACCCCAAGCCCCGGGACCACCACCTCCCCGGGGCTGTGCACTGAATGGGAGGGGGCCGCGCGCCCCCTCCTGGAGCCCTTGATGGCCCTGGGGACCACCACCCCCAGGGCCGGCTCCTGCAGTGTCCCGGGGTGCCTACCCCGGGACACTGCTGTTTGCTATGACAGGACGGGAGCCTCGCGGCTCCCGTCCTGTCATAGCAATCTTGGTTTGCATTTTGAAAGAGAGAGCAGGAAACCTGCTCTCTCTTTCAAAATGCAACCAATTGCTTTTCCACATGGGGAGCAGCATGTTAGCTGCTCCCCATGTGGAAAGCAATGCCGGCTTCCGCAGGAGGCGGGGAGCCGGCTGGGACTGTGGGGGGATTGGGGACCCCCCCACAGTCTCCAACGTGAGGCCAGGCCCCGGGGGATGGGGTCCCCAGGGCCATAAGTGGCCCGGGAGGGGGGCCACGCAGCCCCCCTCCCCAAAGTTCAATTTTTTTTTTTTTAAATAAGGGAAAGGCCGGCCCCGGGGGATGGGGTCCCCGGGGCCTTAAATGGCCTGAGGAGGGGGGCCACGCAGCCCCCTCCAAAGAAAAAAATAAAAATCGAGGCCATTCCCCGGGGATGGGGTCCCCGGGGCCAATACAGGCCCAGGGAAGGGGGCCACGCGGTCCCCTTCCCGTTTTTTTAAAAATTTAAAACAAAAAAAAAATGCTCAGGCCCCGGGGGATGGGGTCCCCGGGGCCAAAAGTGGGCAAGGGAAGGGGGCCACGCAGCCCCCCTCCCATTAAAAAAAACAAAAAAGAAAAAAAAACGACCGGCATCGTGCCGGAGGCCCCACCCCTCCCTGCAGTACTCTGCAAACGCGCCCTGGCGCGTTTGCAGAGGGGGAACGAATCCCCTTGAATACTGGGGGTCCCGGGGGCCAACTAGCCCACCAGGAACCTCCAGTATGCGCCAGGGGGCTGCCTTGCAGAGACGTGTACATAGGCCACGCCCCTTTTTACACCTCTCTGCAACGCAGCTCTGTGGCGCTTTTTGGAGGTATATGGTGGGATAGTTGGACTCCAGGGACCCTCAGGATTCAAGGGGACTTAATCCCCCAACTTAAAACGCGCCACAGGGCGCGTTTGCACAGTGGTGAAGGGAGGGGGCGGGGCTTCATTTGACATGTGTGCAAACAGGCCCTGTGGCGCGTTTTAAGATGGGGATTAAATCCCCTTCAATCCTGAGGGTCCTGGGGCCAACTAGCCCAACAGGTACATCCAGAAAGCGCCACAGAGCTGCGTTGCAGAGAGGTGTAAAAGGGGTGTGGCCTCTCTACACGTCTCTGCAACGCAGCCCCCTGGCGCATACTGGAGGTTCATGGTGGGCTAGTTGGCCCCTAGGGAACCTCATGATTCAAGGGGACTTAATCCCCCAACTTAAAACGCGCCACGGGGCGCGTTTGCACAGATGTCACCTCAGGCCCCGCCCCTCCCTTCACAATTGTGCAAATATTCCTCTAAAATCTGCCTTACTACGAATTCCGATTTACTCACCTGTTATCAGGAGAGACCTCAGTGCTGCATCTTTCAGCCCAGTACTGGTCCTGAAAAGTAATTTTAACCGTACTTACCGGTAACTTGAATTTCCTTCATAGGCTAACATTGACTGGTTTCACTTGGAAATTCTTCTAAGTGTGGAGTTTTGGAACTTTAAAATATTCCTCTAAAATCAGCCGAAATACGAATTTCGATTTACTCACCTGTTATGAGGAGAGACCTCAGTGCTGTATCTTTCAGCCCAGTACTGGTCCTGAAAAGTAATTTTAACCGTACTTACCAGTAACTTGAATTTCCTTCCATAGGCTAACATTGACTGGTTTCACTTGGAAATTCTTCTAAGTGTGGAGTTTTGGAACTTTAAAATATTCCTCTAAAATCAGCCGAAATACGAATTCCGATTTACTCACCTGTTATCAGGAGAGACTTCAGTGCTGTATCTTTCAGCCCAGTACTGATCCTCAAAAGTAATTTTAACCGTACTTACCGGTAACTTGAATTTCCTTCATAGGCTAACATTGACTGGTTTCACTTGGAAATTCTTCTAAGTGTGGAGTTTTGGAACTTTAAAATATTCCTCTAAAATCAGCCGAAATACGAATTCCGATTTACTCACCTGTTATGAGGAGAGACCTCAGTGCTGTATCTTTCAGCCCAGTACTGGTCCTGAAAAGTAATTTTAACCGTACTTACCAGTAACTTGAATTTCCTTCCATAGGCTAACATTGACTGGTTTCACTTGGAAGTTCTTCTAAGTGTGGAGTTTTGGAACTTTAAAATATTCCTCTAAAATCAGCAGAAATACGAATTCCGATTTACTCACCTGTTATCAGGAGAGACTTCAGTGCTGTATCTTTCAGCCCAGTACTGATCCTCAAAAGTAATTTTAACCGTACTTACCAGTAACTTGAATTTCCTTCCATAGGATATCATTGCCTGCTTTTTGCTGAAAAAGTTTCTAAGTGTTGATTTTTGAAACATACAAATATTCCTCTAAAATCAGCCGAAATACGAATTCCGATTTACTCACCTGTTATAAGGAGAGACCTCAGTGCTGTATCTTTCAGCCCAGTACTGGTCCTGAAAAGTAATTTTAACCGTACTTACCAGTAACTTGAATTTCCTTCCATAGGCTAACATTGACTGGTTTCACTTGGAAATTCTTCTAAGTGTGGAGTTTTGGAACTTTAAAATATTCCTCTAAAATCAGCCGAAATACGAATTCCGATTTACTCACCTGTTATCAGGAGAGACTTCAGTGCTGTATCTTTCAGCCCAGTACTGATCCTCAAAAGTAATTTTAACCGTACTTACCAGTAACTTGAATTTCCTTCCATAGGATATCATTGCCTGCTTTTTGCTGAAAAGTTTCTAAGTGTTGATTTTTGAAACATACAAATATTCCTCTAAAATCAGCCGAAATACGAATTCCGATTTACTCACCTGTTATAAGGAGAGACCTCAGTGCTGTATCTTTCAGCCCAGTACTGGTCCTGAAAAGTAATTTTAACCGTACTTACCAGTAACTTGAATTTCCTTCCATAGGCTAACATTGACTGGTTTCACTTGGAAATTCTTCTAAATGTGGAGTTTTGGAACTTTAAAATATTCCTCTAAAATCAGCCGAAATACGAATTCCGATTTACTCACCTGTTATCAGGAGAGACCTCAGTGCTGTATCTTTCAGCCCAGTACTGGTCCTGAAAAGTAATTTTAACCGTACTTACCAGTAACTTGAATTTCCTTCCATAGGCTAACATTGACTGGTTTCACTTGGAAATTCTTCTAAGTGTGGAGTTTTGGAACTTTAAAATATTCCTCTAAAATCAGCCGAAATACGAATTCCGATTTACTCACCTGTTATCAGGAGAGACCTCAGTGCTGTATCTTTCAGCCCAGTACTGATCCTCAAAAGTAATTTTAACCGTACTTACCAGTAACTTGAATTTCCTTCCGTAGGATATCATTGCCTGCTTTTTGCTGAAAAAGTTTCTAAGTGTTGATTTTTGAAACATACAAATATTCCTCTAAAATCAGCCGAAATACGAATTCCGATTTACTCACCTGTTATAAGGAGAGACCTCAGTGCTGTATCTTTCAGCCCAGTACTGGTCCTGAAAAGTAATTTTAACCATACTTACCAGTAACTTGAATTTCCTTCCATAGGCTAACATTGACTGGTTTCACTTGGAAATTCTTCTAAGTGTGGAGTTTTGGAACTTTAAAATATTCCTCTAAAATCAGCCGAAATACGAATTCCGATTTACTCACCTGTTATCAGGAGAGACCTCAGCGCTGCATCTTTCAGCCCAGTACTGATCCTCATAAGTAATTTTAACCGTACTTACCAGTAACTTGAATTTCCTTCCATAGGATGTCATTGCCTGCTTTTTGCTGAAAAAGTTTCTAAGTGTTGATTTTTGAAACATACAAATATTCCTCTAAAATCAGCCGAAATCCGAATTCTGATTTACTCACCTGTTATCAGGAGAGACCTCAGTGCTGCATCTTTCAGCCCAGTACTGGTCCTGAAAAGTAATTTTAACCGTACTTACCGGTAACTTGAATTTCCTTCATAGGCTAACATTGACTGGTTTCACTTGGAAATTCTTCTAAGTGTGGAGTTTTGGAACTTTATAATATTCCTCTAAAATCAACCAAAGTACGAATTCCAATTTACTCACCTGTTATCAGGAGAGAACCCAGTGCTGCATCTTTTAGCCCAGCACTGACCCTGAAAAGTAATTTTAACCGTACTTACCAGTAACTTATATTTTCTTCCATAGGAATCCATTGTCTGGTTTTCAGCAGAAAAGTTTCAAAGTGTCGATTTTCACAAACTACAAATATTCCTTAAAAATCGCCTGTATGACTTAAACGCATTCTTTCAACTGTTTACAGGAGATGCACCAGTGCTGGATCCAGGATCCAACACTGAGTAAGAAAAAGTAACGATAACAGTTTTTACCTGCTAAGTGAATTTCCTTCCATAGGATAACATTGGTGATTCTATGAGAAAAAGTTTCTAAGTGTCAACTTTTAAAATACAATAATATTCCTTAAAAATCACGACTGTAACCAAAACGCTTTTACTCAACTGTTTACAGGAGATGTACCAGGACTGAATCTAGGATCCAGTCCTGTGGTTAGAAAAGTAATCCATAAAGTAACTAATTGCATTTAACTAGAAATTCACATTGAGCTGAATGTTGCATTGTGTTTGAAAATGTGTTGCCCATTGCAACAACTGTAACTACTGTACTTAAAAGTCTATTGCCTATGTGCAAAGTATTTAAACTAAAGTAATTCATTCTGAGAAAGTATTTTTTGTAATGTAATGTATAATGTAATTACAATGTAATTTAAAAAATAAAATATGTAAAAAAAATTGTTTCTAAAAATGTAGTAAATCAGTATGAAAAAAATTAATATAACAATTAATACATTTAAAAATTGTCATTTACAAAACCTTTGAAATTCACTGAAAAAACCGTAGGTTTCAGACATGTTATAGTTAGGAATTAGCATTTAAAAAACCTTTGAAATTCACTGAAAAAACCATTGGTTTCAGATATGTTATAGTTAGAAATTAGCATTTAAAAAACCTTTGAAATTCACTGAAAAAACCATAGGTTTTAGGGACAGTTATAGTTAGTTGGACATTTTACTCGTACAAAACCCGTGAAATTCCCCCGTTATAGTTAGTTCAGCTAACTATAACTCGCGCCCCGCAATGCACTGCTGATGACGTCACATATTACATCACTCATGACATGGTCAGTGACATCACTGATGACATCACTGATGACATCTCAAATGACATCACTGATGACATCATCCATGTGATAATCTGATGCAGCTCTTCACACCCTAATATAACCTTTGATACACCCAATCTAAATTACAGACTGCCATTCGCAAAACCATAGACACTCCAACACCAATAACTACATACCCACTCACTGATTCTTAGGTCTACACACACACATCCACTCACTCACCCGTACAGTCACTCATACTTATGGTCACTCAGTACAGGACTATCATATGCACTCTTACTCCTATATAGACACTCAAACACCGCCACTCATCCATAGAGGTACTCACACACCTAGTCAGTCATGCAAATAATTAAACACACTGCCATTTACTCACCTATACAGTTATACACACACCAGCTCACTTAATCATACAAATACTAGCATATTGTTACGCTCTTATATAATCACTGATACAAGCACACACTCATCCATACAGCCACTATCACAATCACTCACTCTCACTTATAGCTATTTATATACTCCAACACACATATATACTGCCTTTCACATATGTAGTTACTCACACATGTACCACTGGGACATACATTCACTCACTAACACACTCTTACACACACTTACCCACCCATACAGTCTATCACAGATGCACTCTTGAAACCATCCACCCAGTGAATCACCCACTCACACATCTATGCACAGTCGCACACACCCCATCCACACAAACACTCAGGCACCCATACAGATACTCAGACAACAAATCAATAACTCTTATAGACACTCATGTAGCTATTCACAAACCCATGCAGCCACTTACACAGCAACAGACAGACGGATACAGACATTCACCCAGTTTAGTCACTAACCCATGCATTCAGTAAGATACGTTAAATCACTCACTTATAGAGTCAGTCACGCACCTACTAAATCATCCATACAGACACTTACACACCCACTCATTCTTCAATACGTCTTTTCCTATATATATTAAAAATATTTAAACTTTACAGAAACACACAGTCACTGGATGATGTCATCAGTGATGTCATTTGAGATGTCATCAGTGATGTCATCAGTGATGTCACTGACGATGTCATGAGTGATGTAATATGTGACGTCATCAGCAGTGCATTGCGGGGCGCGAGTTATAGTTAGCTGAACTAACTATAACGGGGGAATTTCAATGGTTTTGTACGAGTGAAATGTCCAACTACTATAACTGTCCCTAAAACCTATGGTTTTTTCAGTGAATATATATATATATAAATATATATATATATATATATATATATATATATATATATATATATATATATATATATATATATATTATATATACCATAGGTTTCATGGATGTTATAGTTAGAAATTAGCATTTAAAAAACCATAGAAATTCACAGAAAAAAACACAGGTTTCAGGGACGTTATAGTTAGTTGGACATTTCACTTATACAAAACCAGAGAAATTCGGTTGTTATAGTTAGTTGAGCTAACTATAACTCGTGCCCCCGCAATGCACTGCTGATGACGTCACATATTACATCATTCATCACATGGTCAGTGACATCACTGATGACATCACTGATGACATCTCAAATGACATCACTGATGACATCACTGATGGCATCATCCAGTGACTGTGTGTTTCTGTAAAGTTTAAATATGTTTTATATATATAAATGCCAAGGTGTATTGAAGAATGAGTGGGTATATGAGTGTCTAAATGGATGATTTAGTAGGTGTGTGACTGACTGTATAAGTGAGTGATTAAACATGTCTTACTGAATGCATGGGTTAGTGACTAAACTGTGTGAATGTCTGTATCAGTCTGTTAGTTGGTGTGTAAGCAGCTGCATGGGTTGGTGAGTAGCTACATGAGTGTCTATATGGGTTATTGATTGGTTGTCTGAGTATCTCTATGGGTGCCTGAGTGTCTGTGTGGGAGGGTGGGGGGTATGTGACTCTGTGCATAGATGTGTGAGTGGGTACTTCACTGGGTGTATGGGTTCAAGAGTGCATATGTTAAGGGCTGTGTAGGTGGGTGCATGTGTGTATGGGTGTGTTGGTAAGTGAATGGATGTCTCAGTGGCACATGTGTTAGTAACTTCATATGTGAAAGGCAGTATATGTGAGTGTTGGAGTATATAATGACTATATGTGAGAGTGAGTGATTGTGAGAGTGGCTGTATGGATGAGTGTGTGCTTGTATCAGTGATTCTATAAGAGAGTAAGTATGTGTTAGTATCTGTAGGAATAAGTGAGGTAGTGTGTGTATAACTGTATAGGTGAGTAAATGGGAGTGTGATTGATTCTTTGCATGACTGACTAGGTGTGTGAGTAGGGTATGAGGAGGTGGATCAGATTATCACATGGATGATGTCATCAGTGATGTCATCAGTGATGTCATTTGAGATCTCATCAGTGATGTCATCAGTGATGTCACTGACCATGTCATGAATGATGTAATATGTGACGTCATCAGCAGTGCATTTCGGGGGCGTGAGTTATAGTTAGCTCAACTAACTATAACGACCGAATTTCTCTGGTTTTGTATGAGTGAAATGTCCAACTACCTATAACGTCCCTGAAATCTGTGGTTTTTTCAGTTATTTTCTATGGTTTTTTAAATGCTAATTTCTAACTATAATGTCCCTGAAACCTATGGTTTTTTCAGTGAATTTCATAGGTTTGTTAAATGCTAATTTCTAACTATAACGTCCCTGAAACCTATGGTTTTTTCAGTGAATTTCAAAGGTTTTTTAAATGCTAATTTCTAAGTATAATGTCCCAAAAACATTTTTTCTTAGTTTTTTAATTGTTATAAAAATAATGTAATATTTTCTATTTTCTAAAATATAAATATACATTTTTATTTATAAACAAGTGGATTCGCGTACCAATCGTGTACCTGTCTCGGTGGGTGCGTGAATCCAAGCCGCCATATTGGTAAAGTCGTGTAGGATGCGCGCTCGTTAAGCGACGGGTGTGCAAATTTCGACCCCGAGTAACTTTACGTACGTAGTTCCGGAGGTCGCGCCGGGTGCACGAATCCATAGCAAATTTTTAAGTTTTAAAAGTATATGTATATAAGTTTAATATGTATATTATAGCAAGAGATTATTTAATTTATTTATAAAAATAATTTATTTGTAACTGGAATAAAGATAAATTATTGTTAAATATATTTTTACGGACTCGCGACGGGTGAACGCTGGTTGCGCGCTGGGTGCGCAAATCCATATGACTTTAAAAGAAAGAATTTAATTGGTTAAGAAGCTTTTGAATCTAGATGTTACAGAGCCCCACCCAAATTTCTCATTCCTTCAAGAACATTGCCAGGAGACACACCTTTTGTGTTTACTGCTCTTGCTCTATTTGTTTGGTGTTTTTTTTTTTTAAACAACAGAAATGGAATCTTCTAATGCACCTGTTGACATCCATGGTGAAGAAGATGAGTTGGAGGAACCAACAAGAAGAAAGAGGAAGGAGGAAGGAGGAAGGAGGAAGGAGGAAGGAGAAAAGAAGCTCAATGCGAGAAAGGTGACCTGCAGCATCTGCAAACATATATTATCTCGGGGCTCCGAGAAAAAATACTTGTGTGGTACTTCCTCTATGCTGAAGCACCTTCAAACAATACATACTCGCCAGCTAGCATGGGAGCAACGAAGACGAGAGATGGAAGAACAAGCCCAGCAAGATGACCAACAACCAGGACCTAGTACTTCAACTGGTTCTACAACTTCAAGCAGAGGACCTGATATTAGGCCAGAATTTGCTGGTCTGGAGCAAAGATGCGTGAAATGCAAGAAAGTTCTCTGTTATGGCGAACAGTCCATCGACGCCATTGTTTTTGCTGCACGAAGCCACCACTGTTAATTTTTTTTGCAATGATTTTTAAATTGCAAAAGTTTAGACAACAGTTTTGTCACTTTATTCTGTTGTTTGTTCTTTTTTTTTTTTTAAACACCAAAAAAATGTAAAATAGCGTTATAAAAGCAAAAAGAAAAAATGGTTCTTGTTAGAACCGCCTATTTGGTTAAGAAAAGACAAATTTGTATGTGTTGTATGAAGAAGTGCATGGATAATATCTGGGTGATTATATGGGTGCATGGGTAGTGACTGGATGATTGGAGGACTGCAAAGATAGTGCCTGAGTGATTGGAAGAGTGCATGGGTAGTGCCTGGGTTATTGCATGAGTGGATGAGTAGTGCGTGGGTGATTGGATGAGTGCATTGGTAATGCCTGGGTGATTGCTTAAGTGCATGGGTATTGCTTAGGTGATTTTGTAAGTGCTTGGTTAATGCCTGGGTGATTGCATGAGTGCACAGGTAATGTATGGGTGATTGGAAGAGTACATGGGTAATGCCTGACTGATTGCATTAGTTTATGGGTAATGCCTGGATGATTGCATGAGTGCATGGGTAGTGCCTGGGTGATTGTAATACTGCAAGGGTAGTGCGTGGTAATTTTATAAGTGCTTGGGTATTGGCGGAGTGATTGGATAAGTGCATGGGTACTGGCTGGGTGATTGGAGGAGTGCATGGGTAGTGCACGGGTGATTGGAGCAGTGCATGGGTAGTGCCTGGGGTATTGCATCAGTGGATGAGTAGTGCCTGGGTAATTGGAGGAGTGCATTTGTAATGCCTGGGTGATTTTGTAAGTGCATGGGTATTGCTTGGGTGATTTTGTAAGTGCATGGGTAATGCCTGGGTGATTGCATGAGTTTATGGGTAATGCCTGGATGATTGCATGAGTGCATGGGTAGTGCCTGGGTGATTGCATGAGTGCATGGGTAGTGCCTGGGTGATTGGAGGAGTGCAAGGATAGTGCATGGTGATTTTATAAGTGCATGGGTAGTGACTGGGTGATTGGAGGAGTGCATGGCTACTGGCTGGGTAATCGAAGGAGTGAATGAGTAGTGTCTGGGTGATTAGAGGAGTGCATGTGTAGTGCATGGGTGATTGGAGCAGGTCATGGGTAGTGCCTGTGTTATTGCATGAGTGGATGAGTAGTACCTGGGTGATTGGAGGAGTGCAGGGGTAGTGCCTGGGTGATTTTGTAAGTGCATGGGTGTTGAATTGGTGATTTTGTAAGTGCATAGGTAATGCCTGGGTGAGTGCATGAGTACAGAGGTAATGTATGGGTGATAGGAAGAGTATATGGGTAATGCCAGAGTGATTGCATGAGTTTATTGGTAATGCCTGGATGATTGCATGAGTGCATGTGTAGTGTCTCGGTGATTGGAGGAGTGCATGGGTAGTGCATGGGTGATTGGAGCAGTGCATGGTTAGTGCCTAAGTTATTGCATGAGTGGATGAGTAGTGCCTGGGTGATTGGAGCAGTGTATGGTTAGTGCCTGGGTTATTGCATGAATGGATGAGTAGTGCCTGGGTGATTGGAGGAGTGCAAGGATAGTGCATGGTAATTTCATAAGTGCATGTTATGTTATGTTATGTTAAAACCACTTTTATAGCGCACAACTCACCCGGGGGCATCTCGGCGCTTGTGTTGAGACATACCAGAGGGACTGCCTGGAGTCCTAAAACAAAAAGGCTTTAAGTTTTTTTCTGAAGGTGCTATAAAAAGGGGACTCACGAAGAGCCAGGGGCAACTTGTTCCAATATTTAGGAGCAAGGTAGGAGAAAGCTTTCCCCCCCGTACGCTTGAGGCGTATTCGGGGCACCTGTAAGAGGCCGAGTGAACTAGATCTAAGAGTTCGGCTGGGAACATATTTTAATAGTTTCCTCTGCAAGTACCTAGGCCCTTTGCCTCTGAGAGCGTTATACGTGAGGCAACAGATTTTAAAGACGGATCGCTTCTTTACTGGTAACCAATGTAGTTCTCTCAGCAGAGGACCGGACGAGGAGCCTGAAGGGCGATTCAAAATTAACCTTGCAGCCGTGTTCTGGATCACTTGTAATTTGGCTAGCGAGGACTCATCCGCCTCTGCCAGTAGGGCATTTCCATAATCCATTTTGCCAATCACCATAGCTTGAACAAGAGTTTTACGAGAATTCATAGGTAGATAAGAAAAGATCCTACGCAAAAGGCGCAGGGCATGATAACAAGAGCTAATGGTGGCATTTATATGATCCTTCATTGTTAGTGATTGGTCCAATTTTATCCCAAGATTTTTCAAAATTTTTCTGGGAACGGGGACCTCTCCCAATTTGGTGGGCCACCAGTCATCCACCCAAATGGATGAGGCTTTCCCCATTAACATAATCTCAGTCTTACCGGGGTTCAGTTGGAGGCAATTATCCGTCATCCAGCTAGATATTGCAAGCATTCCTGTAGCAAAGCGAGTTTTCTCTGTCTCAAGGTTAGGGCCAATTTTAAACATAAGCTGAGTATCATCAGCATATGATATTATCTCAAACCCAAACTGTTCAACTATTCTTGCCAGTGGGGCCATATAAACGTTGAACAGCGTGGGACTCAGACAAGACCCCTGAGGAACCCCCTTATCCAAAGGCATTTTTTCTGATCGGTAAGAGCCCAAAGTGATGGTTTGGTATCTGTCAGATAAAAACTGTTGCAGCCATTTTAAGGCTGTACCCTGGATTCCACAGGCCAGAAGTCGGTCCACGAGCTTTGAATGCGAGATGGTATCGAACGCCGCAGACAAGTCTAATAGGATCAGAACTATTGATCCTCCAGAATCCATTTCCATTCTTAGGGAGTCAGTCACGGCCAGAAGGGCGGTCTCTGTACTGAAACCCGATCGAAAACCTGATTGTGAGGGGTCCAAAATATTATTAGATTCTAAATAGCACCCTAACTGCTTATTTATTTGACTTTCCAATTGCTTACCCAACAGGGGAAGCAGAGAGATGGGGCGATAGTTACTAAGGACCAGCGGATCTGCCGTCGGTTTCTTCAATATTGGCCGTACAAATGCTTCCTTCCAGGCCCTGGGGAAACATCCCGATTGTATCGAGCAGTTATAAATTTGTAAAATCTCAGGGGCACAGCAGGGGGCCAGCAAAGCCATTGTCTTAGGCCGACAGATATCCTCCGGTGACCCCGATTTAGCAGAAGCCAAAGAGTGGAGGACCTCCTCTAATGTAATCAGTTTGAAACATGGGTAGTGACTGGGTGATTGGTGGAGTGCATGGCTACTGGCTGATAATTGAAGGAGTGAATGAGTAGTGTCTGGGTGATTAGAGGAGTGCATGGTTAGTGCATGGGTGATTGGAGCAGTACATGGGTAGTGCCTGGGTGATTGGAGAAGTGCATGGGTGGTGCCTGTGTGATTTTGTAAGTGCATGGGTATTGAATGGGTGATTTTGTAAGGGTGATTGGAAGAGTGCATGGGTAATGCCTGACTCGTTGCATTAGTTTATGGGTAATGCCTGGATGATTGCATGAGTGCATGTGTAGTGTCTGGGTGATTAGAAGAGTGCATGGGTAGTGCATGGGTGATTGGAGCAGTGCATGGTTAGTGCCTGGGTTATTGCATGAGTGGATGAGTAGTGCCTGGGAGATTGGAGGAGTGCAAGGATAGTGCATGGTGATTTTATAAGTGCATGGGTAGTGACTGGGTGATTGGAGGAGTGCATGGCTACTGGCTGGGTAATTGAAGGAGTGAATGAGTAGTGTCTGGGTGATTAGAGGAGTGCATGGGTAGTGCATGGGTGATTGGAGGAGTGTATGGTTAGTGCCTGGGTTATTGCATGAGTGGATGAGTAGTGCGTGGGTGATTGGATGAGTGCATTGGTATTGCCCGGGTGATTTTGTAGTGCATGGGTATTGCTTGAGTGATGTTGTAAGTGCATGGGTAATGCTTGGGTGATTCCATGAGTGCAGAGGTAATGTATGGGTGATTGTAAGACTGTAGGAGTAATGTCTGGGTGATTACAGGAATGTATGTGTACTGCCAGAGTGATTAAAGGTGTGGATTGCTAATGCCTGGGTGATTTTGTAAGTACACAGGTTATGCTTCAGTGATTGAAGGAGTGTGTGGGTAGTGCTGAGGTGATTTGAAGAGTGAGTTGGCAGAGTTTGAAAAAATGAATGACTGCAATAAAAGTGACTGTAAACATTACTTCATATTATTATGCTTATTACATTATTTCATCTTACCTTCTTTATTGAAGTAGATATCAAACTCATTGAAACTATTTTACAGTTGTTTCATTGTAAACTAAATTTAAAATATTTTCAAACTTTAGTATTACTTTCTGTAAAAGATAAGAAAAAAAACTGTTATTGCATATAATATTATAGTTTTAAGAACACAACATCATTTTAGAATTACATAACATATTCAGTTTCCTTTTTTTGCTGTTTTCAGATTCTATTGAATTTCACCATACACAGTGATTTCAATGTTGATCATCATATAACAGTGGGTAAAGAAATACAATCAGTAAGATTGTAGAAAAAACCCAAAACTGTGTTGAAAATATTTACAATAAGTTCAACTATCTGTATACCTATCTACAGTTTCTAAATTATATTCTTCAACTGCATTAAATGATCTACTTCTCTGAAATACATTTTCTAAAATATACACTCTCATTTATATCGCGTATGATATAAAGAACAAAAATATAAACTACTTGTTTCAAAGACATTTTTGCAAACGCAATAATAATTAGGACAAACAATAATCCAAACAGTAATTCTTCACATTTTCCCAATAGGCAGAATAAAGTTTCTAAATCTATTTGCATTCAAAATATCCAAAATAAACTCGTTAATTCGTGTTCACATCTTCCCAATAGGCCGAATTATGTTTTCAAAACTTTGGCATCAAAAATATCAGATATGAATTTGGCAATTCGTAAGGCAACCAACATTTGAATTCCAAATGGGCATCATTACGATGTGTTCCTCCTTTATTGCACTTTAATTACACAGTAAAGTGTCAAGATGTTGTAGTAGGTCCATCATGAAAAATAATAGCCACTGCTTTAAAAGTTCTTCCTAAAATTGATAGTTGACTTGCTACAACATTTTTTATTTTGGTTTCCAATTTTCTTCCATCTGCTCTACAACGTTGTAGCATTAAAATTACATATTGTCCAAATCTTTCTATAAATAATGTTGACAACATTTCTGATTTACAATGAGAACATTTCATATCTTGATTAGCTGTTTTTACTAATTTGCTAAAAGACACTGATTTGCAATCTGGTATTGTCAAATATATGAATCGTTCAGTGTCTATTTGAGTGGTAGAACAAAATGAACAGTTTTCACATTTATGATCCCATCTGTAACTTACTCCAAACACATTTTCAATTTCTATTCCTTCATCTTCCAATACTGCAAGCATATACATAAGAAATTCTTGTGCATCTTGTTGTACATTAAGTGTAAATTGTGAAGAACCAGAACATATATCCAAAGGATGTCGTATGTCAGAAACACTATGGATTTTAAGTCTATCAGTTTCCAACTTTTCAAAAATATAATGTAATAAAGAGAGAATCTTTTTCTCGAATTTCCTAAATTTCATGATGAAGATCTTCTAGATAAAACACAACGTTCACAATTACATTAGCATAGCAAATGATACCTGAACTATTTTCTAACTAGTATCCTACAATATCATCAACATTGTCCATTTTTCTTTTCTTTGCAGCCTCATCATTCTCTTGAATTGTTTTCTTTTTTCCAACCTCACTAGAAAGTTTGTCATATTTTCGTATTGGACATACTACACGTTTTTCATATATGGGATATTCACCTAAGTTAGGAGCATACAATCTTCTTAACCGATTATACTTTCTTACACAATTTGCATCAGCACTAACCTTTTTCTCATCAAAATCAATCAAATACAATCCAGATAATGCTCTTACTCGAGACAATGCAACACAGTTTCCTGTGATTAATAAGATTTCCTTTGGCATGTTTTACCAAACATCCATCACATCCAATTACTGCATATTTTTCTTCATTTATATTTTCTGTAACATTTCTCTTAAAGCTGTAATATTGCAGTACTTCATAAAGACATATGTTTTCCAGATGTGGACTTCTTTTAGGATAGTACGTATCCAACATATTTGTTTTAACAATCTCTGTACTTTCCGGTTCATTCAATGCTAAGTATTCAATTTCTTGTACAGATTTCAATACTCGATTTCGTGTTGCAGCAAGACCTAGACTTACCCAAATGATTCCTCTTGACTTCGAATATAAACTTGCAGACGTCAACCGATCAGAACATTCGTACGATCCAATCTCTCGTTGGGAAAGCATCTTCAAACTAAACTTGTACAATTTGTTACTAAGAGTCTTCTCTTGTGAAATTTCTTCCCACATTTCTTTCAACTCTGTCTTTTCAGATTTCGTTATATATGATGTAACATAGCGAGCAACAGCAATCGAATTATCTGCAACATACTGGATATCCATATTTGCATTCCACATCGTCAAAATCACTGGATTGTAGTCATTAATATACTTTGAATCTTCACTTCTTTTTATGTTGTAAGTATTCTTCGGAGATTTCCGAGTTATAGTATGCCTCACTGCTGACATGAAACTGTTGACTCTTCCTTTGGAAATTACTGGACGTGGGAATCCAAAACGACATTTTATATAAAATTATTCCTTTGACTTGTATTTCCGTCGACAATATTTCCCACATCGATGACTTTGAAATCGTAAAACTTGTTGTCTTAAGGAATTTTCTCCTCCTGTTTTTGGAATGGCACAGGTAACATAGTCTTCAATGAAAGACAAAACAGTCTCATCAGAATCGCTTCCAAATTTAGGTGCATCCTTGATCCATAATAGCATATGTATATGAGGAGCACCTCTGGCTTATTACTCCTTTCTCCAAAAGAAATCAATAACTTCTCCAAGAGGTGGATTATTTTTATTGCAGATAGCTTGAAACCTATGATTAAAAAGTCTGCACACATTTACAGGATCCAAGGAACACAGTTCTCCAGCTGTCTTCAATTCAATGTTTTTAATATTTGAATTAAATTCAAGTAAATCATCCCATGCGTATTCAGCACAGCTAAGCGTAACAAACCACATAGGGGTTCCTAAGTTCCTTAACATACATTTAAGTTCTCTGTGACGATGATACCGATACTCATTAGTACAATGTTGACACGCCATCAAATTTATTAACTGAGATTCTAAATGATCATCTCTTTGTTGTACTTTGTACATGAATTCCTTTGCAGAAACATGTGTAAGATGAACTCCTGTTTTTAATAAGTGGTTCACTGCATATGAAAGTCTAGACAAGTCACTTTCAAACAGAAGATGAAATATATATGGAATACATTGTCGAAATCTTGGATCTTCTGAGTACAATCTTGTTGTACGATATTCTGAAGCTGGAATCTGCATGGGTCGTTCATTATATCATCCACCTTTTCCAGTGGGGAAGAGCTATGGAAAACAACGGGCTTCTAAACTTCTTTCCCAAACACTCATAGGAGTTCCCTTTGCATTCTTCATTTGGAATAATTCAATAGTATTTCCAATCACTTCTTTTGAATGTAAAGGATGTAGACTATAATGTTCATAAATTTCTTCACTCCTGGAGTTGTCCACTTTTTCGATTTGGCCAGTTGAAATTTCTCTATCATCTCCTAGAGATATTTATTGTTCTACCAGATATACATTTTTATAATAAATATTGTTTTCTATGAGATATAACGCAGCCTTTTGAACTTTGGTAACATCTACTAACTCTTGCCATATTTTCCGACTCTTTGTTGGTACACCATTAACTAGAATAACTACAGGTTCAGTTTCCTCTCTCTCTACACCAATAGTTTCAATATTTTTCTTTAAATCTAAAGGTAAATACACAACTCTTCCTTTTAAACCTCTTTGTAAATCTGTGGGAGGCAACTTACCTGTTTTAGGCTCCATACGAACTATAGCCTGAAACGGGTGTACAGATTGAATAAGAATAGATTCATATGTATTTAAATCCATCAGTTCCGGAGGAATACTTACCAACTCTAGGTTATTATGTACAGCTCTAGCTGGCATTTTGTTCTCTTCTAATTTGCTGTAACAATATTTACAAATACGTTGTTCACTACTCAACTCAAAACAACCTTCCACCAACAAATAAGCACCAAATTGCTTCCACTTATCACTGTTTTCCTTTTCACTTTTTAAATACACATCAACATTCCTAGTTTGACTTCTATAGTGAGTACGTCGACAACAAATACAAACTTAGGGGGCATTATGATGTCGGGCAGATCGCCGCCGCCCGTATGGCGGTGGCAATCCGCCCCCATTTTCGTCCGCCCGCCTAACATTTCCCCCCCGCCATATTACGATGGCGGTGGGGACCCAGGCGGACGGAAAGACCGTCTGCCAGTTTACCGCTGGTAGGCAATCCGCCCGATTGCCTACCGGGCGGAAAAGGCCTGCAATATGGTGGCTGTGCCTTGCAGGCACCGCCATCCATATTACGAGGATGGCGGTCTCATGCCTTTCCATGGCAGAGACTCCGCCATGGAAAGGCATGAGGAGAATGCCTTTGGGGGCCTGTTGCGGGCCCCCAGGTGGTTGGGGGTGGGTGGCTGCACTTGGGGGTACCCATGGTACCCCCGACATTTGCATGCACAAGGTGGCAGGCACCGCGTGGTGCCTGTTATGTTGTGCATGCAAATGCACAACATGCCCTTTTAACATTGTGGCGGGTGCTGAATACAGCACCACCCGCCACAATGTTAAATATACAGGATGCGACTGCCATGGTGGCGGTCGCATCCTAATAGGCACAGCGGGACCGCCGCACCTCTTACGGGCGGTCCCTTTTTCCGTTGCGATAGCGGGCGGACTTTGTCCGCCCGCCATCGTAATGACCCCCATAGTTTGGTTTTTCACAACAAATTACCTTAAACTTTGTAATTTCTTCTACAAACTTCTCAGTAGTTCTATCTTCCACCTCTTCTTCAACACCTACCCCTATAAAACTCTCACTTTCTCTACACTCTTCTTCAGTACTAATGAAACGAAACTCTATATCATCACAAACTTTTTCTACATCCGATACTGAACCATGCAAAAGAGCAGTGTTTATTTCACTTAAAAATAATGCAGGACTTTTTACATAGTACAATCTTCTTACTAACTTCCGCATTTCTGAGTGATGTACTGCTAACATTCTCAAATGATGAAAAGTACTTTGACACACTTTTCTAGAAAGACAAGTCAGAGAATGACCCTGCAAGCCAGTATTTTTTCTCACTTTACAAGGATCTAGTCCTTGCAACACCTTAATCTTTTGTTTAATACTTTTTTTACTATACTGTTGTAAGAAATTTCATAAAATATCAATAGATTCCTGTCGTATACTACAAATACTACTACAATCCCACGTATACACTGGAGCTTGTGAACGTCTCCTTTGAACTTCTTTAACTATTACTTCTTCCACATTTCTAGCAACCATCTTTTCTTTTTCAATTGGACAACCGTTTTTAACCTCAAAAGAATGACCACTGGTATCAACTGCGTGAACTAATGTATTTTGTTGAAAATAGCTTTCTTCATTAAAAAAAGGTTCTGAACTAGAAGTGTGCTTCCATTCACCCAATTTTTTTCACAAAAGTTAGTTCTATTAACCAGTCTTTTTCTTTAACTTTTCTCCTTCATGAACTACATTGTTTTATTCAATGTCTTCATTCTTTTCAATACTAATATAAACAATCTTCTTTTCAATTCAAAAGCCTTTTCGACTACACTTTCAATCGGTTGTTTTTTCTAGGAAAATGCAGATCTTTTTTATATTTCTTGCTATCTTTCAATAAATTTTGTAGTACTCTACTTTAATACATTCGTTTCCAAATGTCCTTATATTGTTTCATCCTTCTTTCAACATAGATTGTTTTCCCATAACCTGATTCTTCATTAATTTGTCCTTTTTCATTTCATTCTCCTTGGTTCTACAACTTTTCTTTCTGTTTTCCCTATTTTAAAAATTCTTTCCAGTCCTTAAAAGTCTTTTAACAAATTCTTTAGTTCTCTTACCAGAAGACTTTTTCTTCAATGTCACATGTTGTACTTCATCTAATTTCTGCTTTTCTCTCTCCTTTAAATAGTACAGTTTTTTTGTTGTCTTTTCTTTTCAACTTTTCTTGTCATACTGAATCTTTCTTAATAATAATGGAGACTATCTGAAAAAAAGAAAACTTTTTTAAATGAATTTAATATTATTAAAATAATTATATACAAATATTCTTATCTATTACTAAAGAAACACCTATTTAAAAGGTACAAACAAATGCATATATGGTTTTCGGAATATGGTGAGACTTACACCTGAGACATGTTATAGGCTTTTTTATATTTGCCTAGGCCCAACCCTCTGAGCATTACTAGAATAGTAAAGCAGCAGGACAAAACTGACGTTTAAGTCATGTTAGGAAATGAACTGCAACAGAGGTGCAGAAAGAAGCAAGAACACTGCAGTAAGAAACAACAGAGGTACAGAAGAAGGGAAGAGATGTGTAGAAAGAGGCAAGAGCACTACAGAAAGAACCAATACACGTGCAGGAAAATGGAAAAAGGATGGAGAAAGAGGCACGGGGGTGCAGAAAGAATCAAAAGAAGTACAGAAAGAAGCAACAGACGTGCTGAAAAAGAGGCAAGATGGGTGCAGAAAAAGGAGAAAGAAATGCAGAAAGAAGCAAAAGAGGTGCAAAAGAGGCAAGAGGGGTGCAGAAAAAGGGAAGAGCACTGCAGAAAGAACTAAGATGTGTAGAAAGAAGCAACAGAGGTGCAGAAAGAGGCATGAGATGTGCAGAAAAAGGGAACAAAAGTACAGAAAGAGGCAAGTGAAGTGCTGAAAGAGGAAAGAGGGTTGCAGAAAGAGGCAAGAGGGGTACAGAAAGAAGCAAGTGAGGTGCAGAAAGAAACAACAGAGGTGAAGAAAGATGCAAGACAGGTGCACAAACAACCAAAAAAAGTGCAGAAAGAAGCAACAGAATTGCTGCAACAAGTGACAAGAGAACTGCAGAAAGAGGCAAGAGGGATGCAAAAAAGTTAAGAAGAGTGCAGGAAGAAACAAAAAAAGTGCAGAAAGAAGGAACACAGCAGCAAAAAGAGGGAAGAGGGGTGCAGAAACAGAGATGAGGGGTGCAGAAAAAAGCAAAAGATGTACACAAAGTGAAAAGAATTACACAAAAAAGGAACAGAGATGCAGAAAGAGGCAACAGGGATGCAGAAAAAGGGAAGAGGAGTGCAGAAAGACGTAAAAGGGGTGCAGAAAGAAGCGACAGATGCAGGAAGACACAAAAAAAGTCCTGAAAGAAGGAACAGAGGTGCAGAGTCCATGAGTACTACCTAAGTAATTGAAAGAGTGCATGGGAAATGCCTTGGTGATTGCATATCTGCAGGGGTAATGTCTGGGATATTGGCGGAGTGTACGAGTACAGTGTGGGTGATTGCATGAGTGCAGGGGTAATGTGTGGGAGGTTGTATGAGTATAGTGGTAGTGCCTCCATGATTGAAGGACTGCAACAGTAGTGCCTGGGTGATTATATAACTGCATGAGTGTTGGGCCTAGCCAAATATAAAGCAGCAGACTATTACATGACTCAACTATAAGTCTCTCCATATTGTTAGACGCATGCATACATATGTCTCTACGTTTTCAAAATCATCATCATATCTAAAAGAAATATGTATACCATATTTCTGGAATATAGTGAAACGTAGAAACTGAGACATGTAATAGATCTGCCTGAGTGATTGCATAACTCCATGGGTAGTGCTTGGGTGATTGTATGAGTGCAAGAATAGTGTGTGGGTTATTACATGAGTGTATAGATATAGCCTGTATGATTGCATGACTGCAGGGGTGGTACATAATTAGTGCCTGGGTGATTCAATGACTACAGGGGTAATATCTGGGGGATTACTGGAGTACATAGCAAGTGAGTGGGTGATTTTATAACTCCATGAGTATTGCCTGGGTGATTACAGAAGTACTAAGATACTGCCTGAGTGATTACAGGAGTGCAAACGTAGTGACTGGGTGATTTTAAAAGTGCTTGAGTACTGGCTGAGTGATTACATAAGTACAAGAAAAGTGTGTTCGTGATTGAAAGAGTGCAAGGATAGTGTCTGGGTGATTGAAGCACTGTATAGCTAAAGCATTGGTGATTGCATGAGTACAGGTGTAACGTCTGGGGGATTAAAGGAGTACATAGGTAACACCTGGTTGATTGCATGACTACAGGGGTAATATCTGGGGATTTACACGACTACATAGGAAGTGACTGGGTGATTTTATAAGTGCATGGGTACTTCTTGGCTGATTGCAGGAGTACTGAGGTACTGCCTGAGTGAATAAAGGAGTGCAAAGGTAGTGCCTGGGTGATTTCATAACACCATTGCTACTGGCTGAGTGATTACATGAGTACAAGGGTAGTGCCTCCGTGATTGAAGGAGTGCAACGGTAGTGCCTGGGTGATTATATAAGTGCATGAGTATTGGCTATATGATTGAAAGAGTGCATGGGTAATACCTTTTTGATTACATGAGTGCATAGATAGTGCCTAGTTGATTGCATCAGTGCAGCAGTAATGCCTGAGTGATTACAGCAATGCATATGTAGTGCCTACATCATTGGAAGACTGCATGGCGAGTACTTGGGTGCTTTTATAACTGCATGAGTGTTGGGCCTAGCCAAATATAAAGCAGCAGACTATTACATGACTCAACTATAAGTGTCTCCATATTGTTACAAGCACACATACATTTGCCTCTACATTTTCAAATCATCATGATATCTAAAAGAAATATGTATATAATATTTCTGGAATATAGTGAAACCTAGAAACTGAGACATGTAATAGATCTGCTTGAGTGATTGCATAACTCCATGGGTAGTGCTTGGGTGATTGTCTGAGTGCAAGGGTAGTCACTGGGTAATTGCAGGAGAAGATGAAAAGTGACTGGCTAATTGCATGAGTAAAGACATAGACGTTGAATGCACGGATAAGTGTATAAATAGCACCTGAAGGCATAGATGAGTCATTAAGTAGTGCCTAGGTGAATAGATGAGTGCAACAGTAGGGCCTGCATGATTCTATGACTGCAAGAGTAGTGTGTGGGTTATTACATGAGTGCATAGATACAGCCTGCATGATTGCATGACTGCAGGGGTAGTACATAACTAGTGCCTGGGTGCTTGCATGACTACAAGGGTAATATCTGGGGGATTACTGGAGTACATAGCAAGTGAGTGGGTGATTTTATAAGTTCATGAGTACTGCCTGGGTGATTGCAGAAGTACTAAGATACTGCCTGACTAATTACAGGAGTGCAAAGGTAGTGACCGGGTGATTTTATAAGTGCATGGGTACTTCTTGGCTGATTGCAGGACTACTGAGGTACTGCCTGAGTGAATAAAGGAGTCCAAAGGTAGTGCCTGGGTGATTTCATAACACCATGACTACTGTCTGAGTGATTATATGAGTACAAGGGTAGTGCTTCCGTGATTGAAGGAGTACAACGGTAGTGCCTGGGTGATTATATTAGTGCATGAGTAGTGGCTAGGTGATGGAAAGACTGCATGGGTAATACCTGTGTGATTGCATGTCCGCATAGGTAGTGCCTGTATGATTGCATAAGTGCAGGATTAATGCCTGAGTGATTACAGCAGTGCATATGTAGTGACTGGATCATTGAAAGACTGCATGGGTAGTGCTTGGGTGTTTTTATAACTAACAGCAAAGCAACACTTCACTTATCTTTCATAAAAGACTCCCCATATTTCTAAAACAATCTATGCATATGTCTGTACCTTTTCCTACCAGCTTCATATATAAAAGTTAAAAACAGATAAATGTATACGTGTGTTTTATACATCTATCATCTTCAGACACATAACACATACCATAATATATGAACAAGTAGACACATATCTCAATCACAACACCATGCACAGCTCAAAACTTCACAGAGTACACTTCAATTTTCAAACATACACTGAAAATTATGCGGTATATATGAAATATAACTTTCCTCACATCATACAAATTACTCTAATAAATAACATCTCTAAAACATCTCAAACCACACTTTCAGGCTGCTGCTTAACCATTCTACAACTACTTTTAATATTACACCTACCCAAATACAAATAAGGAACCCTTCACCTATCTTTAGTAAAAGTCTCACCATATTACTAAAAGCATACATGAATATGTCTGTACCATAACACTATCCAAACATTAAAAATTCACAGAACAAACTTCCAATTTCAAGCAAACATCAGAAATTATGCAGCATATTTCAACTGTACCTCTCTAGAAACTTTAAAAAAGAAGCCTAATTAATAACACCTTATATGAGTATCTTTTAAACCACACTTTTGTGCTGCATCTTCCCCATTCTACTAGTACTCACAGTCTTGAGCCTACCACATAAAAAGCAACAACAGCTCTTTGTTATACATCATGCACCTTCAAATGTATAAGACATATGAAAATCCATATACAAGTCGAAACATACTTGAGACAGAAGTCCATGCACACCTTAAACCTTGACAGACTCCACCTCCAAATTTAAACCAACAGCTAAAATTATGCTGTATACTACAAATGTACATATCCACACACTAAAACAAACTACCATAATCACTAATCCATCTTCCAATATACAAATATTACTATACAGAATCTGTTTCAAACAACATTTAACTAAAATAAAACAAACTACAATACACATCTTTACATTTAATAATATATTTCAAACATCACAGTTTTTTAATTATTTTTAAAGTTTAAAATAAACCAAATACATAATACACCTCACAAATGTATAACTCACCTTCCAAATAGATTTGTAGAATTTAAAATATCACAAACTCATAAATGATTTTCTTATGCACACAATCAATGTAATGCACCACTCTCAGCAACGTAAAACCAGTAATGGCAAAGTTTCCCTCTCTTTCTCCACACAAACACATGTAAGTAACAAATCACATTCCTTCCAACATTATTTCAAATTATAAAACACATTTCTATTGGTTAGACATATTAACCCTTACCAACTGACTTCTAAAAGTGCACAAACTGATTCTGGAATATTTTGGAGTCGCAACTCCACCGTGCACCAACGCGATGGAGCCGCGAATCCATACGGGAGTTCAAAATATATTACAAATAAAAATACCACTATTTTTAAGAACACACCACTTCTAAAGATACTACTGATTTGGGAAATCTTACTTTAATAAGATTTCACTTATATATAAATTAGAATAACACATTTTAAGTCCACAGTTAAGTTTCAACCCCTCCCCCATTCTGCTTAATGCCAGTTTCCATAGTAACAGTTCATGGAACATTCAACTGAACTCGCAGGTCACAAGTTCACCATATTTTCAAGTTCACCACACAATGTTACAAATGCAAACAGCAGGTGTGGTTGACATTTCCAAAATATGAGCTTATCCTATCTACTGTACCTTTCAAACATTTTTTACTAACCAATAAGAAACATGCTTTTTAAAGAAAGTAACATGCACCCTATTTTTGAATGTACAATGTTCTTAAACAGCCAATCAATACTCTACTTTTTAAAAAACAGCATCTTCTCCACCATTTTACATACCTCTCATTCTACCAACTGACTACCTCAGCTACAGACATCTTTTCATTACTTCCAGACATCCCTTCAAGATGCTTACAGTATGGATTGTTGGACATAGCTATGTTTTCTGGTGCAAAAGGTATGCTGAACACAGAGGTATTGACAAAGAACTAGCTTTGCAAAATGTGGATATTAAATGGATTGCACAGAGAGGATTAAAGTGGCACCAATTGATGCCTTTGGTTAAAACCTTTTTGCATCTCTGACCCCCTGACCTCATGATTGTGCACTGTGGTGGCAATGACCTAGGCACATTGACTGGGGTAGGTCTGGAAATGCTAATGAAGGACACCTTTGCACAATTGATGTTGCTTTTACCTCAAACTGTCTTTGTATACTCTAACATATACCAAAGACAGAAATGGAAGTGGTCAAATCAATTCTGTCCACAGATTGAGAAAGCTAGAAAGAATATCAATAAAGCTGTTTCTGCTTACCTCAGAGACCATAGGATGGGCTCCATCTATAACAACAATATATGTTTTGATATGGATGACATCTACAGAAGTGATGGAGTACACTTCACAGATCAAGGAAACAGAGTCTTTCTCAACAACCTAAACCGCTGCATCCGCACTTACATGTAGCTACAACAAACTCACAATGAAAACAAGGGCACTTTTTAGAGCCACCCTATAACATAATACTGATTATAATTTGTTTTCACACATACATATTTTTTAAAAGATTTTTGTGGATTCGCGCACCCAATGTGAATCCACAAAACAAAAGCATGAATTCAATGGACTACAACACAACACACTTTTCAACTTTAACTATTAATTTTAAATTTTATATATTTTTAACAACTCTATCAATTATAATCTTGTCATTAACTTCAATCACACTACCTCTTTAAAACAACTTCACAAATACAACACTACCTTCTACATTATATACTACTTAATTATTTATTTAAGGTGAATTCGCGAAGCCAATGCGACGTTACATGGGGGTGCCACGCTGAGAGCCATGTTGGAGTCGCGACTCCAAACTCGAAAGAAAAAAAAAAGATTTACTTCCATTATTTGGTATTCACCCCGGGGACCCCCTCGCCCGGAGCCTGCCACCATTTAAAAAAAAGAAAACCTAAGGAGGGGGACCGCGTGGCCCCCCTCCTAATGCCAATTATGGCCCTGGGGACCCCATCCCCCGAGGCCAGACTTCCTTTTTTTTTTATTATTACATTTTCCGGGAGGGGGCCCCGTAGCCCCCCTCCCCTGGGCCACTTCTGACCCCGGGCACCCCATCCCCCGAGGCCAGCCCTTAGTGTTGGGGACCATGGGGGGAGCCCCAATGCCCCCACGGTCCCTGCCAGCTCCACGCCTCCTGCGGGAGCCGGCATTGCTTTTGGACAAGGGGAGCTGCTAACAGGCATCTCCCCTTGCCCAAAAGCAATACTGCTTTGCTTCGAAGAAGCAAACCAGTGTTTGCAATGACAGGGCGGGAACTGCACGGCTCCCGCCCTGTCATTGCAAAGAGCAATGACCTGGGGTTGAGCACCCCGGGACATTGCAGGAGCTGGCCCTGGGGGGTGGCGGTCCCCAGGGCCATCGAGGGCTACAGGAGGGGGGCTGCGTGGCCCCCCTCCCAACATTTAACATAGCCCCAGGGAGGTGGTGGTCCCCGGGGCTTGGGGGTCCGCAAGGCCCCCCTCATTAATGAAAGAAGCCCCAGGGAGGTGGTGGTCCCCGGGGCAGCGTGGGAGGGGTTAGGACCCCCCATGCATTTATTTAACACGCCCCAGGGAGATGGCAGTCCCCGGGGCTGCGGGGGGCCGCGTGCCCCCGCATACAATTAACTAAGCCCCAGGGAGGTGGTGGTCCCCAGGGCTGCCAAGGTTAATGATAGCCCCCAGGACCTGGCCCACCCGGGGGCTTAAGTACAAGGTAGCGCAGAAGCCCGCGCTTCGTTTTTAAAAAATGTTCTCATCCAGATTCATGCACCCAGCGCGAATTCACGAAACAAAAGCACAAACTCAATGTACTACAACACAACACACTTTTCAACTTTAACTATTAATTTTAAATTTTATATATTTTTAACAACTCTATCAATTGTAATCTTGTCATTAACTTCAATCACAGTACCTCTTTAAAAAACTTCACAAATACAACACTACCTTCTACATTATATACTACTTAATTATTTATTTAAGGTGAATTTGTGAAGCCAACGTGACGTTACACAGGGGGCCACGCTGAGAGCCGCGTTGGAGTTGCGACTCCAAACTCAAAAGAAAAAAAAATGATTAACTTCCATTATTTGGTATTTGCCCCGGGAACCCCACCCCCCAGAGCCTGCCACCATTTAAAAAAAAAAAAAACTAAGGAGGGGGACCGCGTGGCCCCCCTCCTAATGCCAATTATGGCCCTGGGACCCCATCCCCCGAGGCCGGCCCTTAGCGTTGGGGACCGTGGGGAAGCCCCGAAGCCCCCACGTTCCCTGCCGGCTCCCTGCCTCCTGCGGGAGCCGGCATTGCTTTTGGACAAGGGGAGCTGCTAACATGCAGCTCCCCTTGCCCAAAAGCAATACTGCTTTCCTGCTCTCGCTTCCAAGAAGCAAATCAGTGTTTGCAATGACAGAGCGGGAACCGCATGGCTCCCGCCCTGTCATTACAAACAGCAGTGTCCCTGGGGTGAGCACCCCGGGACATTGCAGGAGCCGGCCCTGGGGGGTGGCGGTCCCCAGGGTCATCGAGTGCTCCAAGAGGGGGGCCGCGTGGCTCCCCTCCCAACTGATTTAGGCCCTGGGGAGGTGGTGGTCCCCGGGGCCCGGGGGTCTGCAATGGACACCCACATTTACATATTCAATCCCCCGGGGAGGTGGTGGTCCCCGAGGCAGTGTGTGAGGGCTCAAGCCCCCCACAATTTATTTTTGAATACAGCCCCAGGAAGGTGGCGGTCCCTGGTGCTGTGGGGGACTGTGTGGCCCCCTCATTTATATCATGTTGCCCCAGGGAGGTGGTGGTCCCCAGGGCTTGGGGGGCCCATGAGGCCCCCCCACCTAAATAATTAAAAGCCCTGAGGAGGTGGCGGTCCCCGCGGCCGTGGGGGGATGCATGCACCCCACATATAATTATATAAGCCCCGGGGAGGTGGCGGTCCCCGGGACCACAGGGGCCCCCACGGGCCCTCACTAACTATTTCGGCATTGCCCCCGGGACCTGACCCTCCCAGAGCTATTACAAAACGTCGGGCGATTTTTTTTTTTAAAGTGCTTTTTTGGGCCCTGGGGGTCCTTGTGGAACCCCCTGAACAGACCTAGGGGGTCAGGGTGTTTGTACCCTGCCCCACTTTCTTGTTTTTTAATGTTTTTTCACCCTTTTTCTTGTGACTCGGTTACCGAGTCACAAGATGGCTGCCAACACTTCCTGGTTTGGAGTGTTGACAGCCAATCAAAATGAAGCTCGTGCTCGGGAGGAGTCGCAAATCCTCCTCGGTGCTCAGATATCGATATTTTTATTTTTTAATTTCTCAGCAACTACTGAATGGATTTACACCATTTAAAAAAAGGGCGCTTTCTGAACCAAGAGCTACCTTTTTGCCAAATTTGGTTTAATTTCGTTCAGCAGTTCGGGCTGTAGCCGTGTCTAAAGTTTCCTATGGAAATGAACATGGGGAAAACGCATTTTGGGACCCCCCTTTTTTCTCGGCCCCCGCTTTAAGAATCACCCTGAAATTTTTAAGACAGGAGATGACCGAAGCGGGCCATTAATTTTGAAAATTTCGCGAAGTTTCGTCAACCGGCGCCAAAGATATTGGCAAATCAAAAAACACTTTTCCTATGGAAACTAGGTCCTAACTATAACTACCTACTGGCAACCGCCAGTAGGTAATATATATGTATATATATATATATATATATGTATATATACATATATATATATTCACTGAAAAAAGAAATAAAACACAGGTTTCAGGGACGTTATTGTTAGGAATTAGCATTTAAAAACCTTAGATATTCACTGAAAAAAACACAGTTTTCAGGGAAATACAGCCGTTATAGTTAGCGGAGCTAACTATAACTCGCCCCCGCACTGCTGATGACATCACATATTACATCACTCATGACATGGTCAGTGACATCACTGCTGAAATCTCAAATGACATCACTGATGACATCATACAGTGACTGAGTGTTTCTAAAAAGTTAAAGAATTTTATATATATATACGCCAAGGTGTATTGAAGAACGAATGGGCGTATGAGTGTCGGAATCGATGATTTAGTGGGTGCATGATTGACTGTATAAGTGAGTGATTAAATGTGCCTTAGTGAATACATGGGTGAATGACTAATCTGTGGGAATGTCTGTATCAGTCTGTCAGTTGGTGTGTAAGTGGCTGCATGGTTTGGTGAGTAGCTACATGAGTGTCTATATGGGTTAATGATTGGTTGTCTGAGTAGCTGTATGAGTGCCTGTATGTTTGTGTGACTCCCTGCATGGATTTGCGAGTGGGTGATTAAGTGGGTGAATGGGTTCATGAGTGCATCTGCGAGGAGCTGTATGGGTGACTGAGTGTGCGTATGGCTGTGGTAATGAGTGAATGGATATCTCAGTGGTATATGTGTTAGTAACTACTTATGTGAAAGGCAGTATATGCAAGTATTGGAGTATATAAGTGACTATATCTGAGAGTGAGTGATTGTGAGAGTGGCTGTATGCATGAGTGTGTGCTTGTGTGAGTTATTGTAGAAGAGAGTAAGTATGTGTTAGTATCTGTATGAATAAGTGAGGTGGTATGTGTATAACTGTATAGGTGAGTAAATGGTACTGTAATTAATTCTTTGGGTGACTGACTAGGTGTGTGAGTAACTCTTTGGGTGAGTGGTAGTGTGTGAGTGTCGGTATGGGTATATGAGTGCACATATCAGTGGCTGTATTGATGAGTGACTGTGTGTATGAGTGATTGTATGGGTGAGTGAGTGGATGTGTGTGTAGACCTATGAATCAGTGAGTGGGTATGTACTAACTGGTCTTGGTGTGTCTATGGTTTCAAGATGGTATTTTAGAGTGGGTATATGAAAGATTATAGTGTATAGACTTAAGGCAACATTTATATCAACATCACATAATTTCAACAATGGACTACACAATGTACATGAAAACCAAAAGAGAACCAACAATATCTGTTTTTCTTTACAAAATAAACATTGTTTTTATTAATAATCAATTAAATACTAGAAAAATCATTTCATATTAAAAAAGATCCCATTTATGCTCATTCATTCATCTTCATTCATACAACATAGAGCTGACATACAATAAAAATCACAATTTTCTTTGTTAGGGACAATGATGACAATTAGTATCTGATACTCGTGGAGAAATAATGTGGCACAAAAGTAGTGGACTGTTGTGTTCGACGCGCGTTTCGGCACAGAACAGTGCCTTCGTCAGGAAAAGAGGCCACAATAGATCAAAGTTGATTTCTGTGAAAAAAAAATATATTGTGTATCAGATACGTGGTTCTCACTATATGATAGACTCTATGCCGCCACAAGAGCGTGCATTGCTTATTGTTTGCAGTTAATTAAAGTTCAAGGCAGTGGATCGAATCAATGTGACTTAATAGATTTCAAACTAATAAGTGTAAAAGTGAATAAAGAGTAGAATATCGTTTTGAAAGAACGATTGAGATAAAAGGGGAGGAAATGAAAAGAGAGATAGTAGCCACCACATCGGTTAAGCAAATCGGATTGGACAGTGTCACCCAGTGATCAACTTTAAAAATTTCGTGTTGACAAAAATTTCTAAAGATTAACCTTATATCTCTTAAAGGGATGGTCAAGAATTCTCTTTTGGTACTGAGGGCTGTAGAGCAATGGTTGCCTCTTAGCCAAGAATGAGGGTGAACTGTGAAAATATAGAATACCTTACATTAATGTTTATATTATACTTCTCAGTGGTTAATCAAACAATTGATTTTGTTAATACCTGAATAATAAGTATCCAGTAGCAAAAGGTGTTTTTGCACCATCAACCCAGGGTTATGATAAACCTCGCATCCAACTCGATAAACGTCCTTATTATTTTGCTGTAAGCAAGATAGAGTAGACGTGTGGGTTACATTTAAAATGGTTATTGGGGATGACAGGAGATTTAGGCTACTAATCAGATACTAGTATTTGTATATATTTATTCTCGGATAAGTGTATCGGAATGTAAGTATTTGAAATACAGTGTGGTGTATCTTTAAGTAATAAACTAAATCAGTCTAAGTATTAGAGTACTATTAATAGAATAAATATATACAAATACTAGTATCTGATTAGTAGCCTAAATCTCCTGTCATCCCCAATAACCATTTTAAATGTAACCCACAAGTCTACTCTACCTTGCTTACAGCAAAATAATAAGGACGTTTATCGAGTTGGATGCCAGGTTTATCATAACCCTGGGTTGATGGTGAAAAAACACCTTTATATATATATATATATCGTGACCAAGGCTCCAGGCTGCAACCCAAATGCGTGGATATGCCATCACCTTGAAAATAAATGCTTTCGAGTGAAAACTAACCTCTGGAGTGCCGGTTTTGTTTCTTGGAACGGAGAAACTCTGCAATTGAATATATATATATATATAAAACTTCTTTTTTTATGTAAAAAGGGAGTTGCGTACCGCATGCGGATCTTTGCGTTTTGTACTCGTACGCATTTATTTATTTAAAAGTGTAAAATATAGTGAAATTAATACTTTCTGTATATCTTAGGGGTAGTAGTTTACTTGTACAGTAATATAATGAATATGTAGTTATACTACACTATAATTAAACATTACATTTATGTATATTAGGGGTTTGCGATACCACCGCGTACACTACCGGGCCTTATTTCCGGATCCGCATACGAATCGCGGCTCCAGCGTGATTTTTAACAGTTATATTACACATAACCTATAATTTACACTTGATTATTACTTTACTACTTTAGTTTAAATTATATTAAATTTCTTTCAAAAATATAAATGCGGAATCAAGACCCAGACGCGACTCTTTGTTTTTAATTTGTACTATTAATACATATATGTAGAGAATAGTGATCTTAAATTCAAGGTTACAGTTCTGCTAAGATAGTGTGTAGACTTCTATATTAATAAAAGAAAGTGATTAAAACGTATTTTTAATAATAATTTCAGGAATCGCGATACGTCTGCGTACATTGCAACTTCCGTATTTGCATAGGGGATGCGAATCTAACGTTTTTTTAAACAATATTATATATTAATATAGCTTTATTTAATTTATTTGAAATAAAGAGATACAGTTACGTGTAATTAAAATATTACCAGATAGCACTAAATATTGTTGAAATGTAAAATTGAAAAAAGTTGCGGAATCGCGTCCAGTACGTGGTGGTTCCACGCAGGGGTCACGCACCCCATGTGTCACAAAAAAAAAAGAAATTTGATTGATTAAAGATCCTGTCATCCTTAAGTTTGCTAGATCCCACCCTCTTTCTTCTTATTTTGGGTGTGGTTGGCAACAGCCATACTTTATCAGGAGCTAATCAATTTTGAGGTATTTTTTGGTGTTTTGTAGATTTTACGGCAAAATTTAAAAATGGCAACTGCACAGGATCTGCAGGAGAAGGAGGAAGAGATCTTTCAGGGGGAAGAAGAGGACACACGCCATAAAAGAAAGGAGAGTGTGGTATGGGAGTTCTTTTCTATACTTGAAGGGCAAAAGAAGGTGAATGCATAGAAAGTTATGTGCAATGTGTACAAAAAGGTGCTGTCCCGAGGATCGGACAAAAAATGCTCTTGTGGTACATCGTCGATGTTCAAACATCTAAGAACAATGCATGACAAGAGGCTTGCAAGAGCTGAACTTGAAAAAGCAGATGAAGGCAGCCAAGATCCTCAACCTTTGACTTCCTTTTCTGCCGCTCCTGCTTGCCTTAGCTTTCGGCCTGGTCCCAGAGGACCACATCTACCAGCCTGCCTCACGCTCGAGGCTTGGGGCACACAGCTGACAGCAATCCCAACAGCGCCTGGAGGCGCTAAAAAAAACACCGCAGACTCCCGCAGCGCGGGTTCCTTTTCTGCCGCTCCTGCTTGCCTTTGCTTTCGGCCTGGTCCCAGAGGACCACATCTTCCAGCCTGCCTCACGCTCGAGGCTTGGGGCACACAGCTGACAGCAATCCCAACAGCGCCTGGAGGCGCTACAAAAACCACCGCAGTCTCCCGCAGTGCGGGTTCCTTTTCTGCCAAGATCCTCAACCTTTGACTTCCCTTTCTGCCGCTCCTGCTTGCCGTTGCTTTCTGCCTGGTCCCGGAGGACCACATCTTCCAGCCTGCCTCACGCTCGAGGCTTGGGGCACACAGCTGACAGCAATCCCAACAGCACCTGGAGGCACTACAAAAACCACCGCAGACTCCCGCAACGTGGGACGCACGCGTGGATGGCGCCTGGACGAAGCCCGGACAAAGGGCGGGCCTGTCTGTGCCCATCTGTGACTGGACGAGGCTGGGCCCACCCTCGGTGACTCAAGTTCCGTGAATGGGTGCACTGCGTTAGCTGCAAGGATCTATTCACTTATTGAGCTGAACTATGGCGAGTCTGTTGGTTTGGTAAAGGGGTTGGGTTAACTGTCAGGTTTTAAATTAGTGCTATTCTCGACTTACAGGCCCGGAGGACGTATTAGTGAGGCGGTCCGGGACCTCTGAACTGATATACCCACTTTGACTGATGTTGACTGTAGTCCCTCGCTGTCATTTCGTGACCTACAGCCATGGGTCGTCTACTTCCATGCCTGTCTTGGGAAAGAAGAAGGTGGGAGCTGCCTCATTGGTCTCTTCAGTTTCCACCATGGATTCTTTCCTGCTTAGGGCTGCCTCTGTGCTGGACAAAGAGATTGAGATGGTGAATAGGCGCCTCTCGAGATCTCCTAGTGCTTCCTCTAACTTGCCCTCCACGGATGCTCATGAGTTGCAAGTGGTACGGGAGGGCGTTACTAATGAACTCACAGGTCTAACCAACTGTTCTGGGCCCTATTCAAAGTCTCAGGGTGGTTTGGGGTCTCCTAGATCATCACCTGCAGTCTCTAATAGAATTACAAGGTCTTTGCCACTCACGCCTGTTATTGTAATACGTGACAAGGGTGATGATTTGATTGAGAGCCGGGAAATGGGCAGCTGTTTGAGTAGTAATATTGTGCCAACACTTCCCTCTGCTCATTTAAGTGCAGGGGTAATTCCGGTTGCGAATGGGAATCTGCAACATGGTATAGGCACCAAAAGGAAAACTCACGCTATTGGGGGCAAAGCGAAGAAAGCGAAATCTAATCTGGCTTCCAATATTATTCCTTCTGGTTCAGCCCCCTTACCTATCCCCCCATATTAGATTTCTCTGGGGCGTTAACAGAATTCCAGCTAGTATTTTCCAAGCTCTTAGATCTTAAACTGAGCCCTATCCTTGAGAGATTGACTAAAATTGAGGATAGCTTAGTGTCACGTAACCCCGCGGAGGCAGTGTATTTATCAGGAGCCCCCAGTATAGTTCCTGAGCAGAAGTCTGTACGGGTTCCCGAGTTACAGACTAACCAGCGGTATCCTTTAAATCATCCCTTAACCTCACCATCTTGGCAGCCCGCTGACCCAGGAATTGGGGATAAGACCCAAACAGTAGGCCCAAGAAGTAACACCCTCATACCTATGAACGGCTTAGATGTCAGGCATGGACCAAGGACGGGAGGTTGGAGAAAGCCGAGATGCAAACGAGTCTCCCAGTAATAGACCTACCTCCTGAATCCACTACTTATGTAGTGGTCTTGGGGAGTGTTCCATCTCTCCCCCGAGGGGTAAACGAGGATTTTGGCCAGCTGAAAAATAAAATAACTCACTGGCTGACTCATAACACTGCCCTGGGTGCTCGCGTGGCTAAAAACATCATTATGGCCCGTAGGGTTAGCTGGATTGGGAACTCCCGTAAATCGGGCATGGGTGATTGTGTAAATGTTAATTTTGATAACCCTCACATTGCGGTAGGATATTGTCTAGGGATACTTGTCACCCTAAACCAGGATCTGGTATTAGGGCACTCTTCCTGGGCTTTTTCTATAAATCTGTTTTACCAAGGGAAATGCACTCTAATGCTTATATGGACGCCCACCGACGTGGGCGGGTTTCATGAACAACTCCAGTACAGCAGCTTACCCTTGAGACTCATTTACCACCTGTAACACCTGACTTGCATGCAGCTCGCCCTTTGTTGGAGCTAAACAATAGATTTTCTGCATTATCGGGGTTGGAGGAGTGTGATTGACTAGGTAATACTAGGTCACATAGCATTGAGCTTGTTGCTCAGAAGCAGTCTTTATCTGAGGTAGTCGAGGAGAGCCAAAGGGTATCAGCTATTACATTTTTGTCCTAGAATATTGCAGGGTTGGCCAACAAGTTCCAGGACCCACTATGGTTGCACTTTATGAAGCAATTCCAGGTGATCAACCTGCAAGAGACATGGTTGGTGGACTGTGATCTGTTCCTGGAGGGTTATAAGGCCTTCTATGTCCCAGCCACTCCTACGACTAGTGGAAGACCCAAGGGTGGTTTAGTTACATATATCTCCCTGGCCATTGATTGTCAGATTCGGGTTGTTCCATCTTCTTGCCCAGGAATACTGGCACTGTTGGTAAAAAAGGGAGACACTAGATGGGGTCTAATTAACTTTTATAATTCTGTGCCTTATCCTCCTGGTGCCTGTAATATCACCTCTTTGGGCTGAGTTTTAAGACAGTCTTTTGACTCTATTTTACATAACCTCATGGTATTTGGTGATTTTAATATCCACCCTTGTGGCAACCCAATGGTATCTTGTACTTCTGAAATGGGCTGTCCGCGTATGAAGGGGTTTCACTTTGAACACCTTGTGCACAGAGAATTGTTGAATAACCTGTTAAATGAATTTGACATGACAACCCTGATGTCCCTAACTGCCCCGCACACCATTTTTCCTGTCGCCACTTTCAAAGGGAGAGGTAGGGGGTCCTTCATTGATTTTATTCTAACTTCCTCTTCTTTACAATCAATATTTTGTTCTTTTAAAATTGAGGAGAGTTTATATAGTGATCATAACCCCCTTTGCGTCTCCACGAGGGGCCTATGGTCAGCACGGAGTTGTGATACAGTATCGAGGGATACTCTCAGACCTTCGGACGGAAGATGATGGCTGAAATGGACCCAGATTTCCCCAGACAAATTCTATCGGGCAGTTAAAGAATCTTGTGCCCTTGAGCTAGCACAGTGTACTGCGGTTGGTTCCTCCCCAGGTGAGGTTATTGGTGCCTATGAATCTCTGGCCCACAAAGTCGGGGAACTTTTAAGTATCCCTGCAGGCAGGACAGTCTGTCCCAAGCCCAGATGGTTTGACGCGTCCTGTTCTCGGGCTGCGAAAAATCTAAGGAAAACCCTGGCCGCTAAACCTAGAAACCAAACCCAGGTGTGTATTTGCAGGAAAGAATATAAATTATCCCTGGTTAGACGGAAGGGTGTTCTGAAAGAGGAGGCTTGCAGGGAGGTGATAGACTCAAGTACCCTCAGTAATAGCTCCAGGTTCTGGAGTATCGTTAACAGCCCTCTTTCTGATCAGCAAATGGGGGGGCCTAGACGCACACATAACAGAGGAGGAATGGGTGCTGCATTTTAAATCAATGTTCGCGAGCCCAACGGATCACCCCTGTCCCTGTCAAGAAGCTCGGGATTCAAATGGCCCGGTAATAATTTTTTATCAAGGTGAGGTGGAGATCGGCATCGCAGGGCTCTCTACTAACAAAGCACCGGGCCCAGATGGCATTCCCCCGGATCTGTACAAGTCTGACCCTTCCTTCTGGGCTCCGGTACTTGTGGCTGTGTTTAACGCTGCCGCAAGGAACGGTTGTCCCCAGTCCTGGGCCACTTCTATCATAGTTCCTGTCTTCAAAAAGGGTGATAGGAATATCACTCATTGCTATAGGCCTATCTCCCTTCTTGACTCTGTGGTTAAGGTTATAGGTCGTATTCTCCTGGAGAGATTATCTACTTGGGCGGAGGAGCATAAGGTTCTGTTGGATATCCAGTTTGCATTCCGACCGGGGAGGTCAATGGTTGCCCAGTGCCTCAACCTTTCTATGTTATTGAGTAAATACACAGTTGCCCGCCCCGGCACTGTTTACCTGGCCATCATGGACTTGTCTTCCGCTTTTGACTGTGTCAACAGGGTCAAATTGTTGCAGTTCATGAGGGCAATGGGGGTGGACAACAGTGTTGTTAACTTTTTAGAGGACCTGCATAGGTCCACCAAGGCCAATGTTAGGTTTTCTAAGGATGTTAGGGTTACCAGGGATCTGGAGATTAAGAGGGGAGTCCGGCAAGGCTGTATTCTGGCCCCTTTTTTATTTAATTTTTATATTAATGATCTGGATAGTGTACTTAGAGCCACGGGGGTAGACTTTCCATGTGTAGGAAGGCGCGGCATCCCTGTTTTACTTTATGCCGACGATGCCGTTCTTTTATCCAGGACCGCATTAGGATTGCAATCTTTAATAAATGCATTCTCCAAATTTATGACGGATCGTAATTTGGCAGTAAATAACGCAAAATCTTATATAATGCAAGTGGGGCAGCGACCTACAAAAAGTTATCAATTTAGTATTGGCCCTGCAAATATCCCTCGCACAAACGTATTTTCTTATCTTGGGGTATTCTTGGATGACCAGCTAAATTGGGGGCCACTTATTGTGAAGAAAAAGTGGGACCTGTCCCGGGTAAACGCGGCAATTTTTTACTTTGCCTCCAAAGTTGGGAGGAAACCTATCGGAGCCATGTTAAAAGTCTATCAATCCAAAAGCGTGGCTGTAGCTAGCTATGGAAGCAAAATTTGGGGACATATCACTGTGAACCCCCTTCAGGTGACCGAGAATAAATTCCTGAAGCGGTTGTTGTGTGTCCCTTGCAGTTTATCCAACCTAGTGGCCCATGAGGAGCTGGGAGTCCCCTTTCTAAGTGATACCCTGGCTCTACGCCCTCTTGTGTTTTGGAAGAAGTGTTGGATGAATGAGGAGTTATCTTTAAACCATTTGATTTTGTGCATGTCTCTTGATAAGGCAATGCGAATTCCCTGGTTAAGTTACATTAGAAGAAGTTTGAAAGGGTTAGGGCGAGCTGATTTATTTTATAAACCTGAAACTATTGTTAAGAAAGATGTGGAATCAATTAGTTTAGCTTTTTTAACCCTTAGGAAAATGGAAAGGGATGAAAAGGAGGTGCAGAAACCAAGTGTCCGGAAGTTTTTAATGCTTAAAACAACCCCGCTAACGGAGCCCTACCTCATAGGGTCCTTTCTATACATGAGAGGTTTTTATTAACAAGGTTTCAGATGAATCTTTTTCAACTCCTGTTAGCAAGGCCCAAGGGATGCAGTAGAGGACAAGTGCTTGCACCCTGTGGCTGCGACAACCAGTCTCCACAGGATTTGCTGCACTTTATGTTTGCATGTAGGTTTTATGAAACTCCCCGAAGGCATTTTTTGGTTCCCATTTTAAAGAAGTTGAATTTCATTCAGGCTCGCCCTGCCCTTTTTTATTTGCAGTTGTTGAAAGAGGATTGGCTATTTTTTATTGTGGGATATTTGAAATCTATTGTAAAAACCAGGGCCTGCTTGGACGCTTAGTTAGTGCCTGGATAACTAGGTTCTTGACAAATTGTGAAGTTTTAGTTCACATTACAAGGTCAAACATGTAAAGGGAGAAATGTCCCACATGGCACGTTGCACTTTATAAATTGCATGTTCTGTTTTATATGTATTGAATGCGGTCATTTATTTTAACCTGTGTTTCTTATATACTGGGCTCTATACATTAAATTGTGGGGGTTCCACAACTGGATTGTTATTTTAACATGTATTTTTAATGTAATTGGGTTTCATGTCTTTGTATGTTTTAACTTTCATGGTTTTCTCTTATGAAACCGAATAAAGTTTATTTGAATTTTGACTTCTCAAGTTGGTGACAGGTTGCAGTCCATACCACCGACTCTTCCGGATTTCGCAAAGGTAGGACTTTTTTGTCCTAAGTGCATTACTGTGCTGATCATTGGAGAACAGGTTGTCCAAACAATGTTGGACACAATTAACAATCACAGTTGTTAATTCCCCCCCGTTTACGCACACTGTTATGTGCTTGTATTTTTGTTTACATTTTTATTGATAAAATCTGAAAAACACCCAAAAAAACACAAAATTGTTTAAAAAAAATATAAAATAGTTTTTAAAAAAGAAGAAAAAAACGGTTCTTACAGAACCACCTATTCTGGTTAAAAAAAGAAAAGCTATATGTTGTATGAATACATGAGTCAATGGATAGTGTCTGTGTGATTGCATGAGTGCGTATGTAGAATCTGAGTGATTGGATGAGTAAATGAGTAGAGTTTGAGTGAATGGATGACTGCAAGATTAGTGGTTGTGTGATTGTATAAATGAATGGATAGTGACTGAGTGATTGGAAGAATGTGTGAATAGTGCCTGGCTGGTTGGATGACTGCATGAGTAGTGCGTGGCTCATTAGGTAGTGTCTAGATAGTGTCTGTGTGATTGGATGAATGAATGGGTACTGCCTCAATGATTGCATGACTGCATGGGCAGTGCCTGAGAGAATGGATGAGTGCATAGTTAGTGCCTGGATCAATGGGCGCGTGCAAGGGTAGTGCCTGGGTTATTGGATGTGTGCATGGGAAGTACCTGAGTTAAAGTATGAGTGCAAGGCTAATACTTGGGACATTGGATGAGTGCATGGGTACTGCCTAAGGGACTGGATGAGTGCATGGGTAGTGCCTGAGTGAATAGGTGAGTGCAAGAGTAGTGCCTGAGTGATTGCATTAGTGCATGGGTTATGCCTGGGTGATTGCATAAGTGCAGGGGTACTGCCTGGGTGATTCAATGAGTGCATGGGTAGTGTCTGAGTAGAAGGATGGGTGCAAGGATAATGCCTGGGTCATTTGCCGAATGCATGGGTAGTGCCTGAGTGAATGGATGACTGCATGGGTAGTGCCTAAGTGAATGGATGAGTGCAAGAGTAGTGCCTGAGTGATTGCATGAGTGAATGGGTAGTGCCTGGGTGATTGCATAAGTGCAGGGGTACTGCCTGGGTGATTGGATGAGTGCATGGGTAGTGCCTGGGTGAATGGATGAGTGCATGGATAATGCCTGAGTGAATGGATGAGTGCATGGGTAGTGCCTGAGTGAATGGTTGAGTACAAGAGTAGTGCCTGGGTGATTGCATGACTGCATGGGTAATGCCTGGGTCTATGGATGAGTGCATGGGCAGTTCCTGAGTGAATGGATGAGCCCATGGGTAGTACCTGAGTGAATGGTTGAGTGCAAGAGTAGTACCTGAGTGATTGCATGAGTGCATGGGCAGTACCTGGGTGATTGCATAAGTGCAGAGGTATTGTCTGGGTGATTGGATGAGTGTATGGGTAGTGTCTGAGTAACTTCATGAGTGCAAGGGTAATGTCTGGGTGCTCAGATCAGTGCATGGGTAGTGCCTGAGTAAAAGGATGATTGCAAGAGTAATGTCTGGGTCACTGGACGAGTGCATGGGTACTGCCTGAGAGAATGGATGAGTGCATGGGTAGTGCCTGAGTGAATGGTTGAGTGCAAGAGTAGTGCCTGAGTGATTGCATGAGTACATGGGTAGTGTCTGGGTGATTGCATGATTGCAGGGGTATTGCCTGAGTGATTGGATGAGACCATGGGAAGTACCTGAGTGAATGGATGAGTGCAAGGCTAATGCCTGGGTCATTGGATGAGTGCATGGGTAGTGCCTGAGTGAATGGTTGAGTGCAAGAGTGTAGTGCCTGGGTGATTGCATGACTGCATAGGTAATGCCTGGGTCATTGCATGAGTGCATGGGCAGTGCCTGAGTGAATGGATGAGTGCAAGAGTAATGCCTGAGTGATTGCATGAGGGCATGGGTACTGCCTGGGTGATTGGATGAGTGCATGGGTAGTGCCTGAGTGAATGGTTGTGTGCAAGAGTAGTGCCTGGGTGATTGCATGACTGCATGGGTAATGCCTGGGTTATTGGATGAGTGCATGGGCAGTGCCTGAGTGAATGGTTGAGTGCAACAGTACTGCCTGAGTAATTGCATAAGTGGATCAGTAGTGCCTGGGTGATTGTATGAGTGTATGTGTAGTGCCTGGGTGATTGAATGATTGCATTGTTACTGCCTGAGTGAAATGATGAGTGCAAGAGTTGTGCCTGAGTGTTTCTATGAGTGCAGGTGTACTGCCTGGGTGATTGGGTGAGTGCAGACATAGTTCCTGTGTGAAAGAATGAGTGCAAAGGTAGTGTCTGGGTTATTGGATGAGTGCATGGTTAGTGCCTAAGTGAAAACATGTGTACATGGGTAGTGCCTGAGTGAATGGTTGAGTGCAAGAGTATTACCTGAGTGATTGCATGACTGGATGGGTAGTGCCAGGGTGATTACATGAATGCATGGGTACTGCCTAAGTGATTGGATGAGTACATGTGTAGTACCTGAGTCACTTCATGAATGCAAGGGTAATGCCTAGATGGTTAGATGAGTGCATGGGTAGTGCTTGAGTGAAAATATCACTGCAAGAATAGTGCCTGGGTCATTGAATGAGTGCATGGGTAGTTTCTGAGAGAATAGATGAATGCATGGGTAATGCCTGTGTGAATGGTTGAGTACAAGAATAGTGCCTGAGTGATTGCATGAGTGCAGAGGCACTGCCTGAGTGATTGGATGAGTGCATGGGTAGTGTCTGCAAGAAAGGAAGAATGCAAGGGCAATGCCTGGGTTATCCTATTAGTGCATGAGTTGTGCCTCAGAGAATGCATGAATGCATGGGTAGTACCTGACTGAATGATTGAGTAGAAATATATTGCCTGAGTGATTGAATGAGTACAGAGGTACTATCTGGATGATTGGATGAGTGCATGGATAGTGCTTGCTTGAAAGGATAAGTGCAAGGAAAATGCCTGGGTTATTGCATTAGTGCATTAGTTCTGCCTGAGAATAGATGAGTGCATGGGTAGTTATTGTATGAAAGGATGAGTGCAAAGGTAATGCCTAGGTAATATGATGAGTGCATACGTACTGCCTAAGAGAAAAGATGAGTGCATCAGTAGGACCAGATTGAATGGTTGAGTTCAAGAGTACTGCCTGAGTGATGGCATAAGTGCATGTGTATTGCCTGGGTGATTGCATGAGTGCAGCAGTACTGCCTGGGTGATTGGATGACTGCATATGTAGTACCTGAGTGACTTTATGAGTGCAAGGGTAATACCTAGGTACTTAGATGAGTGCATGAGTACTGCGTGAGTGAATGGATCAGTGCAAAGGAAATGTCTGGGTCATTGGATGAGTGTATGGGTAGTTCCTGAGAGAATTGATGAGTGCATGGGTAATGCCTGTGTTAATGGTTGAGTACAAGAATAGTGCTTGAGTGATTGCATGAGTGCAGAGGTTCTGCCTAGGCGATTGGATGAGTGTATGGATAGTGCTTGACTGACAAGATAAGTGCAAGGGTAATGCCTGGGTTATTGCATTAGTGCATGAGTTGTGCCTGAGAGAATGCATGAGTGAATGGGTAGTACCTGACGGAATGGTTGAGTCCAATAATAGTGCTAGATTGATTGCATGAGTGCATGGGTAGTGCCTGGGTGATTGTAAGAGTGTATGTGTAGAGCCTGGCTGATTGGATGAGTGCATGAGTAGTGCATGAGTGAAAGGATGACTGCAAAGGAAATGGCATGATCATTGGATGAGTGCATGGATAGTTCGTAAGAGAAAACATGAGTGCATGGGTAGTGACTGAGTGAATGGTTCAGTGCAACACTAGTGCCTGAGTGATTGCATGAGTGCATGGGTAGTGCCAGGGTGATTGCATGAGTGCAGCAGTACTGCGTAGGTAATTGGATGACTGCATGTGTAGTACCAGAGTGACTTTTTGAGTGCAAAGGTAATGCCTGGGAACTTAGATGAGTGCATGGGTACTGTGTGAGTGAATGTATCAGTGCAAAGGAAGTGCTTTGGTCAGTGGATGAGTGCATGGATAGCTCTTGAGAGAATAGATGAGAGCATGGGTAATGCCTGTGTGATTGGTTGAGTAGAAGAATAGTGCCTAAGTGATTGCATGAGTGCAGAGGTACTGCCTGGGTGATTGGATGAGTGCAAGGGTAGTGCCAGTGTGAAAGGAAGAATGCAAGGGTAATGCCTGGGTTATCCTATTAGTGCAAGCGTTGTACTTGAGAGAATGGATGAGTGCATGGGTAGCGTCTACGTGAAAGGAGGACTGCTTGGCTGATTGGATGAGCAACATGATGATAGTTTTCAAATAGTATAAAGGATCAACATTATTCATATTAGAAACAAATAACATATAATTAAACTTTAAACATTTTTTCTGGTTATCATGCATATTATATTATCTATTCTTATCTTTCAAGTAATTTAGATACATTACTCAGTAGAACTATTTTAGAGTAGTAGTGTCCTAAACAGCACTAAAACTCTTTTCAAACTTCAACAGCAGCTAATATAAAGAAGAAAAAGAAAAACTGTTGTTTAATGATAATATATTACAGAAATTATAATATTATATTTTTAAGAACACAGCATAAATTTAGATTTACATACCATTTTCAGTTTCCCTTCTTTGCTGTTCTCAGATTCCACTTAACTTCAACATACACAGTGATTTCAAAGTAGTATCATCATTGAACAGCGGGGAAAAAACCAATCAAATTGATTGTAGAAAAAAATAAAAAATCAGCGTAGAGCATCATTTTCAATACGTGTAGCTATGTGTTTTTCTATCTACACTTTGTTAATTACTTCCTTCATCTACATTAACACTATTATTTATCTCAAATACATTTGCCAAAATGTAGACTCTCATTTACATCTGGTACAATATAGACAACAAATATATAAACTATTTGCTTTTAAACACAATTTTCCAAACGCAATATCAGTTAGCGCAAATAATAATCCAAACACTAATTATAAATACGAATAGTTTGCACTGCTGTCTACTTTCTGTTTACATCTTCCCAATAGGCCGAATGATATACTCAAAACTTTGGCTTCAAAAATAATAAAAATTAATTTGGTAATTCATAAGGCAATCTAGGTTTGAATTCCAAGTGGGCATCATTGCAATGCGTCCATCCTTTATTACACAGTCTAGTGTCCAGATGTTGTAGTGGGTCCATCATGGAAAATAATAGCCACTGCTGTAAAAGTTCTTCCTGAAATAGATATTTGACTTGCATTAAAAATTTTAATTTTGGTTTCCAATTTTCTTCCATTTCCTCTACAACGTTGTAGCATTAAAATCAGATAATTTCCAAATCCTTCTATATGTAATGTAGACAACATCTCTGATCTACAATGCAAACATCTCATGTCCTGATTGGCTGTTTTTATCAAAGGTACTGATTTGCAGTCTGGTATCGTCAAGTATATGAATCGTTCTGTTTGTAGTTCAGTGGTAGAAGTAAATGAACATTCTTCACATTTATGATCCCATCTGTAACTTAGTCCAAATAAGTTTTCAATTTGTATTCCTTCATGTTCTAATACTCCAAGCAAAAGCATTAGAAATTCTTGTGCATCTTGTTGTATATTGAGAGTAAATGTCAAAGCACAAGTACATATATCCAAAAGATGCCGAATGCCAGAAGCAGTATGCATTTTACTTCTGTCAGTTACCAACTGTTGAAATACATGATGTAGTAAAAACCAGAATCTTTTTTCATGATTGCACATGATTTCACGATGAAGATCTTGTGGATAAAACACAACATTCAGAATCACATTAGCATAACAGTTGATAACTGAACTATTTTCCAACTGGTATCCTACAATGTCATCAACAGTTTCTATTTTCTTTTTCTTTATGCCTTCAAGTTTATCTTCAGTTGTTTTCTTTCTTTGAACCTCAATTGCATCTTTGACATATTGCCATTTTGGACACACTATACGTTTCTCATATATGGGCTATTCACCTAAATCAGGAGTATAAAGTCTTCTTAAATGATTGGACTCTCTTACACAATTTGCATCAGCACTAACCTTTTTCTCATCAAAATCTATCAAATACAAACCAGACAATGTTCTTACTCGGGACAATGCAACGTATGCCATTCACTCTTTGAACACTGTACTTCCTATAATTACAAAAGCAGTGTCTATACTTAAACCTTGAGATTTATGAATAGTTACTGCATATGCTAAAGACAGAGGAAACTGTTGTCTGTGAACCTACAAATCTTATACCAGCAAAAAACGCACAACACAATGCCCAATCTGTCTTATCTCTTTAATCTGATCACATTTTATAATCAAAAATTCTATTCCATCTCTATTCTGAAATTTTACTAAATCAACAACTTTTCTCATTGCTCCATTTACTAAACCTTCTTCTACATTCAAATTACGCCGCAAAGTTACCTGACAGTTTATACATACATGTAAAGTTTTTTCTACGCCTGCAGTTTTAGATACAGGCTTTTCCAAAGAATGCAATTTAGCCTGTAGTTTCTCTGTAAGAAGAATAGTCACTCCCTCGTGTTCAATTTTATCAATAGCTTAAATTTCCACTATTTTTTGTTTTTCCAGGTTCAAAAGTTGTTGATTAAATGTAGAACACTCTTGTAGTGTAGGCAGTAGGCAAACTATAGACTTATTTTTTCCAACCATATTGTATATTACTTCAGCTGCTGTGATTCCAGTTGTAAACAAGTTCCTTAGTAGCTGACTCTCTAAAGCTTGTTTACCATGTTTCGTCAAGACACCAATTCTTATGTCTTGAAGAATATTTCCATAATCTTCATCACTTGTTTGTCGCATATTCTTAACAAGTTCTTTATATTCAAAATGTAACCAAATGTTCACATTTACAATACTTCCCAAAGATTTCCTAGTGTCTTCATCGACAAGTGTTTTAAAAACATGTTGTCCATTTATAGCAGTAAGTTGTAGTAGATCTCCGAATACAATTAAATGTTTTCCTCCAAACAGAACATCATAATCTGTTTTTAAAATCTGTTGCATTCTCAAGTGTACAAAGGCAAGCATTAAGTTTGAGACCATGCTCACCTCATCAATGATTAAAAGTTTAATTTTCTTCAGTACTCTTGACACTTCATAACAAGCTTCTCCAGATAGCTTCTGATATTCCAATTTATTATCACGTTCAACTAGTAGCATATGTAATCGATGTAAAGTAATCCCTTTAATGTTGTGTGCTGCTAATCCAGTTGGAGCAGTTACAACACAAGATAAATGTGATTCTGTAGTTTTGTGTAGATAACTGGTCAAAACTTTAATCAAGAAACGTTTTCCTGTTCCAGCTTGACCACTGATGTACATTAGAATTGGTTTAAATGATGAACATTGGCATTCTTTTTTCTTGCAGCAAACCATGTTGTATCTGTTGTTTGACTTTTAGATATATTTCTTTCTCTTCAATATTTAGTTGTTCTTCTAACTTTCCCAACTGAATAATATCCAGTTGTACTTGTTGCATTGCAGTTTCTACTCATTCATGGCTACTGCGGCTTCATTTTCGATAATTGGTTGTCTCAGTGGATCTTGACTCAATGTACCAGAACTTTGACTATCTTGAGAACTCTCTCTAGTTATTTCAGCTGCAATAGGACTTTCTTGTTCAATCTCATCATTTAACATTTGTAGATATATAGGTAAAATTGTGCACTGAATGCTATCTTTACTTGCATTAAAAGAATCTTCATAGCAGTCGAAATCTCCAAATAATTCCGTTTCACTATGCCAAGGCTTGAACAGTTGCAGAAGTGCTAGATAGAAAAATTCCCTCTTATCTGGACTTTCGTAACTGAGTTTTTTGTGGTTAATAAGAGTTCCTTTGGCATGTTTCTCCAAACATCCGTCACATCCAATTACTACATATTTTTTTTGTTTTATATTTTCTGTAACTTTTCTTTTAAAGCTGTAATGTTGAAGTATTTCATACAGACATAGATTTTCGAGATGTGGGCTCCTTTTGGGAAAGTATGTATCCAAAATATTAGTTTTGACAATATCTGTACTTTCTGGTTCATTCTGTGCTAAGTATTCGATTTCTTGTAAAGATTTCAATACTCTATTTCCTGTGGAGGCAAGACCTAAATTTACCCAAATGATTCCTCTTGACTTTGAATATAAACTGGCAGAGCTCAAGCGATCTGAACATTCATAGGATCCAATCTCTCGATGGGAAAGCATTTTCAAGCTAAAACTGTACAATTTCTTACTAAGACTCTTTGCTTGTGAAATTTCTTTCCACATTTCTTTCATCTCTGTCTTTTCAGATTTGGTTATATATGATGTAACATAGCGAGGCACAGCAAATGAATTATCTGCAACATATTGAATATCCATGTTTGCATTCCACATTTTTAAAATAACTGGATTGTAGTCATTAATGTACTTTGAATCTTTGGTTCTTTTTAAGTTATACGTATTCTTCAGAGATTTTCGAGTTATTGTATGCCTTACTGCTGACCAAAAACGATTACACTTCCTTTAGAAATTATTGGACGTGGGAATCCAATACGACATTTTGTATAACATTTCCCTTTACACTTGTATTTTTGTCGACAGTATTTCCCACATCGATGACTTTGAAACCTTAAAACCTGTTGTCTCAAGCTCTTTTCTCCTCCTTCTCTTGGAATGGCACATGTAACATACTGTTCGATGAAAGACAAAACAGTTTCATCAGTATCAGTTCCAAATTTTGGAGCATTCTTTATCCATATTAGCATGTGTATATGAGGAGCACCTCTGGCTTGGTACTCTTTTCGGCAAAAGAAATCAGTAACTTCTCCGAGAGGAGGAATATTTTTATTGCATATAAATGACATCATACTTTGAAACCTATGGTTAAAATACCTGCAGACATTTACAGGATCCAAGGAACAGAGATCTCCTGGTGTCTTCAATTCACTATTTTTAACATTTGAATTTGCTTCTCGTAGAAATTCAAGTAAATTGTCCCACTCATATTCAACACAGCTAAGTGTTACAAACCATGTAGGGCTACCTAAGTTTCTTAACATACATTTAGGTTCACCGTGACGACGAAACCAATATTCATTGGTACCACGTCGACATACCCTCAAATTAATTAACTGAGATTCTAAATTTTATTCTCCTTGTTGAACTTTGTCCATGAATTTTTTTACAGAAACATGTGGAAGATGAACACCTGTTTTTAATATGTGATTCACTGCATATGAAAGTGCAGACAAATCACTTTCAAACAGAAGATGAAATATATATGAAATCTTGGATCTTCTGAGTCAAATCTTGTCAAGCGGTATTCTGAAGCTGAATCCGTACAGCTCGCTCATCAAATCGTCCACCTTCTCCAGTGAGGAATAGCTGTGGAAAACAATGAGCTTCTAAACTTTTTTCCCATACACTCATGGGAGTTCGCTTTGCTTCCTTCATTTGAAATAATTGAATACTGTTTCCAATCATTTCCTTCGAATGTAGAGGCTGTATAGTATAATGTTCATAAATCTGGTCTCTCTTGGACTTGTCCACTTTTTCTATTTGGCCACTTGAAATTTTTGTTTCATCTTCTCAGCATATTACCTGTTCATCAACATTTTCATTCTTATAGTAAATATTATTCTGTACCAGATATAATGTAGCCTTTTGAAATTTAGTAACATCTACAAATTCTTGCCAGATTTTTCAACTCTTTGTTTGTACACCATTTACTATAATAACTACTGGCTCTTTTTCCTCCCTGTGTACACCAACAGTTTCAATATTTTTCTTAAAATCTAAAGGTAAGTACATAACTCTTCCTTTCAGACCTCTTTGTAAATCTGTTGGTGGCAGCTTACCTGTTTTAGGCTCCATATGAACTATGGCCTGAAATGGGTGTACAGATTGAAAAAGAGTGGACTCATATGCATTCAAATCTGCCAGTTCCTGAGGATTAGCTACCAACTCTAAGTTGTTATGTACTGCTCTAGCTGGCATTTTGTTCTCTTCAAATTTGTTGTAACAATATTTACAAATAACTTGATCAGTACCCAATTCAAACTGACCTTATACCAACAAATAAGAACCAAATTGCTGCCACTTATCATTGTTTTCCTTTTTACTTTTTAAATATAAATCAACATTCCTAGTTTGACTTCTATAGTGAGTACGTCGACAACAAATACAAACATAGTTTGGTTTTTCAGACAAAACTGTCCTAAACTTTCTAATTTCTTCTGCAAACTCATCAATACTAATCTCTTTCCCATGTTCTTCAACACCTACAATTATTAAACTCTCACTTTCTCAAAACTCCTCTTCAGAACCAAAAAAACAAAACTGTATATCATCACAAACTTTCTGTACATCTGATACTGAACCGTGCAAAAGAGCAGTGTTCTTTTCACTTAAACATAATGCAGGAGTTTTTACATAGTAGAGTCTCCTTACTAATTACCGCATTTCAGAGTGGTGTACAGCTAACATTCTTACATGATCAAAAGTACTTTGGCACACTTTTCTTGAAAGACAAGCCAGAGAATGACCCTGTAAATGAGTATATTTTCTTATTTTACATAGATCTAGTCTTGTAACATCTTAATCTTCTGTTTAAGACTTTTTTTGCATTACAATTCTTCTTTTCCTTGTGCTTTGTTGTAAAACTTTTCTTTTTCCTTTCAATATCATTGTCTTTTTTTAATCTCTCTGCAACTGTTTTAAGAAACTCTTTAGTGCTCTTATCAGAACAGGCTTTATCCTTAGTAAAATGTTGGTCTCTTTCTAATGCACACTTTTTACTTTTCTTTAAGTAGTTCTGTTTTTTTTTTGTTGTCTTCTCTTTTCATGTTTTCTTGCCATCTTCAATTTGTGATCCAAACAAAATAATTCTCAAAAAAACAAAGAACAGTTTCAATAGTTTGTTACATCAATAAACAATCTTAAATTACATATCAATATTCATAATAACTAGTAAGCAATTACTTACATTTACATTGCTATTCTCTTTATTACAAATAAAAAAACAAAAGTGAAGAAACAAGCAAGAGAACTGCAGAAAGAGGAAAAAAGGTGCTGAAAGAGAAAGAAAGGGACAGAAAGAAAAAGAAAGGTTTAGATCAGCTAAAAGAATTACACAAAGAACAACACAGCTACTAAAAAATGTGAGAAATGCACAAAGAAGCAACAGAGGTGCACAAAGAGACAATACTGGTGCACAAAGAAACAACAGAGGTGCACAAACATGCAAGACAAGTGCACAAAGAGGCAAGAGAGATGCAGAAAGAGGCAAGAGAAGTGCAAGACAGGGAAGATGGGTACAGAAAAAGGCAAGAGAGGTGCGGAAAGAAGCTTGAGAGGAGCAGAAAAAGCAAGAAAAGTGTACAAAGAAACAACTGATTTTCAAAAACAAGCAACAGAAGTGCAGAAAGAGACAAGACAACTGCACAAAGAGGAAGAAATGTGCAGAAAGAGGCAAGAGAGATACAGAAAGAGGCAAGAGGGGTGCACAAAGAGGCAGCAAAAGTGCAAAAAGAGGGAAGAAGGGAAAAGAAAGAGGGAAGAGGAGTACAGAAAGAAGCAACAGAGGTGCACAAAAAGGCAACAGAGGTGCAGAACGAGGAAAAGAGGTACAGAAAAAGGGAAGAGAGGTTCAGAAAGTGACAAGAGACGTGCAAAAAAAAGCAAGATACATGCACAAAATTGGTAAGAGAGTTGCACAAACAGGTGAGCGAGGTACAGAAAGAGGAAAGAGTAATTCAGAAAGAGGCATGATCGGTGTAGAAACAGGCAACAGAGGTACAGAAACAGGGAAGAAGGGTACACAAATAGGCAAGAGGAGTGCACAAAGAAGAAACAGTGGTGCAAAAAAGGCAAGAGATGTGAAAAAAGGAACAAGGGACGTACAGAAAGAAGCAAGAGAGGTACAAAAAAGGGCAAAATAGGTACAGAAAGAAGTAATGGACGTGTTGAAACACGGAAGAGAAGTGCAGAAAGAAGCAAGTGAGCTCCAGAAACAAGCAACTCAAGTGTACAAAAACTAAAAGAGGTGCAGAAACAGTTAAAAGAGGTAGAAAAAGAAGCAAGAGAAGTACAGAACGAAGCAAGGAAAGTACAGAAACATGCAACACAAGTGCAGAAAGAGACAAAAGAATTGCAGAAAAAGGCAGGAGAGGTGCAAAAGTGAAAAAGAGGTACAGAAAGAGGCAAAAGGGATGCACAAAGAGGCAAGAGAGGTGCAGAAAAAGGAAAGAACAGTGCAGAAAGAGGCAAGAAGAATGAACAAAGAAGCAACAGAGGTACAGAAAAAGGTAAGAGAAGTGCAGAAATGAATAAGGCCCTTGCAGAAAGAAGCAAGAGACATGCAGAAATTGGCAAGAGAGGTGCCGAAAGAGGTAAGAGAAGATGCAGAAAGACTCAAGAGACGTGCACAAAGAGATAAGAAGGATGCAGAAAGAGTCAAGTGAGGTGCAGAAAGATAGAAAAGAGGTGCAGAAAGTACAAGGAGAATTGCAGAAAGAGCCAAGAGAACTGCATAAAGAAGTAAGACAAGCACAGAAAGAGGCAAGTGAAATACAGAATCCGGGATGAGGGTTGCAGAAAGAGACAAGAGAGGTGCAGAAAGAGGCAAGAGAAGTGCAGAAAAGGGAAGAGGAGTGCAGAAAGAGGGAAGAGGGATGCAGAAAAAGGCAAGAGGGATGCAAAAAGAAGCAAGAGAGGTGCAGAAAGAGGCAAGATAGTTGCACAAAGGCAGGATTGGTACACAAAGAGGGAAGTGGAGTGCAGAAACAGACAAGACAGGTACAGAAAGAGGCAGGAGAAGTGCATAAAGAAGCAACAGAGGTGCAAAAAGAGTCAAGAGAAGTACAGAAAGAAGCAAGAGAACTCCAGAAAATAAAATCAGCAATCTTCGCAATGTTACTGTTGTCAGACTCAGCATGCTCCTGAAAACATGCATGCATGCATCTCTACCTTTTACTGGTGGCATCATACATAAAAGATACATACAAATAGTTGTATACCTGTGTTACACACGTGTACCATCTTCAGATGCATATCACGTATGAGAATACATCTGCAAGTATAGACATACCTCAGTCACAAGACCATGCAGGCCTTTAAACTTAACAGAATGCACTTCCCATTCCAAGCAAACACCTAAAGTTATACAGCGTACTTCAAGTGTTCCTTCCCACAGACTCATACGGATTAGCCTAATCACTAATCCCTCTGCCAACATGTCTTAAACCTCACTTTTCTCTTGCAACTTTACTATTCAGCGACTACTCAAAGTGTTGGGCCTAGCCAAATTAAAAGCAGGAACCCTTCCCATGTTACTGTTGTAAATCTCACCAAGTTTCTGAAGGCATGCATGCATGTGTCTGTGCCTTTTGCTAGTGCCATCATACATTAAAGAAACATACAAATAGATGTTTACCTGTGTTTTAGATATCTAGCATCTTCAGAAGCATAACACATGTGAAAATACATGTACAAGTAGAGACATATCTAAGTCACAAGCACATGCAGTCCTTTCAATTTGACAGACTGTACTTCCCATTTCAAGCAGAAACCTAAATTTAAACAGCGAACTTCAAGTCTACCTTTCCACAGACTCATACGAAGTAGCCTAATCACTAATCCCTCTGCCAACATGTCTTAAACCTAACTTTTCTCTTGCAGCTTTACTATTCAGCGACTACTCAGAGTGTTGGGCCAAGCCAAATTTAAAGCAGGAACCCTTTGCACGTCACTGTTGTAAGTCTCACCATATTCCTGAAAGTATGCATGCATGTGTCTGTACCTTTTACTAGTGGCATCATTCATAAAAGAAACATACAAATAGATGTATACCTGTGCTTTATACGTCTAGCATCTTCAGATGCATAACACGTGTGAAAATACATGTACAAGTAGAGACATACCTCAGTCACAAGACCATGAAGTCCTTTCAATTTGACAGACTACACTTCCAATTTCAAGCAGACACCTAAATTTATACAGCGTACTTCAAGTGTTCCTTTCCACAGACTCACACGAAGTAGCCTAATCACTAATCCCTCTCCCAACATATCTTAAACCTCACTTTTCTCTTGCAGCTTTACAGTTCAGCGACTACTCAGAGTGTTGGGCCTAGCCAAATTTAAAGCAGGAACCCTTTGCATGTCACTGTTGTAAGTCTCACCATATTCCTGAAAGCATGCATGCATGTGTCTGTACCTTTTACTAGTGGCATCATACATAAAAGAAACATACAAGTAGATGTATACCTGTGTTTTAGAGGACCAGCATCTTCAGATGCATAACACATGTGAAAAAACATGTACAAGACGAGGTATACCTCAGTCACAAGACAAGAGGAGACACCTAAATTTATATGGCGTACTTCAAGTGTTCGTTTTCACAGACTCATACACAGCAGCCTAATCACTAATCCCTCTCCCAACATATCTTAAACCTCACTTTTCTCTTGCAACTTCACTATTTAGTGACTACTCAAATTGTTGGGCCGAGCCATATTTAAAGCAGGAACCCTTCCCATGTTACTGTTGTAAATCTCACCAAGTTACTGAAGGCATGCACACATCTGTCTGTGCCTTTTGCTAGCGCCATCATACATAAAACAAACATACAAATACATGTGTACCTGTGTTTTAATTTAGACATCTAGCATCTTCATATGCATAAGACGTGTGAAAATGCATGTACAAGTAGAGACATACCTCAGTCACAAGACCATGCAGTCCTTTCAATTTGAAAGACTGCACTTCCCATTTCAAGCAGACACCTAAATTTATACGGCTTACTTCAAGTCTACCTTTCCACAGACTCATACGAAGTAGCCTATTCACTAATCCCTCTTCCAACATGTCTTAAACCCCACTTTTCTCTTGCAGCTTCACTATTCAGTGACTACTCAGAGTGTTGGGCCTAGCCAAATACACAGCAGCAACCCATCGCATGTCATTGTTGTAAGTCTCACCATAGTCCTGAAAGCATGCATTCATGTATCCGTGCAATTTACTAGTGGCATCATACATAAAAGAAACATACAAATAGATGTATACCTGTGTTTTATAGGTCCAGCATCTTCAGATGCATAAGACGTGTGAAAATACATGTACAAGCAGAGACATACCTCAGTCACAAGACCATGCATTCCTTTCAATTTGACAGACTGCACTTCCCATTTCAAGCAGACACCTACATTTATATGGCGTACTTCAAGTGTTCCTTTCCACAGACTCATACAAAGTAGCCTAATCACTAATCCCTCTGCCAACATGTCTGAAACCTTACTTTTCCCTTGCAGCTTCACTGTTCAGCGACTACTCTGAGTGTTGCGCCTAGCCAAATATAAAGCAGCAACCCTTCGCATGTCACTATTGTAAGTTTCACCATATTCCTGAAAGCATGCATGCATGTATCTGTGCCTTTTGCTAGTGGCATACATAAAAGAAACATACAAATAGATGTATACCTGTGTTTTATAAGTCTAGCATCTTCAGATGCATAACACGTATGAAAATACATGTACAAGTAAAGACATACCTCAGACAAAAGACCATGCAGTCCTTTGAACTTGACAGACTGCACTTCCCATTTCAAGCAGACACCTAAATTTATACGCCATACTTCAAGTGTTCCTTTCCACAGACTCATAAGAAATAGCCTATTCACTAATCCCTCTGCCAACATGTCTTAAAACTCACTTTTCTCTTGCACCTTCACTATTCAGCGACTACTCAGAGTGTTGGGCCTAGTCAAATATAAAGAAGCAACCCTTCACATGTCACTGTTGTAAGTCTCAGCATATTCCTGAAAGTATGCATGCATGAGTCTGTACCTGTTGCTAGTGGCATCATACATAAAAAAACATACAAATAGTTGTATACCTGTGTTTTATAGGTCGCGCATCTTCAGATGCATAACACGTGTGAAAATACATGTACAAGTAGAGACATACCTCAGTCACAAGACCATGCATTCCTTTCAATTTGACAGACTGCACTTCCCATTTCAAGCAGACACCTACATTTATATGGCGTACTTCAAGTGTTCCTTTCCACAGACTCATACAAAGTAGCCTAATCACTAATCCCTCTGCCAACATGTCTTAAACCTTACTATTCTCTTGCAGCTTCACTATTCACTGACTGCTTAGAATGTTGGGCATAGCCAAATATAAAACTGCAATCCTTCCCATGTTACTGTTGAAAGTCTCACCATGTTTCTGAAGGCATGCATGCATGTGACTGTGCCTTTTGCTAGAACCATAATACGTAAAACAAACATACAAATAGATGTATACCTGTGTTTTAGACATCTAGCATCTTCAGATGCATAACACTAGTGAAAATACCAGTACAAGTAGACATATACCTCAGTCACAACACCGTGCAGTCCTTTCAATTTGACAGACTGCACTTCCTATTTCAAGCAGACACCTACATTTATACGGCGTGCTTCAAGTCTACCTTTCCACAGACTTATACGAAGTAGCCTAATCACTAATCCCTCTGCCAACATGTCTTAACCCTAACTTTTCTCTTGCAGCTTCACTGTTCAGCGACTACTCTGAGTGCTGGGCCTAGTCAAATGTACAGCAGCAACTCTTCGCATGTCACTATTGTAAGTCTCACCATATTCCTGAAAACATGCATGCATGTATCTGTGCATTTTGCTGGTGGCATCATACATAAAAGAAACATACAAATAGATGTATACCTGTGTTTTATACGTCTAGCACCTTCAGATGCATAAGACGTGTGAAAATACATGTACAAGTAGAGACATACCTCAGTCACAAGACCATGCAGTCCTTTCTATTTGACAGACTGCACATCGCATTTCAAGCAGACACCTAAATTTATACGGCGTACTTCAAGTGTTCCTTTCTGCATACTCATACAAAGTAGCCTAATCACTAATCCCTCTCCCAACATATCTTAAACCTCACTTTTCTCTTGCAGCTTTGCTATTCAGCGACTACTCAGAGTGTTGGGCCTAGCCAAATTTAAAGCAGGAACCCTTCTCATGTCACTGTTGTAAGTCTCACCATATTCCTGAAAGCATGCATGCATGTGTCTGAACCTGTTACTAGTGGCATCATATATGAAAGAAACATACAAATAGATTTATACCTGTGTTTTTTACGTCTAGCATCTTCAGATGCATAACACGTATGAAAATACATTTACAAGTAGAGACATACCTCAGTCAAAAGACTATGCAGTCCTTTCAACTTGATAGACTGCACTTCCCATTTCAAGCAGACACCTACATTTATACAGGGTACTTCAAGTGTTCCTTTCCACAGACTCATACGAAGTAGCCTAATCACTAATCCCTCTGCCAACATGTCTTAAACCTCACTTTTCTCTTGCAGCTTCATATTTCAGCGACTACTCAGAGTGTTGGGCCTACCTAGCCAAATATAAAGAAGCAACCCCTCACATGTCACTGTTGTAAGTCTCAGCATATTCCTGAAAGCATGCATGCATGTATCTGTGCCTTTTGCTAGTGGCATCATACATAAAGGAAACATACAAATTGATGTATACCTGTGTTTTAGACATCTAGCATCTTCAGAAGCATAACACATGTGAAAATACATGTACACGAAGAGACATATCTAAGTCACAAGACCATGCAGTACTTTCAATTTGACAAGCTGCAATTCCCATTTCAAGCAGACACCTACATTTATAAGGTGTACTTCAAGTCTACCTTTCCACAGACTCATACAAAGTAGCCTAATCACTAATCCCACTGCCAACATGTGTTATACCTCACTTTTCTCTTGCAGCTTCACTATTCAGTGACTACTCTGAGTGTTGGGCCTAGCTAAATATAAAGCAGCAACCATTCGCATGTCACTGTTGTAAGTCTCACCATGTTCCTGAAAGCATGCATGCATGTGTCTGTGCCTATTGCTAGTGGCATCATACCTAAAAAAAACATACAAATAAATGTATACCTGTGTTTTATACGTCTAGCATCTTCAGATGCATAACGTGTGTGAAAATACATGTACAAGTAGAGACATACCTCAGTCACAAGACCATGCAGTCCTTTCAATTTGACAGACTGCACTTCCCATTTCAAGCAGACACCTACATTTATACGGCGTACTTCAAGAGTTCCTTTCCACAGACTCATACAAAGTAGCCTAATCACTAATCCCTCTGCCAACATGTCTGAAACCTTACTTTTCCCTTGCAGCTTCACTGTTCAGCGACTACTCTGAGTGTTGCGCCTAGCCAAATATAAAGCAGCAACCCTTCGCATGTCACTATTGTAAGTTTCACCATATTCCTGAAAGCATGCATGCATGCATCTGTGCCTTTTGCTAGTGGCATACATAAAAGAAACATACAAATAGATGTATACCTGTGTTTTATAAGTCTAGCATCTTCAGATGCATAACACGTATGAAAATACATGTACAAGTAAAGACATACCTCAGACAAAAGACCATGCAGTCCTTTGAACTTGACAGACTGCACTTCCCATTTCAAGCAGACACCTAAATTTATACGCCATACTTCAAGTGTTCCTTTCCACAGACTCATAAGAAATAGCCTATTCACTAATCCCTCTGCCAACATGTCTTAAAACTCACTTTTCTTCTTGCACCTTCACTATTCAGCGACTACTCAGAGTGTTGGGCCTAGCCAAATATAAAGAAGCAACCCTTCACATGTCACTGTTGTAAGTCTCAGCATATTCCTGAAAGTATGCATGCATGAGTCTGTACCTGTTGCTAGTGGCATCATACATAAAAAACATACAAATAGTTGTATACCTGTGTTTTATAGGTCGCGCATCTTCAGATGCATAACACGTGTGAAAATACATGTACAAGTAGAGACATACCTCAGTCACAAGACCATGCAGTTCTTTCAATTTGACAGACTTCACTTCCCATTTCAAACATACACCTAAATTTACACGGCATACTTCAAGTCTGCCTTTCCACAGACTCATACGAAGTAGCCTAATCACTAATCCCTCTGCCAACATGTCTTAACCCTAACTTTTCTCTTGAAGCTTCACTATTCAGTGACTACTCAGAGTGTTGGGCCTAGCCAAATACAGATCAGCAACCCTTTGCATGTCACTGTTGTAAGTCTCACCATATTCCTGAAAGCATGCATGCATGTGTCTGTACCTTTACTAGTGGCATCATACATAAAAGAAAACATACAAATAGATGTATACCTGTGCTTTATACATCTAGCATCATCAGATGCATAACACGTGTGAAAATACATGTACAAGTAGAGACATACCTCAGTCACAAGACCATGCAGTCCTTTCAATTTGACAGACTGCACTTCCTATTTCAAGCAGACACCTACATTTATACGGCGTACTTCAAGTCTACCTTTCCACAGACTCATACGAAGTAGCCTAATCACTAATCCCTCTGCCAACATGTCTTAAACCTCAATTTTCTCTTGCAGCTTCACTATTCAGCGACTACTCAGAATATTACAGGTACCAAATTTAAACAGCAATCCTTCCCATGTTACTGTTGTAAGTCTTCCCATATTCTTGAAAACATGCATGCATGTGTCTGTGACTTTTGCTAGTGCCATCATAGATAAAAGAAACAGACAAATAGTTGTATACCTGTGTTTCACACGTCTAGCATTTTCATATGCATAACACATGTGAAAATACATTTACTAGTAGAGACATACCTCATTCACAAGACAATGCAGTCCTTTAAACTTGACAGACTGCACTTCTCATTTCAAGCAGACACCTAAATTTATACGGCGTGCTTCAACTATACCTTTCCAGACACTCATACAAAGTACCATAATCACTAATCCATCTACCAAAGCACACATATTACTATGCACAACCTATTTCAATCTTCATTTGAGTACAATAAAACAAACTACAATACACACTTGTACATTTTGCAACATATTTCAAACACCACACTTCTCTAATAATTTCCAAACTTTAAAAATAATGCTTTTCAAAGTAAAAAATATCACTACAAAGACTGAAGCACTACTACACAATACATAACACACCTTGCAAATTTGTATCTCATCTCTCAAAAAGTATTGCAGAATATGAAATATCAGAAACTCATAAAAGATTTTCTTTCTCACACAATAAATGTAATGCACCACTCTCAATACGGTTAAACCAGTAATGGCAAACTTTCCCTCTCTTTCTGCACACAAATAAATGTAAGTAACAAATCAAAATGCTTCCTTCATTATTTCAAATTCTGAAACACATTTCTATTAGCTAGACATTTTTACCCTTTCTTAGTGTCTTCTAAAAGTGCCCAATTTGGTTCTGTAATTTACAGGAGTCACGACTCCACCGCGGTACCGTTGTTTAGCGCCACGATGGAGCCCTTACACGAGTTCAAAAACTTATTTCCAATAATACTAGTATTATTTTTTAACAACACACTACTTCTAAACATATTACTGATTTGCGAAAACTTACTTTAATAGCATATCACTTATATATAAATTAGCATTTCATATTTTAAAACCACAGTTAAGTTTCAACCCTTCCCCCATTCTGCTTAATCCCAGTTTCCATAGTAACAGTTTCTGCAACATTCAACTGTACTGGCAGGTCACAAGTTCACCATATTTTCAAGTTCAGCACAGTAGCTTACAAATGCAAATAGCAGGTGTGGTTGACTTTTGCAAAATATTACCTTATCATATCGACTGTACCTTACAAACATTTTTTAATACTCAATCAGAAACATGCTTCTTTAGGAAAGTAACATGCATCCCATTTTTGAGTGCACAATGTTGATGATCAGCCAATCAGTTATCGGTTTTCTCAAAAACAGCATGTTCTCCACCATTTTCGATACCTCTCATTCTACTAACTGACTACCTCAGCTACAGACATATTTTGATTTCTTCCACACATCCCGTCAAAATGTTTACAGTATGGATTGTAGGGCATAGCTATGTTTTCTGGCGCAAAAGGTATTCTGAACACAGAGGCATTGACAAAGACCTAGGTTTGCAAAATGTGGATATTAAATGGTTTTTCCCAGAGAGGATTAAAGTGGCACCAATTGATGCCTTTGGTTAAAACCTTTTTGCATCTCCAACCCCCTGACCTCATGATTGCGCACTGTGGTGGCAATGACCTAGGCACATTGACTGGGGTAGGTCTGGAAATCCTAATGAAGGATACCTTTGCACAATTGATGTTGCGTTTGCCTCAAACTGTCTTTGTATACTCTAAAATATACCAAAGACACAATGGAACTGGTCAAATCAATTCTGTCCACAGATTGAGAAAACTAGGAAGAATGTCAATTAAGTTGTTTCTGCTTACCTCAGAGACCATAGGATGGGCTCCATCTATAACAACAATCTACGTTTTGATATGTATGACATCTACAGAAGTGATGGAGTTAATTTCACAGATGAAGGATCAGAGTGTTTCTCAACAACCTTAAACTGTGCACCGGCACTTACATGTAGCTCCAACAAAGTCATAATGAAAACAATAGCTCTTTTTAGACCCACTCTATAACCCAACATTGAATCTTATTTATTTTTTAACATACATACTCTTTTAAAATATTTTCCAGACTAGCGAACCCATCGCGAATTTGCAAAACAAAAGCATGAATTCAATGTACTACAACACAATACACTTTTCAAATTAAAATTTTCATTTTTTTATATTATTTCTAACTCTATCAAATTTAATGTGATTATTAACTTCAATCTCACTAGCTCTAAAAAAAGTTCACTAATGCAACACTACCTTCTGAATTATAAACTATTAAATTATTTATTTAGGATGGATCTGCGAATCCACCGCGACGTTACTCTGGGGGGCCGTGCTGAGAGCCGCAATAGGGTTGCGACTCCTATCACGAGACAAAAAAAAGTTAATGCACGCCAGTTCCATTGCCTGATATCGGCCCCGGAGACCCTATCCTCTGGGGCCTGGCCATTAAAAAAAAAAAAAAAATGGGAGAGGGGGCCGGTCCCAAAAGGCTCTTTCTCCATGTTAATTTCCATAGGAAACTGTAGACAAAGCTACAGCCCGAACTGCTGAACAGAATTACACCAAATTTGGCAAAAAGGTAGCTCTTGGTTCAGAAAGCGTTCTTATTTTTAAATGGTGTAAATCCGTTCAGTAGTTTCTGAGAAATACATACATTAAAAAATATCGATATCTGGTGACCGCAGTGGATCCGCAGACCCTCCCAAGCACGAGCTTGATTCTGATTGCCTGCCCACACTTCAAACCAGGAAGGTTTGGCAGCCATCTTGTGACTCGGTTGAACCGAGTCACAAGAAAACAGTAAAAAAATTATTAAAAAGAAAAGGGGCAGGGTAGAAACACCCTGACCCCCACGGCCAAAAATCATTTTTTTAAAAATAATTTCAGCTGGATTCATGTAGGGTCCACAAATCTGGCAGAAAATAAAAAAAACAAAGTGCGGACTCCCGTGCTTCATTTCTTTTAAGCCCCCGGGTGGGCCAGGTCCCAGGGCAATATATAATTATAGTGCAGGGGCTTGCGGGGACCCCTGCAGATCCAGGGACTGCCACCTCCCCAGGGCTTTGTTAATAATGTGTGGGGGCATGTGGGCCCCCCGCAGCCCAGCGACCGCCACCTCCCCAGGGCTTTAATTTATTTAGGGCAGGGACCTCACAGGCCCATTCAAGCCCCGGGGACCACCACCTCCATGCTCCAGGCTACATGCTTTAAATGTGGGGGCCATGCACCCCCTGCAGCCCCGGGGGCCGTCACCTCCCTGGGGATACCTTTAACATCTAAAGGTGGGGGCTCGAGCCCCCCCACACTGCCCGTGGGGGCCCCCGCTGCCCCAGGAGGGGGGCTGTGCAGCCCCCTCCAGGAGCGCTAGATGGCCCTGGGGACCTCCACCCCTAGGGCCAGCTCCAGAAATGTCCCAGGGTGCCCACTCCTCACACATTGCAGTTTGCTATGGCAGCGCTGAAGCACTGCTCCCGCCCAGTCAAAGCAAACTCCTGCATTGCTTCCATGAATTGCTTTTGGGCAAAGGGAGCTGCATGTTTGCAGCTCCGTTTGTCCAAAAGCAATGCCGGCTCATGCAGGAGGCGGGGTGCCGGCTGGGACCGTGGGGGCATTGAGGCTCCCCCCACGGTGCCCAAAGAGAGGTCAAGCCCCGGGGATGGGGTCCCCAGGGCCGAAAATGGCCCGGGAGGGGGGCCATGCAGCCCCCCTCCCTCAAAATAAAATGTATTTAAAAAAAAGAGTCAAAGCCCCAGGAGATGCGGTCCCCGGGGCCGAAAATGGCCTCAGAAGGGGGACCACAAGGCCCCCCTCCAAAATGGTTTTAAAAAAAGGCAGGCCAGGCCAAAAGAGGCCCAGGGAAGGGGTGCCACGTGGCCCCCCGCCCATAAAATAAAATAAAAAGAGGCAAAGCCCCCCTCCTTTAAATAAAGGTCCTTTTTTAAAAAAAAAAAGAAGTGGCCATGCCCCAGGGGATGTGGTCTCCGGGGCCGAAATCGGCCTCGGGAGGGAGGCCGTGCGCCCCCTTCCCGTTTTTTAAATTTTTTTATTAAAAAATGGTTCAGGCCCTGGGGGATGGGGTCCCCAGGGCCCTAAAAGTATTAAGGGAAGGGGGGCCACACACCCCCTTCCACAAAGAAGACAAAATAGAGAAAATAGAGAAACTGGCATCTCGCTGGAGACCCCACCCCCTCCCTGCACCACTATGCAAACAAGCCTCCTGGTGCATTCTGGGTTGGGGGATTAAGGCCCCTTGAATCCTTAGGGTCCTTAGTGGCCAACTAGGCCACCAGGTACCTCCAGTAAGCCCCACACAGTGGTATTGCTGAGAGGTGGTCTGAGGCCATGCCCCTTTTTACACCACTCTGCAAACGCACCTCTTGGTGCACTGCTGGTGTGGCGATGAGGTCCTCTTGTGTCCTGAGGACCTCAGGACTAAAGTGGACATCATCTCCCAAGCAGCAGTGCGCCAGAGTAGTATAAAAAGAGGGCATGGCCTCTGACCACTCTCAGCAATCCAGCTGTGTGGGGCTTACTAGAGGTAACAGGAGGGCTAGTTGGCCCCCAGGGACCCTCAGGAGGCAAGTGGACTTCATCCCCCAACCAAGAGGGCACCAGGAGGTGTGTTTGCAGAGTGGTGGAGAAAGGGGGTGTGGCCTGTGTCCACCTCTCAGCAATCCCACTGTGTGAGGCTTACTGGAGGTAACAGGTGGGCTAGTTGGCCCCTAAGGACGCCCAGCAGCGAAGGGGACTTCAATCCCCATCCAAGAGCATGCCAGGGAGCGCGTTTGCAGAGTGGTGGGCAAAGGGGGCATGGCCTGCTATGAGAACTTAGAAATCCTGCTGTTTGGGACTTACTGGAGGTAATCGGAGGGGTAGTTGGTCCCCAAGGATGTCCTTGGGGACCAACTACCCCTCCTGTTACCTCCAGTAAGTCCCACACAGTGGGATTGCTAAGAGGACTTCGGAGGCCACGCCCCCTTTCTCCACCACTCTGGGTCCTGGCACACTACTGGTTGGGGGATGAAGTCCACTTTACTCCTGAGGGACTTTGGGGGCCAAGAAGCCCTCCTGGTACCTCCTGTAAGTCCTACGCAGCGGAATTCCTGAGTGGTGGTCGGAGGCCCAGTCCCCTTTCTCCACCACTCTGCAAATGCGACTACTAGTTAAAGAAGCATTTGCAATGTAATAGGTCTCGCAATTGCGAGAGTTAGAGCTATTGGTGTTGTAAATGTAGAAGATTTTTACTAATACTTTTTGGAGTGGAGTGGATGTGCATTGTGTGTAGTGAAATTATGTGGTATTTTGTGCAGTGAAATTATGTGGATAGAAAGTATGTGGTATTTAGTGTATAGGAATTATGTAGAGTGGGATTTTGTGTTATGGAGAGTAATTATGTGGTATGGTAGTTTGTGTTGTGGAGTGGTAACCTCAGGTTTAATCTTCCTCGTTTCAATAGAAGCTAAACTATAAACTCAATGAGACAAAAAAAAGATGGAACCACTGAGAAGCACTTCTGGACCTAGTCAGAGGTATGAGCAGGGCCACTGGAATTATGCGACTGTTTGGCTGCACCCACTTCTGCACAATTATACATTTTGCTCATTTGCCACATAATCCATCATCTGCTGCATAATCTGCAGATTTGAACAAAAAAACCTTGTTTCTAGCTCAAACTGTTCAAAGGTTACCAAAAATGCAGCGACAACTGTTATAGCGTGGTGGAAGGCCCTTTGCAAACCTACAATGGTCACCTCTTACTTATTGCTAAATGTGGGTGGTAAATTGGTCTAATAGTGTGCAAACAACTCGTGCTTGTTTCTGCGTCTTTCTTGCCTCTTTCTGCATTTCTCTTGCTTCTTTCTGCACCTTTCTTCCTTTTTCTGCAGTTGTCTTGCCTCTTTCTGCACATCTCTTTTGCTTTCTGCACCTCCCTTCTTTCTGCACCTCTATTGCCACTTTCTGCACCTCTGTTGCTTTTTCTGCACATCTCTTGCCTCTTTCTGTACCCTCTTCCTGCACCTCTCTTGCCTCTTTATGCACCTCTCTTACCTCTTTGTGCACTTCTCTTTCCTCTTTCTGCACCTCGCTTGCTTCTTTCTGCACTTCTCTTGCTTCTTTCTGCAACTCTCTTGCTTCTTTCTGTACCCCTCTTCCCTCTTTATACACCTCTGTTGCCTGTTTCTGCACCTCTCTTGCCTATTTCTACACTTCTCTTGCCTCTTTCTGCACCCCTCTTGCCTCTTTCTGTACCTCTGTTGCCTGTTTCTGCACCTCTCTTGCCTCTTTCTGTACTTCTCTTCCCTCTTTCTGCACCCTTCTTGCCTCTTTCTGCACCTTTGTTGCTTCTTTATGCACTTATCCTGCTTCTTTCTACACCTCTCTTGCTTCTTTCTGCACCCCTCTTGCCTCTTTCTACACCCTTCTTCCCTCTATCTGCACATTGCTTGCCTCTTTCTGTACCCCTGTTCCCTTTTTCTGCACCTCTCTTGCCTATTTCTGCAACTCTCTTGCCTCTTCCTGCAGTCCTGTTGCCTCCTTCTGCACCTTTGTTGGTTCTTTCTGCACTGCTCTTATTATTTTACTGACCTCTTTTCCACATTTCTGCACCCCTCTTGCCTCTTTCTGCACCCCTCGTGCCTCCTTCTGCACCCCTCTTCCCTCTTTCTGCACCTCTCTTGCCTCTGTCTGCACCCCTGTTTCCTCTTTCTGCACCGCTTTTGCCTGTTTCTGCAACTCTCTTGCCTCTTTCTGCACTTCTCTTGCCTGTTTATGTACTTCTGTTGCTTCTTTCTGAACTTCTCTTGCCTCTTTCTGCACCCGTCTTGCCTCTTTCTGCACCTCTGTTGCTTGCTTCTGCACATTTCTTGTTTCTTTCTGTACCTCACTTGCTTCTTTCTGCACCCCTCTTGCCTCTTTCTGCACCCTTCTTCCCTCTTTGTGCACCTCTCTTGCCTCTTTCTGCACCCCTCTTGCCTCTGTCTGCACCCCTGTTCCCTCTTACTGCACCTCTTTTGCATGTTTCTGCAACTCTCTTGCCTCATTCTGTGCTTCTCTTGCTTCTTTCTGCTCCTCTGTTGCTTCTTTCTGCACTTCTCTTGGCTCTTTCTGCACCCCTCTTGCTCCTTCCTGCACCTCTGTTGCTTGTTTCTGTACTTCTCTTGCTTCTTTCTGCACTTCTCTTGCTTCTTTCTGCACCCCTCTTGCCTCTTTCTGTACCCTTCTTCCCTCTTTGTGCACCTCTCTTGCCTCTTTCTGCACCTCTCTTGCCTCTTTCTGTACCCTTCTTGCCTCTTTCTGCACCCCTTTTGCTTTTTTCTGCACTTCTCTTGCCTCCTTCTGCACCTCTGCTGTTTCTTTCTGCACTGCTCTTGCTTCTTTCTGCAGATCTCTTGCAACTTTCTGCACCCCTCTTGCCTACTTCTGCACCTCTGTTGGTTCTTTCTGCAATGCTCTTGCTTCTTTCTGCACCTCTTTTGCCTATTTCTACAACCCTCTTGCCTCTTTCTACACTTCTCTTGCCTCCTTCTGCACCTCTGTTGCTTCTTTCTGTACTTCTCTTGCCTCTTTCTGTACCCCTCTTGTCTCTTTCTGCACCTCTGTTGCTTCTTTCTGCACTTCTCTTGCTTCTTTTTGCACCTCTCTTGCTTCTTTTGCACCCCTCTTGCCTCTTTCTGCACCCTTCTTCCCTCTTTCTGCACATCTCTTGTGTGTTTCTGCAACTCTTGTGCCTCTTTCTGCAGTTCTCTTGTCTCCTTCTGCACCTCTGTTGCTTCTTTCTGCACTTCTCTTGCCTCTTTCTGCACCCCTCTTGTCTGTTTCTGCACCTCTGTTGGTTCTTTCTGCACTGCTCTTGCTTCTTTCTGAACCTCTCTTGCAAATTTCTGCAACTCTCTTGCTAGTTTCTGCACCCCTCTTGCCTCCTTCTGCGCCTCTGTTGGTTCTTTCTGCACTGCCTTGCTTCTATCTGCGCCTCTTTAGCCTGTTTCTGCAACTCTCTTGCCTCCTTCTGCACTTCTCTTGCCTCTTTCTGTACGCTTATTGCCTCTTTCTCCACCTCTTTTGCTTCTATCTGCACTTCTCTTGCCTCTTTCTGCACCCCTCTTGCCTCCTTCTGCACCTCTGTTGTTTCTTTGTGCACTGCTCTTGCTTCTTTCTGCACATCTCTTGCAAATTTCTGCACCCCTCTTGCCTACTTCTGCACCTCTGTTGGTTCTTTCTGCACTGCTCTTGCTTCTTTCTGCACCTCTTTTGCCTGTTTCTGCAACTCTCTTGCCTCTTTCTGCACTTCTCTTGTCTCCTTATGCACCTCTGTTGCTTCTTTCTGCACTTCTCTTGCCTCTTTCTGTACCCCTCTTGCCTATTTCTGCACCTCTGTTGCTTCTTTATGCACCTCTCCTCTCTTGCTTCTTTCTGCACCTCTCTTGCTTCTTTCTGCACCCTCTTCCCTCTTTCTGTACCGCTCTTGCCTCTTTCTGCACCCCTGTTCCCTTTTTCGGCATCTCTCTTGCCTGTTTCTGCAACACTCTTGCCTCTTTCTGCAGTTGTCTTGCCTCCTTCTGAACCTCTGTTGCTTCTTTCTGCACTTCTCTTGACTGTTTCTGCATGTCTGCTGGTTCTTTCTGCAGTGCTGTTGCTTCTTTCTGCACCTCCCTTGCAATTTTCTGCACCCCTCTTGGCTCTTTCTGCACCCCTCTTGCCTCCTTCTGCAACTCTGTTGCTTCTTTCTGCACCCCTCTTGTCTGTTTCTGTACCTCTGTTGGTTCTTTCTGCAGTGCTGTTGCTTCTTTCTGCACCTCTCTTGTAATATTCTGCACCGCTCTTGGCTCTTTCTGCACCCCTCTTGCCTCCTTCTACACCTCTGTTGGTTCTTTCTGCACTGCTCTTGCTTCTTTCTGCACCCTTCTTGCTTCTTTCTGCACTTCTCTTGCTTCTTTCTGCACCTCTCTTGCCTTTTTATGCACCCCTCTTCCCTCTTTCTGCACCCCTGTTCCCTTTTTCTGCACCGCTCTTGCCTGTTTCTGCAACTCTCTTGCCTCTTTCTGCAGTTCTCTTGCCTCCTTCTGCACCTCTGTTGCTTATTTCTGCACTTCTCTTGCCTCTTTCTGCACTCCTCTTGTCTGTTTCTGCACCACTGTTGGTTCTTTCTGCACTGCTCTTGCTTCTTTCTGGTCCTCTCTTGCAAATATCTGCACCCCTCTTGCTTCCTTCTGTACCCCTCTAGCCTCCTTCTTCACCTCTGTTGGTTCTTTCTGCACTGCTCTTGCTTCTTTCTGCACCTCTTTTGCCTGTTTCTGAAACTCTCTTGCATCTTTCTGTACTTCTCTTGCCTCCTTCTCCACCTCTGTTGCTTCTTTCTGTACTTCTCTTGCCTTTTTCTGCACCCCTCTTGCCTCTTTCTGCACCTCTGTTGCTTCTTTCTGCACATCTGTTGCTTCTTTCTGCACCCCTCTTGCCTCTTTCTGTACCCTTCTTACCACTTTCTGTACCTCTCTTGCCTCTTTATGCACCCCTGTTCCCTTTTTCTGTACCTCTCTTGCCTGTTTCTGCAACTCTCTTGCATCTTTCTGCAGTTCGCTTGCCTCCTTCTGCACCTCTGTTGCTTCTTTCTGCACCCCTCTTGTCTGTTTCTGTACCTCTGTTGGTTCTTTCTGCACTGCTCTTGCTTCTTTCTGCACCTCTCTTGCAAATTTCTGCACCCCTCCTGCCTCTTTCTGCTCCCCTCTTGCCTCCTTCTGTACCTCTGTTTATTCTTTCTGCACTGCTCTTGCTTCTTTCTGTACCTCTTTTGCCTTTTTCTGCAACTCTCTTGCCTCTTTCTGCACTTTTCTTGCTTCTTTCCCCACTACTCTTGCCTCTTTCTGCACCCCTCTTGCTTCTTTCTGTACTTCTCTTGCTTCTTTCTGTATCCCTATTGCCTCTTTCTGTATCCCTCTTCCCTCTTTCTGCACATCTCTTGCCTCTTTCTTCTCCTCTCTCGTCTCTTTCTGCACTTCTCTTGCCTCTTTCTACACTTATCTTTCCTCTTTCTGCAATTCTCTTGCCTCTTTCTGCACATTTCTTACTCTTTCTGCACCTCTCTTGTTTTTTTCTGCAATTCTCTTGCTTCTTTCTGTACTTCTCTTGCCTCTTTTTGTATTCAAATGGGAAGTGCAAGCTGTCAAGTTTAAAGGTGTGCGTGCTCTCGGGACTGAGGTATGTGTCTACTTGTACATGTATTCTCACTAGTGTTATGCATCTGAAGATGGTAGCTTAAAAAATGGGTAGCTTCTCCTACAGGCGGTCAAATCTTCTTAGTTCTGCTCTGTCATTCGGTTGCACTGGCAGACATGTCTTATGTATATATGTGTTATAGAGCCTCATGTCATCAGTGAAGTCACTGACCATGTCATGAGTGATGTAATATGTAACGTCATCAGCAGTGCATTGTGGAGGGTGAGTTATAGTTAGCTCAGATAACTATAACGGCTGAATTTCTCTGGTTTTGTACGAGTAAAATATCAGCCTAACTATAACGTCCTTGAAACCTGTGTTTTTTTAGTGAATTTCTGAGGATTTTTAAATGCTAATTCCTAACTATAACGTCTCAGGTTTTTTCAGAGAATATATATATATATATATATATATATATATATATATATATATATATATATGTACGTACGTATGTATATATATTCATTTCAGCACATTTAACAGATATCACACACACAGGTAGCAACTTCATAGGCATCGAACAGGGACATGATACATTTATTATCTTACTGGGGATTTAACCCCGATATTGAAATCCCTGACTAGAGATGTAATTTATAACATGCATGCTCAATTCAATTGACAGCACATATATAACTTTGTAGAATCAAAGGGTTTTATATCAACAACACTTTTTAATATTCTTATTTATAATACAGTAGGACTTATATAACTATAGTTAGTATATAAGGATACGAGTGTCTCCGACAGAAACCTGCAACTATTAGTACAGCACTATGCTAATATTGATGTATACTAAATGTTATTGGAGTAGTCGAGTAATTTAACCCTTTTTTTACTATCCAGTATTTAAACTTTGATTGTATTATGCAATGTATTTATTAGGAATCATGTATTTATTTTACAAACTTGAGTAGTAATGAACAGATGATTTAAAATCTCTTCTATGTCTATGGTTGCTACACACACGTGATCAAAAGTAATCAGCACTTGTCACTTTAAATTGCTAAGTCTAACACAAGTACAATGTCATGTGAGCAAGACTCGGACGAGCCGAAACATTATGGCGACACTGCGGAAAATAAAGTAATAACTGCAATGGTCAGTGACATCACTACTGACATCACTGATGACATCTCAAATGACATCACTGATGACATCACTGATGACATCATCCAGTGACTGTGTGTTTCTGTAAAGTTTAAATATGTTTTATATATATATAGGCCCAGGTGTATTGAAGAATGAGTAAGTGTTTGAGTGTCTGAATGGATGATTTAGTAGGTGCGTGACTGACTGTATAAGTGAGCGATTAAACATGTCTTACTGAATGCATGGGTTAGTGAACAAACTGTGTGAATGTCTGTATCAGTCTGTCAGTTGGTGTGTAAGCTCCTGCATGGGTTAGTGAGTAGCTACATGAGTGTCTATTTGGGTTATTGATTGGTTGTCTGAGTATCTGTATGTGTGCCTGAGTGTCTGTGTGGGTGGTTGGGGTGTGTGACTGTGCATAGATGTGTGAGTGGGTGATTCACTGGGTGTATGGGTTCAAGAGTGCATCTGTGAAGAGCTGTATGGGTGGGTTGAGTGTGTATATGGGTGTGTTAGTGAGTGAATGGATCTCTCAGTGGTACATGTGTGAGTAACTACATATATGAAAGACAGTATATGTGAGTGTTGGACTATATAAATGACTATATGTGAGAGTGAGTGATTGTGAGAGTGACTGTATGGATGAGTGTGTGCTTGTGTCAGTGATTGTATAAGAGAGTAAGTATGTGTTAGTACCTGTATGTATAAGTGAGGTGGTGTGTGTATAACTGTATAGGTGAGTAAATGGAAGTGTGATTGATTCTTTGCATGACTGAGTAACTGTGTTTGTAACTCTATAGGTGAGTGGTGGTGTGTGACTGTCTGTATAGGTGTATGAGTGCATATGATAGTGGCTGTATTGATGAGTGACTGCATGTATGAGTGACTGTATGGGTGAGTGAGTGGATGTGTGTGTAGACCTAAGAATCAGTGAGTGGGTATATGGTTTTGAGAATGGCAGTCTGTAATTTAGAGTGGGTGTATCAAAGGTTATATTAGGGTGTGAGGAGGTGCATCAGATTATCACGTGGATGATGACATCAGTGATGTCATCAGTGATGTCATTTGAGATGTCATCAGTGATGTCACTGACCATGCCATGAATGATGTAATATGTGACGTCATGAGCAGTGCATTATGGGGCGCGAGTTATAGTTAACTGAACTAACTATAACAGTGGAATTTCTATGGTTTTGTACGAGTGAAATGTCCAGCTAACTATAACGTCCCTGAAACCTATGGTTTTTTCAGTGAATTTCTAAGGTTTTTTAAATGCTAATTTCTAACTATAACGTCGGTAAAACCTATGGTTTTTTCAGTGAATTTCAAAGGTTTTTTAAATGCTAATTTCTAACTATAACATCTGTAAAACCAGTGAATTTGAATTTTTAAAAAAAATATTACACTACTATTCTGCTATTTGTCATTAGTACTGTTTTTTCTGACTTTTCCACTACAGAAAAGAAAATAAACTGTAAAACTGTTGTGTAATGTAATATATTTCACAAATTACACTGTTACTTATCAAATAATACAACATAATATAACATTTTCAAAACATATTTTTCTCCCTTTTTCTGCTCTTATCAGATTCTACTTACCTTCACTATTCACAGTGATGTCAGTGTAGTATCATCATAAACAGCTGGGAAAAAAACAATCAACTAGATTGTTAAAAAAAAACAAATGACTAACTCTTACAACCACAATAACAAATCAACACAAATAACACATCCAATACTATTTCCAATTTTTAAATCTTACCTTTACTGTGTAGTTTCTGTTGACATTTTTCCTCAAGGCCAAATAATGTGTGGAATTTTTTTTTGAAATCATCCAGTATCAATTCCTTAAAGCATCTTCCCATTTTCCCTCTAGGCCGAATAATGTATCTAAAATTTTTGTTTCAGAAATATCAAGTATGAGATGGGTAATTCATAAGGCAATCTCGGTTTATTTTCCAAGTGTGTATCGTTGCAGTGACTCCAACCATTTTTGCATTTCAAATATACAGTATAATGTCCACATGTGGTAGTACCTCCAGCATGGAAAACAATAGCCAGTGTTGTGAAAGTTCTTCCAGAAATAGATACTTGACTAGCAACAAAACTTTTAATTTTCGTTTCCACTTTTCTTCCATTTGGTCTACAGCGTTGTAGCATTAAAATTACATATTTTCCATATCTTTCTAGGCATAATGTAGATAACATTTCTGATTGACAACGAGAACATTTCATATCATGATTTGCTTCTTTTACTAATTTCGGAAAAGGTACAGATTTGCAGTCAGGTATTGTTAAATATAGAAATCGTTCTCTGTCAACTATAGTACTAGAAGTTAATGAACACTGTTCACATTTGTGATCCCATTTGTAACTGAGTCCAAATAAACTCTCAATCTGGATTCCTTCATCTTCTAATACTCCAAGCATAACCATCAGAAACTCTTGTGCATCTTGTTGTATATTAGGACTGAACGTTAAAGATCCAGTACATGTATCCAAGAGTTGTCGAATACCAGAAGCAGTATGGATCTTACTTTTGTCAGTTCTCAATTGTTCAAATAAAGTATAAAGTGCAGAACATAATCTTTTTTCCTGACTTTCCATAATTTCACCATAAAGATCTTCTAGATAAAATATAACGTTTAGAATAACATTACCATAGCAGTTGACACCAGAAGCATTTTCTAATTGGTATCCCACAACATCATCACTTGTTTGTATTTTCTGTTTCTTTGCATCTTTTCTTTCCTCTTGAATTTTTTCTGCTTTTCAACCACACTTGATTCATCAACATGTTTGCGTTTTGAACACACAGCACGTTTTTCATAAATAGGATATTCACCTAAAGTTGGTGCATAAAGTCTTCTTAAACGATTATATTCTCTTACACAATTTACATCAGCACTAACCTTGTTTTCATCAATTAAATACAAACCAGACAATGTTCTAACTCGAGATAATGCAACGTATGCCATTTCCTCTTTAAACACAGTTCTTCCAACATTTACTAAAGCATTATCTACACTTAAACCTTGAGATTTATGAATGGTTATTGCATATGCTAAACAGAAAGAAAACTGTTTTCTACGAACATACAAGTCTTTTACCAGCAAAAAACGTACAGCACAACGCCCAATTTGTTTCACCTCTGCAATCTGATCAAATTTAATTTTCAAGAATTCAATTGCATTTATGTTTTGATATTTTACAAATTCAACAACTTTCCCTATTGCTCCATTCACTAAACCTTGTTCTATATTCAAATTACGCCTCAAAATTACCCGACAGTTTATACATACATCTAAAAAAATTCTAAGCCAGCAGTTTTTGATACAGACTTTTCCAAAGAATCCAATTTAGTCTGTAGTTTATTTGAAAGAAGAATTGTGTATTCCTTGATGCTCGATTTTATCAATAGCTTCAATGTGAACTATTTCTTGATTTTCCAATTTCAGAAGCTCTTGATTAAATGTATAACACTCTTCCAGTGTAGGCATTAAGCAAAGTATAGACTTTTTTCTGCAATGTTCTTGTACAGTACTGCTGCTGGTGTGTTTTCAGTTGTAAACAAGTTCTTTAGTAGACGACTTTGAAAGCTTGTTTACCATGTTTGCTTAGAACACCAATTCTTACAACTTTCAGAATATTTCCATAATCTTCAACACTTGCTTGTTGCATATTCTGAGTGAGTTCTTTATATTCAAAATTTAACCAGAGATTCACATTTCCAATACTACCCAAAGATTTCCTAGTGTCTTCATGTAGACGAGTTTTAAAGACTGGTTCTCATTTTACAGGAGTTAGTTTTGGCACATCTCCAAATTCAATTAAATGTTTTCCTCCAAAGAGAACGTCGTAATCTGTTTTTAATACCTGTTGCATTCTTAAATGCACGAAAGCAAGCATTAAGCTTGAGACCATGCTCACCTCATCAATAATTAAAAGTTTCATCTTCTTCAGCACTCTTGACACTTCATAAGAAGCTTCTCCAGACAGCTTCTGATATTCTAATTTATTATCATGCTCAACTGGCAACATTAGTAATCTATGCAAAGTAATTCCTTTAACATTGTGCGCAGCTAATCCAGTTGGAGCTGTTACTACACAAGATAAATGTGAACCAGTAGTTTTTTTAAGATAACTGGTCAAAATTTTAATTAAAAAACTGTTACCCGTTCCAGCTTGACCACTGATGTACATCAGAATAGGTTTAAATGATGAACATATACATTCTTTTTTTTCATGCAACAAACCTTGGGGCATATTAGCAAGAACGGCGTTAAAATTATCGCCGCTTTAGCGGCAGGAAACTGCCGCTAAAGCGGCGATAATGGGCTTGATAATATGCCCTTGAGAATTCCAATAGAAGCCCAGGATCACAGCAGAAAATGGGCTTCTATTGGTATTCTTAAGGGCATATTATCAAGCCTATTATCGCCGCTTTAGCGGCAGTTTCCTGCTGCTAAAGCGGCGATAATTTTAACGCCGTTCTTGCTAATATGCCCCCATGTTCTATCTGTTCTCTCACTTGTACATATATTTCTTTCTGTTCAATATTTACTTGTTCTTCTAACTTTTCCAATGTAATATTCTCCTCTTGTGCTTGTTGCATTGCAATTTTCACTTCATGCATAGCAATCGCTGCTTCATTTTCCACTATTGGTTGTCCAAGTGGATCTTGACTACATGGACCAGAACTTTGACTATCTTGAGAACTTTCATTTGCAACTTCAGCTGTAATAGTCTTTTCCTGTTCAACTTCGTCATTCAACATTTTTAAATATGTAGGGAAAATTGAACATGCAATGCTATCTTTACATGCATTAGAAAGAATCTTCGTAGCAGTCGAAATCTCCAAGTAATTCACTTTCGCTACGCCATGGTTTGAACAGTTGGAGAAGTGTTAAATAGTAACATACTCGCATGTCTGGAGTTTCACAACTGAGTTTCTTGTGGTTGATAAGGTTACCTTTTGTGTGTTTTACTAAACATCCATGACATCCAAGTACTGCATATTTTCCTTGTTTTAAATTCTGTTTAACATTTCTTTTGAAGCTGTAATGTTGAAGTACTTCATACAGAAATAGCTGTTCCAGATGTCTACTCCTTTTCGGATAGTATGTATCCAACATATTAGTTTTAAGAATTTCTGTACTGTCTGGTTCATTTGGTGCTAAGTATTCAATTTCTTCTAATGATTTCAACACTCTATTTCATGAGCAGGCAAGACCTAAACTTACCCAAATGATCCCTCGTGATTTTGAATATAAACTTGAAGAGGACAAGCAGTCTGAACATTCATACGATCCAATTTCTCTGTGGGAAAGCATTTTCAAAGTAAAGCTGTACCATTTTTTGCTAAGGCTTTTCTCTTGTGCAATTTCTTCCCACATTTGTTTCATCTCGTTTTTTTCTGATTTCGTTATATATGATGTAACGTAGCGTGCAACAGCAATTGAGTTGTCTGCAACATACTGGATGTCCATATTTGCATTCCAAATTTTTAAAATAACCGGATTGTAGTCATTAATATACTTTGACTGTTCTGTTCTTTTCAAGTTGTAGGTATTCTTTGGAGATTTGCGAGTTATTGTGTGCCTTACAGAAGAAAAAAAAGAATTTACTCTTCCTTTAGAAATTACTGGACGTGGAAATCCAAACCGACACTTGGTATAAAATTTTCCTTTAGACTTGTATTTTCGTCGGCAGTACTTTCCACAACGGTGACTTTGGAAACGTAAAACTTGCTGTCTCAAGCTTCTATCTCCTCCTTCTCTTGGAATTTCACATGTCACATACTGTTCAATGAAAGACAATACTATTTCATCTGAATCAGTTCCAAATGTAGGTGCATCCTTGATCCACAATAGCATATGTATATGAGGAGCACCTCTCGCTTGGTACTCCTTTCTCCAAAAGAAATCGGTAACTTCTCCAAGAGGTGGATTATTTTTATTGCAGATGAAAGACATCATAGCTTGAAACCTATGATTAAAATATCTGCACACATTTACAGGATCCAAAGAACACAGTTCTCCAGGTGTCTTCATTTCAACATTCTTTATATTGGAATTTGCTTCTCGTAGAAATTCAAGCAAATCTTCCCATGCATACTCTGCACAGCTAAGTGTCACAAACCATGTTGGTGTACCTAAGTTCTGTAACATACACTTCAGTTCTCCATGACGACGATAACAATACTCATTTGTTCCTCGTTGACATGCCATCAAATTAATTAACTGTGCTTCTAAATGTTCATCTGTTTGTTGAACTTTCTCCACAAATTCTTTCGCAGAAAGAAGTGATTGATGAACTCCAGTTTTCAGTATGTGGTTCACTGCATAGGACAGAGAAGACAGATCACTTTCAAACAAAAAGTGAAATATATATGGTATACACTGCCGGAATCTAGGAGCTTCAGAGTATAATCTTGTTGAGCGATATTCTGAAGCTGGAATACGTACAGGCGGTCATCATATCTTCCACCTTCTCCAGTAGGAAACAGCTGTGGAAAACAACGAGCTTCTAAGCTTTTCTCCCATACACTCATTGGAGTTCCCTTTGCTTTTTTCATTTGAAATAACTCAATACTGTTTCCTATTACTTCTTTTGAATGTAGAGGACATATTGTGTAATGTTCATAAATCTCTTCACTCCTTGACTTGTCCACTTTCTCTATTTGACCACTTGAAATTTCAGATTCATCTTCCAAACTTATTACCTGTTGTTCCACATTTACACTTTTATAATAAATGTTATTCTCCACAAGATATAACGTAGCCTTTTGAAGTTTTTTAACATCCACAAATTCTTGCCATATTTTCCGACTCTTTGTTGGTACTCCATTTACTAGACTGACTACTGCTTCATTTTCATCTTTGTCTCCACCAACAATTTCAATATTTTTCTTAAAATCCAAAGGTAAGTACACTACTCTTCCTTTCAGCCCTCATTGTAAGTCTGTTGGTGGCAGTTTACCTGTTTTAGGCTCCATGCGAATTATAGTTTGAAATGGATGAACAGATTGAATTAGAACTGACTCATATGTATTCAAATCTGCCAGTTCCTCCGGAATAGCTACTAATTCTAACTTATTATGTACTGCTCTAGCGGGCATTTTGTTCTCTTCTAATTTGTTATAACAATATTTACAAATACGTTGATCACTGCCTAACTCAAATTGACCTTCCACTAACAAGTAAGTTGCAAATTCTTTCCATTTATCATTATTCTTCTTTTCAGATTTCAAATACAAATCAACATTCCTAGTTTGAAATTTATAATTAGTACGTCGACAACAAACACAAACATAGGGGGTCATTATGATAGCGGCAGACCGCCACCCGTATGGCGGTGGCGATCCGCCCGCTATCTCACACCGCCCGCCTAACATTTTCCCCCCACCATATTATGCTGGCTGGGGGTCCGCGGCGGATGGAAGGACCGACCGCCGCTTTTCCGCTGGTCGACTTGTTGACCGGGCGGAAAACATACATAACATGGTGGCGGTGTCTGCAAGACACCGCCATCCATATTATGATGGGCGGCGGTGCAGGGCTTTCCATGGCGGAGACTCCGCCATGGAAAGCCAGGCGGATTACACGTTCGGGGGCCGTTGTGGGCCCCCAAGATGTTGGGGGGTGGGGGTTACACATGGGGGTACCTATGGTACCCCCCTGCATTGGCATGGACAAAGTGGCAGGCACCGCGTGGTGCCTTTCACCTTGTGCATGTGAATGCCCAACGTGCATTCCCAGCATTGTGGCGGGCGGTGCTGTGAGCACCGCCCACCACAATGCTGGGAATAGGTGCGGTGGCATCCTAATACCCACGGCGGGACCGCCGCTCCTATGGCGGATGGTCCCATTCACTGTTACGGTGGCGGGCGGACTTTGTCCGCCCGCCATCATAATGTCCCCCATAGTTTGGAATTTCAGAGCACACTATGTTAAACTTTCCAATTTCTTCTTCAAACTGATCAATCATAATCACTTTCCCATCTTCTTCAACATCTGTAATTGTCAAACTTTCACTTTCTATACACTGCTCTTCTGAAGCCAAAATATCGGAACTGAATATCATCACACTTTTTTTGTACATCTGATGAAGAACCATGTAAAAGAGCTGTATTTAGTTCACCTAAACATAATGCAGGACTTTTTACATAGTACAGTTTCCTTACAAACTTCCGCATTTCTGAATGGTGTACTGCTAACATCCTTAAGTGATGAAAAACACTTTTACACACTTTTCTTGAAAGACAAGCCAGAGAATGCCCATGTTTCTCAGTATATTTTCTTACATTACAAGGATCTAGTGTTTGTAACAACCTAATCTTCTGTTTTACACTTTTCTGTGTATATTCTCGTAACAAATTTCGCATTATATCAATAGATTCCTGTTGAATACTACAAATACTGCTACAACCCCACTTATACACAGGAGCTTGTGGTGCGTTTCCCTTGCACTTCTTCAGCTAATAACTGTTCTGCACTAATAGTAACCATTTCCTCTTTTGCAACAGGACAACCATTCTGAACTTCGTAGCAACGACCTCCAGTATCAACTGCAAATGGTAAACTATTTTCTTGGAAGTAACTCTCTTCATTAAATAAAGGTTCACTATTAGATGTATGTTTCCATTTTCCACTGAAGATTTTACAAAAGTTGCTTCTGTTCACACGTCTTTTTTTTTTACTTTTGTCTTTCAGAATCTACATTGTTTTATCCAACACTTTCATCCTCTTCAAAATGAAAATTAATATTTTTTGTTTTAACTTAAAAGCAGTATCCACTATGCTTTCAACATGCTGTTTCTGTTTCAATTGCAGCACTTTCTTTTTATATTTGCGGCATCCTTTTATTAAATTCTGAATTACTCTATTTCGAAAAACTCTTTGACTGAATTTCTTGAAATTGTTTTTGTCTACGGGTAACAAATACTCTTTCCTTATCATGTTTTTTTTTCTTGCAATTTGAAGTCGAAGTCTGCTTCTCCTTACTTGAAATTTTTTTATTTTTCCTTTGTGTGATGTTATTTTCATTAAATGTTCGTAGTACTTTTTTAGAAATTGTCTAGTGTTTTTACCAGAAGAAACTATTTTTGTAGTACTCTGATTTTCTTGTAATCCACATTTTTGACTTTTCTTTAAGTAGATTGCCTTTTTGTTTTTCCTTTTTTTCCAGTTCTTCTAGGCATTTTCAATTTTTAATCCAAACAAAATAATTTTCTGCGAATGAAAAAAAGTTTCAATTATTTGTTATATCTGTTCAATATGTCAAAATAATCACATACAATTATATAAGTTCCAGTGGCGGCTTGAAGAGGAAATGCTGCACGGTACTGGAGCGGAATAAGGGAACAGTAGGGTGGCAGGTAGTCTCATCCGACATACAGCACGTATTTATTGAATTATTTAGATTCACCTTCCCATTTTATATGTGACTCCACTACCTCCTACTTTTCCCCTCGCCCCCCCGCCCCACCTCCCATCCCATGCACCCCACCGTCCCACGCCACTTCCTCTGCAACCCACTACAGATAACTTTGTAGATACTATTTTGTAAAATTGTTATCTGTATACTTAGAGTGATATTCTCAACTAAATGGCACATGTAAATGTTACCCTTATTAGTTTAACACTTCTATCGGCAACTTAGAAAGCATAACACTGCACCATATTAGCAAAAATATGGTACAGGCTTACATGTCATTGTGGATGTACATAAACAAGTACAGATCAACTGTTAGACAGCAACAAAAACCACTGATATGGAGATGGAGAGGGGGAAAGATTAAGGGACATGTTCACAAGGAGCCATCGCCGAATTAACGGCACTTTATCGCAGCCAAACTCATGATAAATGTACCCCCCATTCACAAGCCGGTGTTAACAGCCCACAGCACCAGTATACCCGCGATAGCAGCCTCAAAAAACATCACCACAGTGGACCCTCGCAAATATCGCTAATGAGATGCAGAGTAGACATTCCAGTGACAAAAGCCGAGACAACAGCAAACCTCAACATTCACAACGACCAGCCACATCCGCGATAAAAACACAAAACCGGCGATAAGGCGCGTTAGCACAAGGAAATGTACACCTGCTCTGACCTGGTGTAAAGTTGGACGGCAGCCAGCATCACAAAAGGGAGCACAGCCCAGGGCCACATCCGAAGGGCAACAGATGCCATGGAGCAACTCATCATGCGGCCCGGACACCAAACAGGGCCACAACACCCACCGCCAACACCCCAGGACCCCATCCCACACCCAGAACACCCCCCCGGCACCACCCCCAACACCGGACTAAGAAATTGCACACCAACACCACCAACCCCAAAACAAACATCTTGCCTGATGTCGCACAAGCAGCAAAATAAACATACATGCGTGACCAGAAAATGGAGAATCAGTCATACAGCAATGCAACCACCAACACAACCCCTAGGATGAGTCCTAGCTGCTCCCACTGGACAATCCGTAACACACAGACCGGTAGACCAAATTCAAGACAAGATGGTGTGCCATGCGCGCAACAAACGAAACAGAGGGAGAGAGCGAGGGAGAGAGACGGAGTGAGATAGCACAAGCAGCGCAAGGATGCACGGGCACCTGGCTCCACATGCCAACATATGTGTGTGCATCGCCATCCGTACACCATGAGCCCAAGGCCGTGTCCCAATCTCAGCACCAAAGCCACATCACATTCCCAAAACGAAAGTAGTAGTGAGACAAACATCAGGGATGAAAGCACCACTGTCCCAATGCAGAAGCTGGGAGGACACCTGCACCTCTGACCTTGGTCCCGAACACGCCTGGAACACCCTGATAGAGATACAATGGCAGATGGGGACGACTCCCACACCACGCATTCCACAAATAAACCATCTGACTTATCCACAGCCCACACATAGAAGCCCCTGCCTGTGGTACCCCTGCATGGGAAGGCCTTGACACCCACGGAAACAGCAACCCATGTCCCACAACATTGCACACACATTCAAATTATTGCTCAGAGCTGTGGCATATCCTCCACACAATAGCCGCAGTCCATAAGAGTGCCTGTTCACGAGACACACCAACGCAATGGCAGGCCATACCGGGCACATGCACAACACCCGTCACGTGGAACAGTACCGTGCATGTATGCTGCATTTACTGGGTGCACTGCCACTGGCAGTGCTGCGGATCAGTTACAGGCTCAGCTTCCACATTGCCCACGTCACCTGCGTCCAGCCCTGGTTCCACTGCCGAACATGCACATTCGAGTGTCCCATGGATCTCTGCCTATCCAACACAACTGTTGATGAATTGGACTATGACTTGTGTTGGCGCCCCCTGTTGGATCACGAACAGGAGTGTAACCGAGACAGTCGTGCATGAGATGCCTTGACATATTGCGTATGTATTGGTAGTTGTGCATGGGAGATGGCACAATTTTTTGTCTGCAGTGACCACATCGAGGCGCTCCCCTATTGGGCTGTGTTGCGGATTGGTGACACGGCGTGGTCTGAGCACACCTGCCCGGACCACCTAATGGATTGGCTCACCCTGGTGTTCCTTGAACACGACAACGACGTACTATTGGAACACATTGCACATGAAGCTGCACGGGCATTCATGGACGAGTAACTACATACCTGCAGCCACATCCTATTGCCACCCACAGCACATGGCCCAACAACTTGTTGCACAGTGGGGATTGCTCACATATCCCACCAAAACAGAGGACATGTCTCCCTTCGGTCGGGCTCTGGATGCATGTGCGTGGAATAACGCGTGTGCACACACCTGTCCAAGGCGACGCAGGTCCATGGTCCGAGCAACACAGCGCCGTTTTGCAACATTGCCAATTGGGACACACTTCTGGGTGAGAGCACACACATGGCGATGTAGCACGACATGCGAACCTGTCGGACCCTCACACCTGATCACTGTCGGCAGAGCAGACAATTGTCGCACCCCGGAGGCAGACCACCATGCAGACCCCACGTACAGTCAGTCTTGCCCCCTCACACGGGGCACTGTGCAGAAACCAAACAACACATGACTCGTCCAGCAAGGCAAGGTGGGCTGTGAGCGTTGCCATATGTGATCAATCTTGTCCATTTGAGCCCCAACATCATCTGCCCCTCGACATGTACCCATGCTGCGTGTAAGTGTCTTAAGCATGTCCGTGCCTGTTGTGGCCGTTGCCTCATCCGTACTGACACGCACATGCCAATAAAGCCTATGCCACTACACTGGTGTCTAACTGTGAGGTGTGTTGTAAAGATTGTCCACTCGTGTGCCACAATGAGCCTTGTCCCAACACAGGGAAAAACTGACTGTCGAATGTGCAATGGGGGTGTATCCCTTTGGCAAGCTCCGCCTCTGTGAGCCAGACATTGTTTTTGCATAGGTGCTGGACGACATCTGATACAGCCCCATCACCTACGCAGTCTGATGTGTCAGGGGCACACAGCCATGCAGCCATCACCCCGCCATACACACCGGACACAGAACCCATATGAGGGGAGTTTTGTACCACATTGCCTTCATTGCTGATGTTCTGTGATTGCTATGTGTGTGGGCTGCATTGTGGGGGAATTGCCCTTGCAGCTCTGATTTCATGTAGCCTTCTCCCCTTGAGACGGGGTGCCTTTGGATTGTGTGCTTTTCGGGGCCTGTTTTGCTTTTGACTTGGGGGATGTGTGCTCGCGGACTTATTTTGTGGCCTGGTGCATTGTTGGTCTGCTGCGTGTATTGTAAGGCATGGGTTGTGGTTGCACGCGGACACGTCGGAGTGTGACCTGCTCCTTTGAGGATGTGATCCGCACTTCGCTCCGTCCATGTCGCTTCGTGGGCCATGTCATTTTCTTTGCGCAGCTGCTATGCTATCCAAAATGCAGTGTTACTTGCATAGTCAGTGTGGGTCACGGATCTGCTGGTTTGCTGGATTCAGCATATGTGCAAGGGTAGGTTGTGATATTGATGATAGGGGGGCACTCTGTGCACATTGTGGATGGGGGCCTACTTGGCGTTTGGATGTGTGCTGCAGTGTGGCAAGGCATTCACAGGGACATGTTCCAGGGTCATTGTGGGTGTACTGTGTGCTGCACAAATCAACGCTGTATCTGATTTACAAAACTACATACTCGTTTAAACTTAACCAACTATACTGCTTATTTGTTACCTCTATACCTTACTCCTAAAACCATGTAATCTTTCAAACATATGTTACGTCACTTTTGTACCATTGAAACTGATTACGACCTTTTCTTTACACTACAGATCCCATGAACATGCTAATAAAGGTATAAGTGCTATTTTCATACTAAATAAAGCTCTCTTACTTAATTTTTATAAACACTACTGTTTGGTGCACAAAATGAGGATGACACATGAGGAGAGGAAACGGAGGTGTAATCCCTAAACTTTTATTGTACCGTTCCTTTAATATACGTATATTGAGGGTTTTAAGTGGGATGAAAAAAATGCGGGTGTCTAAAAGGGGTAGTAGTGTTCAGCACCGGTAACACCCAGTCCACTTAAAGTCCTGCGTATATTCAGCACAGAGACACACCCTAACAATTATCCTCACTTATAATCACAGTTAGTTTACTAGTGTGAAAAAATCGTATTTACTAAGAACATTTTTAATTGTTTTTTATCTCTCACACATTTATAAAATATCTCTTGTAAAGAAACGCCCCTCTCCACCTTTATTTCGTATGAATGAGCAATAAATAATACCTTTACCAGCATCTAGTCACTAACTACTAACACTGTGCACTGTACCCAATTGTAAAGCAGAAATAGTGTTTAGATTATGTCTTAAAGTATCATCAAATGATTCAAACCATGCATACATACACAAAGCAACGTGCACGTTTACTTTGTCCATTTACTCTCTATGTAATCTGTGCACATTCTGAACGGGTTCGCAGTATATCACCTGTTTTCACTTATACTCAAATGTACCTTACAGTAAAAAAATGACATCACAACCTATGCATATGTAATATTTCCTACATAATACAGTGCATTTCTATACCATTGAAACTGATTGCAACATTCTTTATATAGTACAAATTCTACCAATATGCCAATAAACCTATAAGTGCTATTTTTATAATACAAAAAGCTGTATTAGATTATTTTTATAAACAGTACTGCTGGGGGCACAAAATGGTGGTGCAAGGTAGACAGAGTAAATGAAGGTGTAATTCCAAACTTTTTATGTATCGTCCATTTACTATACGTATATTAACACCTTTAACTGGGATGAAAAAATTGGCGGCTCTCTTAAAGGGGTGGCGGAGCCTACTACTGATAACACCCGGACCACTTAAAAGCCTGCGTATATTCAGCAGAGGAACACACTGTGAGAATTACTATCACTAATAATCACATTTACTTTACCACTGTGAACAAAATCGTACAGAAAATATACAAAGAACATTTTCATTTATTTTTTATCTCTCACATATGTAAAAAAAATGACTTCTGAAGAAACGCTCCCTAACAACTTAGATTTCCTAAGAACACCCAAATGCAAAGCCTCGCAGTACCACACCAGCCTTGACTGACATTGAAATCTACCTCTCAGTGTAAAAAATGAGACCACAAACTGTACACATAACATTTCTTCTTTTTTTCCATCTCTGTTAAGATAATAACACATGAATTTTCTACTGTCACCCCTTCTCCACTATTTCCAGAATGAGCATAATTTCCAAACGTGCAACATTCTGTTTATCTCGCCGAAATAGATATACAAATTGAAATTAACGCTACATCGAATTTCCAAACCCATACAGGGCTATATTCACAAGAATGGCGATAACATTATCGCAGCTTTAACGGCAGGAAACTGCCGCTAAAGCGGCGATATTGTTATTGCTCGTCTTGAGAATATGGCCCGCAGTCTTTTACAGATAACAACTTACACTTTTTCTTTGTGAAAACTCCTAAACATATATAAAGTACTTGTTTAAGAACTAGTTACACATTATGCATATTTTAGAACCAATAAAACACCAGACTTTACTAACACTATGTTATTTAGAAATAAAAAATACTTTCAAAGTTAAAAATATCATCTCAAATACTTAACCACTACTACAAAACACATAACACACCTTCTTAATTTCTAATTTACTTTCGTAGTTGGTATGCAGACTTCAAATGTCACAAACGCATGCAATTCTTTTCTTGTCACACAGTACATGTAATGCACCGCTTTCATCAAGAATGGAACCAGTAATGGCACAATTTCCCTGTTGCTCCACACATAAATACATGTAAAGAACAAATCAGACTAGTTCCTTTTTTTTCCGATTGCAAAACCTCTCTTTATTGGTTATTTTTGAACTTTCCATATAAACAGTTTTTTTAAGGACACATACAGGTGAAAAGTTCAACGTATTGTATCAACACTTTCTAGAACATTCTACGACACGTGCAGGTTAAAAGTTCATCATTTTTTTAAACCAACTGTTATTTATTTTTGCAACATTTTCTCCAACATTTAACGGCACGTGGAGGTCAAAAGTTCACCATTCTTTCAAGTTTGAACTGCACCTTCCAAATACAATTAGCAGGTGTGGTTGAGCTGAGCAAATTTCATCCTATAATATGTACTCCATGTATAAACTGCTTTTTTATTAACCAATCACAAAGATGCTTTTCATCAAAACTAATATACACCCTACTTTTTAGGACACAATACATTTCATCTCCCAATCGGTTAAGGTTTTGTATGTAAACAAAAAAAGTAGTTCCCCATGTTTAAACATATCTCTCATTCTACGAATGCACTGCATGAGCTACAGACATTTATCCATATCTTCTAGCCATACCTTCAAAATGCTAGTGTGGATTGTAGGACATAGCTATGTTTTCTGGTGCAAGAGGTATGCAGAACAGAGACGTATTGACTTAGACCTAGGTTTACAAAATGTGCACATTAAATGGTTTGCACAGAGAGGACTGAAGTGGCACCAATTGCTCCCTTTGGTTAAAACCTGTTTGCATCTCCAACACCCTGATCTCATGATTGTACACTGTGGTGGTAACGATCTAGGCACATTGACTGGGGTAGGCTTGGAAATGCTTATGAAGGACACCTTTGGACAATTGATGTTACTTTTGCCTCAAACTGTCTTTGTATATTCCAATATATGCCAAAGACAGAAGTGGAAATGGTCAAACCAATTTTGTCATAAGATTGAAAAATCTAGGAAGAATGTCAACAAAGCTGTGTCTGCATACCTCAGAGACCATAGAATGGGGTCGATCTACAACAACAATATACGTTTTGATATGGCTGATATCTACAGAAGTGATGGAGTACACTTCACAGATGAGGGAAACCGAGTTTTCCTGATTAACCTGAAGCTGTGCATTCGCACTTACATGTAGCTCCAACTAATAAACACAAAGGCTCTTTTTAGAGTCGCCTTATATTCCCAATTTTGGCTTGCAGAGTGTCAGCTGCGGTTCGGCTAGCAGAGGGACACCTGCAGGCCGTTGGGCAGGCTCGTGGAGGAAGAGCTGCGGCCCGTGGGCTCAGCTCGCAGAGGGAGACCTACGAGCTGTTGGCTCGCAAAAGCACAGCACCGTACTGGCTTGCAGAGGGAGAGCTGTGGTCTGACTTGCAGAGGGAGACCAATGGGCCAACAGGCCTGCTAGAAGACAAGCTGCTATCAGTTAACGGGCTGGCTATCAGAGATACAGCTGCGAGCCCTCCGAGCTGCAACCCGACAGGCTAACTCGCAGAGGGAGAGTAACGGGCCTACGGCCTGCTAGCACAGACACAGCTACGAGCTAACGAGGTGGGTCAGAGAGAGGTCCCCATGACTCGCAGACACAGAGCTGTGACCCGACAGACTGGCTTCTAAAGGCATAGCCGCGAGCTGATGATGTGGGGAGAGGCAGCGTAAAACGAGCTACCGTAGTGGCTCACAGAGGTAAAGCTGCGGGCCCGCCGGCTTGCAGACACAGAGCTGCGAGCCGACGGACTGGCTTCTAAAGGCAGAGCCGCAAGCTGATGATGTAGGGGGAGGGAGCGTAAAAGGAGTATCTCGCACAGACAGATCTGCGGGATATTTTCAGTATTGCCTCGCAGAGGTAGAATTACGGATCCGATGCCTTTTAGAGGGAGAGATGCAAGCTGACGGACTGAGTCACAAAATGGCTGACAGCTCGCAGTCGCAGAGCTGCGAGCCGACGGACTGGCTTCTAAAGGCATAGCCGCGAGCTGGTGATGTGGGGAGAGGGACAGTGAAAGGAGTATCTCGCACAGACAGAGCTGCAGTATATTTTTAGTGTTGCCTCGCAGAGGTAGAACTACGGACCTGATGCCTTGTAGAGGGAGAGTTGTGAATAACAAAATGGCTGCCAACACTTCCTAGTTTCAACAGTTCGCAGCCAATGAGCCGCAAGCTCGTGCTCGTAACGCCTCAGCCAATCAGATGTCAGAATTCTTAAATATCGATATCTGGAAATTTTGATATTTCTCTAAAACTTTTGAACGGATTTACCCGATTTAAACAAAAGTGTGCTTTCTGGACCAAGACCTTTTTCTCTGCCAAATTTGGCATAATTCCGTTCAGCAGTTTGACCTGTAGCCTTGTCTAAAGTTTCCTATGGAAATTGCTTGGAGAAAACACGTTTTGGGACCCCCTTTTTCTTAGCACCCCCTTGACGAATCCCCCAAACTTTTAGGATAGGAGCTGACCTGAAAAGAGGAACTTTTGGAAAATTTCGTAAAGAATCGTCAAACGACGCCAAAGTTATAAGCACATCAAAAATGCTTTTCCTATGGAAACGTGGTCCTAACTATAACTACCTACTGGCGACCGCCAGTAGGTAATATAGATATAGATATAGATATATATATATATATATATATATATATATATATATATATATATCTACTGGCGGTCGCCAGTAGATAGTTATAGTTACAACCTATTATCCATAGGAAATCCGCGACATTCTATTTGCAATAACGTTGGCGCCGGTTGACGAATCTTCGCGAAAGCTTCCAACTTGTTGGGGCGCTCCGGTCCGCTCCTACCCTGAAAGTCTCGGGTGATACGTCAAGCGGGGCCGAGAAAAAGGGGGGTCCCAAAACGCGTTTTCCCATTCATTTTTCCATAGGAACCTTTAGTCGCAGCTACAGCCCGAACTGCTGAACGGAATTACCCCAAATTTGGCAAAGAGGTAGCCCTTGGTTCAGACTGGTGCCTTTTGCTAAAATGGTGTAAATCCGTTCAGTAGTTCCTGAGAAATTCACAATTAAAATCACATATATATCTATGGGCGCGTCGGATCCGCGCACCCTCCCGATCACGAGCTGCATGCTAATCTGGCTGTCAACACTCCAAATCAAGAAGTGTTGGCAGTTATTTTGTCCCTCGGTAGAACCGAGGGACAGAAACAAGTGCGCAAAGCGCAAAAGGGGGCAGGGTAGAAACACCCTGACTCCCTAGGTCTGCTCAGGGGTCCCACAAGGACCCCCTGGGCAGAAAAAGATTTTTTTTTTTTAAATCGGCGGGATGCGCTTAGGGTGCGCGTATCCCGCCGAGAAAAAAAGAAACAAGTGCGCAGAACGCACAAAGGGGGCAGGGTAGAAACACCCTAACCCCCTAGGCCTGCTCAGGGGTCCCACAAGGACCCCCTGGGCAAAAAGCATTTTTTTTTATTTTTAAATCGGCAGGATGCGCTCAGGGTGCGCGAATCCTGCCGAAAAAATCGAAGCGCGGTCTCCGCGCTCGATAGTTAATTGGCCCCCGGGTGGCCCAAGTCCCGGGGGCATGGTGGGGGATAACTTAATGTGTGGGGGCCTCAAAGGGCCTCCCAAGCCCCGGGGACCACCACCCCCGGGGCTTTTTGTAGAGTCGGTGCGGGAGGGCTCTGAGCCTCCCGCAGCCCCGGGACCACCACCTCCCCGGGCTTTTTTAATGAAAATAAAACCAGTGTGGGGGGCTCCAGCCCCCCACACGCCCGGGACCGCCACCTCCCCGGGCACTAAACATTTTAATATGGGGGTCCGTTACGGACCTCCAGAGCCCCGGGGACCACCACCTCCCCGGGCTGTGTACTGAATGGGAGGGGGCCGCGCGGCCCCTCCTGGAGCCCTTGATGGCCCTGGGGACCACCACCCCCAGGGCCGGCTCCTGCAGTGTCCCGGGTGCCTACCCCGGGACACTGTAGTTTGCTATGGCAGGACGGGAGCCTCGCGGCTCCCGTCCTGCCATAGCAAACTGCTTTGGATATTGGAAGAGAGAGCAGGGAAACCTGCTCTCTCTTCCAATATCCAAAGCGATTGCTTTTCCACATGGGGAGCAGCATGTCAGCTGCTCCCCATGTGGAACAGCAATGCCGGCTCCCAAGGGACGTGGGGAGCCGGCGGGACTGTGGGGGATTGGGGACCCCCCACAGTCCCCAACGGAGAGGGCCAGCCCCGGGGATGGGGTCCCCGGGGCAAGTAGTGGCTCGGGAGGGGGCCACGCGGCCCCCTCCCCAAAAAAGGAAAAAAATAATAATTTAAAAAATGGAAAGGCCGGCCCCGGGGATGGGGTCCCCGGGGCCTTAAATGGCCAGAGGAGGGGGGCCACGCTGCCCCCTCAAAATAATAAATATAGAGGCCATGCCCCGGGGATGGGGTCCCCGCGGCCAATACAGGCCCAGGGAAGGGGGGCCACGCGGCCCCCTTCCCGTTTTTTTTTTTTTTTTGTAATTTAAAAAAAGGGGTAAGACCCTGGGGGATGGGGCCCCAGGGCCCAAAAAGAGAAAAAAGGAAGGGGGCTACACAGCCTCCCTTCAGGGGACAAAAAAAAAACGATCGGGCCCGCAGGCCCCGCCCCTTCCTTCACCACTCTGCAAACGCGCCCTGGCGCGTTTGCAGAGGGGAACAAATTCCCTTGAATACTGGGGGTCCCTGGGGGCCAACTAGCCCACCAGGAACCTCCAATATGCGCCAGGGGCTGCGTTGCAGAGACGTGTAGAGAGGCCACACCCCTTTTACACCTCTCTGCAACGCAGCTCTGTGGCGCTTTTTGGAGGTATATGGTGGGCTAGTTGGACTCCGGGGACCCTCAGGATTCAAGGGGACTTAATCCCCAACTTAAAACGCGCCACGGGCGCGTTTGCACAGTGGTGAAGGGAGGGGCGGGGCTTCAGGTGACATGTGTGCAAACAGGCCCTGTGGCGCGTTTTAAGATGGGGAATTAAATCCCTTCAATCCTGAGGGTCCCTGGGGCCAACTAGCCCAACAGGTACATCCAGAAAGCGCCACAGAGCTGCGTTGCAGAGAGGTGTAAAAGGGGTGTGGCCTCTCTACACGTCTCTGCAACGCAGCCCCTGGCGCATATTGGAGGTTCCTGGTGGGCTAGTTGGCCCCTAGGGACCCTCAGGATTCAAGGGGACTTAATCCCCCAACTTAAAACGCGCCACGGGGCGCGTATGCACAGATGTAACCTCAGGCCCCGCCCCTCCCTTCACCATTGTGCAAATATTCCTCTAAAATCAGCCGAAATACGAATTCCGATTTACTCACCTGTTATCAGGAGAGACCTCAGTGCTGTATCTTTCAGCCCAGTACTGGTCCTGAAAAGTAATTCTAACCATACTTACCAGTAACTTGAATTTCCTTCCATAGGCTAACATTGACTGGTTTCACTTGGAAATTCTTCTAAGTGTGGAGTTTTGGAACTTTAAAATATTCCTCTAAAATCAGCCGAAATACGAATTCCGATTTACTCACCTGTTATCAGGAGAGACCTCAGTGCTGCATCTTTCAGCCCAGTACTGGTCCTGAAAAGTAATTTTAACCGTACTTACCAGTAACTTGAATTTCCTTCCATAGGCTAACATTGACTGGTTTCACTTGGAAATTCTTCTAAGTGTGGAGTTTTGGAACTTTAAAATATTCCTCTAAAATCAGCCGAAATACGAATTCCGATTTACTCACCTGTTATCAGGAGAGACCTCAGTGCTGCATCTTTCAGCCCAGTACTGATCCTGAAAAGTAATTTTAACCGTACTTACCGGTAACTTGAATTTCCTTCATAGGCTAACATTGACTGGTTTCACTTGGAAATTCTTCTAAGTGTGGAGTTTTGGAACTTTAAAATATTCCTCTAAAATCAGCCGAAATACGAATTCCGATTTACTCACCTGTTATCAGGAGAGACCTCAATGCTGCATCTTTCAGCCCAGTACTGATCCTGAAAAGTAATTTTAACCGTACTTACCGGTAACTTGAATTTCCTTCATAGGCTAACATTGACTGGTTTCACTTGGAAATTCTTCTAAGTGTGGAGTTTTGGAACTTTAAAATATTCCTCTAAAATCAGCCGAAATACGAATTCCGATTTACTCACCTGTTATCAGGAGAGACCTCAATGCTGCATCTTTCAGCCCAGTACTGATCCTGAAAAGTAATTTTAACCGTACTTACCGGTAACTTGAATTTCCTTCATAGGCTAACATTGACTGGTTTCACTTGGAAATTCTTCTAAGTGTGGAGTTTTGGAACTTTAAAATATTCCTCTAAAATCAGCCGAAATACGAATTCCGATTTACTCACCTGTTATCAGGAGAGACCTCAGTGCTGCATCTTTCAGCCCAGTACTGATCCTCAAAAGTAATTTTAACCGTACTTACCAGTAACTTGAATTTCCTTCCATAGGATATCATTGCCTGCTTTTTGCTGAAAAAGTTTCTAAGTGTTGATTTTTGAAACATACAAATATTCCTCTAAAATCAGCCGAAATCCGAATTCTGATTTACTCACCTGTTATCAGGAGAGACCTCAGTGCTGCATCTTTCAGCCCAGTACTGGTCCTGAAAAGTAATTTTAACCGTACTTACCAGTAACTTGAATTTCCTTCCATAGGCTAACATTGACTGGTTTCACTTGGAAATTCTTCTAAGTGTGGAGTTTTGGAACTTTAAAATATTCCTCTAAAATCAGCCGAAATACGAATTCCGATTTACTCACCTGTTATCAGGAGAGACCTCAGTGCTGCATCTTTCAGCCCAGTACTGATCCTCAAAAGTAATTTTAACCGTACTTACCGGTAACTTGAATTTCCTTCATAGGCTAAGATTGACTCGTTTTCAGCAAAAAGTTTCAAAGTGTTGATTTTCACAAACTACAAATATTCCTTAAAAATCGCCTGTATGACCTAAACGCATTTTTTCAACTGTTTACAGGAGATGCACCAGTGCTGGATCCAGGATCCAACACTGAGTAAGAAAAAGTAACGATAACAGTTTTTACCTGCTAAGTGAATTTCCTTCCATAGGATAACATTGGTGATTCTATGAGAAAAAGTTTCTAAGTGTCAACTTTTAAAATACAATAATATTCCTTAAAAATCACGACTGTAACCAAAACGCTTTTACTCAACTGTTTACAGGAGATGTACCAGGACTGAATCTAGGATCCAGTCCTGTGGTTACAAAAGTAATCCATAAAGTAACTAATTGCATTTAACTAGAAATTCACATTGAGCTGAATGTTGCATTGTGTTTGAAAATGTGTTGCCCATTGCAACAACTGTAACTACTGTACTTAAAAGTCTATTGCCTATCTGCAAAGTATTTAAACTAAAGTAATTCATTCTGAGAAAGTATTTTTGTAATGTAATGTATAATGTAATTACAATGTAATTTAAAAAATAAAATATGTAAAAAAAATTGTTTTTAAAAATGTAGTAAATCAGTATGAAAAAATTAATATAACAATTAATACATTTAAAAATTGTCATTTACAAAACCTTTGAAATTCACTGAAAAACCGTAGGTTTCAGGCACGTTATAGTTAGAAATTAGCATTTAAAAACCTTTGAAATTCACTGAAAAACCATAGGTTTCAGACACGTTATAGTTACAAATTAGCATTTAAAAACCTTTGAAATTCACTGAAAAACCATAGGTTTCAGACACGTTATAGTTACAAATTAGCATTTAAAAACCTTTGAAATTCACTGAAAAACCATAGGTTTTAGGGACAGTTTTAGTTACTTGGACATTGCACTCGTACAAAACCCGTGAAATTCCCACGTTATAGTTAGTTCAGCTAACTATAACTCGCGCCCCGCAATGCACTGCTGATGACGTCACATATTACATCACTCATGACATGGTCAGTGACATCACTGATGACATCACTGATGACATCTCAAATGACATCACTGATGACATCATCCACGTGATAATCTGATGCACCTCCTCACACCCTAATATAACCTTTGATACACCCACTCTAAATTACAGACTGCCATTCGCAAAACCATAGACACTCCAACACCAATAACTACATACCCACTCACTGATTCTTAGGTCTACACACACACATCCACTCACTCACCCGTACAGTCACTCATACTTACGGTCACTCAGTACAGGACTATCATATGCACTCTTACTCCTATATAGACACTCAAACAACGCCACTCATCCATAGAGATACTCACACACCTAGTCAGTCATGCAAATAATTAAACACACTGCCATTTACTCACCTATACAGTTATACACACACCAGCTCACTTACTCATACAAATAGTAGCACATTGTTACGCTCTTATACAATCACAGATACAAGCACACACTCATCCATACAGCCACTATCACAATCACTCACTCTTGCTTATAGCTATTTATATACTCCAACACACATATATACTGCCTTTCACATATGTAGTTACTCACACATGTACCACTGGGACATACATTCACTCACTAACACACTCTTACACACACTTACCCACCCATACAGTCTATCACAGATGCACTCTTGAAACCATCCACCCAGTGAATCACCCACTCACACATCTATGCACAGAGTTGCACACACCCCTCCCACACAAACACTCAGGCACCCATACAGATACTCAGACAAGCATTCAATAACTCATATAGACACTCATTTAGCTATTCACAAACACATGCAGCCACTTACACAGCAACAGACAGACGGATACAGACATTCACCCAGTTTAGTCACTAACCCATGCATTCAGTAAGATACGTTAAATCACTCACTTATAGAGTCAGTCACGCACCTACTAAATCATCCATACAGACACTTACACACCCACTCATTCTTCAATACGTCTTTTCCTATATATATTAAAAATATTTAAACTTTACAGAAACACACAGTCACTGGATGATGTCATCAGTGATGTCATTTGAGATGTCATCAGTGATGTCATCAGTGATGTCACTGACCATGTCATGAGTGATGTAATATGTGACGTCATCAGCAGTGCATTGTGGGGCGCGAGTTATAGTTAGCTGAACTAACTATAACGTGGGAATTTCACGGGTTTTGTACGAGTTCAATGTCCAAGTAACTAAAACTGTCCCTAAAACCTATGGTTTTTTCAGTGAATATATATATATATATATATATATATATATATATATATATATATATATATATATATATATATATATATATGATAATGCAAAGATTCTCAGTGATTAGTTAAGGGGGTGCAAAGAAAAAAAGGGGTTCAAAAATACTTTTTCGCCAATGCTATTTCCACGGACTTTTTAAACAGACAAAGCGACAAAATTGCTTAACTGTTTTTCATGGAATCTGGCAGGAATATAGATTATGATGTGGAAAGGGTCCTTTTGGTTATTTGATGTTAAATGGTTCATTAGTTTTTAAGTAATAAGGGACAAGTTCATAATTGCTATATTCTGCAAAAAGTATACCATGGTAATTTTGTGGTGTACTGCAGTACACAGCAATGATAAAAAACAATAATATTGGAAAATGAAGGCCCTTACAAAATAAAAAGGCAACCATATTGCTCAGACCACACTTTGTCCTTGTTCTGGGCTTTAACATGAAATATGGCATATTACTGGTTTCGTAATCCATATGAAGAAATTTGGCACTTTAACAAAGTCTGCTTAGGTAGGAAAAAGTATTTTTATTGTTTTATATACATGTTTAACCCCTTCGGTGCTCTGGACGGCTGGGAGCCGTCATGAGGCACGGTGGGCGTGTGCTCATGATGGCTCCCGGCCGTCCTGGCACCCACCCACGGGGGGAGAGCTGGCGCTCCCCCGTGAACCGCCGATCTTGCTGTCCCCACCGAGGAGGACAGCGGAAGGCCTTCCGCTGTCCCCCGCCCCCTCTCCTCCACGTCATCTAATGACGTCAGCGCGCATTGCGCGCTGACATCATTAGATGAAACTGGACGCGGTGGAAGCCATTTGCTTCCAGCGCATCCAGGAGGAGAAGGTGAGTTTCTCCTTGGGGAGGGTTTTTTTCCAAACAAAGAGGCATCGGGGAAAGCAAAGGGTTTTCCTTTCCTCCGATGTCTCTTTGAGCATTCCTGCTGCACGATCGCTCGATCGTGCAGCAGGAATGCCCACTAGACACCAGGGATTTTTTTATTTTAGTTTATTTTTTTTGAATAATGCAATCAATTCGGGGAGTGGCCCCTTGGGCAAGGGTCGCTCCCCTTGGGGGACATATTCTTTGGCCGTTTCTGCCCCATGGGGGGGGGCAGATCGGCCCAAAATATTTTTAGATTGCCCACTGGGCCACAAGGGATTTTTTGTTTTAGTTTTTTTTTTTCAGTATGTAATGCATGCGGGGAGCGACCCCTTGGGCAAGGGTCGCTCCCATTTTGGGGACATATTGTTTGGCCGTTTCTACCCCCATGGGGGGGCAGATCGGCCAAACTCGTTTTTGTAGATGGCCCACTGGGCCACCATAGATTTTTTTTTTGTTTATTTTTTTGTAATGCATGCGGGGAGCGGCCCCTTGGGCAAGGGTTGCTCCCCTTTGGGGGACATATTGATTGGCCATTTGTGTCCCGTGGGGGGGCAGATAGGCCCACATTTTTTTTATATTGCCCACTGGGCCACCAGGGATTTTCTATTGTTTTAGTTTTTTTTTTTTCTTTATGTAATGCATGCGGGGAGCGGCCCCTTGGCCAAGGGTCACTCCCCTTTGGGGGACATATTGTTTGGCCGTTTCTGCCCCCATGGGGGGGCAGATCGGCCCAACTCATTTTTGTAGATGGCCCACTGGGCCACCATAGATTTAGTTTATTTTTTTGTAATGCTTGTGGGGAGCGGCCCCTTGGGCAAGGGTTGCTCCCCTTTGGGAGGACATATTATTTGGCCGTTTCTGCCCCCGGGAGGGGTGGCAGATCGGCCCAAATGAATTGTAGATGGACCACTGGGCCACCAGCAATTTTTTTGTTTGAGTTTTTTTGGCCCCTTGAGCAAGGGAAATTTAGTCTGGCCGTTTCTGCCCCACTGAGGGGGGGGGTTGGGCCAAAATGATTTCAGATGGCCCACTAGGCCACCAGGGTTTTTTTATATAGATTGTGGGGAGCGGCCCCATGGACAAGGGTTGCTCCCCTTTATGGGGTTGAATATTTCAGCTGTTTCTGACCCCTTGGGGTCGGCCTTTTGCCTTTAGGCCCACCTACCCGCCATCTTGGCTGGTAGATTGTGTGTGGACTGGTTCATTATTTGCATATGTGATTGTAATGTTTTATTTCTCCTTTTTTCTAGTGCTTTTTGTTCTTGTTTGCGGTTTCTGCAGTTTTGCGTAGTTGCATTTGTTTGGTAAGAAAAACTTTTTTGTTACGTTTACTCTAAATGAGTATTATTGTCATGCACAAGTGAATTTTTAGTAAGTGGTGTCAAAACAGCAGCATATTTAGTTTGTTTTTGGAGCGTGAAATTCTTTGCGATGTCTTTTGCATTGTCTTATGTGTAATTTTCTTTTCTTTTTCTTTTTTAGTGGGATATTGTTGGTCCTTGCTGTGTCTGTGCAGAGTAGTTGGTGAGTCTATCTGCTTCTGACAAGTGAGTGGTATAGTTTTGGAGTATATAGGTCTTTGTGATAAAGCCACATTTTGTTTATTAGTTTTTCTACATAGTGTTTGTTGTTGTTGACCTGTTTGACACGTTACCTTTGTTAGTAAGGATTATGGCTAGCCGCAGAATTACTGCTCAGAAGGTGGTTGGTATGCTTTTTTAATCTTCCTCTGAGCAGGATTATGAGACTGACAGTGTGTCTGAGGGAGAGGAGGGAGGGGAAGATTCAGGCAGTGAGTTGCCTCTCCACATGGAATCATCGGATGATGAATCTACTCTCAGTGTGGATGAAGCTACTCTCAGTGTGGATGAAGTGCCTGTTTTAGAGGAGGACACTGATGTGCCGATGGTGCAGCAAGAGGCATCTGGTTTGCAGCCTCAGGCTGCTAGGCTTCCTACTGGAAGTGCTGGACTCTGGGTTGATCCAAACATGGTGCAGCCGGTGTTGCCTGCCTTTACTGGTGATGCAGGGTGTAGAGTGAATTGTGAACATTTTTTGCCTATACATGGATGATGTGTTTTTGGCTGAGATTGTTGAGCAGACTAATTTGTATGCAGAACAGTATTTGAGGAACAACAGTGCAAGACTTAGGCCCTACTCTAGAGTTACTCGGTGGACTCCCACAAACCTGGATGAGATGAAGAAGTTTTTGGGTTTGACTTTTTTGATGGGTTTGATAAGGAAGCCGTCCATTGCTTCATATTGGTCTACTAGTCCAGTGATGGCAACCGCCATATTTCCTGCAATTATGAGTCGTGATCGGTATTTGCTTCTGCTTCGGATGCTGCATTTTGTTGATAATGCTTCGGCGTTGCCACGAGATCACCCTGATTGTGACCGTCTTTTTAAAATTCGACATGTCCTTGATCACTTTGTAGATTCCACTATTGACCCCCCTGGTTGTCCGTCCACTTTTGGAGTTTCAGAGAAAATTGTGTGGGATCTTGCCAGAGGACTGTTTAACAGAGGCCACCATTTGTACCTTGATAACTTCTACACTGCTGTGCAATTGTTTAAGGAATTGTTCAAAGTGGACACTTTTGCTTGTGGCACAATCCGCTCTAACCGTAAAGGTTATCCAAAAGAGCTTGTTTGCAAAAAGCTTCAGATGGGACAGTGCAGTTCCTTGCGTAGTGATGAACTACTAGCTGTGAAATTTGTGGACAGGATAGTCAATTTTGATGTTGCATCACAAAATGTGTTGGTCCCTTTCCTGTCACGGGTACTTGGGCCTCCCACAAGAGTGAGGCACAATTTTTATTGGGAGACCCGGGGGAACACTGGGTGGTAGGAAATTTGTGTCAGCCCGATGATGCCACAACTTTCCCACACAAAAATGTGTGGAAAAAGTGTATTTTCCGCTAAATTTGAGGTTTGCAGGGGATTCTGGGTAAGAAAACGTTGGGGGATCCACCCAAGCCATACCTCCCTGGAATCCCCCCGGGTGTCTAGTTTTCAGAAATGTGTGGGTTTGGTAGGTTTCCCTAGCTGGCCGCCGAGCACAGGGCCAAAAACCCAGGTGACCCCCCTTGCAAAACCAGGTTGTTTTGTGATAGGCAATTTTGATGTCGCCTCACTACGTTTTGGGCCCTTGCCTGTCGCGGGTACTTGGGCCTCCCACACGCAGTGAGGCACCATTTTTATCAGGAGACCCGGGGGAACACTGGGTAGTAGGAAATTTGTGTCAGCCCGGTGATGCCACAACTTTCCCACACAAAAATGTGTGGAAAAAGTGATTTTTTCAGCTAAATGTGAGGTTTGCAGGGGATTCTGGGTAAGAAAACGTTGGAGGATCCATGCAAGCCATACCTCCCTGGAATCCCCCGGGTGTCTAGTTTTCAGAAATGTGTGGGTTTGGTAGGTTTCCCTAGCTGGCCGCCGAGCACAGGGCCAAAAACCCAGGTGACCCCCCTTGCAAAACCAGGTTGTTTTGTGATAGGCAATTTTGATGTCGCCTCACTAAGTTTTGAGCCCTTGCCTGTCGCGGGTACTTGGACCTCCCACACGAGTGAGGCACCATTTTTATCAGGAGACCAGGGGGAATGCTGGGTGGTAGGAAATTTGTGTCAGCTTGGTGATGCCACAACTTTCCCACACAAAAATGTATGGAAAAAGTGATTTTTTCAGCTAAATTTGAGGTTTGTAGGGGATTCTGGGTAAGAAAACATTGGGGGATCCACGCAAGCCATACCTCCCTGGGATCCCCTGGGTGTCTAGTTTTCAGAAACGTGTGGGTTTGGTAGGTTTCCCTAGCTGTCCGCCGAGCACAGGGCCAAAAAACCCAGGTGACCCCCCTTGCAAAACTAGGTTGTTTTGTGATAGGCAATTTTGATGTCGCCTCACTACGTTTTGGGCCCTTGCCTGTCACGGGCATTAGGCCTACCCACACAAGTGACATACCATTTTTCTTGTAAGACTTTGGGGGACACGGGGTGGTTGGAATTTCGTGGATCCACGCAGATTCCAGAACTTTGCACCACAGAAATGTGAGGAAAATGTGTTTTTTTGGACAATTTTTTAGGTTTGCAAGGGATTCTGGGTAACAGAACCTGGTGAGAGCCAGTCAAGTCACCCCATCCTGGATTCCCCTGTGTGTCTAGATTTCAAAAATATATAGGTTTGCTAGGTTTCCCTAGGTGCTGGCAGAGCTATTGTTCAGAAACTACAGCTAGGCACTTTGCAAAAAAAGGGTCATTTTTCACTGTGAAAATGTGGTGTATACACCTTGTGTTTTGGGCCGTTTCCTGTTGTGGGCACTAGGCCTACCCACACAAGTGAGGTACCATTTTTCTCGGAAGACTTTGGGGAACGTGGTGTGAGTGGAATTTTGTGGATCCACGCAGATTCCAGAACTTTGCACCACAGAAATGTGAGGAAAATTTGGTATTTTTGACAATTTTTTGGGTTTGCAAGGGATTCTGGGTAACAGAACCTGGTGAGAGCCAGTCAAGTTACCTCATCCTGGATTCCCTGGGTGTCTAGTTTTCAAAAATATATAGGTTTGCTAGGTTTCCCTAGGTGCCGGCAGAGCTATTGTTCAGAAACTACAGCTAGGCACTTTCCCAAAAAAGGGTCATTTTTCACTGTGAAAATGTGGTGTGTCCACCTTGCGTTTTGGGCCGTTTCCTGTCACGGGCACTAGGCCTACCCACACAAGTGAGGTACCATTTTTCTCGGAAGACTTTGGGGAACGTGGTGTGAGTGGAATTTTGTGGATCCACGCAGATTCCAGAACTTTGCACCACAGAAATGTGAGGAAAATGTGGGTTTTTTTACACTTTTTTAGGTTTGCAAGGTATTCTGGGTAACAGAACCTGGTGAGAGCCAGTCAAGTCACCCCATCCTGGATTCCCCTGGGTGTCTAGTTTTCAAAAATGTATAGGTTTTCTAGGTTTCCCTATGAGCCGGCGGAGCTAGGGTTAAAAAACTACAGCTAGGCACTTTGCAAAAAAAGGGTCATTTTTCACTGTGAAAATGTGGTGTGTCCACCTTGCGTTTTGGGCCGTTTCCTGTCGCGGGCACTAGGCCTACCTACACAAGTGAGGTACCATTTTTCTCGGAAGACTTTGGGGAACGTGGGGGAGTGGAATTTTGTGGATCAACACAGATTCCAGAACTTTGCACCACAGAAATGTGAGGAAAATGTGGGGTTTTTGACAATTTTTAGGTTTGCAAGAGATTCTGGGTAACAGAATCTGGTGAGAGCCAGTCAAGTCACCCCATCCCGGATTCCCCTGGGTGTCTAGTTTTCAAAAATGTGTAGGTTTGCTAGGTTTCCTAGGTGCCGGTGGAGCTAGGGTTCAAAAACTACAGCTAGCCACTTTGCAAAAAGGGTAATTTTTCACTGTGAAAATGTGGTTTGTCCACCTTGCGTTTCGGGCTGTTTCCTGTCGTGGGCACTAGGCCTACCCACACAAGTGAGGTACCATTTTTCTCGGAAGACTTTGGGGAAAGCGGGGTGTGTGGAATTTTGTGTATCCATGCAGATTCCAGAACTTTGCACCACAGAGATATGATGACAATTTCTTTTTTTACCACTTTTAGGTTTGCAAGGGATTCTGGGTTACAGAACCTGGTGAGAGCCAGTCAAGTCACCCCATCCAGGATTCCCCTGGGTGTCTGGTTTTCAAAAATGTATAGGTTTGCTAGGTTTCCTAGGAGCCGGCGGAGCTAGGGTTAAAAACTACAGCTAGGCACTTTGCAAAAAAAGGGTCATTTTTCACTGTGAAAATGTGGTGTGTCCACCTTGCGTTTTGGGCCGTTTCCTGTCACGGGCACTAGGCCTACCCACACAACTGAGGTACCATTTTTCTCGGAAGACTTTGGGGAACGTGGGGGAGTGGAATTTTGTGGATCAACACAGATTCCAGAACTTTGCACCACAGAAATGTGAGGAAAATGTGGGGTTTTTGACAATTTTTAGGTTTGCAAGAGATTCTGGGTAACAGAATCTGGTGAGAGCCAGTCAAGTCACCCCATCCCGGATTCCCTGGGTGTCTAGTTTTCAAAAATGTGTAGGTTTGCTAGGTTTCCCTAGGTGCCGGTGGAGCTAGGGTTCAAAAACTACAGCTAGCCACTTTGCAAAAAAGGGTAATTTTTCACTGTGAAAATGTGGTTTGTCCACCTTGGGTTTCGGGCTGTTTCCTGTCGTTGGCACTAGGCCTACCCACACAAGTGAGGTACCATTTTTCTCGGAAGACTTTGGGGAAAGCGGGGTGTGTGGAATTTTGTGTATCCATGCAGATTCCAGAACTTTGCACCACAGAAATATGATGACAATTTCTTTTTTTTACCATTTTTTAGGTTTGCAAGGGATTCTGGGTTACAGAACCTGGTGAGAGCCGGTCATGTCACCCCATCCAGGATTTCCTGGGTGTCTGGTTTTCAAAAATGTATAGGTTTGCTAGGTTTCCCTAGGAGCCTGCGGAGCTAGGGTTAAAAACTACAGCTAGGCACTTTGCAAAAAAGGGTCATTTTTCACTGTGAAAATGTGGTGTGTCCACCTTGCGTTTTGGACCGTTTCCTGTCGCGGGCACTAGGCCTACCCACACAAGTGAGGTACCATTTTTCTCGGAAGACTTTGGGGAACGTGGGGAGTGGAATTTTGTGGATCAACACAGATTCCAGAACTTTGCACCACAGAAATGTGAGGAAAATGTGGGGTTTTTGACAATTTTTAGGTTTGCAAGAGATTCTGGGTAACAGAATCTGGTGAGAGCCAGTCAAGTCACCCCATCCCGGATTCCCCTGGGTGTCTAGTTTTCAAAAATGTGTAGGTTTGCTAGGTTTCCCTAGGTGCCGGTGGAGCTAGGGTTCAAAAACTACAGCTAGCCACTTTGCAAAAAAGGGTAATTTTTCACTGTGAAAATGTGGTTTGTCCACCTTGCGTTTCGGGCTGTTTCCTGTCGTTGGCACTAGGCCTACCCACACAAGTGAGGTACCATTTTTCTCGGAAGACTTTGGGGAAAGCGGGGTGTGTGGAATTTTGTGTATCCATGCAGATTCCAGAACTTTGCACCACAGAAATATGATGACAATTTCTTTTTTTTACCATTTTTTAGGTTTGCAAGGGATTCTGGGTTACAGAACCTGGTGAGAGCCGGTCATGTCACCCCATCCAGGATTTCCCTGGGTGTCTGGTTTTCAAAAATGTATAGGTTTGCTAGGTTTCCCTAGGAGCCTGCGGAGCTAGGGTTAAAAAACTACAGCTAGGCACTTTGCAAAAAAAGGGTCATTTTTCACTGTGAAAATGTGGTGTGTCCACCTTGCGTTTTGGACCGTTTCCTGTCGCGGGCACTAGGCCTACCCACACAAGTGAGGTACCATTTTTCTCGGAAGACTTTGGGGAACGTGGGGGAGTGGAATTTTGTGGATCAACACAGATTCCAGAACTTTGCACCACAGAAATGTGAGGAAAATGTGGGGTTTTTGACAATTTTTAGGTTTGCAAGAGATTCTGGGTAACAGAATCTGGTGAGAGCCAGTCAAGTCACCCCATCCCGGATTCCCCTGGGTGTCTAGTTTTCAAAAATGTGTAGGTTTGCTAGGTTTCCCTAGGTGCCGGTGGAGCTAGGGTTCAAAAACTACAGCTAGCCACTTTGCAAAAAAGGGTAATTTTTCACTGTGAAAATGTGGTTTGTCCACCTTGCGTTTCGGGCTGTTTCCTGTCGTGGGCACTAGGCCTACCCACACAAGTGAGGTACCATTTTTCTCGGAAGACTTTGGGGAAAGCGGGGTGTGTGGAATTTTGTGTATCCATGCAGATTCCAGAACTTTGCACCACAGAAATATGATGAAAATTTCTTTTTTTTACAATTTTTTAGGTTTGCAAGGGATTCTGGGTTACAGAACCTGGTGAGAGCCAGTCAAGTCACCCCATCCTGGATTCCCCTAGGTGTCTGGTTTTCAAAAATGTATAGGTTTGCTAGGTTTCCCTAGGTGCCGGCGGAGCTAGAGTTCAAAAACTACAGCTAGGCACTTTGCAAAAAAAGGGTCATTTTTCACTGTGAAAATGTGGTGTGTCCACCTTGCGTTTTGGGCCGTTTCCTGTCACGGGCACTAGGCCTACCCACACAAGTGAGGTACCATTTTTCTCGGAAGACTTTGGGGAACGCGGGGTGAGTGGAATTTTGTGGAGCCACGCAGATTCCAGAACTTTGCACCACAGAAATGTGAGGGAAATGTGTTTTTGTTCACAATTTTTTAGGTTTGCAAGGGATTCTGGGTAACAGAACCTGGTGAGAGCCATTCAAGTCACCCCATCCTGGATTCCTGTGGGTGTCTAGTTTTAAAAATGTATAGGTTTGCTAGGTTTTCCTAGGTGCCGGCGGAGCTAGGGTTAAAAAACTACAGCTAGGCACTTTGCAAAAAAAGGGTCATTTCTCACTGTGAAAATGTGGTGTGTCCACCTTGCGTTTTGGGCTGTTTCCTGTCGCGGGCAGTAGGCCTACCCACACAAGTGAGGTACCATTTTTCTCGGAAGACTTTGGGGAACGTGGGGTGGGTGGAATTTTGTGGATAAACGCAGATTCCAGAACTTTGCACCACAGAAACGTGAGGAAAATGTGTTTTTTTTGACAATTTTTTAGGTTTGCAAGAGATTCTGGGTAACAGAACCTGGTGACAGCCAGTCAAGTCACCCATCCTGGATTCCCGTGGGTGTCTAGTTTTCAAAAATGTATAGGTTTGCTAGGTTTCCTTAGGTGCCGGTGGAGCTAGGGTTCAAAAACTACAGCTAGGCACTTTGCAAAAAAAGGGTCATTTTTCACTGTGAAAATGTGGTGTGTCCACCTTGCGTTTTGGGCCGTTTCCTGTCACGGGCACTAGGCCTACCCACACAAGTGAGGTACCATTTTTCTCGGAAGACTTTGGGGAACGTGGTGTGAGTGGAATTTTATGGATCCACGCAGATTCCAGAACTTTGCACCACAGAAATGTGAGGAAAATGTGGGGTTTTTGACAATTTTTAGGTTTGCAAGAGATTCTGGGTAACAGAATCTGGTGAGAGCCAGTCAAGTCACCCCATCCCGGATTCCCCTGGGTGTCTAGTTTTCAAAAATGTGTAGGTTTGCTAGGTTTCCTAGGTGCCGGTGGAGCTAGGGTTCAAAAACTACAGCTAGCCACTTTGCAAAAAGGGTAATTTTTCACTGTGAAAATGTGGTTTGTCCACCTTGCGTTTCGGGCTGTTTCCTGTCGTGGGCACTAGGCCTACCCACACAAGTGAGGTACCATTTTTCTCGGAAGACTTTGGGGAAAGCGGGGTGTGTGGAATTTTGTGTATCCATGCAGATTCCAGAACTTTGCACCACAGAAATATGATGACAATTTCTTTTTTTTACCACTTTTTAGGTTTGCAAGGGATTCTGGGTTACAGAACCTGGTGAGAGCCAGTCAAGTCACCCCATCCAGGATTCCCCTGGGTGTCTGGTTTTCAAAAATGTATAGGTTTGCTAGGTTTCCCTAGGAGCCGGCGGAGCTAGGGTTAAAAAACTACAGCTAGGCACTTTGCAAAAAAAGGGTCATTTTTCACTGTGAAAATGTGGTGTGTCCACCTTGCGTTTTGGGCCGTTTCCTGTCGCGGGAACTTGGCCTACCCACACAAGTGAGGTACCATTTTTCTCGGAAGACTTTGGGGAACGTGGGGTGGGTGGAATTTTGTGGATAAACGCAGATTCCAGAACTTTGCACCACAGAAACTTGAGGAAAATTTGTTTTTTTTGACAATTTTTTAGGTTTGCAAGAGATTCTGGGTAACAGAACCTGGTGACAGCCAGTCAAGTCACCCCATCCTGGATTCCCCTGGGTGTCTAGTTTTCAAAAATGTATAGGTTTGCTATTTTTTCCTTAGGTGCCGGTGGAGCTAGGGTTCAAAAACTACAGCTAGGCACTTTGCAAAACAAGGGTCATTTTTCACTGTGAAAATGTGGTGTGTCCACATTGTGTTTTGGGCCGTTTCCTGTCGCGGGAACTTGGCCTACCCACACAAGTGAGGTACCATTTTTCTCGGAAGACTTTGGGGAACGCGGGGTGGGTGGAATTTTGTGGATCCACGAAGATTCCAGAACTTTGCACCACAGAAATATGAGGAAAATGTGGGTTTTTTGACAATTTTTTAGGTTTGCAAGGGATTCTGGGTTACAGAACCTGGTGAGAGCCAGTCAAGTCACCCCATCCTGGATTCCCATGGGTGTCTAGTTTTCAAAAATGTATAGGTTTGCTAGGTTTACCTAGGTGCCGGTGGAGCTAAGGTTAAAAAACTACAGCTAGGCACTTTGCAAAAAAAGAGTCATTTTTCACTGTGAAAATGTGGTGTGTCCACCTTGCGTTTTTGGCCATTTCCTGTCGCGGGCACTAGGCCTACCAACACAAGTGAGGTACCATTTTTCTCAGAAGACTTTGGGGAACGCGGGGTGGGTGGAATTTTGTGGATCCACGCAGATTCCAGAACTTTGCACCACAGAAATGTGAGGAAAATGGGGTTTTTATTTGACAATTTTTTTAGGTTTGCAAGGGATTCCGGGTAACAGAACTTGGTGAGAGCCAGTCAAGTCACCCCATCCTGGATTCCCCTGGGTATCTAGTTTTCAAAAATGTATAGGTTTGCTAGGTTTCCCTAGGTGCCGGCAGAGCTAGGGTTAAAAAACTACAGCTAGGCACTTTGCAAAAAAGGGGTAATTTTTCATTGTGAAAATGTGGTGTGTCCACGTTACATTTTGAGCCATTTCCTGTTGTGGGCACTAAGCCTACCCACACAAGTGAGGTACCATTTTTATCAAGAGACTTAGGGTAACACAGAATTGTAGAGCAACTGTTATTACCTATTGACTTTCGATGCATTTCTGCCTTCCAAATGAAAGACAATGTGTAAAAAATGAAGTCATTTTGAAAAATGTCCTATAATTCTCATGCTAGTATGGGTATTCCCAATTTTGGAAATGTGCAAATATCTACTGTTTCTAAACTATATATTTTGTTCCCATTTCAGAAATACACAGGTGTCTTTCATACCGATTTTTCCATGTATACATTTTCACAGATGAATTGCTATATACCCGGTATATAATAAAAAATCATTGCAAGTCGCTGCTCAGTTATTGGCTCTGGGTTCGTCGGGTTCTTAGTGAACCTACAAGTCCTATATATCCCCACAACCAGAAAGGTCCAGCGGATGTAACGGTATATTTCTTTCAATTAGCTGTCATAATTAAAAAAAGTTACAGGTGAAAACGTTGACACAAACGGCTGTTTTTCAACTAATTTTAAATTTTTCCTATATTTAACTGTTAGTTTTTATAAGAAACTTTGAAGGATCTACACAAATGACCCCTTGCTGAATTCATAATTTTGTCTACTTTTCTAAAATGTATAGCTTCCCAGGATCCATTATTGTTTTCATACCCATTTATACCATTAACTGGAAGGAGGTTGAAAGCACAAAAAATAGCAAAAATAGGCTATGTCCCAGAAAAATGCCAAAACTGTTTAAAAAATGTTGATTTTCTGACAAAAGTCTGCTCGTCCCTGAAAGCTGGGAAGATGGTGATTTCAGCACCACAACCCCCTTTTGATACCATTTGCAGGGAAAAAACCAGACGCTTTCATCTGGAGCTCTTTTTTACCATTTTTCAAAAAAAAAAAAATGTACCTGTATTATGGCTAATTTATGGGTCCCCTCCAGGGGAATCCACAAACCCTGGGTACCTTTAAAATCCCCATGATGTTGGAAAAAAGGACGCAAATTTGGCGTGGATACCTTATGTGGTCAAAAAGTTACAGGGGCCTAAGCGCGAACTACCCCAAATAGCCAAAAAAAGGCTTAGCACAGGGGGGGAAAGGCCTAGCAGCGAAGGGGTTAAAATGTTTACAGAGTACCATGTTACTTCCTCGAATCTATCTAGGAAGTACTGTGGTTTTTCTATTGAAATTTTAAAAAAATGAACATATGATAAAAGACACTGTATCACACAGAACTCCACTCCACACTACGACACACACTCTACTCTATAAAACACCACTTCACTCTATGAAATGCCACTCCTCTCTACGACACTCCGTGCCACTCACATTCTATGACACACCAGTGCACTCTATGGCACGCCACTCCACTCTACAACATGGCACTCCACTCTACTACATGCCACTCCACTCAGTGCCACTGCACTTGAAGTGCCTCACTGTAAGACACTGAATGACACGTCACTCTATGTTACTCCACTCAACTGTATCACACAGCACTCAACAGCACTCTACTGTATTTCCCTTGACCGTACTCCACTTTATGACATGCCACGCCACTCCACTCCCCTCTATGACATGCCACTCCACTCTATGTCACTCTGCACCACTCCAATTTATGACACTGCACTGCACTCTAGGGGGAAGCAGCCTTTACAACGCAACCGTTACAACGCATGCAGTTACATTGCATGCCGTTGCAACGAAAAAGGTGTGCAGCAGTGGGTAGAAGGTGTTGGATTTAATTCCAACACCTTCCCTACTGTTGCACACACTGGAGCTGGAAATGAAAATTAATCTACTCCAACTTCCAGCGCTCCCCCGACAGAAAGTCGGGGTAAAGTTTGGCGTTGCAACGGCATACGATGCAATGGCATGCGTTGTAACGTCACATATCCACTCTAGGACATGCCATTCCTCTCTACAAGATGCCACTCCACTCTATGACATGCTACTCCACTCTACGCCACTCAGCTCTACAGCCCCTTACTCTAAGGCACTCTACAACATGCCACTCTATACCACTCCACTCCATGCTACCCTACAACACGCCACTCTACTCCACAATACCTATTGACATCTAAAAAAAATAATTTAAAATTGACAATAGAAACTCTATGACATGCTCCTCCACTCCATTCTATGACACACCACTCCACCAGACATTCCACCTCCTTCTATGACACAACACTGCAGTCTACGACACTCCACTTTACTATACGACACTCCATTCCACAACATTCTAAGACAATCAACTCCACTGTATGGCAACCCACTCCATTCTAGGACATGCCACTCCACTCTACATCATGCCAGTCCACTTTATGCCATTCCACTTTACGCCCTTCCACTCTAAGACACTTCATTTTACACCACGCCACTCTATGACACGTAATTCAAATGTACTCTATGACATGCCACTCAATCAATGACACTCCACTGTACAACACTACTCCACTCTATACCCCTGCACTCTATGCCACTTTACTCCATTGTATAAAATTCTACAACATGACACTCCACTCTACCACATGACGATCCACTCTATGACAAGCAACCCCACTATAGGACACACAACTCCAATGTACAACAATCCACTCTATGACACTCCACACCACTGCAATGTGTTGCACCACTCCACTCAACAACATCCAACTCTGCTCTGTGCCACTCCACTCTACACCCTTCCACTCTAAGGATACTTTACTACACACCTCTGTATGACATTACATTCCACTCTCTCTACTCTACTACACACCGTCCACTCTACAACATTCTACTCCACTGTATGCCCCTTCTCTCTAGGACACTCTACTCCACTCTACGACATGCCACTTCATGCCACAGCATGCCACTTCACTCTACACCAATCCATCATACACCCCTCAATCTAAGACACTCTATGACACATGTCTCTGACACGCCACTCCATTGTACTCTAAGACATGCCACTCCACATTACAACACTCTACTCCACTGTATGTCCCTCCACTCTATGCCACTCTATGAAATGACACGCCATTCCACTCCATGATATGACACACCATGCCACTCTACTTGATAACACGCCACTCCACTCTATGACACTCCACTCTGCATCACTCCATGCCACTGCACTCTATGACATGCCACCCCACCCCACTCTACGACACACCACACCACTCTAAGACTTGCCACTCCACTCTCTTATGCCACTCTCTCCATACCCCTCTCTCTAAGACACTCTACAACATGCCACTACATTTTTCAACACAACACGCCACTCCACTCTATGCCACTCTACTCTGCTATCCAATCTATGCCACTTCACTCTATGCGACTCCACTCTATGCCCCTAAACTCTAACACACTCTACTACAAACCACTCTATGACACGCCATTCCACTATACTCTACGGAATGCCACTCCATTCTACAACATTCTACTCCAGTCTATGCCCCTCCACTCTACGCCAGAATACTCCACTCTACGATATGCTACTCTACTTCACTCTATGACATGCCACTCCACTCTATGACACAGTACTCCACTCTAAGACACTCCATGGCATTCCACTGTAAAATACACCCCTCTACGAAAAGTCACTCCACTCCACTCCACGCCACGCCACACCACTCCACTCAGCACAACTCCAGGCTATGCCACTCCAGTCTACTCCACTCTATTACACTCCACTGTATAACACTCCAGTTTACACCACAACACTCTATGCCACAACACTCTACACCACTCTAGAAAACGCTTGACATCACTCTATTACACTGTACAACACTCTATGGCACTCCACTCCAATTTATGACACAGCACTCCACTATGTAACATGCCACCCTACTCTATGACATGCCACTCCACTCTACTACATGCTACTCCACTCTAAGCAACTACACTCAAAGCCACTCCACTCTACATCACTTTAGTCTACACTACTCCACTCTACTCCAATCCACTGTATGCCAGTCCACGTTATGTCAATCCACTCTATGCCATGACACACTATGCCACGGCACTCTAAATAACTCCCCCCTACTCCATGAGACTCTACGACACAACATTGTATGGCATTCTACTCCGCACCACTCCACTATATGCCTCTCCCCTTTATTCCATTGAACGATGTGCCACCACACTCTATGACACGCCACTCCACTCTACAACACGTCACTGCACTGTATGACATGCCACTCCAGTCCACTCTGTGACACTTCACGTCACTCCTTTCTGCGACATGCCACTCTACAGTATGACACGCCACTCCACTCTATGGCATGCCACTCTAGTCTATGTTACTGCACTTTACAACCCTCCTATCTAAGACACTCTATGGCACGCCACTCTATGACACGGCATTCCACTCTAATGTATGACATGACACTCCACTCTACTCTACCTCACGCTACCCCTTTCTACTCCACTCCACTCTATGCCCCTCCACTCTATGCCACTCCAATCTATGCCTCTCCGCTGTACACAATGACAATCTGCACTACAACACTCTTATGTCTCAACACTCTACACCACAACACAATGCCACATCACTCCACACTATGCCACTACTCTTCAGGGCACTCCATCGTATGCCACTCCACTCTACTCCACTCTGTGACACTCCACTCTACAACACTACACTCTTTGAGGCTCTCCTCCACTGTATTCTAAAACACTACACAGAGCAAAACTCCACTCAGCAACACTCCAATCCATAATTTGAAACACATTTAAAAAAATGAAATTTAATAAAAAAACTGAGATTGGGGATAAATTACAATTAGGAAAACACTATTAATAATTTGAATACAAAACCAACTGAAACAACATAAACATTAGAAATTCTAAAGTTATAATTATAAGGTAAAATTATAATTTGCGCCACACCCTAATCTTTCTATGACTCACACACCTCCATACACAGTGTTGCGAAATCGCTAGCCAGACTACATGAACTATAACTCGCACTGCTACTATGCACTGTGTTCTCATAAATGATGTCATTTGAGATCTCATGAGTGTTGCTATGAATGCTATGATTTAATGTGGTATGAGTGATGTAATATGAAATGGGATAAGCTGTGCATGGGGACAGCACGAGTTATAGTTCATGTAGTCTGGCTAGCAAGTTCGCAGAACATGGAGGTTCGACAGTTATAGTAAGTTTGGGTGGGGTGGAAATTAGAACTTTCTAACTATAACTTATATATAAACAGTTCAATAACAAATTATATTAATTCCTTTCACCAATATATAAAATAGTAAAATATTTAAACACAAAAAACATAAGTACTAAAAATGATATAAACATTAGAAAAACATAAAAAATGAAATAAACAATATTGAGTGTAAAAAAATAAACAAATAATATTAATTCTATTTCACCAATATGAGGAAAAGTGTTGAACTCCCGAAAGATTAGATATTCCCACTCCAGTTTGAGCAACAGTAGGGAAAGTGTTGGGTTTCGGAAAAGTTTACTTTATTATACCAAATCCAGACTAAGCAATAGCAGGGAACATGTTTGATTTTGGGGGGGAAGCGTTGAACTTTGGAGGAATTAGATTTACTATTCACACTCCAATCTAAACAACAGAAGGGAAAGTGTTTGACTTCAAAAGGATACATATATGAATACAAGTCTGTAAATCAAAAGCTTGATCCCGTATCCCTGGCTTAACATGGCATTGCTTGTGTTTCATTCAGAAGGGACCAGGACGGGCATTTCAATTTTTCCCATCTGATGTGGGGAGATATGAGATATTTGACTATGGAAGAAAGCAGAATCTTTAATGAATGACCTTTGCAATAAAATGGAAGCCAAGAATATGGATTTGTGAAAGCAGTCGCTTATCATGCACATTTCATCCTCCCAACTAAAAACTCTAACCATAGTGATGATGTTGGTAGGCTTCACCAATTGAGACTATAGACCCTGTAATTATAACTGGTGGCCTAGATGCTCAAACTCAGGCAGAGATATAATACAGGAAATCCCTGTCACTGTATCACAATCAGTTGGAAAGAGCCGACAAAAGGACCCATTGCATAAAAAGGGGTCTGTTTAAGTATTCAAAATTTGGGAATGGAAAATTCAAGTAATTTTGCCTGCAAAGAGACTCTGCAATTACCGCCAGACTGTACCTCCTATGTGTCCAAATGAGGACGGGTTAGTGCTAAAACGCAAGACTGCTCATTGGTTAAGGTCCGAAGTGGAATATCATGATGATCTGTGTAAAGAGATTCTTCTAACCTAAAGAGTTGGATGGGTTGGTTGGAGTAGCAAGAAAACAGAAGGGGATTGTTGTTGTGATAGACTTTAGAGACCCAAAGCATGTTAATCATTTTCTTCAACATCTTAACTATTTGGCAAAAAAACAGAATACAGGCACAACCTCAGTTTTTTTATAGACCAAACCCTTCATTAATAAATTCTTGCACTAATTATGGGTTGGATCAAAGATCACAACTTGGAATACAGGATTGTTTTAGTGTGCCTGTTAGGAACCATTTTGCAACATTTAAATGGCCAAATGCTAATGAATGACTGTTGTCTCATACAAAGACTAATCAGTGCACCTCTCCATCTGAAAATAAGGCTGATGTTCTGCTTAGAAACTCTCATTTAACCATAATCACCTCAGAGACTTCTTTGGTTAAAAAGGCACTTACATATTTTCTGGGACTGAGTCTGTTACATGGAATATTATGGGTGCATGTACTAAAATAGCAAATGCAGAATGGTTGTCATTTATTAGAGGTTTTGACATTATATGTTGCCAAGAAACTTTGATGAAAGAGAAATTTTATATTGATGGTTTTCATGCTTTTACCCAGCAAGTCACGTCATTAGTTGCGAGTAGGGCTAAAGGGAATCTGGCCATGTTTATTTCTGTTAAAATATCCTACCCTGCGAGTAAGAGAAGTTTGGTTCTCACCACACATCTTGGTTACATTACTCTCCTCATTTGAAGAGTTCGATATACTGCTGATTAACTTTTATTAGAACATTTTTAACCACAGCATTAGCAATGTGATAGATCAATTTGATATATTTTTAAACAAATTTTTTTTAATTTGGGTGGGGGATTTTAATATCACTACCTGTGAGCATAGTGGCTTGCCAGTGTATAGTTTTAGGAAAATGATGAACCCAAATTTGAAAAATTTTGAACATAGTGCTTACAGAGAGGCTTTATATAGACTTGTAATGAAATTTAATTTAGTTTTCAGTAGTGATACAATTTAAAAGGAGAGTAATCAATGTCCCTCTTTTATTGGAAACTCTAAAGGGAGTACTATTGATTTAATTATGATGTCGGCTGATCTCTCCCATTTGCTCACAGATTTTCAAATTATTAGTAAATGTTCTAGTGATCGCAATCCCCTGACTACTGTCTGGAACCTAATTCTGAAATCTGAGGGATCATCAAAAAGCATGTAGGATAGGGTACTTGAAGAATTAAGGGTTAAGGATAAAATGGGACAAGACTGACCCGGTAGTTTTTACTCAAAAAGTAGTTAGTGAAAATATGGATTCCATCTTGGCTTGTTCATCTTCTGAGTCAGATACCAGTATAATACAAAATGGATTTGAAGGTATATGAGTCTCAATTCCAGACATGCTAACCTCCAAGTCTGTATCACTTCAGGCACCTTCTTACATATGGTTTAATGCAGCTTGGTCGGCTGGTCACAAGCAGCTGAAAGCAGCCCTGCAAAATCTTCCACATTGTATTCAGAGAGATAAAGATGCTCAGCGATTATATAAAGCTACCCTAGAAACTAGAAAAATGGAGATAAGATGCAAAGAATGGGACGACTCATTAGAGGTAGGGAGGATGAGGGATAATATAAGTTTTGGGAAGTAGTTAATTATCCTTTTTTTTTTTAAATATGAGACTCCTAGGGCTGAGTCTTTAATTCCAGCATAATCATGGGTAACCCGTTTAATCAACAACCTTTCAATCACAAAACAGGGAGAAACACCTAACTGAGTCCGACAGAGAGGCACCTGTGGATTCACCTATTTTGCAGGCTTTTCCTAACTTGTTAGTTGCCCAGGAGGTGGCTTCGGTGATCCAAAGGAATATTTCTGGGAAGGCACCTGAGCCGGATGGTGTCCCAGTTTATATTTGTAAAGCAAATAATTTTTTATGGGTACCATTGTTAACAAACGTTTTAAGAACTACAGTGATAGGCCTAATACCTGAGTCATAAAGGATGGCCTCAATTGTGCCTATTTTTAAAAAAGTGATAGTTCTTTACCTTGATGCTATCGAACTATTTCCTTAATCGATTCTAGAGTCAAAATCCTAGGTCAAGTACCTTTGTCCCATTTGGAGACTTGGGCGGAGGAAAAAAATATTTTGACAGAAGTACAATTTAGTTTTTGACCAGGAATTAGCAGGGTAGAACAGTGTCCTAATCTTTATCTTTTAGCTGAGAAATATGTTATGGCTAGGGAGGGCTCTTTACATCTAGCTTTCATGGATCTTTCCACTGCTTTTGATTTGGTGAACCGCTCGAAACTCTGACATTTAATGGAACAGATGGAGGTGGAATAGGAATTGCTCATCTTAATAAGCTGTCTGCATCATGATACATTGGTTAAGGTCCATCATGGTTTATTAGGCGAGTGTACTTCTCAAATTAGAACCACTCGCAGCATAACACAGACGTGTTTTTTGGCTGCATTTCTATTTTTACTCTAAATAAATGGGGTTAATAGCCATTTATTATGTAAGAGAAATGATATGCCCTGGATGAGGAATCAGTCTATACAAATGTTATTGTATGTGGACGCAGCAGCCCTCATTGACCGTGTGACTAATGGTCTACAGATTTTGTTGGGCTCTTTTCTGACTTTTATGAAGTATCTGAATTTGAAGATAAATTTTTCAAAATCATTTATTTTGACCTATGGGCGTTATAACACTACGTCTAGGGCATTCTACTAAATGGGGGGTGTACAGGTTGAAAAAACAAAGACTTTTAATTATTTGGGAATTCTTTTTTATTCATCTCTAAGCTGGGCTCCCCGTTTAAGTTTGAGATCACAACAATTTAGAATAACCATAGAGGCCATTTTTAGGCTTGAGCATATATTACGTCGTAAGCCTATAAAGGAAATGTTAAACATTTATAAGAGCAAATGTGCCCCAGTAGGGACTTATGGAGTGGGTTTGTGAGGTTATTGTAATGTGGAAACTTTCCAGCGTGCCTTAAATGGTTTCATTTGTAGACTATAGTACTACTTTAATTTGCCATGAGGAATTAGGGATAACATATTTGGAAGATATTATTGGGTTAGCACCGTTGATATTATGGATCAATAGTTGGTGCAAACAGGAGGCGGGCTTGGTTAGAAGTTTTCTTAATGACTGCCTCACAGATGACAGATTGGAGCGGATCCCTTGGTTTGCCTATATGAGGAAAACATTTGAGTTGAAGGTTGTCCCTGAATTTTTTAAGAATCATTAATCAATAACCCTCAGCTGTAAAGACACAGTTAAACAGCTGTACCTTAACCATCGTATGAGATTGCGGTTGCAAATGGCCCAGTTTATGGAAACAGTAGTCATGTATTACTCTGTGTCAACCATAAGAGGGATGGAACCCTATTTAGATTGGATATTGAACCCCATTCATCATTTTTTTTGGACCCGTTTAAGATTAAGCACAGTACACTTTTTGGTAGCTTTCCCTTCACAAGAACCTCGCAGCAGGATCTCCCACTGTGTCGATGTGACAACACTTCTGATCAAAGCACAACCCACTTTGTGCTGTTTTGTCCACTATATTCAGTCCCATGGATTTTCTTTTTGGCTCTTACTTTACACAGAGCTAATATTAGACAGTATAAGGAAGGTTTGATGTTTTTACAGCAACTACATACACCAGACATTTGTCATGTAATTATAAATTTGATAAGACTTGCATTTGTAATTAGGAAACATTATGAGGACTTAAATGACCAACATCATGAAGAATTTTTATGAGGAATCGCTGCAAGGATTTATTTGAAATGTGTTTTAGCTTATTATATGCAATGTCTGAAAATTGATGTTTCAATATTTTTAATGGCTAATGCTTGGATTTATGAACTGTATATATTGTATTTTCACTTATATGGCTTTTATCAAATAAAGATTATTGACTGACTGAAAACAAGTCCTATTAATTTAGAAAATATTTTTGAACACTTAATATCAAACATTATTGAAGTACAGTGTGCATAAATATATATGTATGTGTGTGTGTTATAGTTAGGATGTAGTTTCCAGAGGGAGAGTGTTTTTTCATTTGCCAATAACTTTGGTGTTGTTTGACAAATTCTTGCGTACCTTTCAAAACTAGTTTGCCACTCACTTTAGCTGCTGTCTTGAAAATTCAGGGGTGATCTGTCAAGCGGCAGAGAAAAAGGGGGGGGGCGTCCCAAAACACATTTTCTCCATGTTAATTTCTAAAGGAACTTTAGACACGGCTAAAGCCTGAATTGTATTACACCAAATTTGACAGAAAGGTAGCTGTTGGTCCAGAAAGCAACCTTTTTGTAAAATGATGTAAATCTATTCGGTAGTTGTGGAGTAATTTTAAGTAATTTTCAATTGTATATCTAGTGCCGAGGAGGATCCTCGACCCCTCCCAATCTCATGTTGAGGTCTGATTGACTGTCAACACTTGAAACCAGTAGGCGGAGCAAAATTGCTTTCACAGAGAGGAAGCTGCATGTTCAGTCGCTCCCTCTATGTAAAAGCAATACTGGCTCCCGCAGGAGGTGGGGAGCCAGCAGGGACTGCAGGGCCCTTCAAGCTCCCCCTGTGCTCCCCATCAGTGGTGAGTGGGTGCCCTGGGTGGGACCAGAGCACCCACAATAGAGGATGGGCCCCGGGGGATGGGATCCCCAGGGCCAAAATAGGCCCGGGAGGGGGGCTGCGCTGCCCGCCTCCCATTATTTATATAATAAAGTAAAATAAAAATGCTGGACCCCAGGGGATGGGGACCTGAGAGGGGGCCACTCGGCTTACTTTAAAAAAAAAAATGTAAGCGCCGGGCCCCAGAGGATGGGGTCCCCAGTGCCAAAATCAGCCCGATAGTGGGGCCACACATTCCACCACACCATTCAAAAAAGGTCTGGCCCCGGGGGGATGGAGTCTTGTGGCCGAAATTGGCACATGGAAGGGGGCCACATGGCTTCCCTCCCCAAATACATAAAAATTAAAAATTAAAAAGCCTGAACCGCAAGTCAACGGGAGCCCTGCCTCTTTCAGCAGCACTCTGCAAACATGCCTCCTGGCACACAACCGGCAGGGGGATGAAGTCCCCTTGGCTGCATAGGGTCCTTGGGGACCAACAACCCCTTCTGTTACCTCTAGTAAGTCCGACACAGGGGGATTGCTGTGAGGTGATCGGAGGCCCCACCTGGATACTCTTACACCCACTCACTGACATACTCAAACACTCATGCACCCACTCACAGACCCACTCAAACACTGTCACACCCATTCATAGACCCACTCAGACACTCGTATATCTACTCACAGACTCACTCAGACACTTATACACCCACTCACAGACCCACTCAAAGATTCTCACACTCACTCACTCACACACCCACTCAGACACTCATACATCTACTCAGAGACCCACTCAGACACTCACACATCCACTCAGATACCATCACACCCAATCACAGACCCACTCAGACACTCACACCCACTCACAGACCAACTCAGACACTCGCACCCACTCACCGACCCACTCAGGCATTCACACACCCATCGACAAGTCCCACACAGGTACTCACAGACCCACACAGACACTGACAGGTCCACTGACATAGCTATCCAGGCACTCACACACCCATTCACAGACCCACACAGGAACTCACACATCCACTCACAAACCTACACTGACATTTACATACCCACTCACACATCCACTCAGTCACTCAAATGTCTACTCAAAGACCCACATAGGCACTCACACACCCACTCACAGACCTATGCCGGCACTCGGAATCACTCATATACCCAGGTAAGCACTCACACAATCACTCATAGACCCACACATGCACTCACACATCCACTCACAGTCTATGCTGGCACTTCCACACCCACTCAGAGTCCCACACAGGCAGTCACACACCCACTCACAGACTCATGCAGACTCAAGCAGGCACTCAAACATCCATTCATAGACCCACTCAGGCACTCACACACCTACTGATAGACACACACAGCCACTCCTACACCGACTCACAGACCCAAACAGACACTCTTACAATGCGATGTGTCCACATTGCGTTTTGGACCATTTCCTGTCATGGGTACTAGGCCTACCCACACAAGTGAAGTACCATTTTTATCAGGAGACTTTAGAGAATGCTGGGTGGGTAAAAGTGTGTGTCTCCACACAGATTCCAAAGCTTTACATCACAGAAATGTGAGGATTTTTTTTTAAGGAAGTTTGGACTTTGCAAGGGATTCTGGGAAACAGAACCCGGAGAGAGCCACACAAGTCCGCCCATTCTGGATTCCACTGGGTGTTTAGTTTTAAAAAATGTACAGGTTTGCTAGGTTTCCCTAGGTGGCGGCTGAATAAGGGCCCAAAATCCATAGCTAGGCACTGTGAGAAGTTGGCCTGGTATATGCTGTCCACTAATTAAAGTGGGCACCTTGCACCAGTCCAAACGACCCTTATGATGTATGAGGTCAAAGATAACCTTTAGAAAGCTATCCTAGTGGTAGCTGTGGAGAGCAAGAAACAAAAAAAGGGAGATACCCTAATATTTATAGTAGGGACAGGGTAAGTATCAATAAAAACATAAAAAGTCCCTACATCAATCTCTGTAGTACTTATATGTTTATAAACTAAGTAAGTGTCTAAAAAGGCTCAAAAGGACCATATATTTATACAATTAATTAAACAACATATATTTATACACTTGATTAAACAACATATAATCAGCCCAACACTGAGAATGAATAACCAACTAAATGTAAAATCAATATAAAATTTATTCAATACAGATATGCAATTAAAGCCATAATACACCAGTCAAAGATTAATCTTGAAGGAATCTAAAGCAGCTTGTTTTACCAGAATATCACCTCCTATATTGACTAAATGAAAGGAGAACCACACAGTAGTTATATAAAAATAAGTATTTATTAATATAACACTCTCTACTATCCTCTACACGAGGATAGAACACAAAGCACACAATACAAGATCAATATACCAGTTGTAAGTAGCACAATACACAGTGGGCTCCAGGGGGAGACCAAACCATATACTAAAATAGTGGTATAACAGTCACGACTGAGATCAAGACAAGGTCTGGAGCATGTAGAATCATGGGGACCCCAAGGAACCACCCAAGGTGAGTAGCTAGGGACCCCACGGAGGACGGGTGCAGTGTGTAAACACGACCGCAGGCTCTGTACAATTCTATGGGGAAGTCGCGTTTACACTTTTAAAGTTTAAGGACCCTTCTAGGAGGACTTCGAGCGAACCCTTTGAAACTTAGGAGTTTGAAGAGCCATCCCACCCGCTGATACCGTAGTACCTGAGTTATCTATCACAGAGGAGCTGGGTGCATAGGTCTGGAGTGGCGTCGGAAACTGCAGTCGTTCTCAAAGGAGGGCTGTGAAGAAGTACTGCTGCCGTGAAGGGGAAAAGGGTCCGGTGGAATCCAAGCCTGGATTCGGGAAGGAAGGAACCTGAAAGCAGAGTGGCAGAGTCTGGGTCACTTCAGAGTGACCAGGGGCTTGGTAGACGACAGCCCATCAATGTCGGTTGCTTCAGGTGCAACGAAGGGATGCTTGACTCTGCAGCCCCGAGGACCAGGAGATGTCGAGGACAACCAGGAGCCGGAGGTGAAATGTCTCACAAAGGATGTTGAGTGCTGAGCGGTCGGTGTTCGGATGGAGTACCAACAAGCCTTGGCAAAAGCAACCCATGAAGGAAGGTCAAACAGGTTACAGTGTGGACCAGCAAGGTCCAGGGCAGTCACCAAGCAATGGGGATTCAGGGCACATATGGAGCAACCAGGAAAGCCCAACAGAAATCAAGATGACCCTCAGAGAAACCCACAGGCCGAAGGACCAGGAGTTGCGAGGGGACCTTGGGCAAGATTGCAAAGTACCAGCCCACGGAGCACTCGGTGCAAGGAGGCCGGAGTTCTTTGGTGCAAATACTGCTCAGGGTCAGGACTACACGGAATCCAATGCACAATCTTCAGAATTGCCAACAAGCATATGCAGTTGCAAATGGATGGGCTGCACAGGGGTTCGGGTTATGCAGTCCCCACGAGGGATATTGGCTTCAAACTTGCTGAGAGGGCAGATCAACCTTGAGGACTTTCAAAAACCCACCTCTTGTGTTGCTGAAGTCTTCAGAGTCCACAGGAGCTTAGGAGCAGCAGACTGGTCAGTTGCATTAAGGTGCCTGCTAGGGCAGGGGAGTGACTCCTTCACTCCAAGGGAGATTCTTCAGTTGTCCTTAGTGCACCACAGGTCCTTCATGGAGCCTGTATGGAGCAAGGGCACAGACAAAGCTTTGGACGGACAGGGAGACGAAGTCGGGCCCAGTCAAAGTCCAGCAAAGTCCAGAGTGTCCAGACGGTCGAAGGTCAGTAGTTTCTTCTTGTAGAATCTTGTCCACGTAAAATCTAAAGTCTTACAGCCAGGTAAGCCCTTTGACACCCACAGGAGAGGGTTGGACAGATTCGGGGGACCCTCCTAGGGGAGGGTCAGGACAGAGGGGTGGTTACACCCATGTCCTTTGTCCAGTTTCGAGCCAGAGCAGGAGCCAATGGCTCCCAGAACTGGTTTGAGCTGGACTATGCACAAGGACACCAAATGTGCCCCGGGTGCAAACTTTCAGGCACTCTCAGAGTGCACACACCCAGCCCCAATACACTAAATCCTGTATGGAAGGTGGTCACACCTCCCTGTGACAGGATGCCTATTGTGCTGCCTTCCCCTGCTTGAGCTTGGCAGCTCAGCAGCAGGAGGGCAGAAGTGTGTCTCTGGTCGGCAGCATCCATTTTGTGCTGACCGGGTCGAGAAGGCTGGCACCGGATAGACCAGTGACCCCACGAAGCTCGCTTCAGAAGGGTGGAATCATACCTCCCACACCAGTTACCGGTGTGGAGGTATGATTCCAAGGTGTTTGATACCAAACACAATATGTTTCTATGCAGCCGTTTTCGAGATAGCATTTACCACGAGGTTATAATTCACCTCTACCTATATGTCCGGCTGAGTCACAGACAACCCAGGAGAATGGTCTCCGAAGGCTGCAGAGAGGCTCTGCTCATGCAGGGGCACCCTCTCACTAAAAACCTAGCACCTTGCCTTTAGGATTGATAAGGCCTGCTATAGGGGTGACTTATAAGTTTTAAGTGTAGTGACCTATAGATATAGTGAACCTATATCTAAAGTAAGTGGTGCAAGCACCAACTTACACAGGCTGCTGTAGCAGACCTGGAGTTCCATTTTGCATGGCCTCTCATGGGTGCATAATACATGCTTCAGCCCATTCGAGGCCTTTGGGGTACCTATGCCCTGGGTACATGGGTACCATATACAAGGGACTAATAAGGGTACCCCAGTATCCAATCTGGAGTGTACCAAAGTACATGTGTGGCAATTTAGAGGAGAAAGCAGATAGACTGGGGTCCTGTTTAGCAGGATCCCAGTCAGACTAGTCAAAAACAGTGCAACATCAAGCAAAAAGTGGGGGTAACCATAAGAAGCAGATCCTACTTTCCTACACAACCCCCCCTATCGAAAGGACATGAGACTAACCTTGACCAGTTGAGTATTCATTTTCTAAATGGAAATATCTGGAGAGTCCATCTGCATTGGCATGGTTACTCCCAGGTCTGTGTTCCTCTGTATAGTCCATCACCTGTAGGGAAATGGACCACCTCAAAAGTTTGGGGTTTTCACCCTTCATCTGTTTTAGCCATAAGAGTGGCTTGTGGTCTGTCTGAACAATGACGTGAGTGCCAAACAAGTATGGCCTCAGCTTCTTCAGAGCCCAAACCATAGCAAAGGCTTCCCTCTCAATAGCTGACCAACGTTTCTCTCTGGGGGTCAGCCTTCTGCTTAGAAAAGCTACTGGCTGATCCGGACCCTCTTCATTCAGTTGTGATAACATAGCCCCTACCCCCAACTCAGATGCATCAGTTTGAACAATTAATTGTTTGGAATAGTCAGGACTTTGCAGAATGGGAGCAGTGCACATGGCCTGCTTCAGGTCATCAAATGCCTTCTGACAGCTAGCTGTCTACTGAACTTTCTTAGGCATTCTCTTAGAGGTCAGATCATTTAAGGGGATCACTATAGATCCATATCCCTTAACAAACCTCCTGTAGTACCCAGTCAGGCCCAAGAAAGCTCTGACCTGTGTCTGGGTAGTTGGAGCAACCCAGTCCATGATGGTCTGGATTTTGCTCTGCAATGGTTGAACCTGGCTTCCACCCACAAGGTGACCCAGGTACACAACCTTACTCTGCCCTATCTGGCACTCGGTGGCCTTGATAGTGAGGCCTGCCTTTTTCAGGGTCTCCAGAACATTTCTTAGGTGGACCAGGTGATCCTCCCAGGTGGAACTAAAGACAGCAAAATCATCAAGATAGGCTGCACTGTAGTTTTCCAGGCATGTGAGAACTTTATTCACCAACCTTTGAAATGTGGCAGGTGCATTTTTCAAGCCAAAGGGCATCACCACAAATTGATAGTGCCCACTAGGGGTTGAAAATGCTGTTTGGGGTTTGGCATCCTCAGCTAGTCTGATTTGCCAATATCCAGCTGTGAGGTCCAATGTACTCAAGAACTTGGCTGAGGAATACAATGAGCATCAGTCTAGTGACTGCATTGAGCCCCCTGTAGTCTACACAAAACCTAATTTCTCTCTTACCACTCTGGGTATGAGGTTTGGGTACCAGGACCACTGGACTTGCCCAAGGGCTATCTGAGGGTTCAATGACTTCCAATTCCAGCATCTTTTGGACCTAGGCCCTGATGCAGTCCCTGACATGGTCAGGTTGCCTGTAAATCTTATTTTTATCAGGCAGACTTTCACCTGTGTCCACTTCATGGGTACACCAAGTGGTCTGACTAGGAGTCAGGGAGAACATATGTCTGTACTGATTGAGGACCTTCCTGCAATCAGTCTGTTGCTGTTCAGTGAGGCTGCCTGCCAAGGCTACACCTTCAACCGAGCCATCATCAGGGTTCTGTGAGAGGAGGTCAGGGAGTGGGTCACTCTCTTCCTCCTGTCCCTCATCAGTAGACATGAGCAAGCCCATGTCTGCCCTGTCAACATATGGCTTGAGCCTATTCACATGGAGCACCCTGTGGGGGCTCCAGGGAGTTCCAAGGTCCACCAGGTAGGTGACCTCTCCCTTCTGCTCAAGAATGGTATGCGGTCCACTCCACTTGTCCTGGAGAGCTGCTGGGGCCACAGGCTCCAACACCCATACCTTCTGTCCTGGCTGGTACACAGTCAGCACAGCCTTTTGGTGATGCCAAGCTTTCTGTAATTATTGGCTAGCCTCAAGGTTTTTACTTGCCTTCTTCATATACTCTGTTGAAAAAACACAAGGGAACCCAATATGCAATCGGTCAGGGACCTTGGGTACGTTTGTAACTTCTAAAGACAGTGGTCCCTAGACATTTAAAATATTATAAAAATAAATATAGACTGAATCAGTACTATATTCTTTGTCCAGCCGGACAGATTTTTAATATGCAATGAATGTATAACAAAAAAATAAAGCAAGAAAAAATCAAAGTGGGACACAACCTGCGTCCTAAAGACAATAACAACCAAACAACATTTAAGGGAAGGGTTCAGGCAAGGAGAACGTGTCTGCATAAAAATGTAAGAATATATCAGACGTAGTAACGTGAAACCACCATTACATATTAACATCACAGTTAGTTTATGCATATGGGGTACATTACGTCGACGGCGTTTCGATCCCTTAGACCAATCGTGGGATCATCATCAGGACATTTCAAGTTAACATGCCTGTATACATATAACAGTTATTACCGATTCACGGGCGCAGATCAACCTCTTGTCAATTACAAGAGTATGTAAGACAAAAAGCGAACAGCCCAATTGGCTTGAGGGCATCAAAAGAACCCAGGGGAATTAATGGTACCAAGGGCAGTTGCCTTAGAATACCGAGTAAGGCTGAATAGCGGGATCGCTGGCGGGGGATGTAGTAATCGTAGGTTAAAATTGGTGAAGGTGGTTACTGCCGGGATCACTCGATAGTGCTGTGAGCCGAGAATTCCTCGGAATTTCCTCAATTTTGACCGCGACCTTGGCTCCATTTGGACTGCCGTCGTGCACCTGATTGGGATTATTAAATCCCCTGCCAGCGATTCCGGTACCCACCTTCACCAATTTTAACCTACGATTACTACATCCCTTGTCTGAAGGTTTAGCATCTTGCTTCTTCTGGTCACCACTTGTGGTCTGAGTTTTCTGCTTCACCCTGGTTCTGACCCACCTATCTGCCTTCTTTCCCAATTCTTGGGGAGAAGTCAGATCAGAGTCAACCAAGTACAGATGCAACAACTGATTTTGGCAATTATTAGGGATCTGCTCCCTCATAATCAAATTGTACAATCCCTTGAAATCATTCACTTTGCTGCCAAGTAACCAGCCTTCCAGAGCCTTAGTAGCACAATCTACAAAGTATGATCTGGTCAGGGCCCACAAGATCTCTTGTCACCATTGTGACACTAGCTCCTATGTCCCTATATGCCATGGCCTTCTTACCATTAATTAAAGGCTGTTGTCTGTATTTGCCCAGACGACTGGGACTGACAAATAGGGAGGCAATATCCATGCCTCCATCACAGACTAGAACAGCCTGAGCTGGAGTTCTGACTAAGCCAGAACCCATCTCAGATCCTAGGGTTAACCCTACTATAACCTTGTTCCCTGTACCACCACTTGGAGCTGAACTAGGGGGAACAGGTGCCTTAGGGGCAGTGGTGGTGGTAGGAGGATCCTTGGCCCTTGAACAGTTGGCATCCCTTGTCCAATGGGTTTTCTCCTTACACAGGAAGCACCACGGTTTCTTTTTGCCTTTACCTTTGTTAGACTGTGACTCTTCCCCAGATGCAGGTTTTTGGGGCCCTGATGAAGACTTCTGGACTTTACCCTTCTCCCCACCCTTGTCTGAAGGTTTAGCATCTTGCTTCTTCTGGTCACCACTTGTGGTCTGAGTTTTCTGCTTCACCCTGGTTCTGACCCACCTATCTGCCTTCTTTCCCAATTCTTGGGGAGAAGTCAGATCAGAGTCAACCAAGTACTGATGCAACAACTGATTTTGGCAATTATTAAGGATCTGCTCCCTCATAATCAAATTGTACAATCCCTTGAAATCATTCACTTTGCTGCCAAGTAACCAGCCTTCCAGAGCCTTAGTAGCACAATCTACAAAGTCTACCCAGTCCTGAGTCTGTGTCTTCTGGGTGTCTCTGAACTTAATCTTGTACTGTTCAGTGGTTAAGCTAAACCCATCAGTGAGAGCACTCTTCAGGACTGAATAGTTGTCAGCATCCTCTTCTCTAAAAGTGAGGAGCTTATCTCTACCTTTGTCAGCAAAGGAGAGCCACAAGATAGCTGCCCACTGCTCTTGGGGGACCGTCTGTCCTTTACAGGCCCTCTCTAATGCAGTTATCCATTTGTGGATGTCATCCCCACCATGGTAGGGAGGGACTATCTTGCTCAGGTTCCTAAGGTCATAGGTGTACTCCTTAATCCTAGGGACACTGCTGCTGCCACCATGGGACTCTAGTCCCAATTTGTTTCTAGCCTTCTGGAGTTCTAAGGAATCCTTATCTACGGCCAATTGCTATTGCCTGAGCCTAAGCTTGACATTCTCAAGCTCTAGAAATTGGCACTGCCTTTCATAAGAGTTATCTCTCTTATGAGATATGGAGGTCCCTATAGAATGTCCTGAATGGTCAGATTCTGCAGAGGGAGAACTAGATCTCCTTTGTAAACTCTGCACTCTTCCTGGAGGAGTAAAGAGAGGGCCACTGGGGCCTTCTCCACCTTCTTCCTGAAGATCTAGGTTGTCTAGGTTAGAATCATCTTGATCCTCCTGGCCAGGGTTTGAGTCTAGGTCATAAAAGGTGTCACCTACTGACCTATCTTTATTCCCTGCCCCACCCACTCTTTCTACCTCATCTGACCCCGGGGTCTTTCTAAGGTCATCTAAGAGTAACACCTCAATGAGACGTTGGGTGTTGGCATTTCTCCCTATCTTCAGCTTCCTAGAAGCACACATGGCTTTCAAATCCTGAAATGTGAGACCATTGTACCTAGAAGGCAGAGAGCCACTGGCTTCTCCTTTAGAAGACATACTAAGTGTGGGGATGGTGTATGCACCTACCTAACCTAGTGGGACCTAAACTCTCTTAGGTTGGAGAAAGGGTGTGCTAGACCCTTAACTTACCCAAACCAAAGTTCAGTAGAACTTACTTATTCTAATCTTTAAGTATTATATGTGCCTGAATACTTTAGCGGTTTTCAGTTAATCAATACAAAGAGATTTATCTGGTAAAACAATGCAGGCTTGAATCCCAACCGCTGCACACCAATGTGAGAAGTTGGCCTGGTATATGCTGTCCACTCATTAAAGTGGGCACCTTGCACACGTCCAAACGACCCTTATGATGTAAGGTACATCCCAAGAAAGCCGCCGAGCCCGGGTCCAAAAACCCAGGTGACTCCCTTTGCAAACCCAGGTTCTATTGTGATAGGTCATTTTGATGTATCCTCAATACGTTTTGGGCCCTTGCCTGTCGTGGGTACTTGACCCACCCACTCTAGTGAGGTATCATTTTTATCGGGAGACTTGGGGGAACGCTGGGTGGTAGGAAATTTGTGGATCCGCGTAGATTCCAGAACTTTCCCACACAGAAATTTGAGAAAAAAGTGAATTTTTTCAACTAAGTTTGAGGTTTGCAGGGGATTCTGGGTAGGAAAACGTTGGGGGACCCATGCAAGCAATACCTTCCTGGACTCCACCGGGTGTATAGTTTTCAGAAATGTGTGGGTTTGGTAGGTTTCCCAAGAAGGCCGCCGACCCCGGGACCAAAAACTCAGATGCCCCCTATGTATCCGGAAATGACCTGGTTTTGCAAGGGGGTCCCGGGCTTGGCGGCCATCTAGGGAAACCTACCAAACCCACAGCTTTCAGAAAATTAGAGACCCGGGGGAGTCCAGGAAGGTATGGCTTGCATGGATCTCCCAACGTTTCTCTACCCAGAATCCCCTGCAAACCTCAAATATTGATGAAAAAATCACCTTTTTCTCAAATTTCTGTGTGGGAAAGTTCTGGAATCTACGTGGATCCACATATTTCCTACCACCCAGCATTCCCCAGGTCTCCCGATAAAAATTATACCTCACTCGCGTGGGTGGGTCAAGTACCCGCGAAAGGCAAGGGCCCAAAACGTATTGAGGAGACATCAAAATGACCTATCACAAAACAACCTGGTTTTGCAAGGGGGGGTCACCTGGGTTTTTGGCCCCGGGCTCGGCGTCCATCTTGGGAAACTACCAAACCCACCCATTTCTGAAATGTAGACACCCGGTGGAGTCTAGCAAGGTATGGCTTGCATGGATCCCCCAACGTTTTCCTACCCACAATGCCCTGCAAACCTCAAATTTAGCTGACAAAATCACTTTTTTCTCAAATTTCTGTGTGGGAAAGTTCTGGAATCTACGTGGATCCACAAATTTCCTACCATCCAGCGTTCCCCCAGGTCTCCCGATAAAAATGATACCTCACTCGCGTGGGTGGGTCAAGTACCCGCAACGGGCAAGGGCCCAAAACTTATTGAGGAGACATCAAAATTACCTATCACAAAACAACCTTGTTTTGCAAGGGGGGGTCACCTGGGTTTTTGGCCCTGGGCTCGGTGGCCATCTTGGAAAACTACCCCCCCGGGGGGAAGATAAGGGGCTATTGCCCCAATACACCTCCGGGGAGGGGCAGAAAGACTGTGGTAATTGTTTTTGGGGTGGGGGCATTATCATGCCCATTCTGGGCAGCCCCCACCCCTACATCATAAAAAAAAACAGGTGCCTAGTGGGCTTTCTGCCCCCCCAGGGGCAGATCAGGGGCTACTGCCCCCATCTGCCCCTGGGGGGAGCAGAAAGACTGTTGCATTTTTTTAGGGGCGTGGGGGCATTGGCCTGCCCATCTTGGGCAGCCCCCACTCCTACATCAATAAAAAAATCCCTGGTTTCTAATGGGCTTTCTGCCCCCCCAGGGGGCATATTGGGGGCTACAGCCCCCATCTGGCCCCTGGGGGGGCAGAAAGACTGGAATTTCACTGGGGGTGGGAGCATTGTCATGCCCATTGTGGGCAGCCCCCACCCCAACATCAATAATAAAAGAAATCCCTGGTTTCTAGTGGGCTTTATGCCCCTCCTTGGGGGCAGATTGGGGGCTACCTCCCCCATCTGCCCCCGGGGGTCAGAAAGACTGGAATTTCACTTGGGGTGGGGGCATTGCCATGCCCTTTTTGGGCAGCCCCCACCCCAACATCAATAAAAAAAATCCCTCATTTCTAGTGGGCTTTCTGCCCCTCCCGGGGGGCAGATTGGGGCTACTGCCCCCATCTGCCGCTGGGGGGGCAGAAAGACTGGGATTTCACTGGGGCTGGGGGCATTTTCATGCCCATTGTGGGCAGCCCCCACCCCAACATCAATAAAAAAAAATCCCTGGTTTCTAGTGGGCTTTCTGCCCCTGGGGGGATAGGGGGCTACTGCCCCTGTCGGCCCCCTGGGGGGGCAGAAAGGCTGACATTTCTCTGAGGGGGGTGGGGGCATTGCCATGCCCTTTTTGGGCAGCTCCCACCCCCACATCAATAAAAAAATCCCTGGTTTCCAGTGGGATTTCTGCCCCCCCAGGGGGGCAGATTATGGGCTACTGCCCCCATATGCCCCCCAGGGGGGCAGAAAGACTGCTATGCCCCACAAAATATGGGGGGAGCAAAGACCCATGCCCAATGGGCCGCTCCCCCCTCCCTGGTGCTAGTGGGTGGATCCCTGCTTGGGGATAGCCCTCCTGGGGTGATCCCCAAGCAGGGATCCAATAGGGAAGGGTACCATTGGAAAGGGGAGATTCTCCCCTTTCCAACGATACCTCTCCCATCTGTTTCGGTGCTCGGGGGGCTGAGATAGCCCCACAAGCACCGAAACTGAGAAACTGAAACTAAGTTTCAGTTTCGTTTTCGTGGCAATGACGGTAGCGCGCCATGCGCGCAATCGTCATTGCAACAAAAATCAAAAATATGCCTGGGGAGGTTGGGGAAGCTCTTCCCCACCTCCCCAGGCAACAAAAAAAAAAAAGGGAAATCCCTCTGCTGTCTGCAGCAGAGGGATTTCCTGAGCATGTGCTCATGACGGAATGGTTCCGTCATGAGCATGGAAGGGGTTAATAGCATGTATTTTCACCATCTTTGTAACAAGACAGCCAAAATGTTGCCAACAATGCCCTTTGTGTCAAAGATGTCCACCATTACAGCAATGGTAACTGGAATTTAGACAATAATGCCCACTATATGTAGAATACCCTACCATTATTGCAGGGGTAGCCAGAATTCTGCCCAGTATTTCACCAGGATATCAACAACAGAATATCATTAGACCAAGCTTTCGTCAAGGTACACAGATGTGGAGTTAAGAATAGTAAATCTAAACTTATCAATATGCACTTACCATCTCAATATTTGATTCTCAATATTTTTGCCACAATACTATATTTTAGTCCTCAATATTCTTTCATTCAACCATTTATGCTCACAATGGTAAATATATATAATCATTGTGCAATGGGTAGTAAGAATATTGTCAAAAATGGTGGTGCTTCCTTTGTTGTCCATCACTTTGCCAGCTCGATTACCAGACCCTCCCTTCTCCCCGCAGTGTTGACACCTTACCCCTGCATGCTTTTTGAGAGTCCACTCCCCCCCAACTCCCTCTGCTGTGGGTGAGTGCAATTGTATACCTTTGTTTGGTCACCTTTAATGTCCTTGACTACGTTTACTGAATATCTGGTTTGATATTGCCAGACCTTGGAAAAACCCATCCACCCCTACACATGCTGCAGGAACTGGATGTTATTGACTCATATCTGTGATGCTATGCACTTCTTATTGCTCCTTATGATTATTCTGTACACTTTTCTGTTTCCTGACATTTTTGGTGTTGTGCCATCTTCTATAATCAATGTTACTACTATTCATGCAAATAAAGAAATATAAAAAAAAAATCCCATTATATCACACCTGGGAAACCATTGTTCCGAGGCAAGTGAAAATGATGCAGAAAAAAACCATTATGTCTAATTAAGGGAATAATTGTCACAGGGAGAGCCAGAACAATGCTCACTATGTCAAGGCTGGTCCACCATTGTCCCAGGGAAAGACACATTTATTGATAGAAATATCCAGTATATCAAGTGTGAGACACTGTTATTTTCAAGGAAAGCCATAATGTTGCAAAAGCCACCAAACTCCCAAGCTCTTTTAAAGCCATTTAAACATGGGTAGGCGCATGCACTGAAGTATACGGTCATGCACACATGCTCCGACAAAGAGGCATGCCCACTCACATGTACATGTATACTCATACAGACATCCACACAGTCAAACATTCATTACCACAGGAGCAGTGATCCAGTCTCAGGTCTCCAACATCCTCTCCTCTTGGATTGGCTCCCGGAAGAAGGCACCACCTGTAGGAGGAGTGATCTGTGAGAAATGGTTCACATGGGAGGAGGGAGTTATGATCATGGGTGATGGGAAGCAGGAGCTATGGACTACGGATGATATAAGGAGGACACTACTGGCTGCAGGTGACACTGAAATAGGAAGCTATGGATAGAGCAGCAGGGAACTCTGCCAAATTCCAATAGGATTAAAAGCTTAAGCCCTAGAAGGAGCTGGGCAGGGCTAGGGGATCCTGCCTGTGTTCTTCAGCCCCACTTTAAATTCGTCAAGGGTTGCTCTTTCAATCAATCAATCAATCAGGGGGATTGTAAGCACGCTACTCACCCGTGAGGGTCTCAAGGCGCTGGGGGGGGGGTATGCCGCTCCGTTCAGCCGAAGAGCCAGGTCTTGAGGGTCTTCCTTAAGGTGTTCAGGGAGGGGACGCATCTGATGTCTGCCGGTAGATCGTTCCAGGCCTTGGCTGCGATGAGAGAGAACGATCTCCTGCCTGATCTGGCTCTGTGGATCCGCGGTGTTTCGGCCAGTGCGAGGTTGGATGATCGCAGGTTTCTTTTGGGTATGTGGAAGTTTATTCTGTCGTTGAGGTATTTGGGTCCGTTGTTGTGCAGGCACTTGTAGGCGTGGGTGAGGATTTTGAAGGTGACTCTTTTCTCCATGGGGAGCCAGTGGAGTCGCCGCAGGTGTTGGCTGATGTGTTCGTGCAGGGGGATGCCGAGGAAGAGTCTGGCTGCGGTGTTCTGTACCATTTGCAGTTTGCGGAGTAGGGATTTGTTGATGCCGGCGTAGAGTGCTTTGCCATAGTCGAGTTTGCTGGTGATGAGTGTGTGGGTGACTGTTTTCCTTGATTCGGGGGGATCCATTTGAAGGCCTTTCGGAGAATGCGGAGGGTGTTGAAGCAGCTGGAGGTGACGACGTTGACCTGTCGGTTCATGGTGAGTGATGAGTCGAGTATGATGCCGAGGTTCTTGGCGTGGTCTGAGGGGGTAGGTGGGCTTACGAGGGCGGTGGGCCACCAGGTGCTGTCCCATGCTGATGGGGTGGTTCCAAGGACGATGACTTCTGTTTTCTCGGCGTTGAGTTTTAGACAGTCCAATTTACCATATGCGCTGCATTGCCTGGGGCATGCTCAGTTTTTTCTCTATGTGCTATAAGTTGCTCCTGTGGAGGGAGGCTTCTGAATTACACCATCAAACAAGAAAGAAGCTCCAATGGTAGCTAGGCACACCTCGTCAGTGCCTGGAACCATTTTGACCCTATGGGTTAGCATCCCCAGCCCTCAGAAACAGTTTTATGCAATTTCAGAAATCCAGATAAAAGTTGGAGACACCTTTCATCATTCTTCTCTAGACAGATAGTAATGCTTCCAGGAGGCATTCTTTTATCTACTTCTATTTCAATTAACTCAATAAATGGAAAGTGGCTGAAAGCCATTTAAAGGGGTGTGTCAGCTGTGATTTGTGGAACACTTAAGCAAATCAGACTAAAGGCCTTTCACTGATCTTGCCCAGGTCTTACTGTATTATGACAGAGTTTCTGTCTCAGCAAGGTTCGATGTAGCAAAATGTAGCCTAGAGTTATGTATGCTACAGAAAACCAAAATGGCAGATCTAAGCTAAACTTATATTTGTCTCCCTCTCAGACCAGCTCCCTGTTCCTAAGACAGCCCATACCAATATCCAGATCATCTTAGAAAATTACCACCACCCTGGAGTATATGTGCACCCACCCTATGTCATCAAATGGCCTAGTCTGTGTGAGATTTCCTTCCTTCTCAGGCCATGGTTGTGGATCTTCATTGACATACAGAATTGACAGCAAGACCTTTGTGCTTAGATGATTAAAGTTCATCGTATCAAATTCTTTCTCTGCTCACCTACCACTTTCTTCCTTTTTCAGATCCCTTTTACCATTCCTTATCACCATGGATCTCTATTTGGGTATTTGTCATACTTAACAATGCCCATAACTTAACATGATGAGTGTCAGTTATTGACCTCAGTTTCACAAGAAGGAACCTGTGAGCCTAAGTTGTTCTGTTACAGTAAGGCGATTAAGCTACCCTAAAATATCAGACAATTTATGGCCAGAATTCTGACAACTTTATTAACAGTCACTGTATCAGGACATATATTAGAAATTAAAGGTAACCAACACTTCTTTAAACTTTATTAACTCTATCCTTTGATATACTTTCATAGTTGCAAGGAAATGAGTTGACTTGTGTCTTCACTTGCATGCAAATACATGCATTTTAGGTGAATGTTTTTTTTATGGAAACGTAAACACACATAGTTCTATGCATGCCTACTTTTTATTATTTGTGTTAGACCTGTCATCCTTAGGGTGGTCTTTCCCCCAATGTTTTGCCTTTTGCCTCCCATTTTTAGGTCTCGCCTAGGCAGCGCTTGCGCTGTCTCGTTGAGACATGCAGTATACACTATAGTGTGGAAGCTTCATGGAAGCTCCGCCCACTCTCCACCCATCATTTTCATTGGCTTGTGTCTTAAATGCTGCCTCCCGATTGGTGGTAGGTTTGTTAGTCCCTCCTTATGATGGACATGTCTTCATTTGTGTCCTTCCACGGCTATTGGCCCCTTTACTGCACAGACTACTTTCTACCACCCCCCCATTGCAATGCTTGTTTTATTTTTTTACTGCCCAGACTACTTTCTACTGCTTTCTACTGCCCCCTTGCATTGCCAATGCTTGTTTTATTTGTCTCTCCCCACCCCCATCTGAGATCTGTTTATTTATTTTATCTCTCCCCACCGCCCTTGGAGATCGCTGTTTATTTATTTATAAATTAGGCGATACAGCCCACCTGAGGCTCGAACCCTGCTCTCCAGCTCCGAAGTCGGCAGCTTTATAAGTTAAGCTACCTCCTCTCTTCAAAATCTTTGTTTCCCTCACAGAGTCACCCTCCCACCATGCACCCACCCTTAACCCCTTCCTCCCTCTCGCTTTCCCTGAGCTCCCCCGTAAGTGAATGGGAAGTGTACAAGCCCTATCACTTTAAATGTAAACAGCCTCAGAGTTCTCTTCCAGAGCCCCTCCCTGCCAGCCCTGACAACATCCACGCACGGTGCATTAGAAGGGCTACTGCGGCGGGTTTTTATTCCCTTTCCTTTACTTCATTGGGTTTCATCTTCCCTTTCCCTACGGGGACGTGCATTTCATTACAAGCATCCCGATCGCACAGTCCTTCCACATTTCACTCCCATAAACGGAAAACCTTTGCACGTTCAAAACAAGCCCACTATAAACGAAGTCGCCATCTTGGAACGTGAATTTGCCATACTAGATGTGCCTATATTTCGATAGAAGTAATTAAACGGAAATAAGAAAATAGTTTTTCAGTTTTTCCTTGAATAGAACAGCAGAAAATCCAGTTCTAATAGCAGCTACTATAAATGCAGTGGTACGTGCATTGTGTTTTGAATTAAATAGTACCTCCAAATTTGGCAGCGGTAAGCCTGGCGCTGTCTCTGCTCAATAAGACGGTCGAGTCGCGGCCATCTCGGAATTGTGTGTGTTGAGAGGAGAGGAGATACTGTTTCTAATTGTGAATCTTTCAATAAATACATTAGACGTTCGTTGTTTAATGATTATATCCAACAATTTGAGGGAAAGGTATCCGTTCAAAGGTTAAATTTAATTTATGCATATGCTTGTTTTTATTCCCTTTCTCTTTACTTCATTGGGTTTCGTCTTCCCTTTCCTTACGGGGACGTGCATTTCATAACAAGCATCCCGCTCCTGGCTTTTATCTCATCGATCTCGTCTGAGGAAACAAATGAAAGGGAGTTTGATAGAAAAGTGAAAAAATACAGCAAAATATTTGACAAAACAGAACGGTATTCTAAAGTATCTGCAGTGAAAATGTTGGTAAAGACTGCAAGTAATATTAACACATGGCAGCCCTTGTTAATCAGCACTCCGTTTTTTGTAGTTATTTTTGCACCTTTTAGGTCACATGTACATACGGGTTCTTCACTCATTTCTACTGGCAGGGGCGTCATGAGGGAGAAGGCCACCACTGCGAATAATGTGTCGATCCTCTGTCACTGAAACAGACTTTCAGGGTCAATAAAGACAGGCTGGTTAATGGTCTGTTGGTGAACTGGGATGTGTGCAGCCCTTCCTGTGCATTTTTCCCTGGTTTGATAGTGTTTCCACTTGTTGCACAGCTGTAGTGAAACAAACTATAGAAGATCAAGGTTATCTTTAAACCTTTTTACGAAAAAAAAAAAACGTGATATTGATAGCTAGAAGTGCTGTTTAGTTCAGACTAGAGAGAACAAGTTGATCCTGTCTCAGCCTGCTGATCTAGGACACAGGTCAAAAGTGCAGTTATATTAGTAGCACTATTTAAATATGTACGTGTTTATGAACCGACTCCGAGGTCGACATACATGTTGTTTTCTAGAACACTCTTACGTACAAAAGCGAGTTAGAGAATGTTCACGTGGTTTTCTACTTAGCAACTAGCCTGGTTAAAAATGTAAATACTTTAATATCGTCTCAAGGTTTTATTTTCAGCAGTTAGAGCTCGGTGAGAAAGATTGCACACAAAATTCGGGCTTAGACGTGTAGCCAATAAAGTACTTTTACAACAGATTATAAATGTTTATGGTTGGGGACCCCTCCCTGAGATCTGTCTGGGAGTAGAATTCTGATTTCCCCGACTTTCAGTGTAGGGACAGTCATGCAAGATGGGTTCAGTTTATTGTTACTGGACTTCAAACTATATACAGTGGGTTTGGCTCTGCCTCAGCTAATAGCACGAGGTGAGAAGGCAATACTCGCGGTTTAGTGTATGTTTTCACCTCCTACGGGGTACATGCATTGCAATGCACGAGGCACCATTTTACATCTCAAAAGTCCATTGAATCATCACACATTACAATCTCATGTATGCACTGTATACCAAAAGTAGTATTTTATTATATTTTTTTCACTGCAACAGGTTTAAAAAAAATGTTTTAGTCTGTTACACTGTTCCTGATCAGGGCAAGGTGGGCCTGAGGACTCATCCCACCTTTGCCAACAAGGTACTGAAAGAATTCCACTTGAATGTGATTTTTTAACCTACCTTCTTTTCATGTCTTTGCGCTTCCCTGAATGAAGAGTCGCTGCACAACTAGGATGTGAGGACCTTCTTAGGTTTTAACCTTGTGAAATCAAAAGCTTCCTTGGCTATTGGCAAAATTTATTTATAGCTTTTTGTAGCAATGATGCAGCCCCTTAGGCCACCATTGACAGATGGACACTTCTTATATCTCTTCCCTGCAGGACTGTGTGAGTCTGATCCTCAGGCCGTTATCAATTGGAGCTAAGATGGCTTTGGTGGTACTCTATAGGGATGTACATATAGGAGAAATGAGCATGGCAAATGCTTACTCCCACCATCCCCAGGATAGATGCATTCTGCAAGCATTACATTCTTTAGGCTCCCGCCAGAGCAAAGCATAGTTTTGTCTAGAATGTCTTCATAACCTTTTGTCATAGGCCCTCCACATCAATTGGTTGCTTTGGTTGCCTCCTGCTGTTGCTTGGTGAAAGTTTTTGACTTTCTTGGGTCAGCCCACACAAGTATTTGGCCATCAGGTGTATTAATCCACCTAAAAAGCTCTTTTATTGTTATGCATTGTAATGGAGCACACCACCTTTCTTACTTCCATCCTGTACTTACCTCTTCTGTCATTCGTACTCCTAGTCTGTCATGTCACTTATACCCTCTCCGATCACTGCTCTTACTTAGAACCGCTGCTCTGAGCCAGTGCTTATTTCTTCCCCTGTTTCTACCCTTAAACCTGTTAATATCCATCCTCCTACCCTTTCTGACTTACTCATATTCCTACTCATATGCCTACTTCTACTCTTACTCCTGCTTATTCGTATTCGTACAGATTATGCCTACTCTTACGCCTGCTCTTGCACTTACTCTTATTCTCATTCATGTTCGACATTACTCCTTTCTTTTACTTTTTCTTACTTAACATTCTCTTGTAAGCTTTCTCCAACTCTTACTCTCGCTTCGCCTACTCCCACTTGTATTTACTGCCACTTCTACTCCTACTTAGACATTTTCCCCCTACTCCTCATATTCCTACTTCTAATCCTGCTCTCTCGTACCAAATCTTTTTCCTGCTGTTTGCTAAACAACTTTTCCTTTGTGTGTTCTTCTGCCTGCCTTATTTTTCAGCTTACTGGTTTTGCCTCATTAACTCTACTACTACACCTAATTCTACCCCTTCTCTCCTACCATCTTTCGTACTCCTGTACTTCTCTTGCCTCTACTTCTCATCAAAGTCAATCGATTTTGCCACCTATTCGTCACTGTAGCTGATTGACTGCAGAGCAACGAACAGTCATTCTATGGAACTGGAAGCAAAACTATCTCATGTGATTTACTCAAATGATTTTTTGCAGCCTTATGTACAGGATCTCCCTAAATATCGAGACTGGCTTTTAAACATTGTCATGTTAGTCATTTGACTCTGTGGAACTCCTTTTAACTCCCAACAACCCTACAATACTCAAGTAAACTCTCCACTGTTCATCATAACCAACAAACTCCTCAGTGTGCACTTAAGTCCTATCGCCAGCTCCCTATTTTAATTTGGCAATCTAACATGGCAGATGTCCATTTAATTTAAAATATCAAAGAAAGGCCTACAACAATGCGTGGGGAGAACATTTCGAGTGGCCCAGCAGTGATTTGCAGCTTCCAGGTTCTCTTAAAGTGTGTATATATATATATATATATATATATATATATATGTGTGAAAACAAAATAATAATCCCTGATTGGAAACATGATCAGCAGAGGAAGGGTAGAAGTCCACCAGTAATAAACTGAGATCGAAATGCTTCTGGGCTGTACATTCTAACGAATAGAGAAGAAAATAATCAAATCCGGAATAGGGAAGGGAGATACACAACAAAGCCATCCATTCATTAGCAAGGGGCTGACCCAAAGTCCACTATATGTATTTTGGAAACAGCAGATCTTGCTAAAAGACTTTGTCTGTAGCCAAGACCTAAAAATTGATTCACTGCAAGTAATCTGCCACAGACAGCCTTCCTTTTCAGGTCGAGCATTCAAGACCTCTTGTATATACTTTAGTATATACTTATTATATACTTATATGTGTATGTACTTTGTGGGCTCTGGAGATCAGCCCTAGGACTCTTCTGCTTCCGCTTAGGGACTTTGTTTTCTGTTCAACTGCCTCTATTTAACTGTCTTGATGGAAAACGATCAGCAGAGGTCAGTAAAATAGTAGATGTTTCAGCACCCAGGCTAATGTGCTGCATAGCTAAATACATATTAGGTCCCAAAGGCGAGACCGATTGCATTGCAAATGCTTGTTGCTGATTCCTTTTGCTGGCCTTAGGAGTCTGAGCACTTTACCACTGCTAACCAGTGCTAAAGTGCATGTGCTTCTCCCTTAAACATGATGACATTATGTGAGGTCATAAGCAGTGCATTTCATGGGTGTAAGTTATAGCTAGCTTAAGCAACTATAACTACTGAATTTCACAAGTTTTTGTACGAGTGAAATCTGAGCCTAACTATAACGTCCCTGTAACCTTTGTTATTTCCAATGAATTTCTAATATTTTTTAAATTCTATTTCCTAACTATAACTTCCCTGTAACCTTTGGTTTTTTTAAGTGAATTTCTCTGGATTTTTAACTGGTAGTCATGTTTGCAGCTTTTTGGAAAAAGGGTGTGGGGCCTCTGACCTGCTTTCAGGAATACCACTGTATGGGACTTACTGGAGGAAACAGGAGGGGTTCTTGGCCGCCAAGGTCTCTCAACATCCAGGAGGACCTCATTCCCCAACCAGTAGTGCACCAAGAGATGTGTTTGCAGAGTGGTGGATAAAGGAGGTGTGGACTCCGAAGACCTCTCAGCAATCCCACCATGTGGGACTTACTGGATGTAACAGGAGGGGTACTTCGCCCCCAAGGATCATCAGCAGCAAAGGGACTTCATACCGGAACTAGTAGTGCACCAGGAGGAACATTTGCAGAGTGGTGGATAAAGGGGACATGGCCTCCAACAACCTCTCAGCAATCCTGCTGTGAGGGACTTACTGGAGGTAACAGGAGGGGTAGTTGGTCGCCAATGACCCGCAGGAGTAAAGTGGACTTCAACCCCCAACCAATAGTGCACCCTGAGGTGCGTTTGCAGAGTGGTGGAGAAAGTGGGAGTGGCCTCCAAAGACCTCTCAGCAATCCCACTGTGTGGTACTTATTGGAGATAACAGAAGGGGTTCCTGCCCCCAAAGACCCTCAGCATCCAAGAGGACTTCATCCCCCAACCAGTAGTGCACCAGGAGACACGATGTTGGGCAGGTCATCCTTAGGGTGGTCTTTCTCTCATCATTTTTCGTTGTGCCTCACATTTTTGCTGATTATTTTTGTTGGCCTTAGAACTCTGAGCACTTTAACACTGCTAACCAGGGCTAAAGTGCATGTGCTTCTGCCCTAAACATGATGACATTGGTGTATACCTGATTGGCATATTTGTTGTAGTTTTAAGTTCCTTGTAAAGTAGTGTACCATATACCCAAGGTCAGTACTTCAAATGCTACTAGTGGGCTGCAGCACTGATTGTGCCACCCATGGACGTAGCCTTTCAAACCTATCTCAGACCGTCAATGCAGTGCCTGTGTGTGCAGTTTACTGCCACTTCAACTTGGCATTTAAATCTACTTGCCAAGCCTTAAGCTCCCTTTTATTACACATAGGTCAGCCCTAAGGTAGGCATAAGGTAGCCCTATGGGCATGGTGCTGTGGATCTAAAAGGTAGGACATGCACTTTTAAGTTTTACATGTCCTGGTAATGACAAACAGCTACATTCTTTTATCACTACTGTGAGGTCTACTCCTCGAATAGGCTAGCATTGGGAATTACTTAAAACACTTTTAAGCTGAAATTCCAGATTAGAAAGGAACATCTAAATAGTGTTTCATATCTTTGGAATGGTAATGATACATCTTCTTTAGTGGTATAATTGGATTTGACATTACTGCTTTAGAAATGCCACTTTTAGAAAGTGGGTATTTCTCTGCTCTAAAACTTGTTCTGTGTGCCTGCAGTGTGTCTCCAATACATGTCAGGGCTGGGTGACTGCTATTCTTAGTGCATTCCCTCTAGACAGACACAAACACAGTAAGGGCTGTGTGTGACATACGACTCTTCTGTATTCATCTGCATTCTAATATCCTTCCTGGGCAGGAAAGGGGAGAGGTGGCTCACACTGACATCTGAATAGGCTGTGTCCTCTCCTTACACAAAGGGTTGATTACCCCCAACAGTAGCCTGGCAGACAGGGCTGGGTTGAAAGGGATCCTTGTGCAGTTCAGAGAGTTCCTTTGAAGTCACCCTAACAGCAAAGGCACTTTTGGGTATAAGTACTAGGGCTCTGGCTCTACCAAATCAGACACTCATGGATCTTGAACTAAACATCTGTCAGAAGAGCTGCTGTGCTGCTTAAATGACTCAACTGGTCTGCTTTTTCTGGAAGGACTGCTTTTCTCCTTGTTGCCCTGCTTGCTTCTGCTCTGTGACTCTGCTGGAAAGACTCTGCTTTCCTTCCAAGTTATCTTCAAGGGCTTGCTGGCATGAAACCTGTTTTCTGAAGTCTCAGGGATACAAAAGACTTCCTACATTTCTGCTGGTGCTTGCAGACTCGACCTTCTGTGAGATCTACCCGTGGCTGGGGTGCCCCCTCCAAGCTCTGCGCCCCAGAAGTGCGCCCGGCAGCTGTTTTCATCAAAAACCAATGCATTACATCAACAGCCTGAGAAATTCCACCACATTGCCCTTCGACGCCGACGCTGAGGCTGCCCAACAACAATGGTTCCACAGCATGCACGGCTCAATAACGACGCTCTGTGATGCTCGACGACAATGCATTGCATTCACTTCAATGGAGCTTGACGATGACGTGTGCCCCCTCCTTCTCGCGGCTCGACGACAATGCAGTAGGCTCTCAAGGTCAAAAAAACATCCCTCCAATCTTCAGTTGGACCTTTGTGGCTCCTGTAGCCCGCTTGCCAGCTGTCCTTCCATCAATCACGGTCGGCCTGAACTTTTGATATGCACTGGTCCCTCATGACCTCAAGTAACCTTTTGACTGCTACTAACTTCTAAGCACTATTTTCTCCTGATAGTCTTTATTTTTCTAAGCTTGTGTGGAGTCTTTTTGTGGTGTATTCATTGTGTTACTGTAGTTGTGTGTGTATGTGTTGCACTAATACTTTACAAAATGCATTTGTAGATAAGCCTGACTGCTCTATGCCAAGCTACCAGAGGGTGACCATAGGTTATCTTATTGTGTATCTAGCTTACCCTAACTAGAGTGGTGGTTCCTGCCTGGCCTGGGTGCATACCTCAGCCAACCAGGAGTACCCATGTCTAACAATTTACGTTTGAGAATTGTTGGTGGCCACCATCTCAGATTAGCCATGAGCATGTTTTATTTTTTGTATCTCAGCAAGGTGAATATATTGGCCGATATCCAGAACAATTTTTGAATAATAAAATCTAATAAAAAAATAAGACAACCCGCCCATGTGACTGCCACTTACCCAGGTTGTAATATCTGAAGAGTAAACCTTTGTGGCATGGTTTCACAATTACCTGAGCCAATATCTTTTCTTCATAGTTGCACTACCGGGGTTAAGCCCAAAACATCTAGACATGGCCTCTTGAGATTGCTACTAGGGATTGCTGGCACATTACTACCTGGTTTGCCGTGTATTGATTAGGGTCTACTTCATCAGGTCTGTTAATTCGACCTAATGTGGAATTAGAGTGCGTGGTAGTGACCAACTCATTGGGGTGTACTAAAGCATCCCTATTAGAACTATTTGATGTTAAATTTGCCTTAGATTGAAAACATTCCCTTGCTTGTCTGCAACAAATACACACATTGTTGGGCAAAATGCCAGCGAGAGGCGGAGTAACAGTATCAGGAGCAGTGGTGGTAGTAATGGCGATAGGGAATTGCATATCATTAGGTAGGGTGCCAGGTGTAACAAAGGACCCTCCCCCCACAGCAGCAGCAATTTATGCATTTCCCACTGATTGACTAGGCTTCCCTATAAGCATAGCCAAGTTGTCTATACGTTTCAGGAGTGAAACAAGCTTAGTGTCCAGGAACTCATTAAGGGGTTTGGTTATTGTCTCAGAAATAATGTTGGCAATAACGTCCCCAAAGTTCCCAGAGTCCGGTGCCGCCTCAGTCTGAGTGCAAATGGAATGGCTTGAGTTCGCTTTTGGCACTGTCACAGGGGTACCAGAGGTGCCAGAGGAGCTAATACTTGGAGAAGGCTGTATCCAAGCAGACAGACAGGTTCGCAGGGCGCCATTTCGAGGGAGTTGTTTCCTTTTGGAACAAACAGGCTTCACACTCTTCCTTTTAGCTGCCAGGATTCCTGCTAATGTTGGTGTTGGGATATCTGTATCTGGGTGTAGATCAACTGTATCACACCCACTTGTGCTCCCATTTACATGTGGGTTTTCATGGCTGCTAATCCCGTCAGACTATGGTGCGGGCAGTACAATGGCAGGACCCAGTTCGTGTATGTGGTTTATTAGTGCACCTCTGTGATCAGGAATATTCAATCGACCCTCACTGCCCAATGACAAACGGCGCTCGGTGAGTTCAATTTTGCCAGATACTATATTGGCCACCCTTTCAAGCATGCTATTAATGCTGCTAGTAGTGGTGCGTGCAGGCTGTAAAACAGTGCGCTTTCCCATTGTGGTGGCTCAGGAGTTGCTCTTTAAAAGTTATAATTGCTGAAATAGCAATGAGGGTTTCGGGAATAGTTGTGAACAACACTCACCTCGTGTTACTCACTAGATGCCACAATAGACTTAAAAGGGGGGTGGCCCTGCCCTGCCTCCTCCTGTCGCTGGCGGGCGCAGACGGGCCCGCCCTGGGCCCGGGCATGCCCGCGCTCGTCCCACGCTGGGGGAGCCCTGGCCGGTATTTAAGCGCCTCCTGGTGCGTGCGATGTGCTTTGGCGGAGTCCATGCCGCAAAGCAGGCTGGGTGTTGTAGTCTCAGCTCCCCCGCGGCCCCCCGCAGTCACAGCAGCAGTGGAGTAATCAAAAACGGCGTCCCCAGACCAATAATTGTTTGCCTAAGACAGTCTGAAGATGATCCTAAGTCAGGAAAAAACTTTAGATCTTTGTTCCTTCTTTACATTTATCATTCAGTTCCTTATACAATTTGTAATAATGACATCCTTATGGTATTTCATTCCTAAGGATCTTTAAATTAGTGCAAGACTCCTGATACTTAGGATTGTTAAGCTTTTCCTGTCCAAAAACAATGTGTGCTTTAAAACAGAGTTCAAGAACGCTTAATCAGACTAAGACTGAAGATAATACATGGTAAAAATATATCATAATTATTTTTAAACAAAGTATGTTTTCTCTCTCTAATGTTCACGTGTTCGTCCTGATACTCCTTTGAAACCCATATTGCGCTCACAGTAAACAACATACGTCACTCAATGGATAGTCAGAGGTTGCACCTGCAAACCTTTGCTTGCCCTTTGCTACCCTGGTGATACCCTTGCTACTTCTGGTTTGAGGGGTCATGAAGGCAGTGACAGGAAATGAAACTAAATAGATATGTAATAGGCAGGCCTTTCTTAAGTTTCTCCTCCTTGGTATTCCTCGTATGGCCCCTCTGCCGCGAACAAGAGTCTGTTGACTAGGGATGGGACAAATGGTCGATCTAGTGATGTCATCAGTGCTCAGTGGCAGTTCTGCAGTCTCTGGCATTTGGTTGTGTCAATGTCCATGCAAGGAATTTGTCCACCTTCTTCGCCTGATTCTGTGTGAAAAGTTGTCCTGCTCCTCAGAACCGATGACTGTGCTCACTGTGTACTAGCTGCTCATCTCGTTTAAATTCAGCCTAAATACGCCACAATTGCATGTAAGGATCCACAGGCGCAAACCATTTCGTCTTCTTTCTTTTCAGTTTGATTTTGCATCTCACATTAAAACACGAGACACACCTGGGGAGTGCTCTCCTTTTTCTTGCATTGAATATATTACAGATTGGATCATCCTTACAAGCAGGATTTTTCTACTAATGCAAGGCAAGGTTTATGGTACTGAATAATGACAAAAAGGAAATCTGTAAAGCTAACTGACTTTTATTCCCCCTGCCTATTCATCAAGTTCCTGATTGAGAACTCTGACATACCAATTTTCTCGGATAATGCAATGATCTTCACCTTCTGAAGCATGGCTGATTGATAAAGTGAAATCCAGACAATGCTACACATAGATGAATGAGTGGGGAACCTGCTGCCATATTATGTGACAGTGCAGCTGAGAATGTGTTCAGGAGAAAGATAGATGACAATAGACTATCTTGGGCTCTCTCTCTTTAGTTTTCTTTAATTCACCAAAGGGAGCTTCCCTAAAGACGAGAAGAAATGAAAGAATATTTTTTTTAATGATACAAGAAAAAAAAGGTATGAAAGGGAAATATAAAAACATGGTAAGCACGAAGGTGCACACAGAACTGTTACGGAAATTGTTATTTATGTATGGGTCCTCACAAGAAGTCAATATCAACAACGGACTTTTCTAAATCCAGCTATTCTCTGGCCTAACAGCACAGCAGTGAGAAAACAAACTCGTTTTCACTGTTGTGAGGTCACGGCAGTTAGTACGGAAACACAAGGTTTGGCTTTCCTAAAGCAAATACTCACGAAGTGCAGGAAAATAATGCAGCCCCTAAAGGAAAATGCAATGTTTGCATACATGATCTGAGATAAAAGTCAAAATATCCTTAAATGATAAAGAAAGCAACACCGAAGCTTATCATATGAAAACAGTGATTTTAAACTGCAAAGAAAGCATACAAAAAAATCATAAAACAACTGGCATAAATAATGAGCAATTTAAAATTTAAACTTCCCATTCTAAACAATAAAAAAAGATTTAACTGCATTCACAAAATTAGTCTCCCGCTTTTTACAAATAAGGAAAAGGATACTTTTGATCACTTTTCATCTCTACTGCACTGCCTCTGCTATTCAATACTCACACCCTTCATGACTAGCTGCATTGTTTACAAAGCCATCACATTCGGCACCCTTGTTTATCTGGCAAAGATGTTCACTTATCATTTCCAATGGCTCTGACAGGCCACTGATGGAGCAGGATTTCGCAAAAAGAAACCTGCTCAAATGAAAACCCCATAATACGTACTAACAGTAAGTAATAGTAGAAAATTAACGTGCACTTTACATGGACACAAGGGAAAACTGCTTTGCGCATGCATGCACTAACGTGGGATAATGCATGAGAGAACTAAAACTGTATTTATTTTATGCTTTGAAAGAAACAAGAAACATTGCATGACTAGGCTGCATGTGTATTTCGTAGTTTGCATGTTGCAGCTTGCTTTGAAAAAATAAATAATATCGTTTTGCATAAAGCTATGCTAGGAAAAAACGTTAACAGGGACTAGTGCAAAAGTGGGTGGTAAGCAGTGAAAACTACATTATCATATAATTAATTAATGTTCATTTTCCATTTGCTACAGTGAGCTGGATAAGACGCCATTTTCCTTAAGTTACCCGAATAAAGGTGGGGTAGATGAATGAGTAAAAATGAACTGACAAAGGCACGCTGAAGCACTGAGCACAGCAGCAGAAGTGAATGATTGAAGGCCAATGTGATGATCGTCTGCCAAGCGATGTGACAGACCGTGGGACAGAAGGACTCCTTTCGTGGACATTGCTTACATTTATATACAATTGTAACATGGATTAGACCGTGTGAAAGGAACAAGTATGAGTTCATGAGACTAGGCATAAAACAATGAAATATTTAGAGTCTGGATGAAATCATGATGGTGTGACAAACCACCTCCCAAACCCTCCAATCATCTGCTTAGTTTTGTGAAATGTTTCAATTGATGTGGGACGGACATGTATGTTTTAGGGTATAACTGGGGTGCCTTTAGGGGTATGGTTAGGTCGTTAGGCGGAGAGGCTGAGAAAGGGGAGAGGCCTAGCTGTTCCTGTCCTGTCCTGATCCTGTCCCTGAAAATCTTTGTCCCCTGATACTATTTCAGGAGACCCCCACCATCACTTAGGCCAAAGGGGTGGTTTTCTACAGATCCATCGGGTTTGTATTATTCTGACTCGTTCTTGCACAATTTATCTGCAAATGTATTTTGTCTCTGAAACTTTTGTCTCTTCATCTATCCACTACTTTATGCACAATGTCATTATTGATTGATGAAGTTTGTCTCAATTTGAAATTGCTGATGTTTTTCTCTTCCTTTGTGAGTTCATTGTTTGCATTTGAGCATTTTTGTCATTTAATTTGAGATAAAACTTTATTAACTTGAACGAGAGTTTGTGGTTATTTAGTTTACGAATGATTAGTCAGATCAAAGAGTATCATTACCATCAACTATTCAACTAATTGGTTCATCGACCAAGTAGAGGGAAAGTTGATGTATAAGTTAGATAAGTATTTTAAAGATGCCATACATGAATTTTAGAAATTAAAGGAATTGAAGATATATAAATTGACCCCAGCGCATCAGGGATTTGGGTGTATGTGTATGGGCCATTGTTCTGTGATATTATTGAGTATTGAGCCCTGATCAGGTATTGGCCTCGCGCTGGATCAGTTTCTTGGTAGCAGAGGACGGTTTAATTATTGATTAGTTTGGTAATGATTATTGATTATTGATTATATGTTTTAACTTGAAAAAGTTAGTGTCCTGTTCTATGTTGTCTAGAAGTACAGATACGGAGATACCTGAGGAATCCCGGGAATGGAATTAGCCTGAAATAGGCAGAAGAAGAGTGTGGTAAAGAAATCACACTGCAGAAGTACTTTGTCTGTTGTAATAATACAGAAGCTACAGAGGGCTGAAGGTGTTATACTTAGGGAAATTTCGTATGTGAGTAGAGTGTCTGAAATAGAGAAGGGTCCACTTCCGAAACTCTAGTCTTATCCCCAGGGGAGTACCAAGACCTCTTTTCACACCAAAAAGTCGTCTAGCGAAACTTTGGCCTTATCCCTAGAGGAGTAATAGGTCCACCTGGAGCTTGTTCGAAGAGTAAAATAGCGCTGGACGTTATTAGGACTCGTAGTGAAGAAAAACCTCCCGGAAAAGTGAAAACTATCTCTTAATTTAGTGGAACATACAATGTAGCATTGTCTTGTGTTGTTACTAATCGAATTTTTGATTAAGAGTACTTAGAAAAATATTGCCGTATTATTTTGTAAAGGGAGGGTCAGTAGAAGGAGTAATACTGACGTCAGAAAAAGCAGCGCTGGCATTGGTCAGGCAGCGGGCTTGTATTGAGCTGTGATTGGCTAGTTGGTGTGAGCCGCACTAGTATTGGTTGAGATTTTGCTTACGTAGTGGTGTTCTGATTGGTTGGTTGATGTGTGTTGCGCTGGAATAGGACAAGAACTGACAAATAGAATAAGTAGGATTACTGAAAGGTTTCCTTGTTTGTTTTGTTGAAATACGTTAGTGTAAAGAGTAAGAAAAATGAAGGTGCTTGAGAAAATAAAGAATTTCTTCAAAAAGGATAAACCGATTGTGACTAGAGAAGGAATTCTTATTCCCCCTCCAGGAACGCCTGCTTCTTATATGATGTTAGAGCAAGGATATCATACGTGTACATGGTTGGAGAATTGGGTGGAGTATACAAAGGACGATGGTGTTTTAGCTTTTCCACAGCATGGTTCATTTAATATGAGGATTTTGCAGAATTTGAGAAACAGAATGAATTCATTAGAGCCGAATCCCAGACCTAGACAGTATGAAGCATTAGAGGAATGGGAAATAGAAGCAATGGTAAGAGAAAAGTATCGAGGAGGTAGGAGATACAGAAATGTAATGCCTAGGTACTCTTTTGAGAGAAGAGAGGACACAATGAAACGATGGAGGAGAGCTGTAGTAACCGAGGGTTTGTACCCAGTTTTAGTTGCTGACGAACAGACAGGAGGTAAATGTAAAGAGAAAAATAAAAATATAGAAACCTCAAGTGTAAGAGATGGTGTAAACGATTCAGATGATGAGTTTTTAGAGGATATTATGACCAAAAGACCCCCGCCATATCAAGAAAATTCAGTTGAGGTGACTCCGAATGCACCCTTTATGGGAAATCCATTAATCCCACAGATTGCAGACATGGCTAGGATGATGCGAGAAAAATAATTTGATATGCTAAATAAGGCAAATGTAGAGCAGATTCAGAAAATAAATCAGTTGAGTCTAAATGCAGAAACATTGACGGTACTGGTGACAATAGGTCCTGTAGTTCCTTTGTTTGGAGAAAACCAGAATACACCTAAAGTACATACATTAGCAGTTCCAAGGAGTAATGTCATGAGTGGAATGGAGACAGTAGTCAATGAGAATAGACAGGTGGACACAAATATTACACTGTTAGATCTTCCAGTTTGTGAAATGATAACGGAAACCCCTAGAAGAGGTATACAAATAAATCCCAGGAGAATAGGGACAAATGTCACTCCAATGACAGGGAGTTCAGCAGGTCTTTCATCAGAAGAATTGAATGATTGGATAAAGGGAATGGAAAAGAAAGAACCTCAACCACAGAGTATAAATGTGAGTCAATTGAAAGTAGATTTGGAAGAGATGATTATTGGTACAATAAGTCCAGACAGATTAGGGACTTACTGAGATGATGAATTATTGTTTTTGTGTAAAAGCATTACTTGGAGAGTAAGGAATCTTCATGAGAAAATATCCGAAGCTGCTAGTGAGTATGGAATAGATATAGAGAAGTCAAAGGTGTTGCAGAAATCGTACAGATTGGCATTTATTGAAAAGGACCTGGAGAGTTTAAATGCGTATAGAAAAAGGTTACAGATAAAAGAGTTGATGAACATTTTGAAGAAATGGGGAGATGTAGATCAATGGAAGAATAGATGGGTGAAAAAGAAGGAAGAAGCAGCTAGTAAAGGAGTGTCCATGTTCCTGGTAAAGGAAACAGAACAGGTTGAAAGGGAGTGTCTGATGAGAGAAGTACCAGGTGGTGGATATGTACATGTTCCTTGGTCAAGGCAGGATATATTATCTTTTACGAATGACTTCCCCAGATTAAGAGAGAAACCCGTTGAATGGTACAAACAGGTAGAAAGGTTTGTGAAGGTTTCGAAGGTTCTATTGAAGGATTTAAATGGGTTGTTTGAGATTGTTGTTCCAGCAGATTTGTGGACAGAATGTAAGATCACCGTTGATTGGCCGAAAGAAGAATATCCTAGAAATCCTAAAACAGGTGCAGCATCCGAAGAGGTGATGAAAAAGTATAATCAAGTAATCACCTTCTTAAAAGGAAAAATTTCCCCTAAAGAAACAGATTGGGTTAAGATAGACAGAACGACCCAAGAACCGAAAGAGTCAGTGCATGCTTATTATGAAAGGTTGTTGGAAGTTTTAAACAATACAGCGGATTTGAGAATATTGGAGACAAAGATATGGGACATTTTGTGTATCATTTTGTGTTTGGATTGAAACCGGAGATTAGTAATATGATTCAGCAACATTTGATTTGTTGGCAGAGTAAAACAATTGATGACATTTTGAGATATGCAAAGTATTGTAGTGATGACATTGAATCAAGACACAAAAAACTATAGGAGAAAATGATGTGGGCACAGGTGAAGGTAGCAGAGCAACATGAGGTAAATAATAATTCTCAAACAGGTTATCAGATGAATGGTCAGAATCAAAATGGTCAGGTGCCCAATGGAGGTAAAGGTAGAGGTAAAATGAGAAAAGAAGAGGCTGGGAAGAAATGTCCTTGTCATGCGTGCGGAAAGATTGGACATTGGAAGAATGAGTGTAGATCTGCTCAAAAGAATAATGGGGTAAATCAAAATTTAAATCAACAGATGCAGAATGAGGTGGTTGTGAACCAGCAGCAGCAGGTAGTTAACCCACAGTTACAGGTGCCACAAGCTCCTATGCCAAATAATGTGAATGCTCAGGTGCAGAGGTACGGTGTGAACACTGGATTTCACGGAGGTGACCACATCGGTAAGAATCAAAGTGTGCAGATGGTTCCGCAATATTGGTTGCAGTGCAATGAGAATGATTAAGACTCATCTCAATGACGGTGCCTGAGGGGGGAGGAAGAGTGCGTACTTGGCGCATCTTTGGCGGTAGATCAGTCAGGAAAGGTGGAAGGTAATGATATTACATTCCTGGTGGACACTGGTGCTACCCGTTCTACTGTGAGAGCAGCAGAAATTCCAAACCTATCCCTCTCGGGAGAAACTATCAAAGTTGTAGGAGTCTCAAATAAGCATATTAGAACCCCAGTCACAAATCCAATAGAAGTTCATATTGGAAACTTCAGAGACATGCATCGGTTTGTGGTATGTGAGTCGAGTCCAGTAAATCTCTTAGGTAGAGATTTGTTATGCAAGATGAACTATACCATCTACTGTACGCCAGATGGTATTGCATTTCAGACACCTGATGAGGATGTTGAATTCAAAATGATGTTAGCAAAGCAAGGGACAGAAGTAGATGAGCTGTTTTCACTTCTCACAGAAGAGAGTTTGCCTGAAGAATTAAGAAGTACAGTGAGGTCGGATGTATGGGATTTTACAGGAAAAGAAATTGGCCTAATGACAAATGTAGACCCAATTCAGGTTATGGTGAAAGAGGGTGCTGTGTATCCAAACACTCCTCAGTACAAAATGAGTCCAGAAGTAATTGCAGGAGTCACTCCTGTGATTGATCAAATGATTGAACAGGGAATTTTGAGAGAAATAATGAGTAGTCCTTGTAGTTCGCCCATTATAGGAATTAAAAAGCCAAGCGGAAAATATAGAGTAGTACAGGATTTAAGAAAGATTAATAAGATTGTGGTACCTTGCGGTCCCATAGTACCAAATCCAGCAGTAATCCTTTACCAAATTCCATGCGATTCAGAATAGTACACAGTGACTGATCTATGCCAAGCATTGTTCTCGATTCCCTTACATCCGGAGAGCCAATATCTTTTTGCATTCCGGTTTGGAGACCTTGTTTTGGCATGGTGCCGTGTTCCTCAAGGGTATACCGAGAGTCGTTCAATCTTTAAGCAGATTCTGAAAAGATGTCTGGAGACTTTGATCATGTCAGCAAATTCAGTCTTGGTTCAGTACATTGATGACCTACTTGTGGCATCAAAGACCCGAGAGGCATGTGTGACAGATACCATTGCCTTACTGAACCATTTGGCAGAAGGAGTACACAAAAAGTCACCAGCAAAATTGCAATTCTGTAAACAAGAGGTCCAGTACCTAGGACACAAAATAGAAAAGGGAGTCAGAAAGGTGACACCAGAAAGAATTAGTGTGATCAAACAAATGTGTCCACCTACCACTCAGAAAGAAGTGCAAATGTTTTTGGGAATGGTTGGATACTGTGGGCAGTGGATCTGTGGTTTCTCACTGATTGCAAAACCTCTACAGAGGTTGACACGAAAAGATGTGAAAGATCCGATTGTGATGGACGATGAAAGTATGGAAGCCTTTACGAAATTGAGAAACAGTCTTTGTTGAGCACCTGCATTGGGAATGCCAGATTATACAAAGGATTTTGCATTGTACTGTTGCGAAAGAGATGGGTGTGCACTTTCAGTCCTAACTCAGAAACATGGAATGGCACGACGTCCAGTAGCATATTTTTCTGCTACTTTGGATTCAGTGGCTGCAGCGTTACCAGGCTGTTTAAAAGCAGTAGCCGCCACTTGTGTGAGTCTCAAACAAAGTGAAGCAATTGTGATGGGAATCCAGTCAAAGTGTATGTGCCACACTCTGTTGAGATCCTTTTAACCCGAACCCGGACTCAATACCTGACCTCTAGTCGGCTGACTAAGTACGAGAGAGTGATTCTGGGTGCTGGAAATGTGACTGTGGTGAGGTGCACAACTGTAAACCCGGCAACTCTATTGCCAAATTCTTGTTGTGAGGAAGTAAGAGAGGAAGCGGATCATGATTGTTTGGATGTGACAGAACTGTGCGCAAAACCCAGGTTTGATATAGAGGATGTTCCTTTGGAAGAACCAGGCTGTGAAATATTTGTGGATGGGTCATGCCTGAGAAATGAAAAAGGTGAATTATGCACTGCCTATGCTGTTTGCACCATAGCGGGAGTTCTAGAAGCATCCTGTCTCAAAGGGGTAAACTCTGCTCAAATTTCTGAATTGATAGCTCTAATTAGAGCGTGCAAAATTGCCAAAAGTCTGAGGGTGACCATATTCACGGATAGCCAATATGGGTTTGGGGTTGTCCATGATTTTGGACAGCTATGGATGCAAAGGGGATTTCTGACTTCTGTAAAAGAATTATTGGATGCTTTGCAATTGCCCAAAAGAATTGTAGTGGTCAAATGTGCCGCACATAAATCAGGAGATGATTATGTGATAAAGGGCAACAGATACGCCGACCAAATAGCGCGTTTCTGTGCACGAAATTTAATGGCCTTAAACAGAGCAATTGAAAGGGGTAATACCGAATGCCATCTTATGTTTACAACCACATATGAAACTTGGGACAAAGTGAGGCAGATGCAGGAAGAGGCAAGTGATGAGGAAAAATAAATTTGGAAAAATACAGGTTGTACAAAGCGAGCAGAAGACGAAGTGAGGGTCTGTTTTGATGAAAGACCAGTCTTGACAGATTCTTTACTCTCCCATATGGCCAGGGTATATCATGGAATTGCACATGTTGGAAGAGATGCAATGATCAGACTCTTCAAGCAGTCATGGTATAACCCAAGGTTCAGGGTCATTGCAGAGAGCCTTTGCCAGAGGTGCATCATTTGTCAAAAGCAAAATCAAGGCAGAAAGACAGTTGTTAGTTGGGGACGAATTGGAAGAGCAGGAGGACCATTTACCCCCCTCCAATTGGACTTCATTGAGCTCCCCCCATGCAATGGGCTGAAATATGTGTTGGTTGTTGTCTGCTTGTTCTCTCTTTGGGTGGAAGCCTATCCGACAAGAAGGAATGACAGCTTAACTGTCGCAAAAATACTTCTAAGGGAACTGATTCCTTGATACGGATTTCCAGTCACTTTAGAGACAGATAGAGGAACACATTTTAATAATGTGATAAATCGGATGATTTGTGCAGCATTACAGATTGAACAGAAGCTGCATTGTGCCTATCGACCCAAAGCATCTGGAGTGGTTGAGCAGTTAAACGGCAAAATAAAATCTAGGTTAGGAAAGGTGTGTGCATCCACAACACTGAAATGGCCTGACGCTTTACCCCTTGTACTAATGAGTCTTAGAAGCATTCCTGACAAAAAGACGGCTCTGAGTCCACATGAAATCCTAATGGGAAGAGCAATGAGACAAGCATACATACCAGCGAACAAACTGATGAATATATCTGATGATCTAGTGCTTGATTATTACAGAGGATTGGCTGATCTGATGCGTTCTGTGTCTCGCCAGGTTGGAGAAGATGCCACAACAACACAGCCGAATCAAGCTCATGATCTGAGTCCTGGTGAGTGGGTTCTCGTCAAGAAACACATGAGGAAATCGTGTTTAGAACCCAGGTGGAGCGGTCCTTACCAAATAATTCTGGTGACGATGACGGCAGTGAAGTGTGGTGGTCTGCCAAATTGGATTGACGCAAGCCATACCAGACGAGTCCCAAGTCCACTTGAAAGACAAGAGCAGTAACTGGTAAACAAAAGTCAAAGACCAGAGGTTGAAGTGTGTGAAGCTGAAGATTCTAGAATAACAGATTCTGAAGAACAAACTGATGACGAACAGCCGAGCACAAGTCATAAAGTGGGCACCAGCTACTGGGTCTCGTGAGACTGCTATTGAACCAGAGGAAGGTGAGACTGCTGTTGAACCAGGAGAAAGTGAGTTCACTACTGAACCAGAAGGAAGTGAGTTCACTGCTAAGCAAGGAGTCAGTGGAATTACTGTCGAAACAGAAGAAACAGAAGTTGCTGAAATACAGAAAGAAAGACAGATAGAAGGAAGCCCAAATAAGAGAACCTGTGAATCAGATAAAGAAGGTGAAAAAGTAGTTCAAACCAAGAAACCAAGAAAAGGTGACAATTGGCCAGGTGGAGTGAAAAGACTGAAATACACTCTTGTGAGGAGAAAGTCAAAGAAAAGACCAGAGCAAAGTAATGAGGTCTCAAGTCAGACAGAACAAGAAGAGTCAGGAGAAGAATTAGTACAAAAAACAAGAAGAGTAAGAGTTCCAAGCAGAAAATACACCGCACCAGAATGGACTTACGTCATCTTGGAAGAAATTGAAAGCTCAGATCCAAGAGACAAATCAGACACTGAACATGTTGATTAAAGCAAATTGAGACCACCTTAAAAGAACTGTGACAAAAACTAAGGTGCAACATTGTCAGCTGGAAGAAGAAGTAAAATAATTCTGAAGAACTAAAGAAAAGAAAAGTAAAAAATAAAAGAAAGGGGTAAAGAAGAAAGTCTGAAGTGTGGGATTACACTATTTTTTCCTAGAATTTTTTAGTTAAGTTTAGTGTTTATATATTTAAATATTTTTTTTCCTTTTTTTATATACTTATATTTTTTGGTAGAATACAAAATGGCAAAAGAAAAGGTGACTGAACATCCAAAATCTAGTCTAAAACGTAGATGTATTAAAACTTGCTTATGTAGTGTCTTGCTATTAACATTCATGTGATATTACTAATTGTACTTGTACCTATCCTAATGGTAACTAATAATGGAAATAATACTAATGATGTGACAAGTGAAAGAGTGAATGATGTTACTAAAAGAACACCTAACCCTAACATAGAACAATTGGATGGAAGCATTCATCATCATGATAAATCAATTAGTGATTTCTTGTTAAATGTGTTTACTAAATTGTTGTATGAATATATTGATACGATGAATGTGAGTGATTGTTATGTGTGCATGCAATTACCTTCGTCTGTCTCAGAGGGGGTGACATACCATCACCTTCCTTTAACATATGGTGTGTCTTGCAGTGTCTTAACCAGTTTGTTTTACATGACGGGAAGCTCGAATATCACTATTCTAATATAGATTTAGTGTTTTCAGAAATACCTATTATTAAGGAACTAAATAAGGTTTTGAGTAGTAAAAATGCACATTATATGGGAGAGTTCTTCCATATTACTAAGGCTTTAGATATAGAGTATGCTTATAAAAACAATTTAACATATAATTTGCAGGTTGAAGAAAAAGTATTTATAAGAAATGGTAGAAAGTAGAAGGGAAAGTTTCCTGAGAAAAGCTGTTGAACAGAAGTCACAAGTTCCACCATGGGCTTTCAGAGAAGGAAATTATGAGACAGGCGAAACATATGCTGCAATGTCCCTGGACTGGCACCAGAAGGGAAAAATATGTTTGCTTAGAATGAAAACTAACTATAATAATTATTTCATTGGTACTAGTGAATGTGAGCATACCTTTCAAATTACTCGAGGTTGGGGATTGAAGGGTGGAGCTGATCCTGTTTTTCCAGGAGTTTATTATGTGTGTGGTAAGAAAGCCTATTATAGATTGCCTGCACATTGGTATGGTAGTTGTTATTTTGCTATTTTCTTTCCAAAGGTCTATCACATGGATCAAAACAGCAACAGACTAAAGGAAATAAATCATGGACTAACACGAAACAAGAGAGCAAGTTTCTCAGAAATAGTAGGCGATATTTTTGGTGCACTGATACCCTCAGTTTGAGTCGTTCTAAATTCGCACAAAATTCGGAAGTTATCCACAGTGATTGATCGTTTATCGACAGATACTGCTGGTGGTTTCTTAATGATTGACACAACAATGGTTGCAATCAGATCAATGGTTTTGCAAAATTGACTTGCCCTTGATATCTTATTGGCAAAAGAGGGTGGAGTCTGTGGCATGTTGAAAATCCAACATTGCTGTACCTATATCCCTGACAAAAGTAAAGGGATTGAGGGATATATAAAGAATATTACGAAATTACATGAAGATTTGACCCAGCTGGAGGTTGACGGTGTTTGGGAAAGACTTGGTAAGAGTTTCTCCTCTATAGGTAAATGGTTTTCTACTTTTGGAAGTAGTTTATTAGGAAAAATAATAATACCAATTATTTCAGTAGCCATAATAGTCTTAGTGATAATAACAACATATAAATGTTGTAAGTGTAAGAGTGGGTAAAAGGAAATGACAGAATCAGAGAATAGACGAAGAGCAAGAAAGAGAAAAATAGAGGAAATTGAGCTAGAAGAATACTATAATATGATGAAAGATATAGATGAAAGTGCCATAAAAAGAGAGAAGAATACAGAGTTTTAGATAAATGAAGATGGCACTTGGTATGGTAGGTATTTTATGATGGCTCCAGGAAGCCATCAAAGGGGGGATTGATGAAGCAGGATTTCGCAAAAAGAAACCTGCTCAAATGAATACCCCCATAATACGTACTAACAGTAAGTAATAATAGAAAATTAACGTGCACTTTACATGAACACAAGGGAAAACTGCTTTGCGCATGCATGCACTAACGTGAGATAACGCATGAGAGAACTAAAACCGTATTTACTTTATGCTTTGAAAGAAATGAGAAACAATGCATGACTAGGCCGCATGTGTATTTCGTAGTTTGCATGTTGCAGATTGCTTTGAAATAATAAATAATATCGTTTTGCATAAAGCTATGCTAGGAAAAAACGTTAACAGGGACTAGTGCAAAGGTGGGTGGTAAACAGTGAAAACTACACTATCATATAATTAATTAATGTTCATTTTCCATTTGCTATAGTGAGCTGGATGAGACACAATTTTCCTTAAGTTGCCCGAATAAAGGAGGGGTCGGATGAATGAGTAAAAATGAACTGACAAAGGCACGCTGAAGCGCTGAGCACAGAAGCAGAAGTGAATGGTTGAAGGCCAATGTGATGATTGTCTGCCAAGTGATGTGACAGACTGTGACACAGAAGGACTCCTTTCGTGGACATTGCTTAAATTTATATACAATTGTAACATGGATTAGATCGTGTGAAAGGAACAAGTATGAGTTCATGAGAATAGGCATAAAACAATGAAATATTTAGAGTCTGGATGAAATCATGATGGTGTGACAAACCACCTCCTAAACCCTCCAATCATCTGCCTAGTTTTGTGAAATGTTTCAATTGATGTGGGACGGACATGTAGGTTTTAGGGTATAACTGGGGTGCCTTTAGGGGTGTGGTTATGTCGTTAGGCGGAGAGGCTGAGAAAGGGGAGATGTGTCGCGGTTCATCGGTTTGCAGAGAGGCCTAGCTGTTCCTGTCCTGATCCTGTCCCTGAAATCCTTTGTCCCCTGATTCTATTTCAGGGGACCCCCACCATCTCTTAGGCCAAAGGTGTGGTTTTCTGCAGATCCATCGGGCTTGTATTATTCTGACTCGTTCTTGCACAATTTATCTGCAAATCTATTTTGTCTCTGAAACTTTTGTCTCTTCATCTATCCACTCCTTTATGCACAATGTCATTATTGATTGATGAAGTTTGTCTCAATTTGAAATTGCTGATGTTTTTCTCTCCCTTTGTGAGTTCATTGTTTGCATTTGTGACCGTATGCATTTGAGCATTTTTGTCATTTAATTTGAGATAAAGCTTTATTAACTTCAACGAGAGTTTGTGGTTGTTTAGTTTACAAATAATTAGTCAGATAAAAGAGTATCATTACCATCAATTATTCAACTAAGTGGATCATCGTCCAAGTAGAGGGAAAGTTGATGTATAAGTTAGATAAGTATTTTAAAGATGCCATACATGAATTTTAGAAACTAAAGGAATTGAAGATATATAAATTGACCCCAGCGCATCAGGGATTTGGGTGTATGTGTATGGGCCATTGTTCTGTGATATTATTGAGTATTGATCCCTGATCAGGTATTGGCCTCGTGCTGGATCACCACCAGCCAGAACACCATCACATTGGAGACGAAGAAGTGCAAGTGTTGAAAAAAGTAGGCAATTGGCATTCTCCGTCTCTGCACTCAGGGCCTGATTCACAAAGGTAAACTTACACTTTTGTGTACATTAACGATTGTTTGCTATTCAGAAAGGTACTTTTCTAGTAGTATCTTTACGACTGCGGAGTCTCCGCACATAAAAAGATACCACAGTCCTTTATTTTTATATGCGGTCTGCAGTCATAAAGATCCCACTAGTAAGATAGCTTTGTGAATAGCAAACAATCGTAAACTTTAACAAAAGTGTAAGTTTACCTTTGTGAATCAGGCCCCCAAGATTTCCAAAGACATCCCTAAATCCTTAAGGACCGCCCCTACCCTTCTTTAATTTAGGAAAGCAGTGAAGGTAAACTATATTTTGATGCTATATGTAGTCCATTAACCCCCAGAATCCACTCCCTGCCCTGAATAGAATAGAATCATTCTCTGATTGTAATTATGCCTTCAATCCTGTTCAGTGTTCTGCAAGGTTCATAATATACACATACCACATACATAAATAAATACTTATATATGGAACCATAAGTAATATAACATTGTAGCTGTCAACAAAGGAAATGTTTTACACTGCAGGGTGCTGAATGACACCAGAGATAAAAGCCAAGCTTACATTTTCTATGATGTCTCTTTGGTCTCCTTATTGAAAAGCATGGCTGTTCACAAATTCTCAGCTACAATTTTGAAAAAGTTGTAAAATTTTGAAAAAGTGATCATCAAATGGGATCATTTTGGGTACGTTTTACTAAAGTGCAGTTTGCAAATGGTTAGGAGCTACAGTCTGCTAAGCATAGATATCTATAGTCATTACAGTAGATTTTCAGTGTAGTGTTAGCTGTACTGTTTTATCATGTACATTAAAATTTCCAAGTATTCTCTTAGACAGGCGGTGAGCATCCTTCGCACTTCTTGTTGAACCCAGAGCACGTTTAAAGCATAAATCCAGTAATTTTAATATGAACATAGTCAAATGATGTACGTCTACTGCTGCACACATATTTAATCGTATTTAAATATTGCCTTGCCATTTTTAATCTACTACCATTACCAAAACTTGAAAATGCATATTTCCTTCTTTCGGGGTGTCTTGCATGATCAAATACAATTAAATGTTTCTCTTGAGTATGCTCATGCAAGCAACCAAGTTTGAGAATGCAAATCAAAGATCCTATGGATTCCCATCTTACACTGAGTGATAATGATGTTATGGAGTGATATATTGCTGTTGGTAAAGCGTTCTCTATTGCTAACTAAAATAGGGTGACATTTTTAAAGACCATATTTAGAATGTGATATTTATGTCAGATGATGTTCTCATCATAATAGTTTAGTACCAAAGCGCTGGAGTACTTACCTCTAGGTCTAATTGAAGCATCTGGAAGTATACAGCAAACATTTTACCATCGAAGAATGTGGATAGTCAACCAGTCAAATAATTTCAAAGGAATTCTCCTCTATTCCTTCTGAAAACAGAGAACTTAAGAGGGGGGTGGGGCACACAGCCCCCCTCCTGGGGTCAATATTGGCCCAAAGGACTCCATCCCCCCGAGCCTGGCCACTACATGGTGGGTGCACTGGTGTCCACTCAGGGCACCCACTTGCTGTTTGCTGGAGGCCACAAGGGAAGCCCCAATGCCCCCATGGCCCCAGTCAGCTCCCTGCCTCCTGCGGGAGCCACCATTGCTCCCGCCCGTACGGAGTAGCTTAAAATGCTGCTCCCTGTGATTGGGAACAATTTTTCATCTGTTCACAGCAGCCGAGGAAACCGATTAAAAGTTTGCTCACAGCAGGTGGGAGCATTTTACTAGCTTTCAAATAGGTCACGCCAAGTGAGAGCAAACAGAGGTTTCCCTGCCTGCACTAGTGTGGGGCACTAGTGTGGGCAGGGTAACCACTATGTCCCAAGGGTGGGCACCATGGGACATTGCAGGAGCCGACCCTGAGTGGTGGCAGTCCCCAGGGCCATCAATGGCTCCAGGAGAGGGGCCACGCTGCCTGTCATGCACTCACCCAGTTCCAACGACAGAGACGACATGGGAACAGATGCTGGACCCCCTATCCCTCCAGAGAACAATGCAGGCCAAGGAAGCATAACCTTTGATCCCATACTGTCCCCTGGGGAAAGGGGGGTTGTGATAAAATGAGAAAAGAGAGACCTGCAGGTACTGGATCTGCTCAGCAGCTGTGCGACACTGCATAACAGGATTTGCCACTTCTGAGACCTTCTACATTTGCGAGGTAGATGTGCACTCTGAACCTCTGACTTTGCGATGTTGCGATGCACTGGAAATAACAAGAAGAGGCAGTTACCACTGGTACTCTAAAAAGTCTCTGAATACAATGAACATACATTAGCTTAGTGACACAAACTTACAAGTTTCATCAGGAGCTCGGCATGAGAGCAGAATAACCAAAATCACAGATTGGAGTATGGCACTCCTAGGAATAAACTTGAAATACAGATTGGAATTCTTGTCACTTCCAGGGAAAAATTCAAAACATACGTTGGAGTTACTAGCACTCCCCAGGATACACTCGGAGCAAAGGTTGGAGTTACTTGCACTCCTAAGGTTACATTTGGAGCAAGGTTGTTGTTACTTGCACTCCTAGGGATACAATTGAAAAACAGGGTGGGATACAAGGTTAATGCATATATCAAAGATTCTGAAGTGCTTTTCTTGGCACTACGGTTCATCAGAGAAACACAGGACTAAAGTCTTTAATCCTTGTGCGGTGACAGTTCTAGCATCAAGTTTTTAGGAAGGGTCCAGAGGATAAACACATGAGAAGCGCTGGAGTAAGTCACAAAGAGGACATGGAGGAAAAGTCTATAGTATCTGAAAATGGGGATACTCGGTCCTGTTAACTACTGTAGGAGGTTTAGTGCACACTAACCTGATATCAAGTACTTAGCTTAGTTCTTCCATGAAGTGTCTAAAGATAGTCCACTCAAGCTGAGATCATCAAAATAACTGGTGAGCGTCTGGGTAAGTTAGAAACAGTGGTCCACAAGTGAGTTGTCCTTTTGAGATCTTTCCAGTGGTATTCTCAAAATATATATGGTCGACGTGTTTTGGCCAGGAAGGGCCTTCCAACATCTTGGAAGCTATCAATAATAGTACCCATGCGACAGAATTGGCTCTGCACTCAAATATTATCATACGTTCTTATTCATCGGAATTTTGTATCCAAAAGTTATATTAGCACATAGAAGTCAACAATTGAATATAAATAACATTTGTGTACTGCTCCCAAATAAATCAAATTAGTCATCAAATTGCTGGAAACATGTTCTTCCTTTATTCTTTATTCTTTTGTTCATGATTCTTTTTTTTAAAACCACAGCACCACATTGATAGCCGACGCGGCGCGTTTCGTCCCCACGGGACTTTTTCAAGGCTAAAAAGGTGCATACAAAACAAACATTAATAAATTCACTGTACAAATTAAAAACACAATATTTACATACATTGCAAAACACATTGAACCAGACTTTGTATCCAATCATTCAAATCATTTATAGTACATTACAAGGGAGACAACTCAAATTTACATATTTTCTCACACAATGATTCAAAAAGGGAGAATAAACCAGACTGATTATTGTTGGTCAATATAAATCGCTATTAGTTTGTTTGAACAATCCATCAACTATTGTTATCAATTTTCAAAAAAGAGGCATTCCTGTACCTAAGATCAAAAGCAAGAACTGCATGAAGACAAACATATTGTTAATTCCCTTATCACGTTTTGTCATACACAATGTCTTTAACTATCTTATGAATAGATCATTAGATTTTCATTCATTACAAATTATATTTACTCATTTTATTTAAAAAGCACCTACTTGCAATAAATCTCTACTATATACATAAAGTAGCGATTAGTCCAGCATACCTTTTATATATCTAGGTATCACACACAGACGCTTCACGTCAAGTTTACTGTGGCAGAAGGAATACTGATGCAAGATGAATCTGAAAAAATGTTTATGATAGAAACTACTTTTAATATAACACAGACGTAAGCAAAAGGCCATATTAAACATGATGATAGTATCCAATCAGTAGTCATGATCCCGCATACCTTAGTATTTTCCATAGAAGAAGCACAAATATTGTATGTCCGAAGTAGTGTGACAGAGGAATAATAATAGTAAATCTGTAAGGAATAAAAATATTACATCTGAAATGTTTCTATAAGAAAATATAACTACAACAAGAATATATAAACAAGAATTCAAGCGAGATGTAGTATCGGTCACCTGACAACAATTACATCTTCAATGAAGAGCAATCGCATCGTCAGTGCTGACATTGCAAAATGGGCCGCCATCTTTAAATAGTGAACAATAGTTAAAAACTTATCTAGGATGGCATCAATATTATCATATATATAAAGATGTGGCCGTCTTTAGCCGAAATGATTGGTATGATATGATAGAAAATATTAGCAGTAGTAAAGTATTGTAAGTCCGATATAATGTAACACAGATAATAATAAACAGTACATCTGTAGGGAATTATGAGAAAGTGTTACATCTGAAATGTTTCTATGAAACCATATAGCAACCGCAAGCATATTTAGACACAAAATCAAGCAGGACGTAGTGTCAGTGAACTGACAACAATTACATCTTCAAAGAAGAGCATTCATACCAACGGTGCAAACATTTCAAAATGGGCCGCCATCTTTAAACAGTGAACAATAGTTAAAACCTTATCCAGGACAGCATCAATGTTATCACATATCTAAAGATGTAGCCGTCTTTAACCAATATTATCGGTGCGATATGATAGAGAATATTGGCAATGGTAAGGTACCTCTATCAAACCCATGCATATATAAAACACGTGTAAAGTTAATGTTGCACGCGTCTTGGCCCAGACACCATTGAAGAAGAACAAGCGCCATCTTAGACATATTATACATACTGTCTTGTTCCCGATGTGGCGGTCACAAATAATATAATAAAACTAAAGTCACCGCGATAATGAGACAGCGTTATAAAAAAAAAAAAAAAATTAGTGTTTTTACTAAAATGCAAGCTAGGCATCAATAGAATAACGGCGCATATTTATTCGCCAATGATGCATCTCGTTTGTCGAAACAGCTGCACATGGAACCATTGCGTGTGGACGAAAGACATGAGCTTCAAAACGCCACCCCCGCAATAATGGTCGCCATTTTGAAAAATATCTCCTATCACATAAACTTTAGCGTTACACTAGTTTGTGAGTCCCTACAAAGGTCTGGACAACATATTTATAATGCCCGAAGACAATATAAATGTTTTATTTTTTTTTTTACATAAATCTAAGTAACATGAAAAAGCGCTGTCAATCAATGGGACTTACGGGAAAAGTGTGTCCCAATATCACACGCTGAAGTCCGGTTCAAAAAACGTCAGGACCGAGCACCTAAACGAACCGGTATATATACTTGTGAATGATTATGCACACCTGTCTGCTAACGATGTATAGCAAACATCGACAAGGGAAATTATAAAAAGTAATGGCCGGATACGGTGAAACAAGATCGGCCATTTTACAAAGTCTTTCCTATACACGAGAAAGTGGACTGGATCCCGTATCACTACTCGATAATGGAGTCATACATGTACATCGGCCAATATTGATAGCAAAAAGCAAACCAAACACATATGCTAAATTATTTGCTGGCAATAGATATGCACTAAATCAATGTGTATTACTATGTAATACATGGACCAATACATTGAAAAAGTTCCGCTATTTTACAATGTCTAGCCCGAAGGGTGAAAAAATGGAAATAATATTGCATTGCCACACGATGATGAAGTGATGTATATACACCGACCCTAATAGAATATCAATATACATTACCGTGCATTACACGGGCAGACCCGTTAAAACAAGTCGGCCATTTTATAATGTCTTATCCAAAGTTGGAAAATGGAAATAGCGTCATGTAGCTATGCGATAATAAACATGATGTATGTGCCCTGGCTAGTGTGGACAACACAATAGAATAGTAATCACCTTCGCTGAGTTGTATGCTAAAGACAGTTATATATAGATCAATGCACACTACTAAATAAGGTACAAAGATCAAAAACGGCAACAAGAACAGTACACCTTCAATAAAAAACCTCACAAACAATGAGTTACCGAGTAATAACATACGGAAGAAAGGGTGGCCATCAAAATTGCATCAAGAAACAAATAATAGCTGTACAGTGGTAACAGACTGCCAATGACACAAGGCAAAACAGTACTTCTGGAAGCCACAGCAAACCATATCAGCATGAATGCAAAACCATGGACATGATTACATTGTTCCTGGCACCAAAGAGATTGTATAATACATGCAGAAAAATTCATTATTGTGCCTTATAAGAAGTGATGAAATTCGTTATTGATGTTAAGACCATATATCACAGTTCTCAGACGACATATTCATCGGGCTTCCACTGTCTGAGATAATTGGTCCTATCTCCGCCCCTTTCATTCCCAGTTACATGGTCTATGGCATGAAAAGTAACTCTAATGTTCTCAGGATGTGTTGTGTGTATGTGTGAAGCTACTGGGTACCTTTCGTCTTTGTTTTTAATTGCCCGTACATGTTATTGTATACGTACTTTCAGTCTGCGTACACTGCTGCCAATGTATGCTTTACCACATGCACATTTCATGAGATATACTGTGTATGTTGTGTTGCAGTTTATATAGGATTTGATTTTAAATTCCTTAGAATTGTTATAACAAAAGCTGGATATTTTATTCTCACCTATATTGCATATACAGCAATTGCCACAGACAAAGAAACCGCATGGTTTCTCTGGTAACCATGTTTTTACAGTGGTCCTGGATTCTTTAACGTAACTAGGACATAACATGCTCTTTATAGTTCTACCCTTTCGATACACAACCTTAGGTTTGTTCGAAATAATATCCGGGGGCAGAGCATCAGACGTCAGAAGATGCCAGTTCTTTCTGAGAATATTAAAAATGTGGCCACTATAGATATTATACTCAGTTATGAATGCCACTTCAGTTTGAAATGTGGCATCTCTATTTGGATTCTTTGTAGAAAGAGTTAGTTTCTTGTCCATTTTATTGATTTTCTTCTCAGCTTTTCGTAGACAGTCTTGCTCATAACCTCTTTCGACAAAGTTTCTCTTTATTTTTTCAACATTCTTTTTTAAGTTATCTTCTTGGCTACAGTTACGACGTGCTCTTACCATCTCGCCAAAAGGAATGGCCGAGATGGTGGATTTTGGGTGACAACTTGTAGCGTGAAGGACGCTATTGCAAGCCGTAGACTTTTGAAAATGTCACTCTGTATGGTATCTCCTACTCCGTACAATCTAAGATCTAAAAACTCAATCTCCTGTTTGGAGCTGTTGATAGTCAGTTTGACATTAAATCTTTTGTCATTAAGGTATGCATAATATTGTTTAAGCTCTTCATTACTGTCCTTCCAAATTAAAAGGATGTCATCAATATATCGTCCGAAAAAAAGAATGTTATCTATCCACTTCCTTGCCCCTGAGCCCCAGGCATGCTCCATCTCATACAGCCCCATAAAGAGGTTTGCATAAGATGGAGCAAACCTGGAGCCCATTGCTGTTCCCTGTTTCTGTAGAAACCACTCTCCATTATGCATAAAGGCATTTTGCGTCAAGATCAGTTCTGACATTTGTAAGAGCATATGGGTATGCACCAAATGATTCGCATTTTGTTTGTATAGATAATATGTTAATGCTCTCAGGCCATAGTCTCTCTGTCTACAGGTATAGACACTTTCCACGTCCATCGTAACGAACGTGAAGACTTCTCCTTCCCATTTAAAGTCTTCAAGTTTGCAGAGTAGATCCCTACTATCCCTCAAAAATGAGGGTAAAGTTTGTACAAATGGCTGAAGAAAAGTGTCGACATACTCTGCAATCCTTTCTGTGGGGCCCCCATTGCCCGATATAATTGGCCTCCCAGGAGGGAAGGGGCCCCCCTTATGTATCATTGGAAGAGCATAAATGCAAGGATGTCTAGAGTTTTGAGTCAAGAGATACCCGTACTCTAAGTCAGTGATGAGGCAAGACTCATGCCAGTCCGTTAACCGTGCATTGATATTTCTTTCAATCATTGCAGTAGGATTGGAGTTAAGTTTTTCATAGCAGGTGCTCTGACCGAGCCTTCTGTCTATTTCTGCTAGATAATCTCCACGATCCATTAAAATAATATTGCCCCCTTTGTCCACTTCGCAGACCACCAAATTGACATCATCCCTAATGGATTGTAAAAGAATTCTGTCCTGTTTCGTCAGATTGGAGGGATGTGCACATTTACTCTCCATTGCATGGTTATCCTCCAACCTATATAGATCTTGAGTTACTCTATGCAAAAATTCATCTATGATGGAATTTGTGATATTAGGAGGAATAAAGTTAGATTTTTGGCGTAAGCCACTATCTATGGTCACATCCTCATATATATTGAGATCTCGGGCAAACTCTATCAGACCCACAGAGTCATCTTCATCATATAAAGTAGTAATTAAGTGGGTAACATTCAGATCAGAGATTGTAAATTCTGAATCACAGACAGTGTTAGGTATAAGACGTTGCACAGTTGGATGTTCCGCAAAATATTTCTTTAATTTGAGTTTACGCACAAATTTGAATAAATCCAAATGTACATTTTCAAATAGTGGTTTATCAGTTAGGCAAAAATTGAGACCCTTACATAACACAGAGGTCTCATGTTCATTCAATACTCTAGAAGACAGGTTGACTTCACTCAGGGCATTGGTGACATCTGTGTCATTACTACTGTCCACTTCGTGGTTCACAATCTTCACTATTTCTTGCCCTGTGGATTTTCCATGTTTGCTCTTGTTCCTGCCCTTGTATTTTTGGCCACCCCTCCTTGTTCTTCGTTGAGATTTTTCTTTTTGTTTCCCAAACGGTAGCGTTGCACTTCCCGTAAAAAAACAGATGGGGGGTTAGAAATCACAGATGTACTTGGGCCCTCACCAGGGTCACTTTCTACTGAAGAGATGGAGGTACAACTTGAGGAAATGCTAGACTCCCTGGCCTCATTCACCGGATTAGATGTAGGTTTAGCTGGGATGTCATCGTATTTATGTGCAAACATAAATATACGTCCCCTATCATAATCTCCTTGGTCTCGTAATATTTTCTGTTGTTTCTTTTCTTTGAGGTATAGCTGATAATTTGCTAATTCTTTCTTCGAAATTACATGATTTTTTGCAATGACATCCGTCAGATTAGTGTCATTAATTTCTTTCTCTAATTTAACTAAATCCTCTCTGATTTTTTTGACCTTCCGCTCCGAATTCCTGATGAGACTGTCCATCATTTTATATGATGAGGCATATAATCCCTCCTCCCATTCCTCTAGAAGATCTGGATCTAAAACCTTATAGTTGGGAAAAATGAGGATACGTAATCCACATGGGATTTTTCTGTTCTCTAGGTATTCTTTTAAAGTGGCCCATTCCACCATTTGGCTAGTTCTTGCTTTTTTAGCCTCTCTAGTCAAATGAATTTGTTTTTTAAACCCTCATTCTTTGTTGAATTGAGTGTGAGGTTATTTATAGTGTCACTTTTTGTAATGTTAAAAGGATCTCCTATTAACTCCTCCCTGTTATCGTCAAAATCCATGACCGGGGTCAAAAGGGTGACTAATGACTAAACTGTGCTAGGAGGCCCAAAAATTAAACACAAGGAAAGGACAAAAGGTCAGGGCACTAGAAACCTGCACCAGTGAGTCTAGTATACGGCAATTAAAACAAAGGCATGGTGCAATGAGCCGGGAATGTGACCTTCCTACGTCCCCACTAATTGGGAAAACCCAAAACACATGCAACAGAATTGGCTCTGCACTCAAATATTATCCTACATTGCTATTCATCGAATTTTGTATCCAAAAGTTATAATAGCACATAGAAGTCAACAATTGAATATAAATAACATTCGTGTACTGCCTCCCAAATAAATCAAATTAGTCGTCAAATTGCTGGAAACATGTTCTTCCTTTATTCTTTTGTTCATAATTCTTTTTTTTTAAACCACAGCACCACATTGATAGCCGGCGCAGCGCGTTTCGTCCCCACGGGACTTTTTCAAGGCTAAAAAGGTGCATACAAAACAAACATTAATAAATTCACTGTACAAATTAAAAACACAATATTTACATACATTGCAAAACACATTGAACCAGACTTTGTATCCAATCATTCAAATCATTTATAGTACATTACAAGGGAGACAACTCGAATCTACATATTTTCTCACTCAATGATTCAAAAAGGGAGAATAAACCAGACTGATTATTGTTGGTCAATATAAATCGCTATTAGTTTGTTTGAACAATCCATCAACTATTGTTGTCAATTTTCAAAAAGAGGCATTCCTGTACCTAAGATCAAAAGCAAGAACTGCATGAAGACAAACATATTGTTAATTCCCTTATCACGTTTTGTCATACACAATGTCTTTAACTATCTTATGAATAGATCATTAGATTTTCATTCATTACAAATTATATTTACTCATTTTATTTAAAAGCACCTACTTGCAATAAATCTCTACTATATACATAAAGTAGTGATTAGTCCAGCATACCTTTTATATATCTAGGTATCACGCACAGACGCTTCACGTCAAGTTTACTGTGGCAGAAGAAATACTGATGCAAGATGAATCTGAAAAAATGTTTATGATAGAAACTACTTTTAATATAACACAGACGTAAGCAAAAGGCCATATTAAACATGATGATAGTATCCAATCAGTAATCATGATCCCGCATACCTTAGTATTTTCCATAGAAGAAGCACAAATATTGTATGTCCGAAGTAGTGTGACACTGGAATAATAATAGACAGTAAATCTGTAAGGAATACAAATATTACATCTGAAATGTTTCTATAAGAAAATATAACAACAACAAGAATATATAAACAAGAATTCAAGCGAGATGTAGTATCGGTCACCTGACAACAATTACATCTTCAATGAAGAGCAATCACATCAACGGTGCTGGCATTGCGAAATGGGCCGCCATCTTTAAATAGTGAACAATGGTTAAAAACTTATCTAGGATGGCATCGATATTATCATATATATAAAGATGTGGCCGTCTTTAGCCGAAATGATTGGTATGATATGATAGAAAATATTAGCAGTAGTAAAGTATTGTAAGTCCGATATAATGTAACATAGATAATAATAAACAGTAAATCTGTAGGGAATTATGAGAAAGTGTTACATCTGAAATGTTTCTATGAAACCATATAGCAACTGCAAGCATATTTAGACACAAAATCAAGCAGGACGTAGTGTCAGTCAACTGTCAACAATTACATCTTCAAAGAAGAGCAATCGTATCAACGGTGCTAACATTTCAAAATGTCAGCAATGTCAGCACCGTCGATGCGATTGCTCTTCATTGAAGATGTAATTGTTGTCAGGTGACCGATACTACATCTCGCTTGAATTCTTATTTATATATTCTTGTTGTAGTTATATTTTCTTATAGAAACATTTCAGATGTAATATTTTTATTCCTTACAGATTTACTGTCTATTATTAATCCTGTGTCACACAACTTCGGACATACAATATTTGTGCTTCTTCTATGGAAAATACTAAGGTATGCGGGATCATGATTACTGATTGGATACTATCATCATGTTTAATATAGCCTTTTGCTTACGTCTGTGTTATATTAAAAGTAGTTTCTATCATAAACATTTTTTCAGATTCATCTTGCATCAGTATTTCTTCTGCCACAGTAAACTTGACATGAAGCGTCTGTGTGTGATACCTAGATATATAAAAGGTATGCTGGACTAATCACTACTTTATGTATATAGTAGAGATTTATTGCAAGTAGGTGCTTTTTAAATAAAATGAGTAAATATAATTTGTAATGAATGAAACTCTAATGATCTATTCATAAAATAGTTAAAGACATTGTGTGTGACAAAATGTGATAAGGGAATTAACAATATGTTTGTCTTCATGCAGTTCTTGCTTTTGGTCTTAGGTGCAGGAATGCCTCTTTTTGAAAATTGACAACAATAGTTGATGGATTGTTCAAACAAACTAATAGCGATTTATATTGACCAACAATAATCAGTCTGGTTTATTCTCCCTTTTTGAATCATTGTGTGAGAAAATATGTAGATTCGAGTTGTCTCCCTTGTAATGTACTATAAATGAATTGAATGATTGGATACAAAGTCTGGTTCAATGTGTTTTGCAATGTATGTAAATATTGTGTTTTTAATTTGGACAGTGAATTTATTAATGTTTGTTTTGTATGTACCTTTTTAGCCTTTAAAAAGTCCCATGGGGACGAAACGCGCCGCGTCGGCTATCAATGTGGTGCTGTGGTTTTAAAAAAAAGAATCATGAACAAAAGAATAAAGAATAAAGGAAGAACATGTTTCCAGCAATTTGACGACTAATTTGATTTATTTGGAAGGCAGTACATGAATGTTATTTATATTCAATTGTTGACTTCTATGTGCTATTATAACTTTTGGATACAAAATTCCGATGAATAACAACGTATGATAATATTTGAGTGCAGAGCCAATTCTGTTGCATGTGTTTTGGGTTTTCCCAAGTAGTGGGGACGTAGGAAGGTCATGTTCCCGGCTCATTGCACCATGCCTTTGTTTTAATTGCCATATACTAGACTGACTGGTGCAGGTTTCTAGTGCCCTGACCTTTCGTCCTTTCCTTGTGTTCAATAATAGTACCCATTCATAAGAAAGGGGACAAGGCACTCCCACAAAATTATAGACCCATCTGCTTGAATGACAGTATGGCCAAGCTGATGGGATGTTTGCTGTTAAACAGGTTGGAGGAATGGGTGGAGGAGAGGAATATTGCAACAGCAACACAGTATGGTTTTAGGAAGGGGAAAGGGACCATTGACCAGTGCCTCAACTTGAGTATGGTAATTGCTAAATATACGGTGGCCAAGAAAGGCTAAATTTTTATGGACTTTATGGATCTCTCTGCTGCATTTGATTGCGTCTCCCATTCCAAACTGTGGACCGTTATGGAGAGTATGGGCTTTGATGCACTTATTATTGAGTTCATAAGGCAGATGTACTCATGGGCAACTGCATGTGTCTGTTATGGCAGGGAGGGGGAGTGTACCAGACCCTTTGATAGGGCTGTGTCCTCACACCCTTCCTGTTTTCTCTCTATACAAACAGGGTGGAAGCTTTTCTGGTGGGGTCCGTTAAAGACGTACCCTACATTGATTCAGCCCATCTCCAGATACTCCTCCATGCAGACAATGCAGTGGTCATAGCTAGAACAGGCCAAGCACTGCAGAGTCTCACAGAGGAGTATACTAGCTTCATAGGTAGCTTGGATCTCCACACAAATGAAGCTAAGACCTATGTACTTGTTGCTGGTGAACGGCCCCAAAAACTTCCAGCTTTTCACATAGACACGCGTAGGGTGGAGGTGGCGGAAACATTCTTATATTTGGATATCCGTTTTGATGGGAAGTACAAAATGAAAAATATGGTCTCACATAGAGCCATCTTTAAATTCATTAAGAAGTTGGGGTCGAAACCCATCCCGGAAATATTAAGTGTATACGCAGCCAAAGCCATCGCCAGTGCCATGTATGGGGCGGGTTATGGGGAATGGTTGATATTGACTGTCTTCATCATTTCGAGGGCACGTTTATTAACAAAATGTTATCTCTGCCCAGTAGCCACTGAAACTTCATATGCCACAGTGAACTGGGTGTACCTTATATTTCTGGTTTTATTCAGCTTGCGCCAATTTAATGTGGCATTTGATATGGAGGAGAGAGACTGTAACCTTGAATGAAGCCATATTGAGGGACTGCTTAAAACTGGATTTTGCACACAAGATCCCATGGCTGCATTATGTTAAGTGCTCTTTAGTAGTTTTGGGTTATGTGAATTATTTGAGGCCCCACTCACTTCTGCACATACTACTAAGGCGAAGCTTAGGGAGACTTTTCTGGCAAAGGCTGCCGTGGATAGAAGGGAGTTAAACAGAGATAAATCAACCTTCAGATTATACCAAATGACCCCACCCCCATCAAACAGGGTGTACAATCGCTTGTAGACTATGTGCAAATTTACAGCATCGGTTTATACTGACAAGATTTCACCTAAATTATATCCCTCTGGTGCTTGGTTTATCAGCTAATGCCTATAGAGCAAGTAAGCTGACTCTAGGCCCCTGTGATAGGGTATCAATGCAGTCAAATTTGCACATATTTTGTTTTTTTGCTCTTTTTGTATCGAACAGAAGAAAAGATTAATTGTCCTGTTATTGCTTAGATTTAATTTTATCCAATGTCGGCCAGCATTATTTTACATTCAATAGCTGGACGACCCTCTGGTGTGTCACTCTGTAGTGTCAATCCTCTGGGATTCTTTGAAGAGCAGGCAATTTCATTTGGATTGTGTGCATGAATATGTATTGATAGTTTGACCTGCGTTCTGGAGGATAAATTGTAATACCTATGATTACCTCTAAGTGAACCAGGTATTTAACTTAGAAACTTTTAATAATTTAAGACTCATTGGCCTAATGAAACAATTGGATGGACCCATGTGGCGTTTAATTTTATGCACTGGCACATCGCTATTTTTAAGTAAAGTTTTGTTTTGCACAATTATGTAGCATGTATGAGTAGATGACAATGTGCTAAAGTCTTCTATTTTTGTTCAGTTTTAGAATGGCTTTTAGGGTTGTTCAGCAATTAAGTAGGCTGTGATATGTATTTATGTACTTTTTATACTACGGAAACAAAGCAAAAGAACTTTTTTTTAGTTTGATTGGCCAAGGGAGCTTTTTCTCCCATCGGTCATTTCTGTACCACTGGACCAGTACAGTTCCTGTGGTATTGAGCGATCTGATGGGCTGGCTGCCACACCAAAGAAAATGCTGGAGTAGTCATTACAGGACTCGGGGCTTGGTCTTCATGTCCTGGAAAAATGTTGTACAAATAGTATATATAAATTTCCTCCCAGGGCTAAAATATATACTTTTTTGCTGTGGATACAGCTGTACTCCAGTGGAACCCAGTGGGACCCTCCCATGAGGTATTGTGGTACTCCATTACCCCTTGCTCAAGCTGCACCCCTGTGGTACAATGGTACCATGAAAGCTTCACCAAAGTAGCTTGTACAATGTTGAAGTATCAGGGGATAAAGCTTGAGAAGTGAATACAGCAGGCGTAATGTGGTACCTGCATTTTTTTTTACAAAATAATTAAAAAAAATGGGGGGCTGCCTGTGGTGGTATGGTCACATGCACTCGGTTGACTCTGGCATGGCCTATCTTAGATGAATACAGAACAAAGGAAAGGGGCTCTTGAGGGACAAATCTAATTTTTTTACATCAACAATAACACTTTGTTTACTATTGGCTAGGTCATATTTAAAGGCTTGTACACCATGCTTGCATATCAACCATTCCTCCATAAAGGGACGGTCATATCATGTTATCCAGTTATGAACCATCTAGTAATAGCCCACTCAAGATGAGACCAACAAATTAACTTGTGAGCATCTGGGTAAGTTAGAAACAGTGGTCCAAAAGTGAATTGCCATTTTAAGATCTTCACAGTGGGCTTTTCAAAATATATATGATCAACGTGTTTCAGCCTAATTATTTGTGGCCTCCTCAGGACAAAAGAAGGGTGTGTAAAACCACTTAAAGGAAGGAAATTTTAGAAAAACAAAGTCAAGCAATCTTCTAAACTAACTCTAAAAACATTTGGGTGCAGAAGTAAAAATACTCAGGTGCAGAAGTAAAAATACAGAACCTCTAAACCTTAGACACCTGTGTTCATTTTACATGCATGCAGATGAAACTGATGCAGTGCAATGGGGTGGTTCAAGTACTTAGAGGAAAGCTATAGGCCGTAATGAAGAGGGGCAACGTGATGGTTTGATACAATGCACTCACATGGGGGTGAAAACAAAATGTGCTACCCGCTAGACAGCTGCACTACATGTGAAAGAAAACGCAAATGTAGAAAATTTTACACAATAATCACGTGATCCCAATCTGCGCTCTGTGGGCGTAGGTCGTATGTGTCTGTAGATTTCAGATGCAAAAAATACACACAAAGTAGTTGAAAAACCAAGGATCGCTCTCCAGGGCCACCATTAAGGTGTTCTGTCCTACTTAGGAGTTGCCTGTTGGTCCTCAGGAGGAGTCGGTCAGTTAAAAGATACTGTATCATAAGCGAGCCACTGCTAGGCATGAGAGATACTGCAGGACAACAAGACCCAATCAGGCTCAACAACAGTTGTGCTTGTGACTCTCAGAGAGTCCGCAAATGACTCTGTGGGAAGTAAAAGATCACTTGAATTAGCAGGGCAATCTACTGCTATCTCTAAATGGAGGGAGAGTCCTGTGCCTGTACTAAAAACAATCAGGGCACCCTCTTAAAAAGATAATGGATTTTCAGATGGCAATGATCTTCTCCAACCAGACCATGTGACGTCTGTAGCTTTTTGAGTTTTTTTGTGTGCATGTTCATTTAATAAAGTGTTCCCTTAACTCCAAGCTTTTCCTTGTGATGTTATGACATGGTCGGACTGGTATGTTTTGACCTGGTGTCCATTGTTTTAGAGTAGAACCGGATCTAGTTTTCAAAGATTTTCTTTCCCTGATATTACTAAATACAGCCTTTTTGCTTGAGCCTCCTCTGACGAACTTGGAAAAGGAAAACCAGGTTTGGAGGGGGGACAGGAGGAATTGGCTGCTCTGGCAAGTTGTAAGTCTAGTTCCTTTCTCAATGGCTACTGTTGCATTTGTTAAGGTAATCTTTCATTGACCCTAAGCCAGTCTCCAACCGTTTTTAATTTATCTACCTTAGTATGCTTCTGTCTGTGCCACTCTGCCGGTTAAATTAATGGGTAGAAGAGGTGTTCTGCTCACCAATACCTATCATGTCCCATCACAAACCATCACAACATGTGTCATATTTATCACACACCTTCTTCCTATGTTTCTTCTTAAGCCATCTCTTACACTAGTTTGTCTTCTATCTTCCATTTACCTCCTTAGTCCATCCATAGCCAAACCTAAACTGAGCCCAAGGTCTGGCCTAAAGACAACTTGACCTAACATCTGCTTACTGCCTGAACCAGCAACAATATTTGTCTGGTGAATTAGGTGGAAGGGTGTTGTGTGGATTGATTTTCAGTAGTTTGCTAGAAAAAGAACAAGCCCACTCGAATTGTTATTTTTATCTGCTAATAGTTTTTCAAAAATCACATGGCCAAATAATTATGTTGGATGAAAAAGCCAGATAAATTGTGTTGCATAAATTTAATGTGCCCCATTGTTTTGTGGTAATATCACTTTGCAGTGTATTCATTTAAAAATAAAAATAAAGTTAAAGTGTTTGGTAAAAGCGCCACCTCATAAATTAATTTTTTAAAACCTTTTTCACCCACTTCAGCAAAAATATTTTTGTTTAATTATGCAGGTGGTCATGGATTAATTAAAGGCAAGCTCCACAGATAGTAATTATGTGTAAAACAAATCCCAGAGATAGAGAATCTCATAATTTCAGTTGCCACAGATATTGATAGATGTGACAGACCTGCCCTTAGACTAATGTTGGTTTCTCAACATTGTTGACAAATAGTGTGTTCTGGAGACAGACACCATTTCCCTCTTCATTAATTTAACTTTCCATTCATAAATGAGGTTAATAGACAGATGTCTTTTGTCCTGATAAGACCCACAAATTGACTCCGTTGGATCAAACCCTCAACAATATTTCAGGGGTTGTCAGTCGAATTTTCAAACTGAAGATATGAAAATTGTATGGGAATTTGACTGTAGTCTATTGCTTTGACAACCTTGGATGCAGTTGTGTATCTATTTATTTTTTATTTTTATTTTTATTTTCAGCACAACAGCTTATCAAGAAAACATACAAATATCATCTGAGACATATACAAGCTTCGCGGTACAAAAAATCAGTGAAGAGAGACACAAATTCGAGAGGAAAAAGGAAAAACAAAAACCACAACAAAAAACCCCAAATAGCATTTGCGACCTGAAACATTGGTAATGCATAATTTATCCTCCTTATTCAGATACCTCTTCGAAAGTGAACATAAAGAAAAGAAGCGGAAAACTGCCCTAAGTAACCCACTAAGACAATCGTTACTGCTGGTTTTCCTTCCAGCTGTAAATGGGCCCCCAGATACGTTTGCCAAGCAGCCTCCCCTTTCTCTCATATATCCCCTTCTCAAGATTGTAGGTAGACAACAACCTGGCAAGCCATTGTTGGAACACTGGAGCTGCTTTATCCAGCCAGGCTGTAGCAATACAAATGCGCAGCACCGACATAGCCATAAAGAGAAAGTATTGAAATGGATCTTGCCTGTCCTCGCTATTTATCCCCAACAAAATCATAGAAGGAGTAAGACAGACTTTAATTTCTAGTGTCTTATCCAAAAATAATTCAATCGCTTTCCTCAAAGCTTGCAGTTGAGGGCATGACGCAAACATATGTATTATTTCAGCGTCCATACTGTCGCACCGAGGGCATCTAGTTCCCGTCTGCCCCCCCCATTGCGCAATCCTTGCAGGAGTGTAATACAAAGAAAAGATTGTTTTATACTGTTGAGCTTGAAGCCCTGCAGAGCATAAAACATTTTGGCCTAGTTCTAACGAGGCTCTAAAGGCGTCCTGGTCTACGCCAAGTTTATCTGCCCATTTCTTCTCGTATTTTTCAAGATCATCATTTTTAAATAGAGAGAGCTCAGCATATATCCTCCTAATAGTGCAATCTTCCCCCTCTCTAATAACATCTATAATTTTATTTTTGCCAAATCCACAGGGCCCGCCCTTCTTCACCCCTAAAAAACTACGAATTTGAAGATACTTAAAAAAAATTATTTTATTAATACCATAACTATTCTGTATGTCTACAGAGCTGAGAATACCTGTTTAGTCTGCCAAGACCAATTTTTTTGCGAAATGCATTCCAAATCTTATATGCAGCCATCAGGGTTTTAAACCTTATTCTTTTAAAGTAGCTAGGCTCAGTAAATTTCAAAAAGCAATTCTCAGAATCTTCTCCGACCAAGATTGAGTACATATCAATTGATCCAGACTTAACCCCCGAATCAGTCACGTCTCCCCCGATTAGCCCACTCATATACTGAAAGGCTGCCACCCAATAATACATTCTAAAATCAGGAACAGCCCATCCTCCCCTTGCCCTTGGCAGAGACATAAATCGCAGTGCCCTCCTAGTTTTCCCATGTGCCCAAATAAACCTATTGACCGTGTGCTCCAGTGCTAAAAACCATTGTTAGGCGAACATTTGAGGGCAATTCATTCTTTGCCCGTCCAGATTTCTGCCATGCCACTGTCGAAAGGAGGTGGAGGCTTAGACAGCTGATAACTCCCTTCCAGGGGTTGGGTTGTGAGGCCTATCTACTGTATCCTGCCCGGCTTAAAATAACCTCTAAGGGCCAAGTCCGAATGTTCTTCTCAGAGATCAAAGCACAAGATTTTATGACTGAATTGCAAGAGCAGAAGGGGAAAGGTGGAGGGGTCTGATAGCTCTGGTGCTATGTACGCTGTGTACAACGTGATCTGCGCAAGGCGATCATAGCTTCAGAATTTTCCACCATTCATATATGCATCAGTCACTTAAATGATTACATAACTGTTTGACGGTTGGATGAATAGCTTGTTAAGTAGATAGAGCACGGGGTGTTTACAGGGGGAGAAAGGGGGGGTTGCGACTCAGCTATGGGCTTCAGCTACCTCACATAGGTCATTCCTGACCTATTTACCCGTGGGGGGGAGGTGGCCCGGGGGGGTGTCTGAGGGTTGGGGGGGATGGTAGAGGGGTACAGAGGGAAGAAGTATGGTATTGCACAGAACGACATCTGAGACACATGGGGAGACACACAAGGTGTAATGAAGTGATGGAAAATAAAGAAAGGGAAAGCTTAAGAATAACAAATTTGGAAATAAAGTTAAAGGATTACTGGGATGGACAGTTGCTTGATGTTCATTAATGAGTTTATGAATCGCTTCAGTCAATGTTTGTGGCTTAAATGATCTGGCTAAAAGACAGCGGGTTGCAGCAATCTTGAGAACAATGCGCTTGGATCTCTTATGCTTACAAGAGACTCATATAGAGGGTATAAGAGGCAGTTTAATGGAACAGCTAGGTTTCCATCTGATTGCGAATACCAAACAGGGGACTAAAACTAGAGGGGTCGCCATACTCTCCCGACGGGGCGATATAATTGTCAAGAGGAAGTTGGAAGATAAGTGGGGTAGATGGGCTCTGGTAGAGTGCACGATAATGGTTGAGACGCTTACTATCTGCTCAGTGTATGGCTCGACCAAGGATGACCCTGATATTTTTTAATTTTTAGATCTGGTAATAGCCTCCTGGCCTACACCAGTCATTATGTGTGGAGATTTTAATATAAACGGGCTGGGGGGGCTCTGGACGGAGACCGGCGATTGGTATGTGGGGCAGAAGAAAAGGACTTTTTGAGCAATCTCTAACTTAGCCTGGAATAACTCGCTGGCGGATGCGTGGGCACGATTGAAGCCCGATGATCCAGGCAGCACATATTTTTCGGCTCCACACAAGGTGGTTGTTAGACTTGACTACTTTTTTGTATCAAATTCATTAATATCTAGGTGTCGGATCGAGAAACTTCCCCGCATCATCTCTGATCATAATCCTATAGTGTTAACAGTTGATATAACAAGGGGGGGAAGACTGGAGCGGGTATGGACTTTTGAGAGAGGGTTGTTGAAAGATCCAGGATATGTACAACAAATGAAGGAATGGATAGTGGGTTTCTGGGATATCAATAGAGGGAGTACCAGCTCAGGGGTAGCCTGGGATGCATTTAAAGCTGGGATACGAGGGGAGACGTTGAGCTATAGTCTGCATAGACAGAAACAAGAGGCACTGGTAGAGAAAAAGCTATGTCAGGCAATAATTGATACAGAGGAGGAGCTGAATGCTGCAATTATTATGGGCATATCGTTGGATGATATCTTGCTTAGATTGGCCTTGGTTAAATCTGAAGCTCAGGAGGCTATAGCCACCAAGGCAGCTGCGACTTTCCTTGCAAGAAAGGAGCAATGCTACAAGCTTAGCGAACAGGTCGGGCATACATTAGCGGTGCGCCTGAGACAGAAAACAGCAACAGGGGAGATTAAGGAGATATCGGATGGAAATGGGAATATAGTTGACGAACCAGCAGGGATCCGAGAGATATTTAGACAATTCTATGGTAAACTATATAATGAAGAACAGGCGAAGGATCCTCTGGAAATCCAAAGGTATCTTAATAAAATTCTAATACAGTCAATCACTGATCCAGATAGGGAGGCACTGGAAACCCCATTGACTGCTGAAGAGATTTATGCCGCCTTAGGTAGCCTCCCATCGGGCAAGGCAGCTGGACCCGATCAGATCCTTTAGAATTTTATAAAGTTTTTTTGGAGGTAATCGGACTCGACCTAGTCGAAATAATACTTCAGGCCCAGTTGGGTAGTTCCGTTCCAGATTCATGGGCAGGGGCAGATATAGTAATCTTCTTGAAAAAAGGGAAACCACCTAGAGAACCAGGGTTTTATAGACCAATAACCTTAATGAATTGTGACGCCAACATTTTTTCTAAAACCATGGTGACTAGGCTCAGCAGCATCATAGGTAAGATGGTTAGTCCCAGTCAGCACGGTTTCATTCCAGGGAGAGGAACAACGCAGCATGTCCGCAGGGTTGTAACTCTTTTTGACACTGCTGAAATCTCAGGGGAACCTATGGCGCTCATGCTAATGGATGCTGAAAAAGCATTTGACCGGGTCTCCTGGGACTATCTCTGGGCAGCTATGAAGCGGTTTGGCATTGGGGGGGGCTATGTCAGAGCAATTCAGGCCTTATATAAAGATCCGACAGCCCGACTTAGAGTGAATGGAGGATATACAGCATCTTTAACAATCAAGCGTGGTACACGGCAGGGCTGCCCTTGCTCGCCATTGCTCTTCGCGATATATATTGATCCTCTAATTTGAAAGCTGGAGGCAAATGGTGGTATTGTTCCTATGAGATTTCATGGCCTAGAATACAAAACCTTGGCATATGCAGACGACATCGCGCTGGTAACTCCAAGACTGGAAAACGCCCTAGCTGTAATCGAGCTGGAAGCTCAAACCTTCGGCCTTGTATCAGGGTATGCCTTAAACAGGTCTAAGATTCAGATAGTCAAGAATGTGGGGGTTGTGTGTGATGATATACGTGTCACTGATTCAGCTGTCTACTTGGGGATAAATATATCAGCAGATCTGGATTTTGATAGAATGCACAATCTGCATCTTTCACTAGTAGGGCGGTGCAATGTGGTGAAAATGGTTTTTTTACCAAAAATTCTGTATCTTTTTAGGGCTATTCCACTTGAATTTGAGTTGTGTATCTATTTATAAGAAACTCACATTCACTAGTTTTGAGCATCGCTGTTTCTGCACTGTTTTTTTTTATTTATTACTGATTCATGAGAATATATAAATACAGAACCTTTCCATTTAGACAGAGGGACTAAATAATCATATGGAACCCCTGATCATTGTTCCTATAATGTACCCTGGATTTGTTTGTTTGATATAAGGGTTAGTCCTGTGTTATATTATCAGAGAAGCAACACCATTGTGTGAGTCACTATGCAAATATTCTGGCAGTAGGCAGTACAGTTCATGCCTTTTACTTCTTTCCTTAGACCACTGTGCTACTACCACTGTAGGCCAGGAGAAGGATGAAGACTCTTGAAGAAAGGCCTTGCATGAGAAATCTACACAGCTGTGCTTTGAAAAGATCCAGGCCATTGCTGCAGTCTCCAATCAGGTTGGGGACTTTGGAGGAGGAGAAAGCAATTTTGGTAGCTCTGTCAACATCCCAGCTGGCAGTGAGTCATCCCAGCTGCCACAGTCAGCCAAGATATACCACCCCTGCCACCCACAGCAGGCGCCAAAAACCCCTTTCCACCCACACCCTTGGAGGGCCTCCTTTATAATGTTCTAGAGGTCTAGAGGGCATTCAGACACTGGCCAAGGACCAAAACCAAATAATGGACTGGGCTTAGTGACTGCAGGAGTGTTTTCTTTAGGGAGGGAGGTGGGTATATTTGTTGTAGATTGGATGAGTTAAGAAAAGTGTAGTGTACCAAATCCCCCTTTTCTGCATGGTCACCCCAGATTTTTTTGCCCTTTTCAGGACCATATTTTATTGGTTGTTGAACTCTGCACACTAGGACACTGCTAGGGTTTTACTGTCCAGGCTCCAGTGTATGTGCTCTGAGCCTTTAAACATGATTGAATTGGCTGACCTCAATTGACATATTTAACTTGCTGTAAGTCCCTAGTACATAGTATAGAAAATACACCAAGGGCCTGGAAGTTAAATGCCACCTGTTTACAGCGGGACTTATTGTGCCATCCAAGGGGCTGGCCTGTAAAGCATGGCTTCAGGTCTACCATGTGTAACCTGACTGTTGAAGCCTACAAGCCTGCTGTTAAACCCGTCAAAATAACCCATTTTGACAGGCAGGAAACCCTGCTTATAAAAATAATTAAGTCACCCCTAAGTGCACTTTATTGCCCATAAGTGAAGGTACCTCATATTTAGAAGTGGAACCTGTGCAAAATTAAAGTTGATATGTGCTTTCACTAACTAGCTCCCAAATAGCTATTTTCACTGGCAGGGTGGTAGTTGGATCCTGGTAAATGTCAAATTGCATATTATAAACTTTAGTCTGTAACTTTTAACAGGAAACGCTAGAATAGTCATCCAAAGCAACGTTTATTTTTCATATTTATTAAAAATTTAAATAATTGGCTAGATTTTGAATAAATGTTTAGGAAAAATATGTTTTAGAAAGTTACAATTTCCCAGCCTGATGCTCCAAGATGCTAATTTTCATTAGCTTGCTAACAGCAGCCCAGCCAGTGATAGACGTTAATAAGGTGTAAAACCTGCTCCCGGAGCAGAACAATGGCATTGTCCTGGTGACATGATGGTATGGGCTGGGTGTGGAGTTTGTGATCCCTAACAACTCAAGAAGGGCAGCTGTGGAGGTTCCCGGTACATTTATAACTTGAAAGGGTCTGAGGTGAGGCCATTGCTTTCACATATAGGTGGTTTACCTGAGTTTTGTAAAAATTGTGCTATTTGCGCTAACTGAGAGTTACTGGTTGCAGCCATGCTTAGTTGTGCAAACAAGAATAATAATAGTTTAAACTATTATAAACAAAGTGCTTAGTAAAAATGCACAAAACTGGTAGCAGAGAGATTCCTGGAACAACAATAGTGACAAACCGACAAAAATAATATAAAGAAGTGGGTGGGTAAACTTCCCCTGAACAAAACACAGTACCTCATGAAGGTGTGCCTGTCACAGAACATTAAAATCACAGTGTGATGTGCCTTTCACCGATGAGCAAAACAAACTTGCAGGCTAGCAGAAGGTGTACCTGTGACCAAGGTTTCACATAAACAAAGCAATGACAGGCTGATGAATGGTGTGCCTGTCACTGAACAGGCACCGCAATGAAGAGACAGGATACTGCTCACTGCGGAGTACTTCAAGAATGGCAGCTTGACGTGATGAGCGTAATGAGAGGCATTTCAGCAGCAAGCTGACACGCATCTGAAAACACGATGATGTCAGGCAGTTGCTTGTGGAGTGCTACATCCTCTGCACGCTTCACGATGCAGCTGCAGGCAATGGTACAGGTCAGCAGGCACCAGTAATTACTCGGACCAAGGTGCTAGAAAATAAGAATAAGCACCAGGATGGTCTGAAACACCTACATATAGCAAGAATCCAGGTGGCAAAAAAGCAGTGAGTGGCAACCTGCTTCCGTAGTATGCATAGCAGCCTGCTTCCGTGGTGCGCGTCAATCAGAAAGACTGTCGATGGGCTCAGAGATTAAACAAATCCCGTCCTCATTGCCAATATATTGAGAGTGCATATACATGAATAACACAGTGATCATAAACCAATCATGGCTGAGTTTGGTTGGAATGTTTTTACGGCTAAGACTCCCAACTCACATAAATATTCTCGTTTAACAAAGAAGCAAGGAAGACACATTAGCTAGGGTAAGATTATCCCGGAGGACCTCTTGAGGAACTTGGTACAAGTGTGTAGGCATGATTTTGAGGTCTGTTTAAATACTGATTCCCCTGATCAAGCTATTGTGGACTCATACTCTAGTATCTGTAAAGAGGTTCAGTCTGCCCTTACAAAAAAAAGCTTTAGACCATACAGTCTTGGTCCAAAACAATTCGATAAAAGCTGTAAAAGGGCTTATAAAGAATTAAAGGTGGTTCTTAAACAAAAGTCAATGTTGTCAGTGGTAGTTAAAGAGGGTTGAAGGAAATATGCGCAGGTGTGCAGGTGCACAGAAGCCGAAAGATCGCCTTGAAGAGAGAAGCTTCGGAAGAGCTTAATGAGGCCTGTAGCTCTAGAGCTAGTTCGGCTTTTGGAAAGCCGTAAATCAACCATTATTTAATGAAGTAGCAGTACCAGATATGAGTCAAAATTTACCTTCTCAGAAATGGGTTGCTCATTTCATACATATATATGCAAGCAGCAGTGATTCCACCCCCATTGTACACTCAGTCAGAGATATAAACGTACAATTTGAATTGGATGAGGTGAGGGAAGGAATAGTAGAAATCACAGCTGGGAAGGAGTCTGGCCCTGATGGGGTGCCTGGCGACCCTTTTAAATCATGAAGAGATCTGTGGGCCCCATTACTTGCCTAACATTGGAATGCTGTAGCCCAAGGAAATAAGCCTTTATCACAGGAACAATCAGTTATTGTTCCAATTTTCAAAAAAGGGAATCACGCAGACCCAGCGTGCTATCATCCAAAATATTGGGTAGGGTCTTGCTGAAACGATTATCAGACTGGGCAAATAGTAAGGAAATAATATCAGAAATACAATATGGTTTCAGACCAGGATGAGGATCAATTGAGCAAAATCTGAATCTTTATCTGCTGGTGAATAAATATACAGATGCTAAAAGAGCAAGCATACACCTAGCCTTCATGACCTCAGGACAGCATTCAGCACAGTGGTTAGATCGCAACTGTGGACTGTGCTGAGGGACAATAGGTTGAATAGAGTCCTTGTAGTTTTTTTGCACGATTTCCTTGGGGCTTGAAGCCTCTGTGAGATATTGTCAATCGGGGGAATGCACTACACAATTTCAGTTAGGAAGGGGGATTTTGCAGGGCTGCACATTGGCTCCCATGCTTTTTATCCTATATATTAATCAATTAGATCAGTCTTTAGGAGTTTATTGCAAAGTGGTCCCGAAGGTAAAAAATAGAATGGTCCCAGCTTTGTTGTACGCAGACGACTCTGTTCACATTGCGCATAGAGCCAATGGTTTACAGTTTACAGTTATTATTGGGCCGATTTTATGCAGAATTGATTAAACTAAGGGCCTTATTATGACTACGCAGTTTGATGGACTGCCGTAGCCAGAGTGGTGGTGCGGGTACTGCGGCACTGGCAGTCTGGCTACCCCATTATGACTTTTGGGCTGTCGGACCGCATTGGCACCACAGCAACTGCCAGGGATCAGCCTATCACGAATTTCCACTGCACCATTGTTTTCTTTGTGGCAGAGAGGAAATAAAGGGTGGCGCTACAGGGCCCTCTGTTGCCTCTGCGCCGGGGGATACATGCCTGTCTGCATGCACCCCCAGTTCCTGCAGGGGATGGACTTGACAGTGCATGCCTTTCAGGAACCTGCAATGGCGTTCCCATTGTGGTGCCTGTTACGGCTCTCCTATGAGCTTTTAAATTGTCACCGCTGTGAGCCATTTGTCGCAGGACCGACTGTCTGAATCCAGCGGGCAGTTTAATCATGGCTTTGGTGGAGTGGGACGCTGGCATGGCGGCCCACTCCCGCACCGCCAAAGTCATTATAAGGCCCTAAGTCTTAAACTATGATTTTAGGACCAACAAATGCTAAATTTAAAACTTATAGAATCAAGGACCATTGTATTGGAAATGTAGACAAGTTTTGTTATTTAGGTATTTTACTGGACCACAGATTGAATTGGGACCTCTTGTTGAAATCACACATTCAATCTTTCAACAGGGTAGCCCATAGCATTGATGCTTTTTCTAGGCGGCTTGTTTATAGCCACATACAGTCCTTATTACATCTCTACAAAGTGAAATGTGTCACAACTGTAGCTTTTAGGGCAGAGATTTGGGAATATAAATATTGCCTTCCCATACAGGTGGCAGAAAATAAATTCTTTAGAAGAATGTTGTGGATTCGCCAGAGTGTTGCAGCAGAGTTAGTGCAAGATGAGCTGGGTACAGGCTTTATTGCAGATTACATACAATTGCGTCCCATACTCTTATGGTTTTCCATATGGGTAAAAAATGAGCTAGAGTTTAACAGAAATATCCTGAGGGATTGCCTGAGTATGGAATATGGTCAGTATATACCTTGGTTGAGCTGTATAAAAACTGCCCTGTTCTGGGCAAACCTCAGCTCTATAATTCCCCAGAGTTGATTTCGAAATCATATATTGTGTGGGTTAAGGGAGCTTTTTTGGCACATAGACAAGAAGCAAGAGCCTTAAACTCTCAGCATAAATGCAATTACACCCACTTTGTCATGTTGAAATCTATTTACAAAACAGAATTGGATTTAACATCGGATGTGCTGGTTTTGCAAAGAAGGTTTTTAGCGTATTTTCATCAGAATGTGTTCCCTCAGCTATTAGCAGGGCGGCACAAGCCGTCCGACTCTCCCCTTTGCACATGTGATAAGATCTCTGCACAATAGACTTTACACATTGTTTTTATCTGCCCTAATTGGGCTGGTTTGTGACACAAGTATATTCGCCCTGTTCTCTTGCCTTTGAATTTTATGCAAGCCAGACCAGCTTTACTGCATCTGCAATTTTTGGATAATCCTAATGTATGCTGCTATTTATCTAGGTTCTTATCAGGGGTGTTTCATGCTCATTTCTAAATTTGTATTTTATGAACGGAAGATAAATTAATTGATGATTTTATATTGTTTTTACTGTACTTTTATGATAGCTATTGCAAATCGAATAAAGATATTTTGATTGATTGGTTGATTGATTGAATAACACAGGCAAGACACCGAAGAGTATTTAAATGAATGAGACTTTATTATGTCTCATAAGTAGAGAGCCCACGACTGAGCTCCAGCACCATTTGATTTGCCTAACAATGAACCAAAAGGGCAGGAACCCAGAACGTAGAACAAACCAAATATAAACATAAAAACATAACTTACAATATGGCCTGAACGTCTCGTGACACAGCACGAGACGCACCAGCGCATTAGCAGCACATGTTTATGCAATAGTATATATGCACATTACACTATAGAACATATCTAGCAAGCATTTACTCATGGTAACATGGTAGGGAAAAAAATGCATTTCGAATTTTGGCAAAGGGCAGTTCTTGTTTGATTGACAATTGTACTCAGTGGTCTGAGGCCTCTTCTTTCGGTTCACTGTGTTTGTTATTTTTTCACTCTTTCTTAAAATAATATGGGATAGGTGTAAATAGGAAATATTGGACTGACACAGAAATGCTTTGCAGCATTAATTCTTGCTGTCTGCCCAGTGGCTTAGTCAGTGTGTCATGGGCCTTTATGCATGAAAGGAATTGGGCTCCCTGGTTGCTGTTTGACTTGTAAAATACGGCAATAATCAAGGTTAATTGGGCCCTCGGGTCTCTGTGCCACTACACCTGCTGCATCAATTGGAGCTAGGCACCTGAATTTGTCTCAACAATAAAAATGCATCAGCATTTCAGAGCTTTAGCTTTAGGTGTTGGTTAAATATGTCTAGCTGGTGAAGAAGAGCAAGTTCATAAATGAGGCTGCCTAACATGCTTGCCTTCTGAACAATGCCTTAGATGACATATATTGTAAGTCTTTACAACCAAGCATGACTGCGAATGAGCATGTATCAAAAATAAAATATTTTATACAATTAACGTACTCACACTTCAGATTAAGACCAAGAGAAGCACTACCTCCTTAATCATTCCTCATCCACCTCCATACTATATGAGGTGTGTCAACTCCCACAGGTAATATGTGACCTTGATAGACCCAAAAATCCACATAATATTCCTCTCTAGTACTCCCCATACATGTCCTTCCTATCATGAGAGGCCATAAAGTGGGAAACGGTATGTAGCACATATTGACATTCCCAAACAACAGGGATTGAGGTTGTGAAGATGGAAAGAGAGGGAGGCACATTAGTAAAGGGATGAGGAAGGAAAATCAGAGTAATGAAGCTTACCAGTTAGTTGTCCTTGGATTACCGCCTCAACCTTTCCTCATTCAGGTCTTTACTGTATGATGATATACCAAGGAAGAAAGCCAAACCATTCAAACCCACACAAAAAATCTTGAAGCTCTGCCAAAAGCTTCAAGAAAAGGAATACAGTCAGGAGAAACTCTGGCAACTGAACCAACAGGTCTCTGACCCCTGACCTCCTATGACCATCACTGATTGGGAAGCAGACAGCAGACGTAACCTGAAAAAACACAGAGGCTGACATCTCATCATACAAATGTCAGTACAGCAAGGCATCCCTAAAAGCTGGGCAGAACAGATCACTTGAACCCCAACCTGCAACATCCAAGGATATTCCGACCAAGGGAAAAAGGCACAGAAGAACAACACAGTACCAATACAAGGCCTGGAAAACTTGTCATCTGACAACTGCCTCACAAACATAGACTAAGGATCCCAGCTCACAACTAGTAGAATCCCCAACACTACTTGCCTTGACCCAAAGCCTAACAAAGCAAAAAAATGTCTGGAAAGAATGACCAGGAAAAAGCAAACCAACCAGTACCAGTCAGAGGAAAAGGCCACTAGCAAGTAAGAAAATCCTTTGACAGAGACAAAATCCATGTCAGGAGGATACAGAAGGTGCGCAGAATCAGTCTACCAAACAGTGGGGTACCAGCCCACAGCCAAGGAGCGAGTAAAGCAAGGGCAAGACAAATATTTTAATTGCAAAACTCAGTTACCCACAAGCACAGCAAGGGGACAGGAGCTCCGAAGCAAACACAAGACAAGATTCCCAAACAACAAAGGGTCCTAAGCAGCGCTTCCAGTTCCAAGTCCAGCAGGAAGCTCATATGGGATGGCTGACATTCCAGTGCAGAGGGACGCAGCACAAGCAGTCCAAAACAGGGGCAAGGAGACCAATATAAGGAGCCCCAAACCAAGTAGAGAGCAGGGATGAAAGCCCTAAAAGCAATAATCCCCCAGCGAGAAGCCCATAATAGCCATGGGCATATAGGGACCCCAAACCCAGAATTTCGAAGCCCAGCAAGGAGACATAAAAGGACGAAATAAAATAAAACACCAGTCAAATCCCAAGCAAAACAGAGAGGTAGGGACACAGAATAGAACCAGTAGATCAACCCAGACAAGGACCACTCATAACTTGCACCCGGGTGACAAAAACAAGCCCACTAAGGAACAGAAGATCCCATACAATAGATGAATTACTGTCTTTCAGGAGATGCCAAAGGTCACACATGGTGACCATCAGAAGGCCACAAGGCTCTAGCAAGGCTAAACACAGTCCCACACACCTATCCCTCATAGGCTACGAAAAAGGTGTATAAAAAAGAAAGGCAACAGGCAGCCATAGTATCTTGCACAAAAAGGTACAACCCTCGAAGCCCAGCACAGAAAAAGGTGAGGACAAAGAAATGAGTACACCCTCATGAGGAAAGGGGTGCACAACAGCAGCCATATAAGAGTGATAGCCCAAACAAGGAGCCTACCCCATTGTTGGAAGGGGTAGCCAAAAGTGAAAATCGCATGTTGCCCACTTGAAAAACACTCAACCTTTTACTAGGCCATGACAGGCACAGAACTAAGGCAAGAACAGGGATAGAACCTGAACCCAGAAGAACCATCTGATTCGACCTGAGGTAAGCCAGACCTGTCTAAAGAAAGAAAGAGAGGGCAATTAGGATTGCCTCTAGCAGCATTTCACCAAAATAGTTACCAGATTTATTATTGCACTAGTTCCAATAACTGGTCATAATTTGTAACCAGTAGTTTTGCAGCCTGTGTGGAATGTTGTTAACTAACCTAAGTACTAATAGGTCGGCTCACAAAATTCCAAATCAGAGTTGGTCACAACCCGACCTCTGTCACTAATATTCATGTGGTAGGTCGCAAATTGGCCACAATCACAGGAATTATGGCCTGCAAGGGTCTGCAGACAACCAATGTCTGTGATAAATGTGTTAAATGAAGTAAACCTTTTTTTTGTAATGAAACTAGTTTTCCTAAAGATAACATGCTTTTTTTAAACTTTTACGGAGAGTTGCTAGTGGTCTTTTGGACCACTGCTAACTACCCCTGAAATGTTTACAAAAATTAACAAAGGAGAAAGCGTCGCAAAAATAACTCCTTGCCCTTTGCCAACCAGTTTCCACCTCCTTTGAGGAGTTGGTAACTTTTCAATGGACTATTGATATATCAGACACTGAATTGCCAATTTAAAAATGGTGCCCACATCACACCTATGCCAAATTCAGTATTCAGTTGTAGACCCATATAAAGAATTGGCAAAACTTTACCTCAAAATTGAGTTTGGTACATAGGGAAAAATCAAGTGGTCACAAGCCCACAAATGTAGCAAATTATAGGGTTTGTTACCAGAATTTTTTTAAACATCGGGCCTATAATTCTGTACATTTATGTCAATGACAGACAAAAAATGTATGCCATGTTATGGGAAGTATAAATAAATCTATTTCTATAAATCATCAAAAACCAAGGGATAGGGAAGATATCTTATCCCTCATCATTTTTTAATAAAACTAACTATATAAAAATAACTACCAACCGCCTAATACATTTTATCCAATAATGACACAGTCCCATTCTTCTCTGCTGGCAAGTCCAAGCATAAAAGTAATACATTTTGACATGAAGAACTGCTAAATCACTTTTCAAACGTTATCAATATTTCCTCCTCTCTTCCTTAATGTCAAGTTTCCCCATGTTCTTTTTCCATGAAATGGTCCACTAGCGGAGCTTTATCTTCCTTATTCTGATGGCAGGCCTATGTTGATTAATTCTAACTCGTAACTCACGGATGGTGTCCCCAAGATAACAAAGGCCACATGGGCAGATGGTTAAACAGCGGCAGCTCATCCACAATGGCATCGCCCCACTGGCACAGAGCCAGCAGCTGAAAAATAAAATGATATTTCATTATCGTTTATTTTTAAGCTGCAGACTCTGAGCCAGACTGTGTAGGGCGGGGCAGGGCTGGGGTCAGAGAGAGGATTGGAGTGCACTTCTAAGTGTGCATGTCTGTTTGGCCAGCCGTCTTAGGCAAGCCAAACAGACATGCGCAGATAGGTTTCTCCAGCCCAGCTGTATAGCACACCCGGGTTGGAGAAACAGCACAGACTCCCTGTGTCTGAGTGGAGTATCAAACCAACCCACTCAGGTCAATCCCCACGCTGCTCTCATAGCGTGAGAGCAGAGCGGGGATTGCACAGGGAGTCTTTGATACTGTCCCAGTGTCTGGTGGGACAGGAAGAAGAAGAACATCGAGGCGCGACATAGGAGGTGGCTGGCACCTTCAGGTAAGTTTCATTTTTTTATTATTCCCCGCATCGCACCCGCGCCCCCTTCACCCGCGCTACCACTGTTTTTATTTAGCGGCCGTATCTGTGATTACATATACCATGTTCTTACTCAAACAATTTGTGAATCATCTAGTTTCATGTACCACTCCCTGACAAGATACCTTAATTTCTCTTACACACTATTGGCATAAATACAACCTCCACATCTATAATTCCCAATAATTCTTTCTTTATTTAAATTTAAACTTGTATCTGGGATATTCTCTCTCTGTATGTATGAACCAACTTATTCCTAAGATTAATACTCCTATGAAAAGTGAGCAATGATTTCTCCAGCTTTGCCCTATCCACACTTTTCAAGATATTCCAGTTTCTATTGTTCACATTTGTAATCCTTTTACTTATCCCTGAAAGGTTGCTCACAAATACAATTTTCTCATTATGCCTCTGTCCATTAGTCTGTTGAAAGATACTGTCCCTATCATAGTATCTAGCTCACTTATATGAATGATTTATTAATTCCTTAGGATAACCTCCATCTTTCAATTTATTTTTCAAGAACTCAGAATGCCTATTGTGATCCTCAATAGAGGTACAATTTCTCTGAAGTCGGAGGAATTGCCCAAAAGGAATTTTGTCCTTTTTGCTCTGTGAGGATTTGGGTGATTTATAGGTTATGGCTGGATAGCCTTACTGTGGAATTCACTCGCAAAAACTGTCTTGGGACCAGTCAGGCTCATTTGAAGAACCTTAAGCTCAACTCTGGGTAAATATTGCTTTGAGCAGGAAAGAACTTAGTGTAAAGCATTTAACAGTACCAAACAATGGAATAAGGAATCCAAACAACACCAAACAAACACAGAACTAATTTATAAAAATAGATTATATTTTTACAAAGTTTTAGAGTCCTTGTTGAGCAAAATCCACCAGATGGTTCCGGAGATACAGATTTTCAAATGTTTTTTCACTTTTTAATTCAACTGCGAACAAGCAATGGTCAATCAAAAGTTTGTAAACTTATGGAAATCGTGTCAAAGATAGTTGGGATACTCCGGCCTAGCTTAGGTGACCACATCCAACAGAGAGAAGTCCTAGGGGGGGCAATGGGGTAGAGTTGGACAGTTATCTTGCCACCAGATCGTTTTCTAGTCCTGTTTCAGCCTTTACAACATGACCGCCATAGACTATAATGGAGTGGTCCTGATGCTGAGGATACATGATGAAAAGATGCTCACGGATACTCCAGTTATGGTGCAGTCCATAGGGGTGCCTTTGTGGTAATTCCTCGGTCCACAGGTTGTTTTGGGCGACTTTGGTCACAGAGGTTTGGGTCCCTCGAAGTCCTCTTCAAGATTGTGGTGAGCCAGCAGCGGCTGGGCCAGCTTCAGCTAGGCTACTAGTCTCCATGCACCGCGGTTCTTGTCAAACCTTTTATTGGGGCTAGTGTCCCTCTTGAGAGGCCAATCTGGACTCTGATGACACACCCATGTCCTGGTGACACGAGTGCAATGTTTGGCCATCGAGGATAGTCTGTTGGGGTGCCCAATAGCAGCTAGCAGCAATTCTTCTGCGGGAGCAACTTTCCAAAAATGTCATTACTTTAGGAGCGACATTAAATTCCTCCTGGGTATCTAATCCGATTAATTGCCACGATTAATTGGATACCTTACAGTACCCAGCTAGAAAGTCCCATTCAGAGGTTAGCTAGGCTTAGGTGTCAGTCGGTAACCCTGTGTTAGCCAATGGGGATACTAGCTGTTCCACATCAAAATGACAATTTAGAAGTGTTGCTGTTAAGACAGATAACATAATACATGTCATACTTAATATTATACAACTCCCTGTCTTAAGGCTGTATAGGTCTTGCTTATGGGAGAATTAAATATATTGTTAAGGGAGGTGGGGGCTATGCCATTAGTTTAAAAGGCAAAGTCAAATTAGCAGTGCTACCACTTCCCTTCCAGTCTGCAGTGGCAGGCTGGTAGACATTTTGTGCATTGTCATGCACAGGGTGGCACAAACAATGCTGCAGCCCTGTGAGGGACACTCTGCCTTACATGCCCTAGGTACCCAGGCTCCCATATACTAGGGACTTATAAGTAAGTCAGTCCTTGCCAATTGGGGATAGCCAATTTGACATATACTTTACAATGGATTAGAACACTGACATTGAGGTCTTATTAGCAGGCCTCAGTGCACTCTCAGAGTCGATAAACCAGCAGCCTCAATTCAAAAATGTGGAGGTGAACATGCAAAAAGAGGGATTTCCTCACAGGTTCTTTTGGTGGTTACTAGTATAATGAAGTAACATATTTTTGTCAGTAGGTTTACTAAATAATTCAACTTCTAAATGTCCTAAGACTTCCTTAATCAAAATGTTAAGGAAGTCGCATTTATATTTGCTTTATGTGGCTCTAAATTTGAGATTGTTATCAACCAGATTTAGCCAAGTAATATATTTATCCACTGGTCCTCTGGCCCTCGCCAAAAAAAACAAAATGATCATCAATGAAGCAGGACCAATGTTTCACATTTTCAAAACTTGGAGCACATCTGGCTCCCAAGCTCGTTGCCTTTCAGTTGTATAAACATATCGTCTTTAACCAGTACAATGTTATTCTTCAAAATCATGGTCACAAACTTCAGTTAAAAAAACAATATTCACTCCTTGGGGTTCAAATTCAACCAATACATTCCAAATTACATTTATTATATCATCCTGTGGGACTTTCCTATATAAAGCTTCTATTTCTAAAGTGACTAAAAATTACAACACGCTATCATACTCAAGACCTTCCACCTTAGGGATAATGTCTGCTGAGTCTTTCATGTAAGAACTTTGTAGACTTACTAACGGTTTTTGAAAGAAGTCCACATATTTACCCAGTGATTTCATCAATGAAACCAAGCAAGAAACAGCAGGTCTAAGAGGGGGATCCTTTACTTCTTTATGAAACTTCGGTAATCCATACATAGTGGGAATTACTGGATCATCCAGTAACAAAACCTATACTCCTCCTCACAGATCCAATAACTATCTTTCATTGTCTCTATTAATTTAAAGACTTCCATTCTTTATATTATATTTTAAATTCTTTTTCATTTTTTATAGATGTTATAGGATAGAATATTGGGTAAGTGATATTTAAATTGTCCTGAAGAAGGTGTTTGCCACTGATATTGTCCACCAAAACGTGTCGACCAACTATTGAGGACACAATATCCAATGCACTGGGGATCTGTATATGTTAAATGAAATCATAGAAACCTAGTGACACAATCTGTAGATGTATCTATTTGTAAAGACTAATTGTGCAGTCTGAGAGGATTTCCCCTATATGATATACATGTTATTTATGTACATACAATTTTAAGCTTTGTCTGCAACAAGAAACAACATATTTGTTGCAATGCCCAATTATGACCAAAATACACAGCACTAGTGTGACCTGCTATCTGAAATGTTCACAAGAGAACAGTTACTGAGAAGATGTCCACTAATTCTAGAATGAACATGGTGAGATTATGACTTTAGTGTTTGCTAGAGACATTATGTATTCTCCTTTCGAGCTTGGAAGGGAGAGGAATGCAGAGGTATACTCTTGGGGTGACATTTGTATTGAAGAAGTGCCAATGAATCCTCTTGAAATCCAATGGGACATTGGTTCCCATAACTAATTAATATGGAAAAGGTGTAAAAATATGGTTAGGTGGATGTTTGTTGGAGGATTTTTCAATGAAAATCTGATGATCATGGTATGCCAATTAATGCCTTCAGGTCAGCATCATTCAAAAAAGACACACAGCCATTATTGCCCCAGAATCTCTAACAAGGTTCAAATTTATGCAAAGCAAGAATGATTCTAATAGTACTTAGGTAATGGCCCACGTGGGGAGAGTATGCTGTATCAAGAGAAGAAATTAGTACAAACACCAATAAAATGCATGAATTAGTATTTATAAACACATGTCACACTGTTATCGAACCTGTGTGCCTTATAGTACAGAATGCAATTTACATGTTTACACTTACTTAAGTCAATGTACTTACCTTACACTGATATGGTAAACTTATTTTACACACCGTGTGATTTACCTTCACGTTGTTCAGATTTGTATTTTTTCCATACATTGCCCAACCCCAGGGATAGGAATGTTGGTGTGCATCACCAATATCTATGATGCACTTGAACATTGTGGTCTTAATTACAAGGTCAGGGCTCAATCTCAATACCTGAGAAAAGAAGAATTTACACAAGGACCAGAATTATGAGTTATGTGGTAATTATCACTATTTCACAGTTTTCCCTTGATAACTTCCAGCAGTACACACCTGGCAAAATTTAATGGGAAAAGGCCTGGAATTCTGTGTTTTAAAAACCAATTCCACATATTGTGCTTCATTTTCAAATTGAATGCTTGGAATCAGAGGTAATTTGTCACATGTGGTAAGGAAGTCATCATGAACTATTGTATTTTGCCTTGTGTTATTCACCCAATCTTATTCCACCCAAATTACAAGGGCCTAAGAAGTGTAATTTATAAATGACATACATGATAAAGGCATATGTGTGGTAGAAAATTAACAGGTAAGTTTAAACTCTCTATATATATATTTATATATAGAAACTATAAATATATATTTATTTTTATATATAGCACTGTTGGAGCGGGAGGCCTGCCTGTTATTTATTTCGGAGCACTTTGTAAGCAGCCAGAGTTTGTGGGGGTATTTACCCCAACACAGCGGGAGTGTGACGACATGAAATACATCCAATTTCAGGTACTTGCATGATGAATATCTTTTTCAACAAATGCAGGAGGAGAGTGCTTAAACTGAAATGCAGTGAACTTTTGGCATTAAAAATCCCTACACGGAATTGAATCCTTTTAGGCTGTAAAAGTGCACTGTTTCTCGCAAACTCAATTAATACTTTTAAGAACTTGGTACTTATGGAAGGACACTATGGATGCCTATGGATAGTTACAATGCATTATGGACTTTGGAGTTCTGGCAATTAGAGGCACATTGTGACGGGAGATCAACCCACTTGAACATTTCTATAATAATGCAATAGTCACATATTGGTTAGAATATGGGTTTTAAACTGATCTCCCAGCGATTAAGAACTGTGAATGTGCGTTTGTAGTAACATTATACAAACACGATATGTGCACTCTGAGTCCTTCCTTACTGTTTAATCACCTGAGTGTATTTAAACTCACCAGTACCTGACCCTCGTAATTTGCATATGATTAAGGCCTAGCTGGGTCAAAACGCGTAATGCCATATCTGTGAGTTACCTGCTGGAATAAAGGACCTGTTTTCACTTACTCCCGACTGGAGGGCTTGTTTCTCATGTAGTGACAAACTTGTGAGGTTTCGTTTTGCATATATAAAAATATATATACTTGAAAAGCTCCGATGCACGAAAATGGATATCCGCACTCCAGTGTAAAGAAAGTGTCCAGCACAGTAATTTCAACACTATAGTTTATTGGTGCAGAAGTTCAACACACACAAAAAAACAACGCATTTCAGCATCTTGCACACCTTGGTAATGGGTCTAGGATTGCATTCCCAGCACCAGTAAATACACACATTAGTGAACATAGAAAGTGGCTGGGGTCGCATAGTGAAACAGGAGAAACGTGTTGGACTTTTTGAAATGGTATGAACCATAGTGTAGTGCATACAAATAGGCAGGAGCATATACATAACAATCCTCTTATCCTTGATAGCTCACACATTATTCCTAATATGTTTGCGTATGTCATGCATGTAACTCCATGACAAAACCCTGTTACACATTCTCAAGTTTCAATGTTACAGTATGATACATAAGATCGTGATCCCAAAAAGGGTCACGTGTAGAGCTTCTATACATTATTTCAAAGACGTTGATGCGCATGCTAAAACATGTTCCCCAATGCGAGCTTCACCCTGTAAAAAAATATATATATGTAGATAGATAGATAGATAGATAGATAGATAGATAGATAGATAGATAGATAGATAGATAGATAGATAGATATATTACTCGGTCAACTGACGATTATTAGTTATAGTCCAAAAATCTATTGTAAAAACTCTCGGGCCCGTTTCTTACTGAAAGACAGAGTTAGAGGTTTCAACTGCTTGGAATGACGAGAAAATAAATGTGACTCAGAAGAAAATAAGGAATGTAAAAATCTGCAGTCATTCTGTGCAAACGAACTCTTCATGATATGAGCGCTGAGCTTACAGGAAGAGCCAGAATGATTTGAACATTAAGTTTAATAAATCTATTCTTCTGAAGTGAAAGTCCTACTGTCTGTGTAATTGGCTGTGATATGAATTGCACACTTCCAACTTGTGAGTCCTTGTGGAAAAATACATCAGACCACAGCTCCCATAATGCTTTTGAATGAATTCTGGGAGTAAAAGTATAAATGGCAATTGAAAAAGGACTTACCAATTTTAAATCAAACACATTGAGAAAGACTGCTTAGTTGAAACACATCAGTGGATATTTGTGAGATGCTGATCGTGATTATTGGCAATAAATGTAAAAATGCAATTTTCAGGAGTGTGACAGCATCCTTGGCTTGTAATTCATTATTGGGTAATGGTCAACCAACCCCAAACACCACCACCAGCAGTTAGAGCACGCCGCCTTGCGACCCCTTTGCTTGATATTTGAATTATGGCGGCAGCGCCTCGCACCAGGGATGTTTTAAGTAAGCCTGGGCGGTGAACTCTGCTCCGCTCACGGAGCTTGCAGAGTTTCCCTCACTCCACGCTACGCGGAGCTCGTCAACATCAAGTTGGCGAGCGAGGAAAATCCACCTCCCGGCAAGATTTTTCCTCATTCATGCTCGTCAATGTCAAGTTGCCAGCGTGAGCAAGAGAAATCAACCTTCCGGCGAGATTTCTCAATGTGGGCGGACAGATTTCTCAATGCGTGTGTTCGCGTTGAAAAGCTGCAGCTCGAGTAGAAAATCTACTTGAGCGGCAAAAAGGAAGCAGCGCCCGCTTGCGCTGTGCCTGGTGCCGTTCGCGATAATTTCACAACACGGACAAACACCAGGCCCTGAAAATTACAGCGAATGGCATTTTTCTAACGCACTCTGCCGCTTGCGGAGCTCCTTGTAGCACGGCAGAGTTTTTTTGCCCTTTGCGGAGTTCCGTGTAGCAGAACTTTGCGAACTCTGCCCAGGCTTAGTTTAAAACTCTCACAGATGGTGAAGTGATAATAATCTTTGCGGATGTACTATACATTTGAAGACTATGACAGACTGGAAGGTATGGACTTCAAGACGCCTTACCTAATCTGGGGTTGTGAATTTCAGAATCAATCTCACTCAATAAGATTGGTGAGCGTGTCCCTGGATAATATATCTCTTTGGTGTCAATGCGGCGCGTGTCTAGGATGTCTTTCAGTAAGAAACAGGCCCAAGAGTTTTTACAATTGTTGTCTTTTTAACTGTAACTCGCAATCGTTGTTGACAAAGTTAGAGGTTTCGACTATCAAGAATGACGAGAAAACGAACGTGACTCTGAAGAAGATAAGGAATGTAAAAATCTGCAGTCATTCTGTGTAAACAAGCTTTGCTTGTAATATGTATTTGCATTACTTGTAATATGTTTTATATATATATATATATATATATATATATATATATATATATATATATATATATATATATATATATATATATATATATATATATATATATATTATCTACTGGCGGTCGCCAGTAGATAGTTATAGTTAGGACCTAGTTTCCATAGGAAAAGTGTTTTTTGTTTTCCCAATAACTTTGGCACCGGATGACGAATCATCGCGACATTTTCAAAACTAGTGGGGCGCTCCGGTCAGCTCCTGTCTTGAAAGTTTCAGGGTGATTCGGCAAGCGGGGGCCGAGAAAAAAGGGGAGTCCTAAAACGTGTTTTCTCCATGTTAATTCCCATAGGAAACTTTAGCCACGGCTACAGCCCGAACTGCTGAACAGAATTACACCAAATTTGGCAAAAAGGTAGTGCTTGGTTCAGAAAGCGCCCTTTTTTTTAAATGGTGTAAATCCGTTCGGTAGTTGGGGAGAAAATCAAAAAATAGAGGTCAAAAAATTAATTTCCCATAGGAAACTTTAGACACGGATACAGCCAAAACTGCTGAACGGAATTACACCAAATTTGGCAAAAAGGTATTGCTTGGTTCAGAAAGCGCCCTTTTTTTAAATGGTGTAAATCCGTTCAGTAGTTGCTGAGAAAATCAAAAATAAAAGTTTCGATATTTAGAGGCACGGAGGATCCGCGGACCCTCCCCACCACGAGCTTTATTCTAATTGGCTGTCAACACTCCAAACCAGGAAGTGTTGGCAGCCATCTTGTGACTCGGTAGAACCGAGTCACAAGAAAACAGAAAAACAAACGCGAAAAACAAGAAAAGGGGGCAGGGTAGAAACACCCTGACCCCCTAGGCCTGCTCAGGGCCCAAAAAATCATTTTTTTTTTTTAAACGGCGAAATTCGCGTAGGATCCACGAATCCCGCTGTGAAAAAAAAAACGAAGCGCGGGCTACCGCGCTTCGTTAATATTTAGCCCCTGGGTGGGCCAGGTCCCAGGGGCATGTTCAACATAATTGCGGGGGCCCAAGGGGGCCCCCACAGCCCCGGGGACCGCCACCCCCGGGTCTTGTCTGAAATATGTGCGGGGGCACACAGCTCCCCCGCAGCCCCGGGGACCGCCACCCCCCGGGGATTGGTTTTTTTAATGTTGGGGGGCCTCCAAGGCCCTCCCAAGCCCCGGGGACCGCCACCCCTGGGGCTTTTGTCAAATATTTGCAGGGGGCACACAGCCCCCTTGCAGCCCCGGGGACCGCCACCCCCGGGGCTTGTTTTTGTAAATAATTTACCTGTGTGGGGGGGCTCGAGCCCCCCACATGCCCGGGGACCGCCACCTCCCTGGGGCACTAAATATTTAAATATGGGGGTCCGTAACGGAAAGGCCGGCCCCGGGGGATGGGGTCCCCGGGGCCATAAATGGCCTGAGGAGGGGGGCCACGCAGCCCCCCTCCAATAATTTAATTAAAAAAAAAAAACACTGGCCATGCCCCGGGGGATGGGGTCCCCGGGGCCGCATATGGCCTCGGGAGGGGGGCCATGCGTCCCCCTTCCATTTTTAAACAAAAATAGGGGTGAGGCCCTGGGGGATGGGGTCCCCAGGGCCAATAAATTAGGAAAGGTAGGGGGGCCACACAGCTCCCCTTCTTAAAAAAAGTTTTTAAAAAAGAACGACATTGCGCCGGAGGCCCCGCCCCCTCCCTGCAGCACTCTGCAGACGCGCCCCCTGGCACGTTGTAAGATGGGGAACTAATTCCCCTTGAATACTGGGTGTCCCTGGGGGCCAACTAGCCCACCAGGAACCTCCAGTATGCACCAGGGAGCTGCGTTGCAGAGAGGTGTTCAGAGGCCACGCCCCTTTTTACACCTCTCTGCAACGCAGCTCTGTGGCGCTTACTGGAGGTACCTGGTGGGCTAGTTGGACCCCAGGGACCCTCAGGATTCAAGGGAACTTTATCCCCCAACTTAAAACGCGCCACGGGGCGCGTTTGCACAGTGGTGAAGGGAGGGGGCGGGGCCTGAGGTGACATGTGTGCAAACACGCCCTGTGGCACGTTTGAAGTTGGGGAATTAATTCCTCTTCAATCCTGAGGGTCCCTGGGGTCCAACTAGCCCACCACGAACCTCCAGTAAGTGCCACAGAGCTGCGTTGCAGAGTGGTGTAAAAAGGGGCGTACCCTGGGCCACCTCTCTGCAACGCAGCTCTGTGGCGCTTACTGGAGGTGCGTGGTGGGCTAGTTGGACCCCAGGGACCCTCAGGATTGAAGAGGAATTAATTCCCCAAATTAAAACGCTCCACAGGGCGTGTTTGTGCACATGTCACCTCAGTTCCCCCTCCTCCCTTCACCACTGTGCAAACGCGCCCCGTAGCACGTTTTAAGAGGTAGTTTTAATCCCCCTGCCCTATTATGTACTAGGGCCTTACAGAGGAGGTCATGCTATTCACAGGGGTACCCCAACGCATAGTGTTCCCTAGTGTATGTAGGTGTTTTCACTGTATTCTAAGTGTCTTTTAGCATAGCACTGGCTCTAGGCCTGGTTAGTCAGAGTCAGTTACCACCAGTACCCGTCTGAAAAAGTTGTGGGCACAGGATGATTTTGCAACAAGGCCTCTTTCTACTCCTCTGTTGGTTCTTTCTGCACATGTCTTGCTTCTTCCTGCACTTTTCTTCGTCTTTGTGGACTTCTGTTGCTTCTTTCTGCATTTCTTTTGCTTCTTTCTGTGCGTTTTTCTTCTTTCTTCACATGTCCTACCTCTGTAGGCATAGTTAGAGACTAGCATTTAAAAACCTTTGAAATTCACTTAAAAAACCATAGGTTTCAGGCACGTTATAGTTAGAAATTAGCATTTAAAAAACCTTAGAAATTCACTGAAAAAACCATAGGTTTCAGGCACGTTATAGTTAGAAATTAGCATTTAAAAAACCTTTGAAATTCACTGAAAAAACCATAGGTTTCAGGCACGTTATAGTTAGAAATTAGCATTTAAAAAACCTTAGAAATTCACTGAAAAAAACATAGGTTTCAGGGGCGTTATAGTTTGTTTGACATTTCACTCGTACAAAACCAGAGAAATTCCCCCGTTATAGTTAGTTCACCTAACTAGAACTCGCGCCCCCGCAATGCATTGCTGATGACATCACATATTACATCACTCATGACATGGTCAGTGACATCACTGATGACATCACTGATGACATCTCAAATGACATCACTGATGACATCATCCGTGTGATAATTTGATGCATCTTCTCACACCCTAATATAACCTTTGATACACCCACTCTAAATTACAGACTGCCATTCTCAAAACCATAGACACTCCAACACCAATAACTACATACCCACTCACTGATTCTTATGTTTACACACACATCCACTCACTCATCCGTACAGTCACTCATACTTATGGTCACTCAGTACAGGACTATCATATGCACTCATACACCTATATAGACACTCACACACCGCCACTCATCCATAGAGGTACTCATACACCTAGTCAGTCATGCAAATAATTAATCACACTCCCATTTACTCACCTATACAGTTATACACACACCAGCTCACTTACTCATACAAATACTAGCACATTCTTATGCTCTTATACAATCACTGCTACAAGCACACACTCATCCATACAGCCACTCTCACAATCACACACTCTCACTTATAGCCATTTATATACTCCAACACACATATATACTGCCTTTCACATATGCAGTAACTCACACATGTACCACTGAGATATACATTCACTCACTAACACACCCATACACACACTCACCCACCCATACAGTCCATCACAGATGCACTCTTGAAACCATGCACCCAGTGATCACCCACTCACACATCTATGCACAGAGTCACACACACCCCACCCACACAAACACTCAGGCACCCATACAGATACTCAGACAACCAATCAATAACCCATATAGACACTCATGTAGCTATTCACAAACCCATGCAGCCGCTTACACACCAACAGACAGATGGATACAGACATTCACACAGTTTAGTCACTAACCCATGCATTCAGTAAGATACTTTTAATCACTCACTTATAGAGTCAGTCACGCACCTACTAAATCATCCATTCAGACACTTATATACCCACTCATTCTTCAATACGCCTTTCCCTATATATATTAAACATATTTAAACTTTACAGAAACACACAGTCACTGGATGATGTAATCAGTGATGTCATCAGTGATGTCATCAGTGATGTCATTTGAGATGTCATCAGTGATGTCATCAGGGATGTCACTGACCATGTCATGAGTGATGTAATATGTGACGTCATCAGCAGTGCATTGCGGGGGCGCGAGTTCTAGTTAGGTGAACAAACTATAACGGTGGAATTTCTCTGGTTTTGTACGAGTGAAATGTCCAACAAACTATAACGCCCCTGAACCCTATGGTTTTTTCAGTGAATATATATATATATATTTCCAAAAGTTGGCCAAAAGCTTGAGAATGCACTCAACAGCAGCTATTCAGAAGAATCTTTATTTGAGGGGAACTGGCTTTTCAGTCCTGACTAAATGCGCCTGACCGGTTTCGGAGCCCCCTGCTCCTTAATCATAGGCGTGGCATAGCTGGTCTCCGCAGGTAACTCCAAGCATTTAAAGCTGCATGCTGAATTCTATTAGTTATTGCCCCCAGTGGGCCGTTCAGGTGCACGTTCTTGCAATATTCCTATATTCTTGTGAAATTGAACTGTGCCTTTGTTGTTCTGATGCCCACCAGAGGAATATAAATATGCTAAAAAACTGTTTTTCTTGCAGGACCCACCAAGGGGTAATGATTGACTCCAAGCAGACTACAAAGTCTAGCATGCTTTGCAAGAACGTGCACCTGAACGGCCCACTGGGGCCAATAACTAATAGAATTTAGCATGCGGCTTTAAATGCTTGGAGTTACCTGCAGAAACCAGCTATGCCATGCCTATGATTAAGGATAGGCATGGCTGCTGTTGAGTGCGTTCCCAAGCTTTTGGGCAACTTTTGGAAATATATATATATATATAATATATTGTAATACATCTATATGAATATATATGTATATATATAAATGTAAAAATATATATGTATATATATAAATGTAGGAAAAAAAATATATACATATACATGTATAGGCCACGTGGCCTCACCACAGTGCCGGGGGCCAACACCTCCCCAGGTCTTTACCCTAAATTAATGGGGGGACTGCCCAGACCCCTTAAGGCCTGGGGACTGCCACCTCCTCAAGGCAATTAAGAGAGAAATGCGGGGGCCCCACACAGCCCCGCCAGCCCCGGGAACTGTCACCTCCCCAGGGCTCAAATAATATAATGAAGGGGGTCAGTTATGGATCCCTGGCCCGGGGACCACCACCTCCCTGGGGCTAAATGAAACTAAGGAGGGGGTTAAGCAGCCCTTCTCCTGGAACCATAGATGGCCCTGGGGACTGCCACACTCCAGTGCTGGCTCCTGCTATGTCCCAGGGTGACCACCCCCAGGACATAGCTGTTCACTATGGGTTGGTGGGAGCTTTACTGCTCCTACCAAGCCATAGCAAACTGTGCTCTGTTGGAGCAAGCAAGAGCATTTTGCTCTCGCTTGCGCAAAGCAGAGCACAATTGCTTTGACACAGACAGAGCTGCATGTTAGCAGCTCCCTCTGTGTCAAAGCAATGATGGCTCCCACAGGAGGCAGAGAGCTGGAAGGGACTGCGAGGGCCATGAAGCTTCACCCACGGTCCCCAACACTAGAAAGTGGGTGCCCTGGGTGGGACCAGGGCATTCACAACAGAATGGGGATTGGGTTCCCGTGGCTGAAATTGGCCCGGGAAGGGGGGACGCAGCGCCCCCCCCCAATTTTTTTTTTTTTAAAAGGCCAGGCCTGGGGAGGATAGGGTCCCCTGGTCCAAAATTTGCCCGGGAGGGAGGGGCCACGCAGCTCCCCTCCCCTATTCAAAATAGGCCTGGCCCCGGGAGATGGGGTCCCTTGGGCAAAAAAATGGTCCTGGGAATGGGAGCCATGTGGCCCCCTCCCTGAATACATAAAAAAAAATAAAGACTGGCAAGTCACTGGAGGCCCTACCCCCTTTTTTCATCACTCTGCAAACATGCCTCCTGGCATACTCCTGGCATACTGTTGAATGGGGGATGAAGTCCCCTTGGCTGCTGTGGGTCCTTGGGTGCCAACAAGACCTCCTGTTACCTCCAGCAAGCCACATAAAGAGGGATTAGTGAGAGTTTGGTGGAGGCCACGCCCCCTTTCTCCACCACTCTGCAAACATGCCTCCTGGCGTACTACTTGTTGAGAGCTGAAGTCCCCTTGCCTCCTGTGGGTCCTTGGGGACCAAAAACCCCTCTGGTTACCTCTAGTAAGTTCCACATAGTAGGATTGCTGAGAGGTGGTCAGAGGCCACATCCCAATTTTCCACCACTCTGCAAATGGCCTTCTGGTGCACTGCTAGTTGAGGGATGAAGCCCCCTTGAATGTTGAGGGCCCTTGGCTGCCAACAAGCCCTCCTTTTAACTCCAGTAAGTCCCAAACAGCGGGATTGCTGAAAGGACTTCTGAGGCCACACCCCCTTTCTCCACCACTATGCAAAGGCACCTCCTGACGTACTGCTGGTTGAGGAATGAAGGTCCTTTGGCTCCAGGGGTCCTTGGGGGCCAAATACCTCTTCTGTTACTTCCAGTAAGTCATACACTGTGAGTTCTCTGTGAGGTCTTCGGGGGCCATGCCCCCTTTCTCCATCACTCTACAAATGTGCCTCCTGGTGCACTGCTAGTTGGGGGATGATGTCCCCTTAGATACACGGGTCCTTTGGGGAAAGGAACCCTGTCTGTTACCCACTGCAAGTCCCAGCCAGCAGGATTAGTGTGAGCTAGTCGGAGGCCCCACCCCCCTTTCTCCACCACTCTGCAAACCCGACTACAAGTTAAAAAACCATACAAATGCTTTGAAAAAAAACAAAGGTCACAGGGGCCTTAAAGTTAGGAATTTCAATTTAAAAACCTTAGAAGTTCACTGAAAGAAACAAAGGTTATAGGGAAGTTATAGTTAAAAATGGAATAAAAAAGCCTTAGAAATTCACTGTAAAAACCAAAGGTTGCAGGGACGTTGTAGGGGTTTCACTCGTACAAGACCAGTGAAATTCAGCAGTTATAGTTAGCTAAGCTAACTATAACTCATGCCGCCACAATGCAGTGCTTATGACCTCACATATTAAATCAGTCATGACATGGTCCGAGACATCACTCATGACATCATTGATGACATCTCAAATGACATCACTGATGACATCATCCAGTGACTGTGAGTGTTTTTAAAATGTTTATGAGTGTTAAATATATATACCAAGGTGAATTGGTGAACTTGTGGTTCCATGAGTGCCTGTATGGATGATTCAGTGGGTGCTTGACTGACTGTATAAGTGAGTAATTAGGTGTCTCAGCAAATGTAAGGGTGAGTGACTGGTTGCTTGACTATCTGTAACAGTCTTTCAGTTGGTGTCTAGGTGGCTGTATGGGTGTGTGAGTGGGTATGTGAGTGGCTGCAAGGGTGAGTGGGCTGCCATTTTCAGCCCCAGGGACCCCAACCCCCAAATCCGGGCAATTTAAAAATGTGAAGGGGGCTGCGCAGCCCATCTCCCCGGGCAAAATTTGGCACATGGGCAGCATCCACTGGGGCCTGGCCTTGCAAAGTGGGTGCCCCAGGGCACCGACTGTACACTGTGATCGTGGGAGGAACCTTAAGGCCCCCACGGTCCCTGCCAGGTCCCTGCCAGGTCCCTGCCAGGTCCCTGCCAGGTCCCTGCCAGGTCCCTGCGTCCTGCGGGAGCCGGCATTTCTTTTGGACAGAGGGAGCTGCTGAACATGCAGCTCCCTTTGTCTAAAAGCAAAATATGCTTCACTTCTAATAAGCGAGCCCATTTTTAATGCTCTCCCTTGCTGGAAGCAGAGTGTGTGCTATGGCTTGGCGGGTGTGGTAAAGCTCCCAACAAGACATAGCAAACTGCAATGTCCCAGGGTTGGGCACCCTGAGACATTGCAGGAGCTGACCGTGGTGGGTGGCGATTCCCAAGGCCATTTATGGTTCCAGGAGGGGGGCTGCGCACCCCCCTTCTCTTTTGGAATTTGCCCCAGGGAGGTGGGTGTCCATGGGCTGCCCCTCCGCATTTAAATTTGCAAGAGCCCCGGGGACGTGGCGTTCCCTGGGGCTGTGGTAAGGTCCGAGTACCCCCTGCTTCTTTTAAAAATTAAAGCCCCCAGGAGGTGGCAGCCCCCAGGGCTGTGGGGTTGTCCATGCACCCCCCCACATTCTTTTAAGAAAAGCTCTGGGGATGTGGAAGTCCCCAGGGCTGGGGAGTCTGAGATGACGCCCCCTTAATAAAATGTAAGATGCAACGGGGAGGTGGCAATCCCCGGGGCAGTGGGGGAGGCCATATGGATCTCCCCCTCATTAATTAGTAAAGAAGCCTCATGGAGGTGGTGGTCACCGAGGCATAACAATCCCAAGGAGGAGGACTCCTGTGCCCCCCTCATTTATTTACATAACACCTCCTGGACCTGGCCCACCCAGGGGCCAATTATAACAAAGCGCGGGAGTCCACGCTTCATTCCTTTTTGATTTTCAATGGGATTCATGGACCAAGCATGGCTTCTATTGAAAATTTTACAAAAAAATACTTATAACCCCAGGCGGGGTCCCTGTGGGACCCGCCCCCGCCATATCTGTGGGGTCTGGGTGTTTGTGGGATTCGGCTTCATGCCGAGTCCCAAGATGGCTGCTAACACTTCCTTGTTGAAATGTTGGTAGCCAATCAAATTTCAGGAGGATTATGGGCTTCCAGATATCTATATTTTTTAAACTTAAATATCTCTAAAACAACTGAACAGATTGACACCAAGTCACAAATTTGGTATAATTGCATTCAGCGGTTCAGGCTATGTCATGTTCAAAAAATGAAAAATCCCCGTAGACATAACATGGGGAAAACGCAGTTTGGGACTCCCCTTTTTTCCCAGCCCCCACTTGATGGATCATCCTGAAACTTTCAACACAGCAGCTGAACCTAAAAGGGGATGCCCCCCCTCCAAGGCTGATTTCGGCCCCAGGTACCCCATCCCCAGGGCCTCAGCCCCAGGCTACCCTGGGGCATAGCAGGAGTTGGCCCCTGGGGCTTGGCGGTCCCCAAGACCATGTATGCTCCCCTCCTTTCTTGATTAAGGGCTTGCCCCAGGGAGGTGGTGGTCGCTGTGGCCAAGAACAGCCCGGATGGGGGCCGCGTGGCCCTCCTCCCACTTCTAAAATTGAAAAATAGTTTGGCCCCGGGGAGGTGGTGGTCCCTGTGGCAGGGGGTCTGCAAGACCACCCCATTGCATTAGCTCTGGGGAGGTGGCGGTACCTGTGGGGTAGGCCATACAGGTCTCCCCCACAATAATTTCAAGAAATTGCCCTGGGCCCCCCTGCATCAGTTTACTTATGTTTGCCTCAGGGAGATGGGGTCCCCGGATGGTGCTGCATGGGCACCACTGCATTAATATAAAATCTGCCCCAGGGGTTTTGCCCGCCCATGGGTTTCATTAAAAAGACGCTCTGGAGTTGGCACATCTTTTTAATTTTTTTTGCCATGGATCCATGGGTCTACCTGCGAATTTGCAGCAAATTCAATAAAAAAAAGGCTTCTAACCCCTGGCGGGTACCCTGTGGGTCCCCTCCACCATATCTGGGGGGTCAGGAAATTCCTACCCTGCCCCATTTTCTTTTTCTTTTTTTACAGTTTTTGTGAGACTCGGCTTCAAATCAAGTCCCAAGATGGCTGCCAACACTTCCTGGTTGAAGTGTTGGCAGCCAATCATTTCAGAGTCCACTGCAAGGGCTTGCGTCCCCAGATATCTATATTCTTTAAACTTAATTATATCTGAAACTACTTGACAGATTTAAACCAAATTACAAAAGCACCCTTTCTAGGCCAACATCTAGCTTTCTGCCAAATTTGGTGAATTACGTTCAGCGGTTCGGGATGTAGTTATGTTCAGAAAATGAAAAATCCCCATGGACATAACATGGGGAAAATGCATTATGGCTCCCCCCTTTTTTCCTGGTCCCCACTTGACGGATCACCTTGCAACTTTCAATAAAGGAGCTGAACCAAAAAGGGGAAGTTTTGTGAAAAAATATATGAAGATTCATAATGCGGCACCAAAGTTAGTGGCAAGACAAAAAGCGCTTTTCCTATGGAAACTTAGGTCCACAATATAGCTACCTACTGGCTATCTCCAATAGGTTATATATGTATATGTATATGCATATGTATATGTATATATATATGTATATATATATTTTCCAACAACAGATTGATAACGCTGCACTCACCAGGGAATTTCCAATTATTTATTACAAGCCGACTCACTCCACCTACGAGTTTCAACCACACTGGTCTTGATCACGGTAAATCAAGGTAGTCCACCCCTGACGTATGCACCAGCTGTGCAAAGTGCGCCCTTCACTTTGGACTGTGTTGGTGGTGAATATATATATATATATATATATATATATATATATATATATATATATATATATATATATATATATATATATATATATATATATATATACAACGTTGTTATCCGGATCAATGAAACAACAAACCGTGGCCCAAAGCTTCTTTAAGCATGATTTTTTATTGCAATGTCACTCTACGCGTTTCGGAGCGTCCGCTCCTTGCTCACGAGTAACGTGAATGCACCAACAAAGTTTTTTTATAATTAATCATGTGACACACCTCCGTATAAACAATGAAAACAGACTTCATACTGTTACATAAAGAGCATTCTGATCAATGAACAAAACGTATTTACAAATAATTTTTGCCATGATGAAACAAAGGTTATTTTAGTTAACATAGTATTCAACAAATAATTTTCAACCAATAATTTTGCAAGTGCGATTTACACGAGTGGAAAAACCTGCCCTTAAGATGCTCATTGTTGAGCCCTATGTAGACTAGTTGTTTTTTGTACAAAGCTGTATAGCTTGTCTTTGAACAAGAACTTTATTGGGGACTCGCCTGTCAGGAAGACAATTTAACATTGCATATTAATGGTACTGCCCCCGCGGGCTGGTGTTAACGCACACAGTTCCTACTTAATCCATACCCCAGTGGGTGATTAAATCTAGACCCCATCAGGTCAACTTGCCCCCGTGGGCATAGTGAAAAACATATGAAAAATATATGAAAATCAAATGCTCCCGGCATAAAACAAATTTCCAAAGTTGAGTCTGCAAAAATGGGCGTGGATTCACCCACATACGAGGGAACCTACTGTGACATTCATACGCAGTGTTAAATTTATCTCAGTTACCTATTTCGGCCCCCCAATGGATTTTGTCCAGCTTGCTAATTGATAATATTTAAATTTTGCTAGTGAGCCTTTAGTCATGGTTAAAAGTTGATTCCATCCAATTAACACATTTCCTTCTAAGAGTTGCCCCCACTTGGTTATACCTTCTTTTTCCAGCAGGATAGCACGCATGTCTTTCAAACACTCCGGGGTTCCTGGGGAGGCCCATATTGGGGCAAAGTCACTGTAGTATGGAATTTTCAATGTTCATAATTTAGCAGCTGACCATAATACCTTTAATTTTATCTTTTTGAAAAACTTTGGGTGTCAGAATTTGTATTAAAAAGGCTACCTTCTGCGTGAGTCATTGCTTGTAAGTAAGAGGGGTAGGTGTTGTACTCTTTTAGCAATACTCTCATGTTTTTAAGTTGGAAGGCTCTATAGTATTCAAATAGTTCTGGACTCGCTATCCCCCCCTGCTCTTTATTCCTCTGAAGCTTCTTCCCGGCTATTCTAACTCCTTTTGAGGCCCAAACAAAACTGTTCAGCTCCCTTGTAGCTTAGTAAACCATTCTTTTTTAAACTCTAGAATGATAGTGTTAAAGATATATTTAAACTTCGGGAGGATTGCCTTTTTTAATCTGTTGGAGCGCCTCATAAAAGACAAAGGGAGGCCCCCCACACTTTGAGCATGCTCCTAACTTCTGATAATATTTTTGCAAAGTTTATTTGGGCTATTTTATCAATATCCTTCATTATTTCCAAATCTAGATATCGCTTTGAGATCTGGGGGAAGGCGCTGCTGACACTGAATGCACAAGAAACATGGCAAGTATCTATGTCTATGTGTTGGTATACTATCGAATTCGCCGGCTCAGAAAAAAACATCTGTTCACCATACACAGAGCGTATTGGACGCTGAAGAGATTATCGAAACTGAATAAGCAGAAGACGAAAAGCTGTCCTAAGTGTGGTGAAGAGATGGCAGACAACATACACATCTTTTGGCAGTGGCCTCTGCTTCAGAATTTCTGAAGTGGCTATGATCCTCACTGATGTAATGGGTCAAGAAATAGAGGTAAGCATAGATTTAGTTATATTTGGGGTTAAATTATATAATGAAGGCTCCCCCATATTAAGTAAGAAACAGAAAAATCTTCTCTTTGTATTAATTTTATTGGCCAGACGAGAAATATGTACTAAATGGATACTTCATAATTAAGGCTCCCTGTTTTCCGTTTTTACTGATTCTTACAGATAAATACAGACAGAAAACATTTATTTTCTTGTCTGTATTTATTTTTAAATGTGGATAAAAACGGAAATTGGGTTCTTTTTAAGTAATTCTAAATACTGTCTGCCATGACTGCCAGGCCAATAGCTGTGTGGATTGATAGGTAAAGGGGCTAAAAAAGAAAGGCCTTTTAGTAAAGAGGCTTTAACAGCAGTAGAAGTGCACACGGTTGATACTGAAATTTGCATATTTTCTTATAAGTACATTGATTTATCTTCTGCTGGTGCTTCCAGCATTGTAACCTAGTAGGCATTCAAGCATGAGTGCATATTTACTGGTTAAATAAATATGGAAATAAACTAATTTCCTCTTCATTTTTCCACAAAACAGAAAATAAATATGGATAAATACAAATAAAATTAGCAAAAAATTAAATATGGATAAATACAGAGGGAAATGTAAAAAAAAAAAATACCATAAAACCGGGAGCCCTATTCATAATCCACCAACTCAGTGGAAATGGCTAACCTCGATACGGAAGATAAATGAACTAAACCGGAGTGGGAGTCAAAGTAAAAGAACACATTTCTGGGACATCTGGGAGCAGAAACAGATCTCATAGGGTTAAATGATTGAAGGAACCTCTGGTTGTGCAATGATTATGCAATACAGCAATAATATAGCAAGCAAGGGTCTTCCATTGTTGGTATCAGAGGGCGATCTCCCCGAACCGAATGGAACAGGAATAAAAGGGTGTCCCGCCAGAGGATGTGGATCACCATACCTCCCTGCGAAAACAGTGGATTGATCCGAGACAGAATAGATAGAAATAGGGACCCTCCTACTCCAATCTTTATTGCACAATGAGGACAAAAAAAAAAGATATATGACATGTGCATTCCCAAGCTGCAACTTTATCTGCAAGTAATAATCTACTTAGGTGCAGAATAATATTTAAGGTCCTTACACTAAGATGGACATAAAATCCACACCAAGTCCCCCATTCACTGCTGTACCTTCTAAATAATATGCTAGGAGTGAAATAGCCACTCTGTCAAGTAGTTCCTTAAATGGGCTTCAAATTCAATAGCTATAGTAAGTATTTTATATACCAGAACAAACAATTGTAAACATCTTGTCCCCCACAGAGCCAAAATGTCCTTAAAATGCTTTGCAGGGGGTTCTGCATTAGGCTTTAACTGAGACCTGATGTAATATGCCTAAGGCCATAAGGCAGCTTACTTATCAACATGTTCACTTCCTTTCCACCCCTAAGTAGGAAAAAACAGACACCTCAGATTTCAAGTTGACAAGATACCTTAACGTGTGCCTTGTGGAGGTCAAAGTCCCAGTTTTTTATAGTATAAGTGATTGGCAGGGACGGATTGGCACAGCGGGCAGTCGGGCATTGGCCGAAGGGCCAGTGTGTCAGTGCCCTCTGTGGGCTGTTTTTTTTTTCTTCCCCAGTCCACAGAGGGCACTGGACTGGGAAAGTAAAGCAGCCTTGCTGGGGGGCAACGATCATCTGTGGCCTCTCATTGACCCCCTGCCTTGCCAGACTATCGCCCTGATGTTGGGCTGGGGATTGCAAGAATCTGTCTCCCTTTGGGCCAGGTGGTGTCCAGGCCATTAAGCTATTCTCACCTCGCCCCCCCCCCCGGGGCCCATGCAGCCCAGAAACGGTGTTCGTACTTTACACCTTGCCCACAGCCCTTTTCATTCAGGGCATGGTGGGCGGGGGAGGGTGGGTTTATGCTGGGGCCTCGCTGTGGGGGCCAGGTGATGTTATGGACTTGGGTCATCTTCACCTCAGCCCCCTCCACCCCTATGGACAGCCCAGCAGCTGTGTTTTATGCTTCTTAATCCCCTCCCCTGCCAGGCCATTGCCCTAAGGCAGTGGAGGGCTGGGGAGGGGGCATGAGCAATTTAGTAATACAAGGGGGCCTGGCAGTTGTTCTGTTGCTCAGGTAATGGAGGGCTGGGGAGGGGTTGACTAATTAAGTAAACTAAGGGGCCTCCCTGTTGTTCTATTGCTCAGGGTGTAGGCCATTGTTACTTTGTCCCCAGTGTCCTTCCCAAGAACAGTATGCTCCCACTTTCATGCCTTGCATGTGCATAGGCATATGTGGCCGGAAGGTCAGAGTTGCTGAGATGGAGGATCAGGTTCGAGTCCCAGCGTCTACTTTCAACATCCTGTGATTCTGGGCAAATCACTTAATCTCCCAGGCCCTTAAATAAAAAATCTGATCTTGGGCACTGTAATTGGTGCTCATGAATAGCGCTAAAATAGCCTTGGGCTGAGTTCACACTATATAAATCTGTCAAAAGGAAAAATAACAATAAAAAAAAGAACTAACCATGCCAATAGGTCTCGCATTTGCAAGTGTTAGAGCTATTGGCGTTGTAAATGACAATGTGTTTTACCCATGTGTTATGGAGTGGAGTGGAGATATGTGGTGTGGAGCGGAATTTTGTGGTTTGGATTGGAATTGTTAGTTGTGGAGTCATGTGGCGTAGAATTATGTGGCATGGTGTGCAGTGGAATTACGTGGATAGTAATTATGTATTTTTGAGTGTACTGGAATTATGTAGAGTGGGATTGTGTGTCATGGAGTGTAATTATGTGGAATGATATTTTGTGTAGTGTAGTGGTATGTTGTGCAGTTTAATTATGTGGTGTGTTGTTGAAGTTTGTGGCATGATGTGGTATTGTGTGGTATGGATTGGATGTAAATGTGTTGTGTTGTGTAAATGTGTTGTTGAGTTGAATTATGTGGTGTGTTGCTGAATTGTGTGGAATGATAATGTGTGGAGTGGAAATGTGTTGCGTGGAACTCTGTGGCATTGAGTGAAATTATGCTGATTAGAATTATGTGGCACAATGTGGAGTGTAATTATGTGAATTGTTGCTATGTGGCATCAAATGAACTTAAAAGTCACGTTGCCTTTCAGATACCAGCAAAGCAGTTGTAAAAATGAGAAAACATAAATAAGACTGAGGGCTGCCTTTCATCCCACAGAAATGCATGCTTAATTAACAGTTTGTCACCCCGAGTGGGACGGGTATGCCCAGACGTGAGTCCCGTGCTCGCCATGCCACTGGAGTCAAGCTATCCTGGCTGATGAGGGCTGTAAGCCCGAAACCGGTCCTAGGATGCTTGTTTCCAGTCCAGGGAGGACCTGGCCTGGCAGTTCGGGCTGGACTGTTCCCATTGGGTGCAGGGTCAAGACTGATTTGCATATGGCTGGGTCCAAACTGGAATGGCATGGTGAGCAAAAAAACGATGGATTTAAGCCCAGATCTCTGTACTGGGGTGAATGTATGACATTGTTCTGCATTCTGTCCATCAATTGTTCTTTTTGCATTTGTCACCCAGAGTGGGACGGGTATGCCCAGACGTGGGTCCCGTGCTCTCCATGCCACTGGAGTCAAGCTATCCTGGCTGATGAGGGCTGAAAGCCTGAAACCGATCCTCGGATGCTTGTTTCCAGTCCAGGGAGGACCTGGCCTGGCAGTTTGGGCTGGACTGTTCCCATTGGGCGCAGGGTCAAGACTGATTTGCATATGGCTGGGTCCAAACTGGAATGGCATGGTGAGCAAAAAAATGATGGATTTAGGCCCAGATCTCTGTACTGGGGTGAATGTATGACATTGTTCTGCATTCTGTCCATCAATTGTTCTTTTTGCATTTGTCACCCCGAGTGGGATGGGTATGCCCAGACGTGGGTCCCGTGCTCTCCATGCCACTGGAGTCAAGCTATCCTGGCTGATGAGGGCTGAAAGCCCGAAACTGGTCCTAGGATGCTTGTTTCCAGTCCAGGGAGGACCTGGCCTGGCAGTTCGGGCTGGACTGTTCCCATTGGGTGCAGGGTCAAGACTGATTTGCATATGGCTGGGTCCAAACTGGAATGGCAAGGTGAGCAAAAAAACGATGGATTTTGGCCCAGATCTCTGTACTGGGGTGAATGTATGACATTGTTCTGCATTCTGTCCATCACACCTATCACAATCTGATTACTAGTTCTACTTTACCTATCTCAATATACTGTCTCCTTACCTCTCTGTTCACCTCCTCTTTTCCCCCAGTGACCAGTTGGTACTACCCAGCAGAACTGGGGATCACTGTCTAACTAGAGTAGTGCACACAAAGAAGGAGGGAAGGTAGGACTAGGCGGCAAAAGGTACTTACATTCACGGAAAAGAGCACAATTTGTGAGGGAGCTAGATTTAATTTCTTTTGAGTGTTTTGCTAAATGTTTTTATGGCTGATATGCAAAATGTATGTCTTTACTGTTTGTCATTAGAGGTTCTATTCTCCAAGGTTGAGGTTCAGAGCTACTCTTCCTCTTACTTTTGTTATTACATGTTCTATTCCCAGAGATTCCAGTCTTAGTCTTTCCCCTTGACTTTGTACTAGATTTCTAATTTATGTGATGATCAGAGTCAAGGACATAGCTGATTGGAAAAGAGTATCTAACTACATTGTGCAGGGCATTAAGACTGCAAGTAAATATTCAGTTTTCAGAACTGCAGTACTCCTAGGGGTATATTCACAAGAACGTGCGCTAAACATCTCCAAAAAATGTTAACGCAACTTTACACATCGCAGTCTATCGCGGGAAAATAACCCCGTGTTAACGTGGAATTCACAACAGGGCGGTACCATGCGATAGTTTGCCAAAAACGCGGCCAATGTCCGCGATACAACCACTGCGACGGAGATAAAAACACAAACCCCAACACAAAAAAACGTGCGATGAGCCCATTCGCGATGAGGAAAGCAGCGATAAGCAGCGCCAGGCCCGCGACACACACACGGCAGGCGGGAATAAGCACAACAAAAGCAGGAAAAAGGAAGACAAACCAAACAGAAAACAACAGCGAAGCACAATGGAGGCAGCTGGAGCTAGTACACAACCCCACAAGCCCCATTGGCAACAAAACATTGTACATGGCAGTCCATTGTGGACAAGGTGAATGCAGCCGGAGAGCGGAGGAGGACAATGGAAGAAAACCAGAACAGCTGGAATGATGCGAAACGCAAAAACAAGCAGAAACACACCAACAACCAGAAGGCAGCAATGCACACCGGAGGTGGGAGTCCAGCGCCACACCAGGAGCTGGATGACATGGAGGAAATGGTGTCCACCACATCAGTCTGGAGATGGTGGGCAGGAGTCGGGGACCGGAAACTACTCAAAATCAACAGACACAACAGCAACAGGGAGAGGAACGACCAGGGAATGGGGGGACGGGGGAGATGGGCACAATGGCACACATGCACAATTAAGCATAGCACAACTGCAGACAAACCATGCCCAAGAGTAACAACACCAACCAAGAGCACAAGTCACACAAATCGGCAATATCACACCACTGTACAAGCACAGAAGTGAAAACCACACTGCCTGAAAGGGAGAAGGTGAGCCAAATCAGAGCTGAAGGGCCATCTCACACACAATGCAGCACACACACATAGGAAGCAGAGCACCCCAACATCGAACACAAAGTGGTACAAACACCAACATTTGCACAACCGAACACAGGACACAAGTGCACCCGCTTGTGGCCGGTAAATGGCGGTACGCATCTAGCAAAGCACGAAACAGGGACATGATAATGCACAAGTACCAACCCACAGCCCTGATGGGGTAGCAGTGCATGTATGGCAGGGACCCATATAGGCTGTGACACACACATTGGCATACATATCAACACTCATCACATTTGTAGACAAGTGCAGAAACTTCACCAACAATTGCGTGTAAGTACGGCCAAGAGAAGTGCCACAACATGCAGACCAATGCAGCAGCATGTCTGAATGAGGAACGTTGGAAAGCGCCCATGTCCACCTCGGGGAGTCCATCACCCACACAAGGCAGTGCCAACGCGCGTTGGTTGTCCGCGCATGTATCCAGAGTCCAGGCCAATGCAGCCATGTCCACTGTCGTCTTGGGACATGTGACCAGATCCCCAACATGCAACCAGGTGCCGGGACACGTGCAATGGGTCACATTCAGTTGTGGCTGCAGGTACGTTGTCACTCGTCATTGAACGCGAGTGCAGCAGCGTAGGCCAACATTTCCAACATGAGCTCGTTGTCGACTACATCTAACATGTCGGCGACGTAACCCATCAGCTGTCCCGGACAGATGTGCTGACTCCAACCCCTGGCCCCAGTTGGCACTAAAGCCCAATAGGGGAGCGGCTCAATGTGGTCACTGCAGACAACGACTCGTGCAATCTCCCAGGTCCAGTTGCCAGCATGCATGCCAATCATCCAGGCATGCCATAAACGGGCATCACAGTGACACTCCTGGTCGTGGGCCAACAGGGGGCGCACACACACGTCGAAATCCAGGTCAGCTACCGCTACGTTGGAGAGGCAGACATCCATGGTCCACTCGAATATGCACGAGCGACAATGCAACACAGGCTGAACGCAGGTGACGTTGGCAAGGTGGAAGCTCATCTGGTAACTGATCCGCAGCACTGCCAATGGCAGTGCCCCCAGTACATGCAGCAGACGTGCACGGTACCGGTCCACGTGACTGGAGTTGTGCATGTGTCCGGGATGGTCTGCCATTGCGTCAGTAGCCCTGCTTGAAGTGGCACCGTGCTGACCCGCGCGAGTCCTGTGGATGAAATGGCACAGCTCGGATCAATGAGAAGTGTCTGTGTGCAACGGGTGCAGGCCTGGGGTGGGGTGGGAGTACGTGTGAAGGCCATTTCACGCACGCTAACTACGATCAAGGACTTCTGTGTGTGGGATGTGTACACTTTGGTCTCACGTTGGGCAGTGCGGAGTGTGGGAGTCGCCAGCAAATGCTATTGTATCTGTCAGGGGGTGCTGGGCACATGAAAGTCCCAGCTCGGAGCTGCAGATGTGCTTCCGCCTGATAGTTCAGACAAAGGACCTTTCATCCCTAAAGTAACTTTACCATCTGGTTGCATACAGGAGATGTACAGAGCCCTGTCGTGGGTGGGGTGGGATGTCTGTGACCCAGGGAATCATGGATGATATGCTGAGCACGTGGCACATGAGTGGCCTCACTGTGTGTTACGTTGCCTCACAGCTGCTCCTCCCTCCCACGAGCCCCCACACTTGTGTGCGCTGCGCGGTTGTATCACGTGCACTCCTACGGCACACCATTGTCATGCCTGTCTGCGCATGTCCAGCGGCATGCCAACAACACTGTGAAGCTGCCGTTGAGGGTGTGCGGCCACGTGAGTGTAGGCCAATGGTCTGGACAGGGCGGTCACAGTTGTACAGTCCATGGTTGGTTGTGATCGCGCTGTGATTGAGGCTAGGCATCTGACTTATGCAGCCGCAGGACTGATACACAACACTTGGCATGTATGAGCCAAGACCCCGAGCGGTCTTGCGCTCCTACATTTCCCCGTACATGCGGGCCCGCCCTCCGGGTGCATGCTACATTGCAACATCGACTACTGTGGCCCTGGTGGCAACAACACTCCAACACAGAGACATGCTTACCGCACTTCCTGCTCAAGGCCAGACCAGAGCCTCGCCCTGATCCCCCTGCCGAATCAGCACTCCCCGGCGCTGACCTGACGTACGCCGGACCAGCACACGCCGCTTGTGCATGCAGGGGGAGGCAGGCGAAGCTACATGTCCAAGGTCTTAGCCACTGCTGAGGTGACATGGTATCGTCCGCTGAAGACAGCACACTGTGATGCTGCAGGGCTCGGGCCCATCATGCTGACATAATGACCACACAGACACACTTGCTTAGATGGTGTGAATGGCTACGGGCACGTGCACCCGGCCACGTTTATTAGCAGGCTCACATGTCGAGTGACACCTGTGTTGGATGTGTGTGGGGTGTGTGTACACCAGCCGTCATGGAGTGCCTGGTACAGTCAAAAAACGACAACAGTGTATATCGTTAAGGACAGAACCATTCAACCATAAAGGCTCCATGACTTGAGCTGCACAGAGTTAGTGGCTCCGGATGCACAGCATCCTGCACAGGCCTTCCGCCATGGGCCGCTGACTTGCGGTGCACTGGGGCAGGGTCACGAGAGCAGAGCAGGTTCTCGTAGATGACAAAGAGGGTTGTCGCGGAGTGTCTCGGTGGACAGTGGAAGGTGTACCCCCAGGGCATGATGCAGAGGACAGAACCACGCAGAAACAGTAACTATGGTGGAGATGAATGGAACAGACACATGTCGAACACCAAGTCCGTCCCAGCCAGATGATGATGCAGACAACCCCCAGGCCATGGACTCAGACGCCACCAAAGTCCAACCAGAAAGGGCCCATGACTCATTGCGCACAGAGTTAGTGGCACCAGTGCTGATAGGGGATGCCGCCTGCGATGAGGCGTGTCCAATGGTGTGGACTCCTCCATAAGTTACCCAAGACACAGTTCCACATGTGGGACCGACTGGACCGCAGTGTAGGCCTGAGGCAGCGGTCAGCAGGGGCCCTCATCCAAGTGTCGCCGGCTTACGTTGGATGGTTCCACCGGCCTGCGTAGTTCAGGTTCGGTGGCACCACGGGACGTGGACTTGCGGTGAACAGGGTTAGTGGCACCAGGTCAGTTGTTGCTAGTGTTCGTCACCTCCGTGACAAGGATCCGGCTTTCATCCGGACTGAACCGCATCTTCCTCTTACTCCTCTCCGTGCGTTCACTGGTATGGACCTGCCATTCATGAATCACGACTAAGTGCTGGATGTGGGACCTACTGGACCGCAGTGTAGGCCGGGGGCAGCGGTCAGCACAGGCCCACAGACACAAGTCGTGTGCTTGCGATGCAGAGTTTGGGACACTGATCGAAGGGAGTTCAGTGATATACACGCGGCAATTAACATTTGGTCACTGCCATTCTTAACTCAGGACACAGTTCCACATGTGGGACCTACTGGACCGCAGTTTAGGCCTGAGCTCTCATCCAAGTGTCGCCGGCTTGCGTTGAACAGGGTTAGTGGCACCACGTGTCGCAGGCTTGCGTTGAACACGGTTAGTGGCACCACGTGTCGCAGGCTTGCGATGCAGACTTTGGCTTCACTGATCGGAGGGAGTATAGTGATGTGGACGCTGCCACAGACTTGGGGTCACTGCCATTCAAAAATCACGACTCAGTACAACATGTGCCAACAACTGGGCCGAAGAGTACGCCAGTGGGGTATGTCAATGAGAAAGGAGTACTGTGGGCCAGCATCGTGGAGGCCAGCGATGGTCTGCGGAGGCTGCAAAGTTCATGGGACTGGGGCTTGGAGCTTGCACTGGCACGTGGTGGGCCCTCTTTGACACACGCCGGTGTTGACAGGTGAGTGGAGCCTCCTTGGTGCACTGGGGCAGGCATGACGGCTCTGGGGACCAGAGGCCCGGGGTGCAGCAGGCGCACAGGGACGCAGGCCCCGCCGCGCACGGTGCCGGCCTCGTGGTGGGCTGAGAGGCGGACGCCCTGGCAGACACATTGGCCATTCCGAATGAGAACCACGCCCAGTGCGACAGCATTTTTATTCACACCCCTACGCAGGCCTGGCGTATGCAGGGCCAACACACTCCGCCCGCGCATACAGGGGGGGACGTAAAGAGCGACATTTCCGCGTTCTGCCCCACAGCCTGTGGGGACATGGTAGCGTCCACTGGCCACTACACTCCATGCACCAGCAGTTAATGTCCACATGGCCATTTCTGTGGTTTGCACACTGAAGTCTGTCCGGCACATCCACGCCACACCTGGCATTGGGTAGGTTCTCATTCATTAGTCACTTGCCGCTCTCCACATGCCTGCTCCAAGCCTCTCCTCACATTCTGCTATTGTGCGGCTGTGGTGCCATGCCGTGGCTGGGTTGTGTGCATGGCAAGCCCAGGTTCCCAATGGAGTCGTGTTGTCGTGTCTGGTCGGTTGGCATGTTGTGTGGCATGTTGCATGTAGTTTTGCTGTGTGCCCATTGTCAGTGTCATGAGTTGCATGACTGTGGAGTGGAGGTGTGTGGTGTGTTCATTTGGTACTTACCAACGAGCAATGCATTTCCATAGGTGCCATCCTGGGAGCGCTGGTTGATGATGGACTGTCGGGAGATGTATGAATCATGCACACTGCCTGGGGAGTTGGCCACATCATTGTTGAGGAGTCCCCGGTGGTCCACTATTGCCTGCACATTGATGGAATGCGTGTGCTTTCTGTTGCGGTAGTTGTGTGCAGTGTCGGCAGGGGGCACGAGGGGTACATGTGTGCAGTCGATTGCCCCCAACACGTGAGGGAATCCAGCTATGGAGTAGAGGCCTTGCTTGGTCTCCAGCTGCTCCTGCGCAGTGTGGGTGAAGTGGAGGTGCTGGGGTACCAGGCTGATGATGGCATCCAGGACAGGTGTGATGAACTTGGATAGGGCTGGCTGTGAGACTCCTCCGACTCTGGCAGTTGTGGGTTGGAAGGTACCAGAGGCCAACATGTGCAGCACAGCCGGCAGCTTTGTCTGCGGAGGGATGTTGGTTGTTCGCTGTGTTGGTACCGTCAGCCGGTGGGCGATGTGGGTCAGGATGCGGGGGATGGTTGTCCTGTTGGGCCTGTAGTGGGCAATGGCCTCCTCTGGCGTTAGGTCTGTGCGGCTGGTGCATTTACAGTGGGTCCGCTGTCTTTGTGTACGCTGCCTCTGTGGTGGTCCGGGGGGGGGAGGGCGGGTCCTGGGGGTGGTGGCGGTGGGTGTTGTGGCCCTCATGGGTCTCCGAGCTGCATGATCATTGTCTCCATGGCATCTGTGGGTCTTCAGATGTGGCTCTTGGCTGGGCTCCCTTTCATATTGCAGGTAGTCGTCCTGATTAACACCAGCAGAAGGCAGGTGTTAATTCCCTGCTGCTACCGCGGCTTATTGCCTGTTTTTGGTTCGCATCGCAGATCTGGCAGCTCGTTGTGAAAGTGGTGTTGTGGTGTTTTCGTGAGTTTTTGCACGGGAACGCCTACTATGCATCTCATTAGAGTTAGTTGGTGGTGTCACCCGTGGAGATAAATTTTGCAGCAGTTATCGCGGGAATACTGGCGATGTCTGCAGTTTGCACCCGCTTGTGAATGGGGCGTTAAATCTATCTCCACTTTTGATGCGTTAAGGTGACGATAACTCGGCGATAAGTCCTTGTGAATATGCCCCCTAGTCTTTTCCAATGGTACTGGCTCTATAAGCTTTAAAATGCTTAATTTACCAAACATTTCTCTACAAATGAGACCTCTGAGAGTAACCAAATGGTGTTTCATGAAAGTGCACGCCCCACGAAAGTGGGCCACTTTTTTGAGCAGTGCCCGGGCCAAATTGTGATCACAATCCAACCCTGGTGGTTGGTCATCAGATACAGCGCTGTAAACCTCGATTGGGGCACTGCCAGCTCCAAGCACAATTCAAATTAAACTTTAGATTGCCTCAGATAGTCTGCACCAGCCTAGTTTTGATCTTTTCCCATTATCATTTCCAAGAGTCCCTTTTACCATGATAATAAAAAATAATTCACATACTCGCATCTTGCACTGAATCAACAAATTATTAATGAAACGGCTCCCCAACCTCACAAACATTATCATAGTCTTACTAGCATTCATTCCCAGTTTATTGTTGATGCTGTGCGCATCAGAGCTTATAATATGTTTGTGTATAGAGTTCTACATGCAGGCTAACACAGTTATCCTGTCATAGGAGCCCAATCCATCATCAGATTGCACTTCTGCCATATCTGTTTTCCAGCACCACCAACTAATTCTCTATTCATAGTCACATTTAATGTTGAATTTCTTTTCCCACCATATCTTACCCATGCATAATTATCAGTGTGCATAACCCTCAAACATTAAACAGTATCAAGATGCAATCCCTTTTCTATTGAGCATGGCTACAGTTTCCTTGGTAAAGAGCGAAATCTTACAGCATCACATTTTTCAATAAAAATCATTATCGTCTTAGGGTTCCTTGGACTGTGTTTTCCCATTTTCCCTACACCCGAATACCCTCCTCCTTTTATAGCCAATGCTGGCAGTACTTTCTCATACGTTTTATATGAGAATCAATCAGAAACAGGATCACTTACTAATTAAAGCATTGTCCATCACCTTAAAAGAGATCTGTGTTTGATTTGGAAAGCATGTGCAGCATAATCTAGGCACTGAAATCAAACTCCCAACACACGGGTGTGTCCCAACAGGTGGGCCACAATACATTTGCCAGTATAAAACCATCACAAGTGTGATGTTGATGTGTCCAATAAATGTTTACAGTTATTTATAATCCTTCTTGGATGTTTATATTTCTTTCATCCTGTTCTTACAATGCCACAATGTGTTTTTGGGGTGCGACTCCTTATGATGGGTCTTTATATATGAATATGTACACATCAGTGCCGTCTTATTGCATGGGCATGCTGGGCAGTTGCCCAGGGGCCACACGAGCATAGGGGCCCCATGCAGACCAGAATTTAACACTAATTTTCTGTTAAAAATGTTATTCCTGTGAGTGGTTGTGTAGGCAGGGCCTAGTGCACTGCTTTGCCCCGGGGCCTATAATGCTGTTAAGACGGCCCTGGTACACGTTTATGCTTATGTACTTGTATTCTCAGGAAGCAGTGCTTGTATCTAGAATGGACACTGTCAGTGTTTGTCACCATGTGCTTGGCCTCGTGGGCTACTCACTCTCTAACCCCTGTATGCAAATATAGAATTCCCTGCGATGAGCTCGAGTCAGTCCACTTTTGTCTTCCAATAGGGAAAGCGATTAATTGGAGCTGCCTAAAACACTTTTGCGATATCCTCCATTTCCACCAGCGACACCCCCCCCCCCAAATGAAAATTGTTCATCCCTGCTTATACAAACATGATCATTAGAAATAATAATGGTGAACCTCTGGAGCCATCTCCACTAAAACCTAAGAGTAGTCAACAACTTACCTCGCTTTCATAGTAAATTAAAACAGAGTCTACTTAAGCTTATGGCATAAGTAGCAAGATTACTTCATCGACCTCTAAATCAAAGTCAACACAAGAAGTGCTCCAGAAACCTCTCCCCTCAGGTCAACTTTTTCTATATAATGCACTTTATTTGTTTGCTGAACTTTTCACTATTAATTAATTAATTCATAATTAATTAATTAATTAATTTGAGTCTTGTGTAGATTTTCTTTGATTTTTATATTTATTTCCTTGTGATAGTGTTGCAGCATTGTTAAATATCTGATTTAAAGTAAAAACAATTTGTTAGATTACGAAATCCATTAGTATATAGGTTATGTATTAATCATCGAGATGTTTGATTTACATTATAAATACTATACAAAGCTATACTATAAACAACTCGGTTCACTAAACATATTGTTCTTCCAGACTAATAAAAAAAATGCGTTCTCCTACACCACTCTCAGCACGTTCATAGCTTTCCTGATATCTTGTGGTGTTTCACGGTGTATACACTTCAAAAACTGTTCTGTTTTCGTGCAGGTAGCCTTTAAGTCTAATGTGACAGCGTCGTTTTGTTCTTCTGTTCTAATAGCCTTTGGAAGTCACACGTAAATGTTAATAGCTTATCCCTGCTGTTTCTATATCATTATCCTATATAAAATATGTGAACAAAGTTATATAGGCTGGCAACATAATTGCCGAAAGCAGAACACCACGCCAAAAGACAACTCTCACCGAGAGATGTACCGATAAATTGAACAATAATTGCTGAATTATATCTTCTTTCTTTGTCACAACCTGTTTCACCTGTGTCTTTTTTCTCTATCTAGCCCGCTCCACTTTCATCTACCATTTAATAGCTCTATTATTAGAAATGGTGTCCGGACAGTTTTGTTGGAAATGAATTCAGTAATGACTTCCTTGAACTGAAAGCAGTTTTAGCAGTTTGCTGTAGTGTCTTTAAATGATTTTTAGTTGTAAGTGTGGGGGCAGATGTAAGTGTTGTTTCATCTGCAGAATTCAGCCCTGCTTCGTTTCTTGAAAGCCAAGTACAATGTGACAGGCGACATAAGGCAATTTGTCTTCGACGAATGAGATTTGAACGAAATTAGTTCGATAAAAGAGGGCTTCCCAGGAGATCCACTTGAAATGATTCACTTATATATGATATATGTCTAAAAAGCATTGTATACCCTAAACAAATATTCCAACTTTCCAAATAGTGATAATAATCTTTATCTTCGATTTCTCTGTGAAATACCGCATGTCGAGGATATTCCTTCAAAGCTCTCCCTTCGGATAAAATAAGGGATGTGTATATTTGACATTTGAGAAGGTTGAATTTACAGTTATGTCAGAATATCCAGGGCAAGAATATCATGATATACTCATGACAGAAAAACATTGGTGCCTAAACTCGCTCCACCATGCACAGTGTTGACATCAATTATGTTATTTCAAATGTTACAGTCATGTCATTAATGATGTCACAGAACATGTCACGAGTGATGTAGTATCTGCGGTTGTTAGCTGTGCATAGGGAGGGTGCGAGTTATAGTTACCTTAGAGCATGAGCTATAGTGTTAGGGATAACTATAACTGTTGAATTTCAGTGTTTTATTCAGTATAAAACATTACGTTGTCACATAAGATTTTCACCTAACTGTAACATCACTATAGCCTTTGTTGTTTTCAGTGAATTTCTAGTTTTTTTTTTAACGTAAAGTAATATTTTATCATAAGTGAATCCAACCACCGCCACACAGAGCCTTTGTGAACTGCCAACACCCCATGCGCATTCCAGGATTAGCCTCAGCTGCATCCAACCCCCCCACGGGCAGCCAACCCCGCTGTCGCACCACAGGCTCTGGGTGAACTCCGTCGGACCCCATCCCCCTGGGCTGATTTATTAAAAAAAGGAGAGGGGGTGTACGGGCCCCCTCCCTGAGTCTTTTCAGGCCACATGGACCCCACCAAACGGCTGTATTTTTTAAATTAAGGAGAGGGGGCACCCATTCTTGCTTTTCAACCCACTATGCTTCCCAGGTACCCCATCCCCTAGGACAGTATTTAGTTTTTATTAATGGGAGGGGGGCACACAGTTCCCCTCCCTGAGCCTTTAGGGCCTTATGGACCCTCTAGGCCTTTATTTTTTTACGGGAAGCTAGGCGCGTGGTGCCCCTTTCCAAGCCTTTATGGTCGTGGGGGCACCATCCTGAGACTTTTATTTTTTTGAGGGGAGGGGCGTGCACCCCCTCCCAGGACCTCTTGAGGCCCCGTGGACCCTCATCCTCCAAGACCATTTTTTATGGCCCCAGGGACCCCATTCTTCTGGGCCAAAACAAACATTTAGAGGGGGGACATGTGGCCCACCTCCCCAAGCTACTGTGGGCTCTGGGGACCGCATCCCAGAGGCCTTCTTTTTGAATAAAGGGGACGTGGGCACACAGCCACGCTCCTGAAGCCTACAGTGGCCACTGGGACACCATCCCCCAGTGCCTTAGGTGTTCCTGGGTATGTGCCCGCTGCCCACTGGGGCACCCACCAAATATTATGTTGGGGGCTGCGAGGGGAAGCCTACAGCCCCTCAGCCCCGCTGGCTCCCTCATGCACCCATACTGGGTACTGCAGGAACCTGCATTGCTCTTGCAGGCAGAACAGCTGTTTCTGCTTGCTCCCGCCTGGCTGGAGCAACGTGAGTTCCTCTGCCCGCAAGAGTACAGGCAGTGAAACAAAAGTCTGCCGGGCAGGGAAACATAAGTCTGCTCCCACCCGACGGGAGCATTTAAATTCTCCCTCCAGGTGGGAGCACACTTGAAAATTCTGTGTCCCCTTGGTGGCCTCCCCAGATAAAGTCTTTGAACTGGTCCAGGGGGAGCAGACTACCGTTGTGCACAGCCCAATAACTGCACACAGGTAGTCAGGCAGAGAGAAGTCTCTGCAACGTCTGATGTGGACCTGGGAAAGTTTTTAGAATATTAGTGGGCACTTATTGATAAGGTTAGTAGGATTTACTGGTTTATCTGCGTGTCACTGTAGTTATTCATATGGGGTAAATCAGCCTTGAAGTGCAATTTCACTTCACTTAGGCCTCCAAAGTCCAGTAATGTATCAAACTAAGATAAAACATGTGTCCCAAGTTTAAATATGCAGGTACACCTTATTGGTTGTACTGAATTGTCATACTTCTCTGGCTCAGCTCAGATCAGATTCCAGGCCTAATGTGACTCTGCTTTACCAAGTTAATTGCTCGCCTCCCCACACAAAAGGAGTAATTAACACTGTTTGACTCAGCCCCTTAGGAGGAAGGGGTGAGTAATAAAATCTACATGTTAATTAGCTGTCACACTGTACCAGGGTTCGGACAATCCAGGGCCACTACACAAAGGAGGAAGCCAAGAACCCTGGTGCCAGCACAGGAGGAGGCTTACCTTTGATATTGTGGTGAGACAGTCCCTGGCAGTGATGTTAGCTAGGGTTGGAGCTAATGCCCCAATAGGACAAGTGAAAAATTACCTCTTGACAGCACCATCTTGAATTGTCCCAGCATGCTGTGCAGGAGAGTTCAGACAGGGGTGGAGTTGTGATTTGGTGCCCTAGGATTGGCTGGGGAGCTTGGCATCTAAAAACTTCTACCCCCCAAAACACAATGCTTGCACAAGGCAGAAAATGCTAGTTCGACACTGAAATTGGACTGCAGCAACACCATGGAAATCTGGAAGGACAAGTCCCCTGATGTCCCAATGGACTAAGGACTCTGCCCACAGCTGACCCAAGGACCAGTGGGTATCTCCAGGACCATTGAGGCTGGTTCCCATACAATCCTAAAGGACCAGCTGTGGTTAGACAGGATATTTGTGCCCCAGCAGGAGGAGTACTAGAGACAAAGAAAACAAGAAAAGCTTGCCCAATGAGCCAGTCGAACCTTCTCCCTGCAAAGTGTGCCAGCTTAAAGGCCAGGAGGCCTGCTGAAAAGGCTTCATGTGGCTATGGCTTGCAACCAGGAGCAAATTGCACCTAAGGTTGTGGATACTGGCCTGACGTGGCAGGAGATGTTCACCTTTAAAGTTTGGTGATCCTTGACCCCTGCTTGAAACCGGAGTTCATGGATCTCGGCTGCAGCTTCTCCTAAATACAGCAGTGCAAAGTTTATTTAATAATTTTTCCAGTGAGTGGGCGTGCATGGGGCCCCCACCCCAGACTCTCTATCTTCCCAGGGACACCTTCCCATGGGCCACATATACTGTAAAGGGGCCAGAGGCCCCCTTCCCCAGGCCCCTGAATCAAAGGTGGATGGGTGAGTGCCATTGTGCCCCCAGTGATGGTGGGCTTGCCCCCACTACCTGTGCCCATGTCTGAGGGTAGCGGGGCAGCCACCAGTGAAACATCACCCTGCCCGCATGGAGCAGCCAGGAGAACACAGCTGCTGGCTCCTGTGCCAGCAACCAAGAGTGCCAGCCAGGCAGGGATTCAGATGGGGAAGCCCAGAGTGGGTTCAAAGTACTCCCCCAACACAGAAAGCACCCGGGTGCCTGGGGGGCACAGACACCTGAGATTCAAAACAAAAAAAAGGGGAGAGAAATTAAAGCGGCTCTCCTGGGTGCCGTGGGAGACCAGCTCACAAAATAATCACTGTTCCACTGGGGGAGCACCCCATATTGTCCTGCGGAGCTTATTTCACATTAATGTTTCTTTCTTGAGGTGGCCCCACGAGGACAGGAGCACCACCAGCGGTATTAAGAATGTGCCTGAGGGCTGCAGGAGCGCAGCATCCCCCCTCTCATTAACGTTGGAAAATTAACCCTACGTTTCTGGGATCATGAAATGCATGATCACCTAGATTTTTCAGCATTGTTTTCAAACACTCATAGGGCTTGACCATTTGCTCTACAGCCTGAGAGTGTGGTGACCTCTAGTGGTAGGTGTTATGGTTCCTTGTTATGTTGTCTAAAGGTATTTAAGAAAGACCCAGACAAATCTTATGTTTATTTTAAATGCTTTATTAACAAGATATGGCTGACAGTGTTTTTGCTAAACATTTAAATGTTATATTAGCAATAATAATTTGCATTTAAGGTTGGCAATTGTTGGGATTTCAAAAGTGGTTATTGATTGTTTTAATGTGGTAATCCTTGACGAAGTCAGCATGCTTGCCGTATATTATTTTTAAGATACCCCCTTATATTGTGATGTTCTCTCTGGTATAGGTGGAGTGTACTGTGATTTTGGCGATCATAACCACAGTAGGGGTCAAATGTGATTTTTGAATGTTACCAAAGGTATTTCTATCTGCCTGATGTATAAATTTGTAAATTAATGCGTAGTATTTAGTAGTGTGTGTCATAAATGTATTTTTCCATTTTCAAAAGAAAAACTATTGACAGGACATTCTTTTATTGAGTATTATTATTGCATGCCAGCGAATGGTGAGTACTAACCTACACCCCTGTTATGTTTCATATAGGTACCCCAACATAGGCTCAGGCAGTCACCTAACCTTTCACCTATATTCTCCCCTACCATTACACTACATAACGGTTGTTGGGACTGACCTTTTATCTAGTTACAATACTGCTTACAGGATGTAGGGTTTTCCCTGAAAACTGGCCTCATCCATTATGCATGAGGATTCTTGGAAACTCAGCAGGACTACCATCTCCTGCATAATAACTATGTATAAGGGTCATTCCTTTCGTCATCCTGAGTCCGACATGACACAGCAAGGTAAAACCCCTGAGTTTACCACTTTGGGTATATAAAGACCATATCTTGCTGAGGTAGTGATAGGAGAAAAGGACTTCCATGCTGACACACTGACGCGAGACGCTGAGGCTCCTGCACGCAGACACTCCAGCTCGCAGTGGTCTGACATCCCTTGCGGGGTGTCCATCTCGAGAACAAGACGGGATCCCACAGTCTCTCACTTCAGGTAATGGGGTTGACTTTATCCTAGAGGGATTCTTGGATTTACACCCACATACATGCTAGGTACATTTAGGTACATCTAGTTAGGGTTGCATTGTAGGAATACGCATTTATTACTGTCATGTATTTTATATACTTGCCTGTATTCATTGTTTTAGCCCAATGGTAGAAATCTACCATCCTTTTACTCTGTTAGTGCTTCTAATCATTTATATCTGTTTATGTCTAATGGTTGTTTCAGCACAATCAATCAATCAATCATAGCATTTGTAGAGCGCACTACATACCCCTGAGGGTCTCAAGGCGCTGAGGGGGGGGGGAGGGGTGCTGCTACTGCTCGAAGAGCCAGGTCTTCACCTATTTTACACTAGAATGACGCTGGATCAATAAATGCTTATTGGAAACCGTCCCCACCGTTTATTCTGTGTATCTCTCTGAGACAAAGTGAGCACGAGTGACTGAGTGAAAAGTATTGCACTGTTTCCACAATCCTGAGGGATCAGAGTTGTCATGTTCGATAGTTGCCAAGAACTATTCTCTCCTTGGTAAGAGGGGTTTCTAGTGGCACTGTGAGCTAGCTGGTATACAGGCTAACATACCCGGTGGGGGTGTCTAGAATCAGCCTGGACACCAATCCTACAGTGTATGTTGTCTAAACGCGCAGATCCTATATAGGTTTATAGGAACTACACGACACCCCCTCCACTGCATAGGCCTTGGACTGTTCTGCTTCGCTACCCTTAGGGAGTCTAATGCTACATGAGGTGCTTGGTTCCCAGTTAGGGGTGATTGGGGACCCATTACTTGTGCAGGCCTCATATTCTGCAAAACTAAAAACTCAATTTCTTACACCCACCCACAAGTGGTATGCTTCACATAGGGCTCCTCTTCACACTGGCACCAATCTAGGGCATCAGTGGGGGCTATGACTCTCATGGAAGAGAGCTCTTGAGGTGTGGTTGTTAGAAGAGGGTGTTCTATGAGGAGTAGTGTAGGTATTAAATCAGTTGGAGTTTTGCAGAGGCGAAATGAAATTAAGAGGATATGTTAAAACTACATTTGGGTGGACTCGAATTTTGATTCTTGTCCCCAGTGGGTAGGTATTAAAAGATTAGATGCTGGTTAATTCAACTCGACACTGCAGAGGTCATTATGGGCCAGATGTATGACCTGCCAAATAGCGACTCGCAAATTGCGTGGCTTTTGCGACTCACAATTTGCGACTCGCTATTTGGCATGTACAACCATGTCTTGGACACTGTTTGCGATTCACAATGGGGTCGCAAAATGCGAGGCTCATGAATATTAATGAGCCACTCGCATTTTGCGACTCCATTTGGAATGGCTGGTCCTCCCAGGGATGGTGGCCTGCTGGGCTCAGCAGACCACCATGTCTGGGACTGCTTTTGAATAAAGCAGCTTTTAGTTTTTTTAAATGCAAGCCGTTTTCCTTAAAGGAAAACGTGATGCATTTGAATAAAAAAATGAAACGTTTTCGTTTCATTTTTTAAGGGCAAGCAGTGGTCCCTGGGACCACTGCCTGCCCTTAAAAAATAATTTTGCATGCATTCACAAAGGGAAAGGTGTCCCCTGGGGACCCCTTCCCATTTGTGAATGCATTACCACCTACTTGAAGTAGGTGGTAATTTGCGAGTGTTTAGCGACCGCAATTGCGGTTGCAAAACATTAGTACATGGCTATGGAGTCGCTATTTGGAAGGGAACGCCCCTTCCAAATACTGAGTCGCAAAACTCACAAAATACTGTTTGTACATGGGCCCATGGTTTTTAGCATGCGCAAACGGGTCTAAGACCCATTTGCGCACGCTAAAAACCGTCGTACATCTGGCCCTATGTTTCTGCCTTTTTCTATACCCTAAACGAGAGGTGAGTAGGCATTCTTCAGGATTGACACCCCTTTGCTAATAAAGGAAGACAATGATACCAAACCAGTGGCAATTTGTTGCAATTAATGCCCACCGACTGGAGAATTTGTGATTGTCCAGATTTAAGTGGTAAAAGGAATCCAAAATTAGGAATATATGACATATAAAAATTCAGTGGTTTAGATGTACAGCTTGGTCCGCCATCATGTTTGGGAGACCTTTACTCATGAAACAATAAGTAAAAAAGTGAATCGCACAGTGTAAATGATCAGTGAATACAGCACACACCGTCTCCTTCTTGAGACTGGTCCAGAATTCTTACTAATGTAAAATATGGTTAGATCTCTAACTGCCTCCAGAGGAGGCGATAGCAATCTAGATTGTCAAAAATATAGTAGATTAATGTGGTTTTATTTGGTACATGTAAAGGAAATGGTACTCATAATGAGGTGGTTACAAATTTAATAGTAATAACAAAAATGTCAGTTCTAGATCATACTGCAAACATGGTTATCATGCTAGTCTTGTAGAAGGTAAAGTCATTGCAAACTGACTTTAAGAATGCAATCAGGCCTGCCTAGTGCATGGCAGGTACATAGATTTTGTGCTTTGGCGGTGACAAGGTTAGTGTAAGTCATGTTATATTGTTAGTGTTGGTACGGTGTAAACCATCACAAATTCACTATAACATGAAATCAGACCTGATTGGTGTGGTCGTTTAAGGATTCAGTGTGGCTAGTGGGGTACTGTCCTTTGTAAATCTGTAGCTCCATCCAGCAAATACATCCTGTGACCCTCATTGCTAGGTAATGTTGAACAGAATATGATGCACTAAGTGGAAGCAGAGATGGTGAGGAACCAGCGGTTGGTGTTTTTGAATAGGTTTCATGTGCCCTCTGACATGACGTCATTCTGACATAATTGCTGGAGCAGGATGACACAGAAACATATTTAACTCTCCCGTTCGGTCGAATTAACTAGCATGTCTTTTAACACCTACCCACTGGGAAAGAGAATTAAAATTAGAGTCCACCAAGAGGTATTTTTATCAGATTTTCTTTATTTCATTTCACATCTGCAAAAGCCCATCTGATTTAATACCCGCACCACTCCTCATAGAGGATCGTCCTTCAACAACCACACCTCAAGAGATCCACTCCACGAGGGTTATGGCCCACAATGGCACCGTAGCTCAGTGCCAGTGTGAGGAGGAGCCCTAAGATGGCGGATGCCACCCGGGGGTGGGCGAAGGCTTTCATTGTGTAAACAGGTAGGACCACAGTCTTTTAAACACATTTTCTTTTGGGCTATACACCAGGAGTATTCTTTGTATTGCTATTAAGAATAGGATGGAACACTCCATCACCTTCTTCCTTGTTCCCTTTATGTGAGAAAGTAATTTGTATGATGATATTCTGTTAGAAATCCTGGTCTCTGGGAGTTTCAGAATATGTTCTTAGAATCCCTATATATTTTCCCTGCATGCACAGATCTACAATTGTGTACACTTCAATAAGCACAATATATTTTCTTCTTTGCAATAACCTAAAATACAGAGTTATAAAAAATTATGAAATTGAAGCTCTACCCAACTTATTTGTTTAAATGAACATAAATATTTTTTCAGGCTGCAAGGCGGCCTGCCGACATATGCAGTCAGTGTATCACTATATCTATTAGAATGCAAAAGAGTGAATAAGGGTGTGTCTGGGTGAACTGTTGTCCACTGCTTAATTTGTGCAGGTATACCACAGTGCAAACAATTTATAAGTAAACTTAGTATGCCAATCAGTTGTTAGCTAATGTTACCATGTTTAAAGGAGAGAACACAGACACGTTAGTACTGATTCGGAATGGTAAAGTGTACAGAGTCCTAAACCAACAAAAAATTCATTCTGCAAAAAAAAGGAGGGGTGAAGACAAAATGTTTGGGGGAGACCAACCTGAGGCTGACAAGACTAACAGTGGGTCTATTATTTTTGTTAACTACCCAAATTATTAATGCCAGTCAACTTATGAAATGGCAATTCATAACTCCACCAATAAATCCTGTTCCAATAAAATCAACAAATAAACACTACAGGATGTAGCATAGCTCAAGGAAGCTGAAAATATGTAACCTGCAATTGGTTACAATAATAATGAATTTAAATACAATAAACCTAAGTATATTACGTAAAAGTCTCAAAGGAAACATCTCCATGGTCTAATCTATTATTCTTTGTAGTATTGCTACTATGTAGATCACTTTGTAGCTCCAGATACATACTTAACAGAAGTGTAATAACTTGCTAAACTGCTAATTAATAGTGGTAAAATGGAAATTATAAAACTAGTTTTAGAGCCAAGGAAAAGTTGTTGTAAGCATCCACCTTCTTTCTATGAAAAAAACTTTCAAAAACAAAACCGCTAAACAAGGGGAAAAAATGTAAAAGATAAATGATTCAAAACACTAGAAGGTTTCTAAGAAGGTTAGAAAATTTCTGATGTAAGTAATTTCAGTGAAATATTGATCGATATAAGCAGATAGGGGCATACATTCAAGAGTTTAGTTCAATGCAGGCACAAAACTATTGCCAGCAGGCTAGCTAAAGTACAAAATCAATCTTCATGAAAGCAGGCACTTAACTATTAAATGCTGGCCTAAGGGAATAATCTCTAAAACAGTTAGTAATCTATGAGAGTTATGCAGGCACACTACAAAAATTAAAAAGTCAAAAATCAAATATCTTCTTTTCAGAGATTCAAAAATTCAGTTTCATTGCTCCATCAGGAAATTATTCAATATTAATCACCCACAATCTCATTTCATCTCTATTCTTGGAGGTTATTTCACCAAAAATCAATAGGCTATCTGATCAATGTCTCCTTCTTCTATTTAAATCTTAGTCAAATGTGCCCGTTTAGGTACTGCATACTTTTTGTTAGGCACTCATTTTGTTGATCTTCTCATCTTAGGCTTCTGAGAATCATCCGCATTCAGGTCTGTTACTGTTTGCAATGCTCTTCTTTTTTTTCTCACATCTTCAGACAATCAGCTTATATTAAGGTCCAATCTTCATTCAAATTTGTTCCACTTATCTCATTTTTGTCTCCATGAGTCTTATGATTTCCACAGCTTGCAATTGGAACACCTTTCAACTGATCGTGGGGGTTTCAGAATTCAAGTTTTTGAGACTTGATTTTCTTGTTGTTCTTTTAGTTGTTGTTTGTGTTCTTTTTCTTCACGTTCTCTCTGAAATCTCTGATATCTCAATTCTCCACCTTTTGGATCCACGTAGGGTACTTGAACCTAACTCTGTGAATTAGTGGCCTGTACAACCACTTCTTCACCTGAAGTCTTCACTCTCTTTAAGTGAGGTGTGTGGATCCATGTGGCAAACCACCATGCTTCACAGCAGTATTGCTCACCAATACCACTTAGCAAGGTCCATTTCATCGAGGTTTGAGACAGTTCTTCATGACATAGTGTTTTGCCACTACCCCTCTTTAGGCTCTAGGTTCTTCACTTGCTGAAGGTGTAGCCAAATTCACCTGGTGAATGAAAGAGACTTCCAGATCAGCCAAACTCTTGCCGTAATACAGAACCAGATCATCAGTAATTGTCACAAGTGCAGCTTTTCTGCATAAGAAGTATTAATTGCCACTTTTTAAAGCAATGGGTTTTATTCAGTTTCGACCTGCTTTTTTACATTTACAGTTATTACCTGACCATGTTGTGATGTTGGTGGTCACCGACTTACTAAAAGGAGCCCTATACTGGAATAAAATAATGTGCACCTAGCTTATAATGATGTGAATGATAGGTTAGCTCGCTGTTTTTAAACTGTATCTAATGTTTTTAGAATGTGTGATTTGAACAAAATAAGGTGAACTGTATATTTTAATGTTTTTAAGAATTTTCATGTAGCTTTTATGTCTCTGTCTATTATGACTATGATGCATAATCGAATAAAGATTAATTGAATTGAATTGACATTATTGTGCAGATTGCATATGCCTCTCAAAGATTTCCATTGTGATCTCTCAGACAAGAACCATCACAAATAAAATAAAATCAGTCAACTTGAGTGGTACATCTTGAATATCTGGTCTTATTTTTGTTCACAGTTCTGTCATATTAATACAATCCTGGTTACTTTCATCAATTTCGTTATCAATTTCTCCCCCTGCAATTGCATGAGTGTGACAGGATTCAAGGAATTGCAGAGTTTAATTCAAATGTTTTCTGCTGGCAGTATAATCTGCTCATATTTAGTCAAGCAACCGTTTGTAAAATGCTGAGTACAAGTATGTGCCAGTAATGTCCCAACTGAATGAGTGTTAGAAATGGGGGTCTCTAGTTGGCAGAGGTAGGTACCTTTGTCCAAATAGGGACCCTTGCTTCTAGTCAGGGAAAGGGGGATACACACTTTCGATAACCCCTGCTCACCACCTTGGTAGCTTGGCACGAGCAGACAGGCTTATCCCAAAGGCAATGTGTAAAGTATTTGTACCAACACTCACAGTAACACAGTGAAAACACCACAAAAGGACACCACACCAGTTTAGAAAAATAAAATATCTCTATCTAAAATAAACAAGACCAAAACAACAAAAATCCAACATACACAGTAAAAAATATGACTTTCAAAAGGTTTTAAGAACTTGTACCATAGAAAACTATGGATGCGTGACTTTTCACCAAAGTACCTGTAGATGCATCAAAGTTCCAAAAGCCAAACAGCCGCAGAGTCGGAAAACAAAGAGATAAGACACTCCTGAGACCTTGGGGAGGCGATGCGACAGTCCCGCTGCACCCAGAGGAAGGGTTGCATTGAATCCGGTCTGTATGGGGAGTGATGCGCCGATTCTTTGTGACGGTTCCAGTCCGCAGGTGATGCGTCGGACGAACTTGCCGCACAGGTACAATGCGTGGAAATCCGGGATGCGTCGGCGATCGATGCAGCAGCGTCAAACGGCGCTGCGTCGGTCCTCTTCAGCCGCGATCCCTAAATGCGTCGATTCTTGCAGCGGCGACAGGCTCTGCAGCGGTTTCCGCAGCGGCGCGGCGATGCATGGAAATTCTTCTCGTGCCGTGGAGATGCGCCGGGAAAATAGTCGCAAGAAGAGCGATGGTCAATTTCTGTAGTTCTTTGAGTTTCTTCTTTCTTCCAGCTCCCAGACAGCAGCAACAACCTCCAGAGGCCCAAAACTGGCACAGGCACCTCTTGGCAGGCTAGAACTCACAGCAGCAGAGTACAGGGGAGCTGGGGGTGAAGTCTTTGTGTCCCTGAGACTTCAGAACAGGAGGCCAGCACACTTTAGGCCTTGGAGATCTCCTTCAAGCAGGGGACACAGCACACAGCAAAGTCCTTCTCCTTTCCTTGGCAGAAACAGCAACTGTAGGCCAACCCCAGACACACAGCAAGGGCAGTACTTCTCCTCAGTCTCTCCAGCTCTTCTCCTTGGCAAAGGTTCCTCTTGAATTCCAGGAATGATCTAAAAGTCTGGGGTTTGGGGTCTGATACTTATATCCAAAATGTCTTTGTTCTCTTTGTGAAAGGGGCTCTGAGCCCAATTCAAACCAGTTCTAGGGGGCAACAAGTGCACAACAACATCCATTGTCAGTGTGAGCCTTGGCTCCAGACACACCACAGGGGGCGGAACCAGCATTGTGGAAGGCAGGCACAGCCCTATTCAGGTACAGGTGCTACTCCTCCCACCACTCCAAATGCAGACAGGCCTATTCAGCCTAGTGCTGGCTCATCCAGACTCCTGTAGCCACTGCACCTCCCCAGCCCCTGTCACTTCAAAGCCAGACAGTCAATCCACAAACAGGCAGAGGCACACAGGATGGTTGAACAAGAAAATAGCCACTTTCTAAAAGTGGTATTTTCAAACACACAATTTAAAAACCATCTTTTCTAAAATATGTGTTATTAAGTCCTGAGTTCAGGGATACCAAACTCCATTTTTCTTTCTTATCCCTATGGGAAGATATGCTTGTAAAATGTTACAAAGCATTTCCCATTCGGTCCGATGGGGCAAGATAGCCTTTCAATAGTGAAAAATTAAATTGGCAGTATTCCACTATCAGGACATGTTACACACACCAGTGCATGTCCTACCTTTCACATACACTGCACCCTGCTCAGGGGGGTACCTTGGGCCTACCATAGGGGTGCCCTATATGTAAGAAAAGGGAAGGTTAGGGCCTGGCAAGTGGGTGCACTTGCCAAGTTGACATGGCAGTTAACAAACTGCGTGCAGGCACCGCGGTGGCAGGCCTGAGAAATCTTTCCAGGGCTACTCATGTGGGTGGCACAATCAGTGCTGCAAGCCCACTAGTAGCATTTGATTTACCAGCCCTGGCACACTCAGTGCACTTTACTAGGGACCCACTGGTAAATCAAATATGCCAATCATGGAGAATCAATCACAATAACAATTTACACAGAGAGCATATGCACTTTCGCACTGATCAGCAGTGGTAAAGTGCCCAGAGTCCTATAGCCAACAAACACAGGTCAGGAAGAAATAGGAGGAAGAAGCAAAAAGTTTGGGGATAACCCTGAAAAAAGGGCCATTTCCAACACAGCCCCCTTCCAGCCTAAAGTCAGGGTAGATCAATCAATACCTTGATGGGCTTCCCTGCTTGGGGCGATAGAACCTGGAACCTGGCCTGAACAGTAGGGGTCTATTCCTGTTCTACGCCTTCCTGAACCCAGTTGGATCCCTCTATCCATAATCTCGGGGCCCACTAAGCTAAACCATGGGGGACCCTTCTCCTCACCTGGGGACACCATCAGTGCAGCGCCTAAGCTTACCTTGCTCACAGATGTGTCCCAGCAACCAGACAGCACACACAAGGCCAACACAGTAGTGTGGCCCAGTCCACCCCCGGGGTGTGACTCCTGCCCCCATCCCAGTGGCAACTCTGTCCACCAGGACAGCAAGGCACAGTGGCCACTGACAACTGTCAGTGATCAGAGCCAGGCCTTATCCCTGTCAGGCCTCTCTAACCTCTGTGTCATCAGAAAGTGGGGGGCAGTACCCCAGGTGCCATGGCACCTTTTATCCACTCTCCCTCCTGCCAAGTCATGCATGTCATCCTGACACTGGCCCACCAGCCCAGGGTCTGTACCCTGCGGCTAGACAAGAGACTGGGGTGGGCTCTCCCACATCCTGTCTTCCTCCGTGGGACTTTGTACCCTCCCAACTAGAGCAGTACTCCCAGAAGACAATCTGGTAGGGGCACTGTTAGCAGTCGCCCCTTCATCTAGGTCAGGGGGGACACCCTGAACCTGGTCCTCCAACCCAGGGTCTGTACCCTTAGGCTGTACCTGTGCCTGGCAACCCAGGACTACCGGGGGAGTACACCAACCCTCCCCAAAGGAACCACACTCCTCATGAGTTGTACGAGAGTCTGCCTGGCGCAGGTCTCCAGCCTCCTGTCCACTTGACAGAGCATGAAGAACCCCCAGGCCAGAAGTGGCCTCACCAGGGTCAGTCCTGGGGTGCTCTGACCTCAGAGCTGGCAACCCCTGACCCACTGGTCCTTCCACTGGGGACTGCATCCCCCCTCACCCTTTTCTCTGGACTCATGCACCCTCCCCATTGGAGCGGTGCTGCCAGACACCAGAACTGGTGGGATTCTGGTGACAGCAGTCCTCCCCAGTTCACCTGACACTTTGGGATCCCCCTCAGGAAATGGCCTCCTAGTACACACTAGGCCCCCCTCCTGGTGTTCCCTTATGGAACCAACCAGGTCCTGGGACTGGGTTTTGGGCACCTTGGGACACAGCCCACTCCCACTCCTTTTCCTCTGAGACAGGACGTGGGAACCTACACGCCTCCCACTACACTGGGACCTATATGGCTACCACAAACCTCCCCTACCTCACTTGGTTGGGGAAAACCTGACCCACCGCCTTCAGGATCACTCCTAAAAGTTTCTTCAGACCCTCTGAAATACACCAAAAGGTCTACCTCCAGCGCAAGCTCCCTGGAATCAGAGAGCTCACACTCCACCGGGTGTTGGCATAGCTCCTGAAAACAGGGACTTAAAATATGCTCTCCAACAATTGCATCACACAGCCCCCCACAGTTGTTAGCCACGCTACCCTTTGCCGCACCATCCAGTGCCTCACACAAGTACCCCACATCACTCTCCTGAGACTGGCAAGACAGTGTCTGACTGTCTCTGTCACTCAACCCACACTCTTCTGGGCAGTCTCCACACATACATACCAGGACTTCTACCATGGGGGAACCCCTCTCCCTGCACCTCTCATCTAGGGTCAGTAGAGTGTCCCTCCCACCACTAGGAATATGATCCCCGGTGTCAGTTCCCCAATCCACCTCAGGGACCCTGCACACCACTGGAGCTACCTCATAACCCTGAACCCCCTGGTGAATGTTAACCCCCTCCCTCAAGTCAGGTGCCACATCTCCGGGTGGGTGTACTTCTCCCTCAGCACTAGATAACACAATTTTGCTGCCACCATCTGAGTTGGACTCCACCTCCAACCCAGCCAAGCTCACTTCCTGAGCTACACACATCTCTTTTTGCTTGGTTGAGACACTCAGGGCCTCAAGCCTCGAGAACTCCTCATTGAGCTCTCATTCTCAGCTGATATGCCAAGATCAATTTCTTTTCTTCCAAGGTATAAGCTCTCCTGCTCTCCTCTGCCTTGGCCTGGATTTCCATTTCCATCTGCTTTGTTTTGATCCTCAGGACTTCTAGCTCCTGCTCCCTGACCCTTTGGTTCTCCTCCAGTTCCTCTGGGGAAAAACTGCTAGAGGAATGATTGCTGCCAGCCCTAAAGTCTGCTGTTCCCACAGCCTGATCCTGTGATCTGAAACCATCCCCTTGTGCATCCTCATCCACCTCTGCATCCTCTGCCTCCCCAGCCTCTCTGACCTCCCACCAGGCCCTTAAGGCCTTCTGTAGCTCCTCCTTCCTGGAGCTGCTCTTCATGGGACATCCAAAGTTCCTGCAGAACTGCTTGAGTTGACCTACTTTGTAACTACTTAACATTTCAATATCAAACTCCAGTTCTGCAACATCACTTGCTGGTTTACCCTTTTGAGACATGGTGTGTGGGTACTTCAAGGGTCAGATCAAAAATAGAAACAAAAACAAAACACAGTATGTGGTTGCATAGTGGTCTGCACTAAACTAGTGATGTACACCAATCACTGTGGGTCAAGTACAAATACAGGTTCAAATCCCCACCTCTGACCACCAATGTTAGAAATGGGGGTCTCTAGTTGGCAGAGGTAGGTACCTTTGTCCAAATAGGGACCCTTGCTTCTAGTCAGGGAAAGGGGGATACACACTTTCGATAACCTCTGCTCACCCCCTTGGTAGCATTGCACGAGCAAACGGGCTTATCCCAAAGGCAATGTGTAAAGTATTTGTACCAACAATCACAGTAACACAGTGAAAACACCACAAAAGGACACCACACCAGTTTAGAAAAATAAAATATCTTTATCTAAACTAAACAAGACCAAAACGACAAAAATCCAACATACACAGTTAAAATTATGACTTTCAAAAGGTTTCAAGAACTTATACCATAGAAAACTATGGATGCGTGACTTTTCACCAAAGTACCTGTAGATGTGTCAAAGTTCCAAAAGCCAAACAGCCGCAGAGTCGGAAAAGAAAGAAATGCGACACTCCTGAGACCTTGGGGAGGCGATGCTACAGTCCTGCTGCACGCAGAGGAAGGGTTGCGTAAAATCTGGTCTGTATGGGGAGTGATGCGTCGATTCTTCGTGACGGTTCCGGTCTGCAGGTGATGCGTCGGACGAACTTGCCGCACAAGTACGATGCATAAAAACCCGGGATGTGCCAGCTATCGATGCGGCGGCGTCAAGTGGCGCTGCGTTGGTCCTCTTCAGCCGCAATCCCTCGATGCGTCGATTCTTGCAGCGGCGACAGGCTCTTTAGCGGTTTCCGCAGCGGCGCGGCGATGCGTGGAAATTCTTCTCGTGCCGTGGAGATGTGTCGGGAAAACAGCCGCAAGAAGAGCGATGCGCCGATTTCTGTAGTTCTTTAAGTTTCTTCTTTCTTCCAGCTCCCAAACAGCAGCAACAACCTCCAGAGGCCCAAAACTGGCACAGGCACCTCTTGGCAGGCTAGAACTCACAGCAGCAGAGCTCAGGGGAGCTGGGGGTGAAGTCTTTGTGTCCCTGAGACTTCAGAACAGGAGGCCAGCGCATTTCAGGCCCTTGGAGATCTCCTTCAAGCAGGGGACACAGCACACAGCAAAGTCCTTCTCCTTTCCTTGGCAGAAACAGCTACTGCAGGCCAACCCCAGACACACAGCAAGGGCAGTACTTCTCCTCAGTCTATCCAGCTCTTCTCCTTGGCAAAGGTTCCTCTTGAATTCCAGGAATGATCTAAAAGTCTAGGGTTTTGGGTCTGATACTCATACCCCAAAATGTCTTTGTCCTCTTTGTGCAAGGGGCTCTGAGCCCAGTTCAAACCAGTTCTGGGGGGCACTCTGCAAGGGCACAACAACATCTATTGTTAGTGTGAGCCTTGGCTCTAGACACACCACAGGGGGGCGGAGCCAGCATTGTGGAAGGCAGGCACAGCCCTATTCAGGTACAGGTGCTACTCCTCCCACCACTCCAAATGCAGTTCAGGCCTATTCACCCTAGTGCTGACTCATCCAGACTCCTGGAGCCACTGCACCTCCCCAGCCCCTGTCACCCCAAAGCCAGACAGTCAATCCACAAACAGGCAGAGGCGCACAGGATGGTTGAACAAGAAAATAGCCACTTTCTAAAAGTGGTATTTTCAAACACACAATTTAAAAACCATCTTTACTAAAAGATGTGTTATTAAATCCTGAGTTCAGGGATACAAAACTCCATTTTTCTATCTTATCCTCTATGGGAAGATATGCTTGTAAAATGTTACAAAACATTCCCCATTCTGTCCTGAGGGGCAAGATAGCCTTTCAATATTGAAAAATTAAATTGGCAGTATTTCACTATCAGGACATGCTACACACACCAGTGCATATCCTACCTTTCACATACAGTGCACCCTGCCCAGGGGGGTACCTTAGGCCTACCATAGGTGTGCCCTATATGTAAGAAAAGGGAAGGTTAGGGCCTGGCAAGTGGGTGCACTTGCCAAGTCGACATGGCAGTTAACAAACTGCGCGCAGGCACCGCGGTGGCAGGCCTGGGAAATCTTTCCAGGGCTACTCATGAGGGTGGCACAATCAGTGCTGCAAGCCCACAAGTAGCATTTGATTTACCAGCCCTGGCACACTCAGTGCAATTTACTAGGGACCCACTGGTAAATCAAATATGCCAATCAGGGATAACCAATCACAATAACAATTTACACAGAGAGGATATGCACTTTAGCACTGATAAGCAATGGAAAAGTGCCCAGAGTCCTATAGCCAACAAACACAAGTCAGGAAAAAATAGGAGGAAGAAGCAAACATTTTTGGGATAACCCTGCAAAAAGGGCCATTTCCAACAATGAGCAACCAGTTCAATCACTTTGTACAATTGGCAAGGAAATAGCTCCAACATTCTTCATGCACGAAATATGCACAGGGCTGTTTTACCACCCCATCCTCCGTGCTGCTGTGTGAGGACTAAAAGTTTGCACCCTGCTCTTTCGCAACAGGACAAATAATAATATTTCTTGTAATTTGGCATTCCTAGAGCAGGGACATTGCACAAGCTATGTCTGAACTCCATAAAGGCTTGCAAACATTTACTGTCTCAAGGCACCGGGTCCCTCATGTCACTGTGAGTCAGCGTCTGTAAAGTCATTGCAATCAGAGAAATGTTCAGAATCCACTGATGACAACATTCTCACTTCTGTCTGTGTTCGGTGGTCTCATTTTCAGAATAACAGAAATGCATTCTTTGGAAACCTTTCTTATGCCCTTCTCAATCTGGTGTCCCAAATAAATCACTTCTTCCTGACAATACTGTAAATTCACAGATTTCACTTTATGCACATTTTCAGCCAGGTGGTATAGCAAGGCATTTGTATCAGGTTAGAAACCTGTTTCATTTTGGCTGAGACCAACAGGTCATCAATAGTTTGAATTAGCACTGAGTCACAGGGCAGATTTTGATTTTCCAGGTACTTCTTTTGATTTGGGAGAAGATTGGATGACTTTCCATATAGCCCTGTTCAATCCTACACCAAACCAATTCTAAGAGAAGAGATATTGACTATCATCATGAATAGAATTGGGAAAAATACTTGGCATAAACGTATCACCATAAACCCTTGGGCATCTGAAAGAATTTGGAACAATATTACTGCAGGATTTGGTACCACAGGACAATAGGAATTATTATGCCATTAATTTTTGCAGGTACTGTACTATGCTCATTTTTTTGCTGGGCTTCTGTATTCCCATGCTCCAAGAGATAGATGGCCTCCCTGATACTTCTTTTAGAATGTGCTGCTCAATTATTTTATCAATAAGAGGTGAAATCCTCTCTTCTGCTTCATGAGTGAGCTTGTACTGAGGCATACGGGGATATACTGCTTTTGATTTTAAAGTGATCTGCACTGACTCTGCACTTTTGACAATTCCAGTGTCGTTTCCTGAAAAATCCCAGCTGTCCTTGTTTTGTCTTAAATTTGGAGGTACGTTTTTAAAAAAATGGGAATATTATAACTCTTGACTCTTTTGATTTTATTTTAAATTAGAGTCTTCATTCTTTGTCTGAACACTGACACCATCTGATGTACAGCAAATTGTGCAATTAATTTTGCAGAGAAGATCTTCTCTTAACAAATTCATCACAATTGTCTCACTGATTAGAAATTTGGGATCATTTATGATTGATCCTATTGTTACTGGGACAGGAGCTGACAACTTATTGGTAATGTGTTTATTTGCAATGCCTACAACTGGCACTTCGTTTTCTGAGAAGGGTAGGTTAGTAACCACCAATTACCTAATCGTGAAGCAGGTAGAACCTGTGTCAATCAAAAATTATACTGAATGGCCATTTACTTTCTACAAAAGGGCATTTCTGGTCCAGCTCTTGAACTGCACAAAGCATGCAATCCTCCTCCCCCTCAGGAAACATCATTGTGCCAAACTCAGACCTGTAGGAACTCAGAGTGTATCTACAAATTGTAAAGAATTATCATTAGTCACTGAAGGCTGTTGCATAAGTAGAGCTGAAGGCATATTCCAATCAAACTGCTGTTGGAGCAGTTTGAGTGCACCATTGCATCCTGTGACTTCTGATTCATATTCTGCTGCATTTGGGGAACCATTTAAGTCATTTTGAAAACTATTTAGATTAAACCCACAATCCTGTTTCCAGTGACCATTTTCCCACCTGTATGGCATGGGCCATTTTTCATCTGTGCATTATTAACATTTTGGTTAAATATGTTGTTAGTAAAGCCTCTACTTGGCCACCGGGACCACTATTTGCACCTTGCACAAATTGTGCACCATTATGTTGTGCATTAACACCAGCACCACCACCAAAACCAAAAGCAAAATCATATCCGGGTGTCTGAAAGCCACCTTGACCACCCTTCTAGAAAAACTTAATTTGACCACCATCAACTTTATCTTTGCCGTTTTCTTCTTAGCATCACAACAATCACTGCGATACTTTATAAAGGCCAAAATCTCATCTACAAATTTGGCCTCCCCACACATTGAATTTTGCTGAATATGCAAACTAATCCTGGACACAATCCCAACACAAAAGCCGAAATGAATACTGCAACACCTCCTTTTGTGGGGTCTTCAACTCCACTATACTACCTGTATATTTACATCAATCACTCAATATATGCATTCACACTTTTTCACTTGGACCTTACATTAATCTCATAATATTTGATCAATTTACTTGTTTCTGGGGAACCTTTGTCTTCAAATGCTCGATAACTTGTTTATATTTCTCCATAACTACTAGAGAAGGCTTATTCTGAGAGGCTCTCTCTGTCATTCTTCTGTGGGCCACTGTACTATGGTCTGACACTCAGTCTATAAATTGAGGCACAACAATCAAAAATAAAGCATCTAAATCTGTCCTAAGCACTTTTGAAATAGTCAAAATCCTTTTCACCTCTGTATACCACTTCTCGGGCTTCTCTCTGTATTTCAGTTCTTTATGGGATTTTGTCATACAAAACAGAAGTGAAAATGGTCAAATAGGCTCATCTGAACTAAAACATAATGGAAGATATGTACAAAGGAAATAATTCAACCATACCTGTATCCCCCTTCTCCACGTATAAGAAAATATGAGCCCACACACAGTCAATTCACTATAAATTGTGTGCTATTCACCTAAATTACTTAATTCCAGAATGATTAAATTAATATCAAGGAGGCTTGAAGGAGTTGGGAGTGTAATATTAATACAACAGCAAATGTTCAAGTTAGGACGAGAGCCATTGCCCATGGTTGTGCACTGTACAGAGCTATGAAACTGGTGGGAAGAGATAGGCTGACCATAGAGAGTCAAAATTGGCTTGGTGATCTTGCAACCGATGAAAAATGTGCTCATGGGATGCCACTATAATAGATCCTGGACCTAGTCTCTGTGCATAGGTGGCGCTGACTGTTTCCATTTCCAGAGAATGCTAATTTTGGAAACTGTCCGAGAAGTATCGATCTAGCATTTCGTGTGACAGATTATGTCCAATAGGCCTTCTGTATCATGTAACAGAAAATTTTCATAGAAAAATCTAGGTGGATCTTGCTTGTCGCATTCATGGATGCAGCCACCTTATGCCAAAAGTTGCTGAGAAAGGAGCAAGACTATAGTTAAAGCACCATGTCCCCTCCCAGAGCTCCACATCTCCAGCAGTTTGAGGAAGGTGACACATTTGTCCAAAACAGTTTGGAGAGAGACCTGTGCCAGTCAGGAATGCTCTTATAGTAGCTTAATTTTAGTTTGGTTGCTCTCATTCCTTAGTCGTGTGTTTCCAGGTGGGAGGACCATGTGTCATTTGAGTATTCCGAACCCAATATAGTTTGCCATCCTGTCTTAAGGGCATTCCCCGTTGATTTGGAATGAGTCCCCTTTAGAAGTGTAGCATAAAGGCTAGACATGACCCCCTTATATTCACTTCAGGAATTATAGTAGTGGTGAATCTGCGGTGCATCTTATGGGCACTCCTCGTTGATTCCGAAATTGTCCCCTTCAGAAGTTTAGAACAAAGGACAGAGATGACCCCCTTACATTCATTTCAGAAATGAAGCTTGTGGTGAATTGGGGAGTCTGATAATAAAAGTTTCATGTATCAAAGCTTAAAACTCAGGCAGGGTTTCAACTGAAGTAACCTTCAAAACTGGGATATATGAAGGTGAAATTCTACTTAGCAGAGATTCAAAAGATTTAACTTTGTTGTTATCTAGCACTTGTTCTATTGTTTCAATCCCTTTAATGGGCCAGGAAGGCCATTGCAGGGCCATTCGTAGTGTGGTATTGTTCTAAAGTGAGGTGAAAGTATGTAAAAATCAAATCTATGTGTACATAAGTATTTGTGGGCAGTCTTCCAGTTCAGTTTGAAGTTTGTAAGTAGTGGGTTCATTGGGTCCAGAGAGTCAGGTACGGCCATGTATATCCATGCTGGAGAGAAGACATCACCTTTCAGGTGTCGCTGTATTTTAAGCCAGTCTGGGATTTCCAGGTTCTCCGGGAAGAAGTGAGCTAGATGTGCCAACTGATATGCCATGTAGTAAAAATTCATGTGAGGCACCTTAAGTCCCCTGGACTTTGTTGCAGCAAATAGTTTAGCTATAGTTAATCGTGGTTGCATGGTAACCCACACAAAATGTTCGATGATTTATTCTACTTCAAGTAAGAGCAAATGAAGAAATTTGCAATGGTAGCATGGGGAAGATATAAATGAATCGTGGCGCTACCACCTTTTTAGTGGATTGAACTCTGTGCCACAAGGAGACCTGTAATTTGGACTACTTTGAAAACCTGTGGCAGTTTTATCAATTAAGGCATTAGCATTTTTATGGATTATTTCAGGTAAGTTGATACTGATGTGGATCTCTAGATACTTTAGTGTATTTGGAGAACATCGAAAAGGGTGTTCACAATAGAAGACACTAAGGTGGAAGTATTCAAAGGCCAAGCATCACTTTTTGACTAGCTTATTTTGTACCTTGAGAAATGCCCAAATCTGGAAACCAGGCCTAGTATTCCTGGGAGCGAGATCTCTGGTTTGGATAGAAGTGATAGGATATCATCAGCGTAGAGGCACAACTTGTGCTCACCTGACGGTGATTGCATGCCTTACACTAATTCAGATTGATGGACCTTAGCAGTCAGGGGTTCCAGGGCCAACAAAAACAGGAGCGGGAGAGAGGTCAACACTGTCTAGTACCTCCATGAAGTATGATGTAAGCTGACCTGTAACCATCGCAGGAGTTTTCTTGGTTATGATGGATTAGTAGTGGAATACATTTTTGTAGCCTTTGTGTGAGTATTTTAGTGAGAATCTTTAGATCAGAATCAATAAGAGAGATGGGCTTATAAATGTCTCTTTGAAGAGGGTCTTTGTGTAGTTTCAGCAAAAGGGATACTTTGGCTCTGTTAAACTCTTGTGAGAGACCTCCCCAGCACTCTGCTTCCTCAAAGACCTTACAGAGTGGCTGGGTGAGGGTTTCCATACAGATCGTAGAAAATTAAATGGGGAAGCTGTTATCCACTGACTCTTTTCCAGTAGATATATTCTTAATGGCTTCTCACACTTCTTCTACATTATATCTCCATCGAGGTCTCAGGCCACTTCATTGGTGAGTTTACTTAGTCACCAGGCTTAAAAGAAGGCTTCCTCCTTCATTATACTACTGTCCATTATTCTTGAGGTGTAAAGGTTTTTGTAGAATTCAGGGAATTCTGAGGTGATATTTAATGGATTACAAATCCGATTTCTGTCCATTAAGCGAAAAGCAGGTAATGTTCTAGCAGAGCCCTGTGTTTAAGCTTTAGCATCAAGAGCCTGCCGGCATTTCAACATGTTCATAGTGGTGAACCTTGAGGCAGAATAAAATTTTCTCAGCTTTAGAGGTGAATAGTAACTTCTGATCAAATGTTGCTTTCATGGGATGCTGTGGAGCCTCTGACATTAGTGAGGACATATATGTGGTGGTTAAATCTTTAATATGATCTTCCAAATCTTTTTGCACCTGGGTTAGTTGACATCTCTCTAATTATTTGCCCTCTCAAGTATGCTTTACTAGAAGCCCAGAGGAGTGGAACAGACAAAACCGAATTCTCATCAAGCAACGGGTATTCATTCAGCCGAGCTTGAACTTTTCTTTGTCTTTTGTTTTTTTAAATTTCCCTATGGGCATTCGCCACTGTGGAGCTGGTGAGTGGAGTATACATAGATCTATGGATAAATGCAGAGCCGAGTGATCTGACAGGCCATTCTCTAATATTTCACAACTGAGAAAACATGGGGAGACAGCAAAAAAAAGTAAATTCTAGTTTCAGTCCCATGTACATAAAACAAAAGTTTACAATGTTTATCTCGGGGTAAAAAAGAAGCAAGAGAGCCATAAGAAAGGGATAATCTAGTAAGTCCAGCAATAGACTTCTTTCTACTTTGCTCCCTGTTTCCAGAGGACAGGATCTGTCAACAATAGGTTCCAATGTAAGATTACAGTTCCTGCCTATGATGAGATTCACATGGCAAAAGTTAGTCAAACGCCTGTTCAGATTGGAGAAAAAGTCCACCTTAGTGCAATTATCAGAATAGAGTGAGCCTACTACTACATGACTGAAACGGATTTGTAACTTTGTGTAGACGTATCATTCTTTAGGGTCTTCCCAATTTTCGCATACCTTCATCTGTAGGGTTTTGTATATCACAATTGAGTCACCATTTTTATTATAGTGGGAACCAGAAGCTGACAAAACACGGCCAATCCAGTCTCCCCCACATCGAGGATTCTAAAGGAGAGAGATGAGTTTCCTGCAAGACAAAGTCTGTTTTATTGGATGTGAGAAATGTAAGAATTTATTCCATTTGATGCAGTTGTTTAATCCATTAACATTGCTAATTAAAAAGAACACGTAGTTTACCTGATGGCTCAGTCTAAGGAAGTGCAGGTACCTGTGGTAGGGTATCAGGATAAAAGTGTTGAAGAGATGGAGTGGAGGAGAAGGGAGAAAAATGTAAAACTGCACAAAACAGAATTGCAAAAGTTTATTGGAGAATAATCTTTATTCCTTAACAGGTGAGTCAGCTCTAAGCTTGGCCAGGACCATGACCTATAGCAAAAGTCAGTATTGATAGAATGGGGGAAGTTCAGTAGGCATTGCTGCATAACAATAGGGGGAAGATGATTCATGGCAACCAAAAAGATTTGATAAGTTAGTATTTGAAATCTTAAGACATCTTCTCAGCAGTGAATACTGTCCTTATATTTTAGAGGGGATTGGGATTTATATCGGCCTGCAGAAGTATTGCTGGACGTGGCTTGGCTGACATCCATAGCTCAATCTTCCATGTTGTCTAGGACCTGTCAAGGACAGCCAGATCTAAAAATTCCTTTTTGACTCCATTAATTGTGACCAACATGGTTGCTGGGTCAATGAGTCTGCATCTTATTTTGTGTTTCTTTACTATTGGTTTGTGGGGAAGTCTACCGTAATTAATATTTTATTATCTTTATATTGATATGATCTATGTTTTTTAGAGGTTTGGAGGAGAAGGTGTGTATGACTGTGGAAGAACAGATAGGTGATTATGGGTCTTGGGGAAGCCTGTGAGCATGTTCTGGACACCTGTATTGGCTTTGCCCTATGAAATTCGAGTGGTACTTTGAAGCTGAGTTTCATGAGGGTGGGTACAAATTTTACCAGGTATCCAATAGTGGCTGTTCCTACTTCCTGTTCTGGTATTCCGAAGATTTGAATAGTAGTCCGCTTGCAGCAATCTTCTATATCAATTAGTTTCCTTTGGGAAGCCCATATGTCATGTTCTAGATCAAGCACGTCCCACACTTTCTTCTCCAGCTCACCTGCTCTTCTCTCTGTGGAGTCCAAGCGAGATCTGATTCGGGCCATATCCATGTGGATTTCTTTTAGTATTTTCAGTCGCTTCCTCTGCTGTTGAGGCTGATAATTTTATGGTATTGAGCTGTAAGAAGATTGAATTGAGAGTGGTGGAGGACACTGCTTGTTCATGATTGTGGGGAGTCTTAATGGCAGGCCTGCCAGATAGAGATTCAGAGAACAGTAGCGGACATTGAGATTTTTTTTGACATTTGTAATAAAGTCCGGTAGATGGCTGTTCCTCAAGTACAGTCCAAAGGAAGGGCTATGAAGATATAAGGTTATAACCTAATGGCCTTGAGGGTGGAGAGCATTAATGATAGGGCAAGCTGTGTAGTTGAATATACTCTATAGTTTCAAAAGGTCCAGTAAGGGTAAGTCCTCAATCTCATCATCTCCATCAATGATCTATTAGTGGTGTTTTGTATCTTTTGTGGGTCCAGAGAAAGTGTCTAGTACTGAGAGGAAATGGTGAAGTCTCAGGAATCTCCTGGTACTCCTCAGAATCATAAGTACAGCCCACAGAAATTGGGGACCTGTTAGCATGGAAGGGAGACCCACGCCAACAGTGCCAGGTCTAACAGGACCTTTAACCATGAGCTTTTCACAAACAAAAGGCACTGCAGGAGCTCCTAGAAAAGGTTGCAAAGTCTATTAAGGAGGCGGCTTGCATGGCCCCTGGACAGCGCTATAGCACCAGCACTTCCTGGTGTGTATACAGGTGGTTCCAGTTGCCCAGAAGGTTTTTTTTTTTTTTTTAAATGATTGCCATCTGGAATAATCTGTGACGGTAACGGGCACAGTCAATATGGAGGGGGGGGGTCAACTCTCACAACTGATGTGACCAGGTAATGGTGAAATACTCCTAAAGATGCATACGCAGGCTTTGTCAGGGGGGAGAAAATAAAAATGGTGATGTCCTGTAAGAAGCCCGATGTCAGTGGATGATTGACAACCCAATCCAACATGGCCACTGCTCCAATGGGCGGCCAACAGGGATTAACAACAGCCGCCTCAAAGAGGACCCATTTGAAGTAGAAGACTTTGTGAGTGATGCATAACTAGGTGCATTTGGGATGTGAGTTGCTATGTCAAACAGGTTATCGTATCATGTGCATCAGTAATGGGTATATAAGCATGTCGGGGAGATGACTTGAGGGACTCTTCAGCTGCACCGCAGCACCAACACCTCCTATCAGATGAGAAGGGAAGTCCGCTGCTCTTGGGCCATCTGTCTTGCATCAAGTTACTGGATGCTTCACAGTGAAGGAAGTGACCCGCTTGGGGCCACTCGGGTCTCCTCGGACCAACTCTCAGCCTTCCATTCCAAATGAAGAGTTGGAAGAACAGTGGAGAATATACCAATATTTGTTTTATTCAAATACACTCTGAGTGGAGCCCCGTCTGCACAGTCTCGAAGAGTGGTACAGAGGGAACTGAAGTCAGCAAGCATAGAATACATTATGTACATTTCAAAGCCGGGCAAAAACACGCCCACAGTGGAACTTTCCAGGCAGATGCAGCTGGACAGTGAAATATACAGAAAATAGGTTTCGGTTCTCATATCTCACACAACCTAACACAATCCAAGGTCGTTTCACCCTGCGCCCGCCACCAGACAAGTGGGAAAGGGACTCTATCTAGTGAGAAAGGTATGCGTAAGCAGTCTCGGGTCTATTCTAACAACAGCCCAAGAATTAAAGCAGCTTCAGTGCCCAATCGCCGATGGGAATCCAGCTGATAGGCAGAGTAATGTTGGCTAGATGTTGCAAGGAGTTAGTGACCGGATTTCTCAGCTTTCATGCTGCAGGTTTTTCCTTTTGTTATGGAAAAGTGGACGAGGTCTGGCAGAGCAAAGGTAAAGAGCAGCCATCTTCATCATGGCCAAACTCCACCCCCCTTGGGTTTCTGAGCTTTGGTAAATTCTTTGTAAATGTATAGAGATCACGCCTTGACCAGGGCGCATGCACATATGCTTCTCCTGCACTTCTCACATGGAAACATTTTTTCAATAATCATATTTGTAGGAAAGTAGGATCTGCTTCTTATGGTTACTCCCACTTTTTGCGTGTTGTTACACTGTTTTTGACTAGTCTGACTGGGATCCTGCTAATAAGGACCCCAGTCTATCTGCTTTCTCCTTAAAATGTCATGCATGTACTTAGGTACACTCCAGATTGGATACTGGGGTACCCTTGTCAATCCCTAGTATATGGTACTCATGTACCCAGAGCATAGGTACCCCAGAGGCCTCCCATGGGCTGAAGCATGCATTATGCCACCCATGAGAGGCCATGCAAAATGGAACTACAGGCCTGCTATTGCAGCCTGTGTAAGATGGTGCATGCACCACTTACTTTAGATATAGGTTTACTATATCTATAGGTCAATACACTTATAACATATAAGTCACCCCTCTAGCAGGCCTTAACAATCCTGAAGGCAGGGTGCTGGGTTTTACGTGAGAGGGTGCCCCTGCATGAGCAGAGCCCCTCTGCAGCCTTCAGAGACCATTCTCCTGGGTTGAAGGTGACGCAGCCAGACATATAGGTAGAGGTGCATTATATGCTCGCGTAAAATGCTATCTCGAAAACGGCTGCAACAAACCATGATGTGTTTGGCATCAAACACCTTGGCATCATACCTCCACACTGGTAACCGGTGTGGGAGGTATGATTCCACCCTTTAGAAGCGAGCTATGTGGGGTCGCTGGTCTTCCAGGTACCAGCCTTCTCTACCCGGACAGCACAAAATGGTTGCTGCCGACCAGAGACATAGTTCTGCCCTCCTGCTGCTGAACCAAGCTCGAGCAGAGGAAGGCAGCACAATAGGCATCCTGTCACAGGGAGGTATGACCACCTCCCAGACAGGATTTAGTGTATTGGGGCTGGGTGGGTGCACTTCCAAAGTGCCTGAAAGTCTGCATCTGGGGCACATTTGGTGTCCCTGTGCATAGTCCAGTTCAAACCAGTCCTGGGAGCGGTTGGCTCCTGCTCTGGTGCAAAACTAGACAAAGGATAGGGGAGTATCCTCTCCACTGTCCTGACCCTCCCCTGGGAGTGTCCCCTGAATCTGTCCAACCCTCTCCCGTGGGTACAAAAGGGCTTACCTGGCTGTAGGACCCTAGATTCGACGAGGACAAGATTCTGATCACGAAACCACTGACCTCCAACCGTCTGGACACTCTGGACTTCGCTGGACGTCGACTGGGCCCGACTTCATCTCCCTCTCCGTCCAAAGCATCGTCTGTGCCTGTACACCATACAGGCTCTGTGCACGACCTGTGGAGCATCAAGGACAACTGAAGTTATCTCCCTTGGGGTGAAGGAGTCACTCCCCTGCATTCGCAGACACCATAACACAACTGACCGGTCTGCTGATCCTAAGCTCCTGCAGACTCTGAAGGCTCCAGCATCACAGGAGGAGGGTTCCTATGTTCCTTCAGGTTGAGCTACTCTCTCACCAAGTTTGAGGCCAGTATCCTTTGTGGGAACCGCAAAACCTGAATCCCTGTGCACTGCGTACTTTTGCAAGTGCATATGCTTGTTGGAGTTCCCCAACTAAGTGCTTTGGGCTATCGATAGCCCCAACCTCTGCGCACATTTCATACAAAAGACTTTGTCCTCCTCACACTCTGTGCCCTGCAAGCCGTTACTTCATTAAACTGCTAGAGGTCCCCTCGTGACTCCTGTGCCTTCGGCCTGTGGGTCCATCTGAGGGACAACACTGCTTTTCTTCAATTCCCCTGGTTGCTCCAGGCCTTCCCTGACTCCCCTTGCTGTGGTGAGTCCCATGGTCCTTGCTGGACTAGAACGTAACCTTCTTTGACGATCTTCATGGGTTGCCGCTGCCAAGGCTTGTTGGCGCTCCCGCCAGACACCGACCACTCAGCACTCGACATCCTCAGTGGGACAGCTTGTATCCAGCTCCTGGTCATCCTCAACATCTCCTGGTCCCTGCAGCTGTAGAGTCAAGGTCTCCATCTTCACACCTGAAGCACCCGACATCGGTGGGCATTCGTCTACCGAGCCCCTGGTCACTCCTGAGTGACCCAGAGTCTGTCCCCTCTGCTTTCAGGTTCCTTCCATCAAGAATCCACCTGTGGGTTCCACCAGACACTTTTCTTCTTTCCAGCAGTGGCATTTCTTTGAAGACTCCCATTGAGAACGACGGCAGTTTCCGATGCCACTTCGACCCTATGCACCCGGCTTCCCTAGGATAGGTAACTCTGGTACTTCGGTATCCACGGGTGGGGTGGCCCTCCAATCTTCTATGTTCCAAAGGGTTTCTTCGTAATCCACTGGGAAGGGTCCTTAAACTTTAAAACTGCAAACGCTTCTCTCCTATTGAATTGTACGTAGTACGCAGTCGTGTTCTCACACTGCACCCGTCCTCCGTGGGGTCCCTACTTACTCACCTTGGGTGGTTCCTTGGGGTCCCTGCGATTCTACATCCTCCAGACACTGTCTTGACTTGAGTCGTGGTTCTTATACCACTATTTTAGTATATGGTTTGGTCTCCCCTAGAGCCCACTGTATGTTAGTCCTACTTACGATTGTTTCTGTGCTACAGTATTGTGTGCTTTGTGTTTATCTGCATGTAGCAGATACTGTGAGGTAGTTAAGGTGTGTTATAATAATAAATACATCTTTTTATAACTACTGTGTGGTTCTCCTTTCATGTAACCAATATAATAAGGTTGCATTCTGATAAAATAAGCTGCTTAACATTCCTTCAAGACCAAGCCTGAAGGCTGCTCTCCACAGCTACCACTTGGATAGCTTTCTAAGATTATCTTTGACCTCTTAAGTCACCATAAGGGTTGTTTGGACTGGTGCAAGGTGCCCACTTTAATTAGTGGACAGCATATACCAGGCCAACTTCTCACATTGGTGTGTAGCGGTTGGGATTCAAGCCTCCATTGTTTTACCAGATAAATCTTTGTATTGATTAACTGAAAACCACTAAGTACTAGGTACATATAATACTAGCTTAGAATAAGTAAGTTCTACTGAACTTAGGGTTGGGTAAATCAAGGGTCTAGCACACCCTTTCTCCAACCTAAGAGAGTTTAGTTCCCAATAGGTTAGGTAGGTGCAACACCTCACCACACTTAGTATGTCTTCTAAAGGAGATGCCAGTGGCTCTCTGCCCTCTAGATACAGTGAGCTTTCATTCCAAGAATTGAAAGCCCTGTGTGCCTCTAGAAAGCTGAAGACAGGGAGAAATGCCAACACTCAACGCCTCATAGAGACCTTACTTCTTGATGACCTTAGGAAGACACCTGGGTCAGATGAACAGGAGAAAGTGGGTGAGGCAGGGAATTAGGACAGGTCAGGAGGGTACACCTTTTATGACCTAGATTCAAACCCTGGCCAGGAGGAACAAGATGGTTCCCAACTGGACAACTCAGATCTTCAGGGAGATGCTGAAGAAGGCCAAGATGGCCCCCTCCTCACCCCTCCTGGAAGAGTGCAGAGTTTATGAAGGAGATCTAGATCTTCCTCTGCAGAGTCTAATCACTCAGGACAGTCTGTAGGGACCTCTGTATCTAGCAAGAGGGGCCACTCTTATGACAAGCAGTACCAATTTCTGGAACTTGGGAAAGCTAAGCTTAGGCTCAGGCAACAGCAATTGGCCCTGGACAAAGAGTCCCTAGAAGTCCAGATAGCTAGAAAAAAGTTGGAACTAGAGTCCCATGGTGGCAGCAACAGTGTCCCTCGAGTTAAGGAACATTCTTTTGACAATAGGAACCTGAACATGATTGTCCCTCCCTACCATGTTGGGGATGACATCCATAAATGGATAACTGCTTTAGAGAGGGCCTGTAAAGTTCAGAGGGTCCCTCAAGAGCAGTGGGCAGCTATCTTGTGGCTCTCCTTTGCTGACAGAGGTAGTGATAAGCTCCTCACTGTTAGAGAAGAGGATGCTGACAATTATTCAGTCCTGAAGAGTGCTCTCATTGATGGGTTTGGCTTAACCACTGAACATTACAGGATTAAGTTCAGAGACACCCAGAAGGCTCAAAATCAGGACTGGGTAGACTTTGTGGATAGTGTCATTAAGGCTCTGGAAGGCTGGTTGCTTGGCAGCAGAGTGAATGATTTCAAGGGATTGTACAATTTGATTATGAGGGAGCAGATCCTTAATAATTGCCAAAATCAGTTGTTGCATCAAGACCTGGTTGACTCTGATCTGACTTCTCCCCAAGAATTGGGAAAGAAGGCAGATAGGTGGGTCAGAACCAGGGTGAAGCAGAGAAACCAGAACCATGGTGGTGACCAAAAAAGACAAGATGCTAAAATTTCAGATAAGGGTGGGGACAAGGGTAAAGATGACAAGTCTTCATCAGGGCCCCAAAAACCTGTACCTGGGGGGGAGTCACAATCCAACAAAGGGAAAGGCAAAAAGGAACCTTGGTGTTACTTATGTAAAGAAAAGACACATTGGACAAAAGATGCCAACTGTCCAAAGGCCAAGGATTCAAATCCAACCACCACTGCCCCTAAGGCAACTGCTCCCCCTAGTACAGTTTCAAGTGGTGATACAGGGAACAAGGGATTACTAGGGTTAACCTTGGGCTCTGAGATGGGTTCTGGCTTAGTCAGAACTCCAGCTCAGGCTGTAAAGCGCTTCGACGCCTCGTCAGGGGTAGTAAGCGCTATACAAATGCAATTACAATACAATACAATACTTGTCTGTGATGGTGGCATGGATATTGCCACCTTATTTGTCAGTCCCAGTAACTTGGGCAAATACAGCCAGCAGCCTTTGATTAATGGTAAGGAGGCCATGGCATACAGGGACACAGGTGCAAGTGTCACTATGGTGACAAAAGATCTTGTGGGCCCTGACCAGATCATACTTGGTGAGATGTACCAAGTGACCAATGCTAACAATGTCGGGACTGATCATTCCTTGGCAGTTGTTAATTTCAGCTGGGGAGGGGTAACTGGCCCTAAGAAAGTTGTGGTTAGCTCCGACCTTTCAGTGGAATGCTTGTTGGGCAATGATTTGGAGACTTCAGCCTGGGCTGAAGTGGAACTTAGGACCCATGCAGCAATGCTGGGCATCTCTGCAGATGTGTTTGCTGTGACCAGGTCATAGGCCAAACTGACTTCTACTGAACAGGCCCTGGATCCTGAAAGGATGGAACAGGTGCCTTCCAAGAGAAGGAGCAGGAGGGGTAAGGCTGTGCCTTCCCCCAGGCTCAGAGAGAGGATCAGTCTCTTGAGGGAGATGATCTCAGTCCCTGTGAAGGAACTGTCTCAGATGAACTTGAACCTGATCAGATTGAGTTCTTAGGGACAGGGGGGCCCTTCCAGGGCAGAACTGAGTCAGGAGCAGCAAACCCGCCCCTCTCTTGAACCCCTCAGACAGCAAGCTGCTGCTGAGGCTGCTGGGAGTGTCAGTGGATCCCACAGGATCTATTGGGATGAGGGACTCCTTTACTCAGAGGGTAAAGACCCCAAGCCTGGTACCACCAGGAGGTTGGTCATACCTTTGAAGTTTAGGGGCTTCCTACTCACCTTGGCACATGACATTCCCTTGGCAGGACACTTAGGCCAAAGTAAGACTTGGGACAGGCTTGTCCCTAACTTTCACTGGCCTCACATGTCTGAGGACACCAAGGAGTTTTGTCGCTCCTGCACCACCTGTCAAGCCAGTGGTAAGTCAGGTGGTACCACAAAATCCCCCCTCATACTACTACCTGTGGTGGGGGTTCCCTTTGAGAGGGTTGGGATTGACATAATTGGTCCCATGAACCCTCCTACTGCATCTGGGCACAGTTTCATACTAGTGGTGGTAGACTATGCCACTAGGTATCCAGAAGCAATACCTCTTAGAACCACCACAGCACCTGTGGTGGCCAGGGCCCTCCTGGGAATTTTTTCCAGAGTGGGTTTCCCTAAGGAGGTCTTAACTGACAGAGATACAAACTTCATGTCCAGTTATATCACTGCAGTGTGGAAGGAGTGTAGAGTGAACTACAAGTTCACCACATCCTATCACCCACAGTGCAATGGGTTGGTTGAAAGGTTCAACAAAACCCTAAAGGGCATGATCATGGGCCTCCCAGAAAAGCTTAAGCGAAAATGGGATGTCCTGTTGCCCTGCCTTCTCTTTGCCTACAGAGAGGTCCCACAGAAGGGGGTTGACTACAGCCCTTTTGAACTTCTGTTTGGGCATCCAGTTAGGGGTCCCCAGTGTTTAGTGAAGGAGGGATGGGAGTTACCTCTCAAACCCCCTAAGCAAGACATTGTGGACTGTGTACTTGGTCTCCGCTCCAGGATGGCTGAGTACATGAAGAAGGCCAGCAAAAACCTTGAGGCAAGTCAAGAATTGCAAAAAGCTTGGCATGACCAAAAGGCTGTACTGACTGTTTATCAGCCAGGACAGAAAGTATGGGTGTTGGAGCCTGTGGCCCCAGCAGCCCTCCAAGACAAATGGAGTGGACCCCATACTATTCTTGATCAGAATGGAGAGGTCACCTACTTGGTGGATCTTGGAACTCCTAGGAGCCCCCATAGGGTTCTCCATGTAAACAGGCTCAAACCCTATGTGGACAGGGCAGAGATGGGCTTGCTCATGGCTACTGATGAGGGGCAGGAGGAAGAGAGTGATCCACTCCCTGACCTCCTCTCACAGAACCCTGATGATGGGTCAGTTGATGGTGTAGCTTTGGCAGGCAGCCTCACTGAGCAACAGCAGATTGATTGCAGGAAGGTCCTCAATCAATACAGGCATATGTTTTCTTTGACTCCTAGTCAGACCAGCTGGTGAACCCATGAAGTGCTCTTGCCTACCTGTTAAAAATAAGATTTACAGGCAGCCTGACCATGTCAGAGATTGCATCAGGACTGAGGTCCAAAAGATGCTGGAATTGAGAGTGATTGAACCCTCAGATAGCCCTTGGGCTAGTCCAGTGGTCCTGGTACCCAAACATTATACCCAGGGTGGTACGAGAGAAATGAGGTTTTGTGTGGACTACAGGGGGCTCAATGCAGTCACTAGGACTGATGATCATCCTATTCCTAGGGCAGATGAACTCATTGACACTTTGGCCTCAGCCAAATTCTTGAGCACATTTGACCTCACGGCTGGATATTGGCAAATCAGACTAGCTGAGGATGCCAAACCCAAAACAGCATTTTCAACCCCTAGTGGGCATTATCAATTTATTGTGATGCCCTTTGGTTTGAAAAATGCACCTGCCACATTCCAAAGGCTGGTGAATAAAGTCCTTACAGGCCTGGAAGCCTATAGTGCAGCTTATCTTGATGATATAGCTATCTTTAGTTCCACCTGGGAGGATAACCTGGTCGACCTGAAGAATGTTTTGGAGGCTCTGCAGAAATCAGGTCTCACTATCAAGGCCACCAAGTGCCAGATAGGACACAGTAAGGTTGTGTACCTGGGTCACCTTGTGGGTGGAGGCCAGGTTCAACCATTGCAGAGCAAAATCCAGACCATCATGGACTGGGTTGCTTACACTACCCAGACCCAGGTCAGAGCATTCTTGGGCCTGACTGGGTACTACAGAAGATTTGTAAAAGGATATGGGTCTATAGTGACTCCCTTGAATGATCTTACTTCAAAAAGAATGCCCAAGAAAGTTCAGTGGACAGTTAGCTGTCAGAAGGCATTTGATGATCTCAAGCAGGCCATGTGCACTGCCCCCATTCTGCAGAGTCCTGACTATTCCAAACAATTCATTGTCCAAACAGATGTATCTGAATTGGGGTAGGGGCTGTGTTGTCACAACTTAATGCAGAGTGTCAGGATGAACCAGTAGCTTTTATTAGCAGAAGGTTGACCCCCAGTGAGAAACGTTGGTCAGCCATAGAGAGGGAAGCCTTTGCTGTGGTTTGTGCTCTGAAGAAGCTGAGGCCATACTTGTTTGGCACTCACTTCATTGTTCAGACAGACCATAAGCCCCTCTTATGGCTAAAACAGATGAAGGGTGAAAACCCCAAACTTTTGAGGTGGTCCATTTCCCTACAGGGGATGGGCTATACAGTGGAACATAGACCTGGGAGTAACCATGCCAATGCAGATGGACTCTCCAGATATTTCCACTTAGAACATGAAGACTCAACTGGCCAAGGTTAGTCTCATCTCCTTACGTTTGGGGGGGGCTGTGTAGGAAAGTAGGATCTGCTTCTTATGGTTACCCCCACTTTTTGCTTGATGTTACACTGTTTTTGACCAGTCTGACTGGAATCCTGCTAATCAGGACCCCAGTCTATCTGCTTTCTCCCTAAAATGTTATGTCATGTAGTTAGGTACACTCCAGATTGGATACTGAGGTACCCTTGTCAGTCCCCAGTATATGGTACACATGTACCCAGGGCATAGGTACGCCAGAGGCCTCCCATGGGCTGAAGCATGTATTATGCCACCCATGAGAGGTCATGCAAAATGGAACTACAGGCCTGCCATTGCAGCCTGTGTAAGATGGTGCATGCACCACTTACTTTAGATATAAGTTTACTATATCTATAGGTCACTACACTTAAAACCTATAAGTCACCCCTATAGCAGGCCTTGACAATCATGAAGGCAGGGTGCTGGGTTTTATGTGAGAGAGTGCCCCTGCATGAGCAGAGCACCCCTGCAGCCTTCGGAGACCATTCTCCCGGGTTGTCGGTGACGCAGCCAGACATATAGGTAGAGGTGCATTAAATGCTCGCGTAAAATGCTATCTTGAAAACGGCTGCAACAAACCATGTCATGTTTGGCATCAAACACCTTGGAATCATACCTCCACACCAGTAACCGGTGTGGGAGGTTGATTCCACCCTTCAGAAGCAAGCTTCGTGGGGTCCCTGGTCTTCCCTGTACCAGTCTTCTCGACCCGGACAGCACAAAATGGTTGCTGCCGACCAGAGACACATTTCTGCCCTCCTGCTGCTGAGCCAAGCTCGAGCAGAGGAAGGCAGCACAATAGGCATCCTGTCACAGGGAGGTGTGACCACCTCCCAGACAGGATTTAGTGTATTGGAGCTGGGTGGGTGCACTTCCAAAGTGCCTGAAAGTCTGCACGAGGGCACATTTGGTGTCCCTGTGCATAGTCCAGTTCAAACCAGTCCTGGGAGATCGTTGGCTCCTGCTCTGGTGCGAAACTGGACAAAGGACATGGGAGTAACCTCCCCCCTGTCCTGACCCTCCCCTGGGAGGGTCCCCTGAATCTGTCCAACCCTTTCCCATGTGTACAAAAGGGCTTACCTGGCTGTAGGACCCTAGATTCGATGTGGACAAGATTCTGAACAAGAAACCACTGACCTTCGACAGTCTGGACACTCTGGACTTTGCTGGACTTCGACTAGGCCCGACTTCGCCTCCCTCTCCGTCCAGAGCATTTTCTGTGCCCGTGCACCATACAGGCTCCATGAAGGACCTGTGGAGCATCAAGGACAACTGAAGTATCTCCCTTGGGGTGAAGGAGTCACTCCCCTGCGTTTGCAGGCACCATAACACAACTGACCAGTTTGATGATCCTGAGCTCCTGCAGACTCTGAAGACTCCAGAAACACAGGAGGAGGGTTCCTATGTTCTTGGAGGTTGAGCTGCCCTCTCACCAAGTTAAAGACCAGTATACCTCGTGGGGACAGCATAACCCGAACCCTGTGCACCATGTACATTTGGAAGTGCATATGCTTGTTGGCGTTCCCTAACCAAGTGCATTGGGCTATCAATAGCCCCAACCTCTGCGCACATTTTGTATGAAGGACTTTGGCCTTCTTCCACTCTGTGCCCTGCAAGCTGTAGTTTTGTGAAACTGCTAGTGGTCCCCTTGCGACTTCTGTGCCTTCAGCCCGTAGGTCCATTTGAGGGACAACACTGATTATTTTCTTGGGCTTTCCTGGTTGCTCTAGGCCTGCCCTGACTTCCCTTGCTGTGGTGAGTCCCCTGGTCCTTGCCGGGCCAGACCGTAACCTTCTTTGACCTTCTTCGTGGGTTGCCTGTGCCAAGGCTTGTTGGTGCTACCGCCAGACACCGACCCCTCAGCACTCGACATCCTTTGTGGTACAGCTCGTATCCGGCTCCTGGTTGTCCTCGGCATCTCCTGGTCCCTGCAGCGGTAGAGTCAAGGTCTCCATCTTCACACCTGAAGCACCCGACATCGGTGGGCATTCGTCAACCGAGCCCCTGGTCACCCCTGAGTGACCCAGACTCTGTCCCCTCTGCTTTCAGGTTCCTTCCATCAAGAATCCACCTGTGGGTTCCACCGGACACTTTTCTTCTTTCCAGCAGTGGCATTTCCTTGAAGACTCCCATTGAGAACGACGGCGGTTTCCGACGCCACTTCAACCCTATGCACCCGGCTTCCCTGGGATAGGTAACTCTGGTACTTCAGTATCCATGGATGAGGTGGCTCTCCAAACTTCTATGTTCCAAAGGGTTTCCTTGTAATCCACTGGGAAGGGTTCTTAAACTGTAAAATTGTAACCGCGACTCTCCCATTGAATTGTACGTAGCACGCGGTCGTGTTCACACACTGCACCCGTCCTCCGTGGGGTCCTTTCTTACTCACCTTGGGTGGTTCTTTGGGGTCCCAGCGATTCTACATCCTCTAGACACTGTCTTGACTCTATTTTAGTATATGGTTTGGTCTCCCCCTGGAGCCCACTGTGTATTAGTGCTACTTACGATTGTTTCTGTGCTACAGTATTGTGTGCTTTATGTTTATCTGCATGTAGCAGATACTGTGAGGTATTTAAGGTGTGTTATAATAATAAATATATATTCTTATAACTACTGTGTGGTTCTCCTTTCATTTAACCAATACAATAAGGTTGCATTCTGGAAAAACAAGCTGCTTAACATTCCTTCAAGACTAAGCCTGAAGGCTGCTCTCCACAGCTACCGCTTGGATAGCTTTCTAAGGTTATCTTTGACCTCTTAAATCACCATAAGGGTTGTTTGGACTGGTGCAAGGTGCCCACTTTAACTAGTGGACATCATATACCAGGCCAACTTCTCACATTGGTGTGCAGCGGTTGGGATTCAAGCATGCTTTGTTTTACCAGATAAATCTTTGTATTGATTAACTGAAAACCACTAAGTACTAGGTACATATAATACTAGCTTAGAATAAGTAAGTTCTACTGAACTCAGGGTTGGGTAAGTCAAGGGTCTAGCACACCCTTTCTCCAACCTGAGAGAGTTTAGTTCTCACTAGGTTAGTTAGGTGCAACACCTCACCACACTTAGTATGTCTTCTAAAGGAGATGCCAGTGGCTCTCTGCCCTCTAGATACACTGAGCTTCATTCCAAGAATTTAAAGCCCTGTGTGCTTCTAGAAAGCTGTAGACAGGGAGAAATGCCAACACCCAACGCCTCATAGAAGCCTTACTGCTTGATGACCTTAGGAAGACCCCTGGGTCAGATGAACAGGAGAAAGTGGGTGGGGCAGGGAATAAGGACAGGTCAGGAGGTGACACCTTTTATAACTTAGACTCAAACCCTGGCCAGGAGGAACAAGATGGTTCCCACCTGGACAACTCAGATCTTCAGGGAGATGCTGAAGAATAAGGCCAAGATGGCCCTCTCTTCACCCCTCCTGGAAGAGTGCAGAGTTTACCAAGGAGATCTATATCTCCCTCTGCAGAGTCACATCACTCAGGACAGTCTGCAGGGTCCTCTGTATCTAGCAAGAGGGACCACTCTTTTGATAGGGAATACCAATTTCTTAAACTTGAGAAAGTTAGGCTTAGGCTCAGGCAAGAGCAATTGGCCCTTGACAAAGAGTCCCTAAAAGTCCAGAGAGAAAAAAGTTGGGACTAGAGTCCCATAGTGGCAGATACAGTGTCCCTGGAGTTAAAGAACATTCTTTTGACAATAGGAACCTGAGCAAGATTGTCCCTCCCTACCATGTTGGGGATGACATCCATAAATGGATAACTACTTTGGAGAGGGCCTGTAAAGTTCAGAGAGTCCCTCAAGAGCAGTGGAAAGCTAACTTGTGCCTCTCCTTTGCTGACAAAGGTAGAGATAAGCTCCTCACTGTTAGAGAAGAGGATGCTCACAACTATTCAGTCCTGAAGAGTGCTCCCATTGATGAGTTTGGCTTAACCACTGAACAGTACAGGATTAAGTTCAGAGACACCCAGAAGGCACAAAATCAGGACTGGGTAGACTTTGTGGATAGTGCCATTAAGGCTCTGTAAGGCTGGTTGCTTGGCAGCAAAGTGAATGATTTCAAGGGATTGTACAATTTTAGTATGAGGGAGCAGATCCTTAATAATTGCCAAAATCAGTTGTTGCATCAATACCTGGTTGACTCTGATCTGACTTCTCCCCAAGAATTGGGAAAAAAGGCAGATAATTGGGTCAGAACCAGGGTGAAGCAGAGAAACCAGAACCATGGTGGTGACCAAAAGAAGCAAGATGCTAAAACTTCAGATAAGGGTGGGGACAAAGGTAAAGGTGACAAGTCTTCATCAGGGCCCCAAAAACCTGCATCTGGGGGGAGTCACAATCCAACAAAGTGAAAGGCAAAAAGAAACCTTGGTGTTACTTATTTAAAGAAAAGACCCATTTGACAAAAGATGCCAATTGTCCAAAGAACAAGGATTCTACTCCAACCACCACTGCCCCTAAGGCAACTGCTCCCCCTAGTACAATTTCAAGTGGTGGTACAGGGAACAAGGGAATAGTAGGGTTAACCTTGGTCTCTGAGATGGGTTCTGGCCTAGTCAGAACTCCAGCTCAGGCTGTACTTGTCTGTGATGGTGGCATGGATATTGCCACCTTATTTGTCAGTCCCAGTTACCTGGGAAAATATAGACAACAGCCTTTGATTAATAGAAAGGAGGCCATGGCATACAGGGACACAGGTGCAAGTATCACTATGGTGACAAAAGATCTTGTGGACCCTAACCAGATCATACTTGGTGAGATGTACCAAGTGACCAATGCTAACAATGTCAGGACTGATCATTCCTTGGCAGTTGGTAATTTCAGCTGGGGAGGGGTAACTGGCCCAAAGAAAGTTGTGGTTAGCTCAGACCTTCCAGTGGAATCCTTATTGGGCAATGATTTGGAAACTTCAGCCTGGGCTGAAGTGAAATTAAGGACTCATGCAGCAATGCTGGGCATCTCTGTAGATGTGTTTGCTGTGACCAGGTCACAGGCCAAACTGATGTCTACTGAACAGGCCCAGGATTCTGAAAAGATGGACCAGGTGCCTTCCAAGAGAAGGAGTAAGAGGGGTAAGGCTGTGTCTTCCCCCCAGACTCAGAGAGAGGATCAATCTCTTGAGGGAGATGAGCTCAGTCCCTGTGAAGGAACTGTCTCAGAGGAACTGGAACCTGATCAGGTTGAGTTCTTGGGGACAGGGGGCCCTTCCAGGGCAGAACTGAGTCAGGAGCAGCAAACCTGCCCCTCTCTTGAACCCCCTCAGACAGCAAGCTGCTGCTGAGGCTGCTGGGAGTGTCAGTGGATCCCACAGGATCTATTGGGATGAGGGACTCCTTTACTCAGACGGTAGAGACCCCAAGACTGGTGCCACCAGGAGGTTGGTCATACCTCTGAAGTTTAGGGGCTTCCTAGTCACCTTGGCACATGACATTCCCTTAGCAGGATACCTAGGCCAAAGTAAGACTTGGGACAGGCTTGTCCCTCACTTTCACTGGCCTCATATGTCAGAGGATACCAAGGAGTTTTGTCGCTCCTGTACCACCTGTCAAGCCAGTGGTAAGTCAGGTGGTACCACAAAGGCCCACCTCATACCACTATCTGTGGTGGAGGTTCCCTTTGAGAGGGTTGGGATTGACATAATTGGTCCCATGAACCCTCCAACTGCATCTGGGCACAGTTATATTCTAGTGGTGGTGGACCATGCCACTAGGTATCCAGAGGCTATACCCCTTAGAACCACCACAGCTCCCGTGGTGGCCAGGGCCCGCCTGGGAATTTTGTCCAGAGTGGGTTTCCCTAAGGAGGTCTTAACTGACAGAGGTACAAACTTCATGTCCAGTTATATCACTGCAATGTGGAAGGAGTGTGGAGTGAACTACAAGTTCACCACACTCTATCACCCACAATGCAATGGGTTGGTTGAAAGATTCAACAAAACCCTAAAGGGCATGATCATGGGCCTCCCAGAAATGCTTAGGTGAAAATGGGATGCCCTGTTGCCCTGCCTTCTCTTTGCCTGCAGAGAGGTCCCACAAAAGGGGGTTGGCTATAGCCCTTTTGAACTTTTGTTTGGGCATCCAGTTAGGGGTCCCTTGTGTTTGGTGAAGGAGGGATGGGAGTTACCTCTCAAACCTCCCAAGCAAGACATAGTGGACTATGTACTTGGTCTCTGCTCCAGTACATGAAGAAGGCCAGCAAAATCCTTGAGGCAAGTCAAGAATTGCAAAAAGCTTGGCATGACCAAAAGGTTGTACTGACTGTTTATCAGCCAGGACAGAAAGTATGGGTGTTGGAGCCTGTGGCCCCAGCAGCTCTCCAAGACAAGTGGAGTGGACCTCATACTTTTGTTGTGCAAAAGGGAGAGGTCACCTACTTTGTGGACCTTGGCACTCCCAGGAGCCCCCTTAGGGTGCTCCATGTAAACAGACTCAAACTCTATGTGGACAGAGCAGACATGGGCTTGCTCATGGCTACTGATGAGGGACAGGAGGAAGAGAGTGACCCACTCCCTGATCTCCTCTCACAGAACCCTGATGATGGCTCAGTTGATAGTGTAGCCTTGGCAGGCAGCCTCACTGAGCAGCAGCAAATTGATTGCAGGAAGGTCCTCAATCAATACAGGCACATGTTTTCTTTGACTCCTAGTCAGACCACTTGGTGTACCCATGAAGTGGACACAGGTGAGAGTCTACCTGTTAAAAATAAGATTTACAGGCAGCCTGACCATGTCAGAGATTGCATCAGGACTGGGGTCCAAAAGATGCTGGAATTGAGAGTGATTGAACCCTCAGATAGCCCTTGGGCTAGTCCAGTGGTCCTGGTACCCAAACCTCATACCCAGGGAGGTAAGAGAGAAATGAGGTTTTGTGTGGACTACAGGGGGCTCAATGCAGTCACTAGGACTGATACTCACCCTATCCCTAGGGCGGATGAACTCATTGACACTTTGGCCTCAGCCAAGTTCTTGAGCACATTTGACCTCACTGCTGGATATTGGCAAATCAGACTAGCCGAGGATGCCAAAACCAAAAACAGCATGTTCAACCCCTAGTGGGCATTATCAATTTATTGTAATGCCCTTTGGTTTGAAGAATGCACCTGCCACATTCCAAAGGTTGGTGAACAAAGTCCTTACAGGCCTGGACGCCTATAGTGCAGCATATCTTGATGATATAGCTGTCTTTAGTTCCACCTGGGAGGATCACCTGGTTCACCTAAATAATGTTTTGGAGCCTCTGCAGAAAGCAGGTCTCACTATCAAGGCCACCAAGTGCCAGATAGGGCAGAGTAAGGTTGTGTACCTGGGCCACCTTGTGGGTGGAGGCCAGGTTCAACCATAGGCCAGGTTCAACCATTGCAGAGCAAAATCCACTACCCAGACTCAGGTCAGAGCTTTCTTGGGCCTGACTGGGTACTACAGAAGATTTTTAAAAGGATATGGGTCTATAGTGACTCCCTTGAATGATCTTTCATCAAAAAGAATGCCCAAGAAAGTTCAGTGGACACTTAGCTGTCAGAAGGCATTTGATGATCTCAAGCAGGCCATGTGCACTGCTCCCATTCTGCAAAGTCCTGACTATTCCAAACAATTCATTGTCCAAACAGATGCATCTGAGTTGGGGGTAGGGGCTGTATTGTCACAACTTAATGCAGAGGGCCAGGATCAACCAGTAGCTTTTATTAGCAGAAGGTTGACCTCCAGAGAGAAATGTTGGTCAGCCATTGAGAGGGAAGCCTTTGCTGTGGTTTGGGCTCTGAAGAAGTTGACGCCATACTTGTTTGGCACTCATTTCATTGTTCGGACAGACCATAAGCCCCTCTTATGGCTAAAGCAGATGAAGGGTGAAAACCCCAAACTTTTGAGGTGGTCCATTTCCCTACAGGGGATGGACTATACAGTGGAACATAGACCTGGGAGTAACCATGCAAATGCAGAGGGACTCTCCAGATATTTCCACTTGGAAAATGAAGACTCAACTGGGAAAGGTTAGTCTCATCTCCTTATGTTTGGGGGGGTTGTGTAGGAAAGTAGGATCTGCTTCTTATGGTTGCCCCCACTTTTTGCTTGATGTTACACTGTATTTGACTAGTCTGACTGGGATCCTGCTAATCAGGACCCCAGTCTACCTGCTTTCTCCCTAAAATGTTATGTCATGTAGTTAGGTACACTCCAGATTGGATACTGGGGTACCTTTGTCAGTACCTAGTATATGGTACACATGAACCCAGGGCAACGGTACCCCAGAGGCCACCCGTGGGCTGAAGCATGTATTATGCCACCCATGAGAGATCATGCAAAATGGAACTACAGGCCTGCCATTGCAGCCTGTGTAAGATGGTGCATGCACCACTTACTTTAGATATAGGTTTACTATATCTATAGGTCACTACACTTAAAACCTATAAGTCACCCCTATAGCAGGCCTTGACAATCATGAAGGCAGGGTGCTGGGTTTTATGTGAGAGAGTGCCCCTGCATGAGCAGAGCACCCCTGCAGCCTTCGGAGACCATTCTCCCGGGTTGTCGGTGACGCAGCCAGACATATAGGTAGAGGTGCATTAAATGCTCGCGTAAAATGCTATCTTGAAAACGGCTGCAACAAACCATGTCATGTTTGGCATCAAACACCTTGGAATCATACCTCCACACGGGTAACCGGTGTGGGAGGTTGATTCCACCCTTCAGAAGCAAGCTTCGTGGGGTCCCTGGTCTTCCCGGTACCAGTCTTCTCGACCCGGACAGCACAAAATGGTTGCTGCCGACCAGAGACACATTTCTGCCCTCCTGCTGCTGAGCCAAGCTCGAGCAGAGGAAGGCAGCACAATAGGCATCCTGTCACAGGGAGGTGTGACCACCTCCCAGACAGGATTTAGTGTATTGGAGCTGGGTGGGTGCACTTCCAAAGTGCCTGAAAGTCTGCACAACGGGCACATTTGGTTTGCCTGTGCATAGTCCAGTTCAAACCAGTCCTGGGAGCTGTTGGCTCCTGCTCTGGCGCGAAGCTGGACAAAGGACATGGGAGTATCCTCCCCCTGTCCTGACCCTCCCCTGGGAGGGTCCCCTGAATCTGTCCAACCCTTTCCCATGTGTACAAAAGGGCTTACCTGGCTGTAGGACCTAAGATTCGATGCGGACAAGATTCTGAACAAGAAACCACTGACCTTCGACCGTCTGGACACTCTGGACTTTGCTGGACTTCGACTGGGCCCGACTTCGTCTCCCTCTCCGTCCAGAGCATTGTCTGTGCCCGTGCACCATACAGGCTCCATGCAGGACCTGTGGAGCATCAAGGACAACTGAAGTATCTCCCTTGGGGTGAAGGAGTCACTCCCCTGCGTTTGCAGGCACCATAACGCAACTGACCGGTCTGCTGATCCTGAGCTCCTGCAGACTCTGAAGGCTCCAGCAACACAGGAGGTGGGTTCCTCTGTTCCTTGAGGTTGAGCTGCCCCCTCACCAAGTTTGAGGCCAGTATCCTTCGTGGGGACCGCATAACCCGAACACCTGTGCACCATGAACTTTTGCAAGTGCATATGCTTGTTGGCGTTCCCCATCTAAGTGCATTGGGCTATCAATAGCCCCAACCTCTGCGCACATTTCATACAAAGGACATTGGCCTCCTTGCACTCTGTGTCCTGCAAGCTGTTAGTTTTGTGAAACTGCTAGAGGTCCCCTTGCGACTCCTGTGCCTTCGGCCTGTGGGTCCATTTGAGGGACAACACTGATTATTTCTTGGGCTTCCCTGGTTGCTCCAGGCCTGCCCTGACTTCCCTTGCTGTGGTGAGTCCCCTGGTCCTTGCTGGGCCAGACCGTAACCTTCTTTGACCTTCTTCGTGGGTTGCCGTTGCCAAGGCTTGTTGGTGCTCCCGCCAGACACCGACCCCTCAGCACTCGACATCCTTTGTGGTAAAGCTCGTATCCGGCTCCTGGTTGTCCTCAACATCTCCTGGTCCCTGCAGCTGTAGAGTCAAGGTCTCCATCTTCACACCTGAAGCACCCGACATCGGTGGGCATTCGTCTACCGAGCCCCTGGTCACTCCTGAGTGACCCAGACTCTGTCCCCTCTGCTTTCAGGTTCCTTCCATCAAGAATCCACCTGTGGGTTCCACCGGACACATTTTCTTCTTTCCAGCAGTGGCATTTCCTTGAAGACTCCCATTGAGAACGACGGCCGTTTCCGGTGCCACTTCAGCCCTATGCACCCGGCTTCCCTGGGATCGGTAACTCTGGTACCTCAGTATCCACGGATGGGGTGGCTATCCAACCTTCTATGTTCCAAAGGGTTTCCTCATAATCCACTGGGAAGGGTCCTTAAACTGTAAAACTGCAACTGCGACTCTCCCATTGAATTGTACGTAGCACGCGGTCGTGTTCACACACTGCACCCGTCCTCCGTGGGGTCCCTTCTTACTCACCTTGGGTGGTTCTTTGGGGTCCCAGCGATTCTACATCCTCTAGACACTGTCTTGACTTGAGTCGTGGTTCTTATACCACTATTTTAGTATATGGTTTGGTCTCCCCCTGGAGCCCACTGTGTATTAGTGCTACTTACGATTGTTTCTGTGCTACAGTATTGTGTGCTTTATGTTTATCTGCATGTAGCAGATACTGTGAGGTATTTAAGGTGTGTTATAATAATAAATATATCTTCTTATAACTACTGTGTGGTTCTCCTTTCATTTAACCAATACAATAAGGTTGCATTCTGGTAAAACAAGCTGCTTAACATTCCTTCAAGACTAAGCCTGAAGGCTGCTCTCCACAGCTACCACTTGGATAGCTTTCTAAGGTTATCTTTGACCTCTTAAATCACCATAAGGGTTGTTTGGACTGGTGCAAGGTGCCCACTTTAACTAGTGGACATCATATACCAGGCCAACTTCTCACATTGGTGTGCAGCGGTTGGGATTCAAGCATGCATTGTTTTACCAGATAAATCTTTGTATTGATTAACTGAAAACCACTAAGTACTAGGTATATATAATACTAGCTTAGAATAAGTAAGTTCTACTGAACTCAGGGTTGGGTAAGTCAAGGGTCTAGCACACCCTTTCTCCAACCTCAGAGAGTTTAGTTCTCACTAGGTTAGTTAGGTGCAACACCTCACCACACTTAGTATGTCTTCTAAAGGAGATGCCAGTGGCTCTCTGCCCTCTAGATACACTGAGCTTCATTCCAAGAATTGAAAGCCCTGTGTGCTTCTAGAAAGCTGTAGACAGGGAGAAATGCCAACACCCAACACCTCATAGAAGCCTTACTTCTTGATGACCTCAGGAAGACCCCTGGGTCAGATGAACAGGAGAAAGTGGGTGGGGCAGGGAATAAGGACAGGTCAGGAGGTGACACCTTTTATAACTTAGACTCAAACCCTGGCCAGGAGGAACAAGATGGTTCCCACCTGGACAACTCAGATCTTCAGGGAGATGCTGAAGAATAAGGCCAAGATGGCCCTCTCTTCACCCCTCCTGGAAGAGTGCAGAGTTTACCAAGGAGATCTAGATCTTCCTCTGCAGAGTCTACATCACTCAGGACAGTCTGCAGGGTCCTCTGTATCTAGCAAGAGGGACCACTCTTATGACAGAGCAGTACCAATTTCTTAAACTTGGGAAAGCTAAGCTTAGGCTCAGGCAAGAGCAATTGGCCCTTGACAAAGAGTCCCTAAAAGTCCAGATAGCAGAAAAAGTTGGGACTAGAGTCCCATGGTGGCAGCATACAGTGTCCCTGGAGTTAAAGAACATTCTTTTGACAATAGGAACCTGAGCAAGATTGTCCCTCCCTACCATGTTGGGGATGACATCCATAAATGGATAACTACTTTGGAGAGGGCCTGTAAAGTTCAGAGAGTCCCTCAAGAGCAGTGGGAAGCTATCTTGTGCCTCTCCTTTGCTGACAGAGGTAGAGATAAGCTCCTCACTGTTAGAGAAGAGGATGCTCACAACTATTCAGTCCTGAAGAGTGCTCCCATTGATGAGTTTGGCTTAACCACTGAACATTACAGGATTAAGTTCAGAGACACCCAGAAGGCACAACATTCAGGACTGGGTAGACTTTGTGGATAGTGCCATTAAGGCTCTGTAAGGCTGGTTGCTTGGCAGCAAAGTGAATGATTTCAAGGGATTGTACAATTTTAGTATGAGGGAGCAGATCCTTAATAATTGCCAAAATCAGTTGTTGCATCAATACCTGGTTGACTCTGATCTGACTTCTCCCCAAGAATTGGGAAAGAAGGCAGATAATTGGGTCAGAACCAGGGTGAAGCAGAGAAACCAGAACCATGGTGGTGACCAAAAGAAGACAAGATGCTAAAACTTCAGATAAGGGTGGGGACAAAGGTAAAGGTGACAAGTCTTCATCAGGGCCCCAAAAACCTGCATCTGGGGGAGTCACAATCCAACAAAGCGAAAGGCAAAAAGGAACCTTGGTGTTACTTATGTAAAGAAAAGACACATTGGACAAAAGATGCCAACTGTCCAAAGAACAAGGATTCTACTCCAACCACCACTGCCCCTAAGGCAACTGCTCCCCCTAGTACAGTTTCAAGTGGTGGTACAGGGAACAAGGGAATAGTAGGGTTAACCTTGGTCTCTGAGATGGGTTCTGGCCTAGTCAGAACTCCAGCTCAGGCTGTACTTGTCTGTGATGGTGGCATGGATATTGCCACCTTATTTGTCAGTCCCAGTTACCTGGGAAAATATAGACAACAGCCTTTGATTAATGGAAAGGAGGCCATGGCATACAGGGACACAGGTGCAAGTATCACTATGGTGACAAAAGATCTTGTGGACCCTGACCAGATCATACTTGGTGAGATGTACCAAGTGACCAATGCTAACAATGTCAGGACTGATCATTCCTTGGCAGTTGGTAATTTCAGCTGGGGAGGGGTAACTGGCCCTAAGAAAGTTGTGGTTAGCTCAGACCTTCCAGTGGAATGCTTGTTGGGCAATGATTTGGAGACTTCAGCCTGGGCTGAAGTGGAACTTAGGACTCATGCAGCAATGCTGGGCATCTCTGTAGATGTGTTTGCTGTGACCAGGTCATAGGCCAAACTGACTGTCTACTGAACAGGCCCAGGATTCTGAAAAGATGGAACAGGTGCCTTCCAAGAGAAGGAGCAGGAGGGGTAAGGCTGTGCCTTCCCCCAGACTCAGAGAGAGGATCAATCTCTTGAGGGAGATGAGCTCAGTCCCTGTGAAGGAACTGTCTCAGATGAACTGGAACCTGATCAGATTGAGTTCTTGGGGACAGGGGGCCCTTCCAGGGCAGAACTGAGTCAGGAGCAGCAAACCTGCCCCTCTCTTGAACCCCTCAGACAGCAAGCTGCTGCTGAGGCTGCTGGGAGTGTCAGTGGATCCCACATGATCTATTGGGATGAGGGACTCCTTTACTCAGACGGTAGAGACCCCAAGACTGGTGCCACCAGGAGGTTGGTCATACCTCTGAAGTTTAGGGGCTTCCTACTCACCTTGGCACATGACATTCCCTTAGCAGGATACCTAGGCCAAAGTAAGACTTGGGACAGGCTTGTCCCTCACTTTCACTGGCCTCATATTTCTGAGGACACCAAGGAGTTTTGTCGCTCCTGTACCACCTGTCAAGCCAGTGGTAAGTCAGGTGGTACCACAAAGACCCACCTCATACCACTATCTGTGGTGGAGGTTCCCTTTGAGAGGGTTGGGATTGACATAATTGGTCCCATGAACCCTCCAACTGCATCTGGGCACAGTTATCATTCTAGTGGTGGTGGACCATGCCACTAGGTATCCAGAAGCTATACCTCTTAGAACCACCACAGCACCTGTGGTGGCCAGGGCCCTCCTGGGAATTTTGTCCAGAGTGGGTTTCCCTAAGGAGGTCTTAACTGACAGAGGTACAAACTTCATGTCCAGTTATATCACTGCAATGTGGAAGGAGTGTGGAGTGAACTACAAGTTCACCACATCCTATCACCCACAGTGCAATGGGTTGGTTGAAAGGTTCAACAAAACCCTAAAGGGCATGATCATGGGCCTCCCAGAAATGCTTAGGCGAAAATGGGATGCCCTGTTGCCCTGCCTTCTCTTTGCCTGCAGAGAGGTCCCACAGAAGGGGGTTGGCTATAGCCCTTTTGAACTTCTGTTTGGGCATCCAGTTAGGGGTCCCTAGTGTTTAGTGAAGGAGGGATGGGAGTTACCTCTCAAACCTCCCAAGCAAGACATAGTGGACTGTGTACTTGGTCTCCGCTCAGGATGGCTGAGTACATGAAGAAGGCCAGCAAAAACCTTGAGGCAAGTCAAGAATTGCAAAAAGCTTGGCATGACCAAAGGCTGTACTGACTGTTTATCAGCCAGGACAGAAAGTATGGGTGTTGGAGCCTGTGGCCCCAGCAGCTCTCCAAGACAAGTGGAGTGGACCTCATACTATTCGTTGATGCAGAATGGAGAGGTCACCTACTTGGTGGATCTTGGAACTCCTAGGAGCCCCCATAGGGTGCTCCATGTAAACAGACTCAAACCCTATGTGGACAGAGCAGACATGGGCTTGCTCATGGCTACTGATGAGGGGCAGGAGGAAGAGAGTGACCCACTCCCTGACCTCCTCTCACAGAACCCTGATGATGGCTCAGTTGATGGAGTAGCCTTGGCAGGCAGCCTCACTGAGCAACAGCAGATTGATTGCAGGAAGGTCCTCAATCAATACAGGCATATGTTTTCTTTGACTCCTAGTCAGACCAGCTTGGTGAACCCATGAAGTGGACACAGGTGAGAGTCTACCTGTTAAAAATAAGATTTACAGGCAGCCTGACCATGTCAGAGATTGCATCAGGACTGGGGTCCAAAAGATGCTGGAATTGAGAGTGATTGAACCCTCAGATAGCCCTTGGGCTAGTCCAGTGGTCCTGGTACCCAAACATCATACCCAGGGTGGTACGAGAGAAATGAGGTTTTGTGTGGACTACAGGGGCTCAATGCAGTCACTAGGACTGATGACTCACCCTATTCCTAGGGCGGATGAACTCATTGACACTTTGGCCTCAGCCAAGTTCTTGAGCACATTTGACCTCACTGCTGGATATTGGCAAATCAGACTAGCTGAGGATGCCAAACCCAAAACAGCATGTTCAACCCCTAGTGGGCATTATCAATTTATTGTGATGCCCTTTGGTTTGAAGAATGCACCTGCCACATTCCAAAGGTTGGTGAACAAAGTCCTTACAGGCCTGGACGCCTATAGTGCAGCTTATCTTGATGATATAGCTATCTTTAGTTCCACCTGGGAGGATCACCTGGTTCGACCTGAAGAATGTTTTGGAGCCTCTGCAGAAAGCAGGTCTCACTATCAAGGCCACCAAGTGCCAGATAGGGCAGAGTAAGGTTGTGTACCTGGGCCACCTTGTGGGTGGAGGCCAGGTTCAACCATTGCAGAGCAAGATTCAGACCATCATGGACTGAGCTAAATCCACTACCCAGACTCAGGTCAGAGCATTCTTGGGCCTGACTGGGTACTACAGAAGATTTGTAAAAGGATATGGGTCTATAGTGACTCCCTTGAATGATCTTTCATCAAAAGAATGCCCAAGAAAGTTCAGTGGACAGTTAGCTGTCAGAAGGCATTTGATGATCTCAAGCAGGCCATGTGCACTGCTCCCATTCTGCAAAGTCCTGACTATTCCAAACAATTCATTGTCCAAACAGATGCATCTGAGTTGGGGGTAGGGGCTGTGTTGTCACAACTTAATGCAGAGGGCCAGGATCAACCAGTAGCTTTTATTAGCAGAAGGTTGACCCCCAGTGAGAAATGTTGGTCAGCCATTGAGAGGGAAGCCTTTGCTGTGGTTTGGGCTCTGAAGAAGCTGACGCCATACTTGTTTGGCACTCATTTCATTGTTCGGACAGACCATAAGCCCCTCTTATGGCTAAAGCAGATGAAGGGTGAAAACCCCAAACTTTTGAGGTGGTCCATTTCCCTACAGGGGATGGACTATACAGTGGAACATAGACCTGGGAGTAACCATGCCAATGCAGATGGACTCTCCAGATATTTCCACTTAGAACATGAAGACTCAACTGGCCAAGGTTAGTCTCATCTCCTTACGTTTGGGGGGGGCTGTGTAGGAAAGTAGGATCTGCTTCTTATGGTTACCCCCACTTTTTGCTTGATGTTACACTGTTTTTGACCAGTCTGACTGGAATCCTGCTAATCAGGACCCCATTCTATCTGCTTTCTCGTTAAAATGTCATGCATGTTCTTAGGTACACTCCAAATTGGATACTGGGGTACCCTTGTCAGTCCCTAGTATATGGTACACATGTACTCAGAGCATAGGTACCCCAGAGGCCTCCCATGGGCTGAAGCATGTATTATGCCACCCATGAGAGGCCATGCAAAATGGAACTACAGGCCTGCCATTGCAGCCTGTGTAAGATGGTGCATGCACCACTTACTTTAGATATAAGTTTACTATATCTATAGGTCACTACACTTCAAACCTATAAGTCACCCCTCTAGTAGGCCTTAACAATCCTGAAGGCAGGGTGCTGGGTTTTACGTGAGAGGTTGCCTCTGCATGAGCAGGGTCCCTCTGCAACCTTCAGAGACTATTCTCCCAGGTTGTTGGTGACGCAGCCAGACATATAGGTAGAGGTGCATTAAATGCTTGCATAAAATGCTATCTCAAAAATGGCTGCAACAAACCATGTCGTGTTTGGTATCAAACACCTTGGAATCATACCTCCACACCGTTAACAGGTGTGGGAGGTATGATTCCACCCTTCAGTAGCGAGCTTCGTGGGGTCCCTGGTCTTCCCGGTACCAGCCTTCTCGACCCGGACAGCACAAAATGGTTGCTGCCGACCAGAGACATATTTCTGCCCTCCTGATGCTGAGCCAAGCTCAAGCAGAGGCAGGCAGCACAATAGGCATCCTGTCACAGGGAGGTGTGACCACCTTCCAGACAGGATTTAGTGTATTGGGGCTGGGTGGGTGCACTTCCAAAGTGCCTGAAAGTCTGCATCTGTGGCACACTTGGTGTCCCTGTGCATAGTCCAGTTCAAGCCAGTCCTGGGAGTCATTGGCTCCTGCTCTGGTGCGAAACTGGACAAAGGACAGGGGAGTATCCTCCCCACTGTCCTGACCCTCCCCTGGGAGGGTCCCCTGAATCTGCCCAACCCTCTCCCGTGGGTACAAAAGGGCTTACCTGGCTGTAGGACCCTTGATTCGATGTGGGCAAGATTCTAATCAAGAAACCACTGACCTTCGACCATCTGGACACTCTGGACTTCGCTGGACTTCGACTGGGCCCGAATTCGTCTCCCTCTCTGTCCACAGCATTGTCTGTGCCTGTGCACCATACAGGCTCCATGCAGCACCTGTGGAGCATCAAAGACAACTGAAGTTATCTCCCTTGGGGTGAAGGAGTCACTCCCTTGCATTCCTAGGCACCATAACGCAACTGATTGGTCTGCTGATCCTGAGCTCCTGCGGACTCCAAAGGGTCCAGCAACACAGGAGGTGGGTTCCTCTGTTCCTTGAGGTTGAGCTGCCCCCTCACCAAGTTTGAGGCCAGTATCCTTCGTGGGGACCGCATAACCCGAACACCTGTGCACCATGAACTTTTGCAAGTGCATATGCTTGTTGGCGTTCCCCATCTAAGTGCATTGGGCTATCAATAGCCCCAACCTCTGCGCACATTTCATACAAAGGACATTGGCCTCCTTGCACTCTGTGCTCCGCAAGCCGTTACTTAGTGAAACTGCTAGAGATCCCCTTGCAACTCCTGTGCCTTCGGCCTGTGGGTCCATCTGAGGGACAAAGCTGCATTTCTTGGGTTCCCCTGGTTGCTCCAGGCCTTCCCTGACTCCCCTTGCTGTGGTGAGTCCCCTGGTCCTTGCTGGGCCAGACCGTAACCTTCTTTGACCTTCTTCGTGGGTTGCCGCTGCCAAGGCTTGTTGGTGCTCCCGCCGGACACCGACACTCGACATCCTTTGTCAGATAGCTTGTATCCGGCTCCTGGTTGTCCTCAACATCTCCTGGTTCCTGCAGCTGTAGAGTCAAGGTCTCCATCTTCACACCTGAAGCACCCGACATCGGTGGGCATTCGTTTACCGAGCCCCTGGGCACTCCTGAGTGACCCGGTCTCTGTCCCCTCTGCTTTCAGGTTCCTTCCATCAAGAATCCACCTGTGGGTTTCACCGGACACATTTTACTTCTTTCCAGCAGTGGCATTTCTTTGAAGAGTCCCATTGAGAACGACGGCGGTTTCCGATGCCACTTCGACCCTATGCACCCAGCTTTCCTGGGATAGGTAACTAGGGTTCTTTCGTATCCACGGGTGGGGTGGCCCTCCAACCTTCTATGTTCCAAAGGGTTTCTTCGTAATCCACTGGGAAGGGTCCTTAAACTTTAAAACTGCATCTGCGACTCTCCCATTGAATTGTACGTAGTACGCGGTCATGTTCTCACACTGCACCTGTCCTCCGTGGGGTCCCTACTTACTCACCTTGGGTGGTTCCTTGGGGTCTCAGCGATTCTACATCCTCCAGACACTGTCTTGACTCGAGTCGTGGTTCTTATACCACTATTTTAGTATATGGTTTGGTCTTCCCCTGGAGCCCACTGTATATTAGTGCTACTTACGAATGTTTCTGTGCTACAGTATTGTGTGCTTTGTGTTTATCTGCGTGTAGCAGATACTGTGAGGTATTTAAGGTGTGTTATAATAATAAATACATATTTTTATAACTACTGTGTGGTTCTCCTTTCATTTAACCAATACAATATGGATGCATTTTGGTAAAACAAGGTGCTTAACATTCCTTCAAGACTAAGTCTGAAGGCTGCTCTCCACAGCTACCACTTGGATAGCTTTCTAAGGTTATCTTTGACCTCTTAAATCACCATAAGGGTTGTTTGGACTGGTGCAAGGTGCCCACTTTAATTAGTGGACAGCATATACCAGGCCAACTTCTCACAATATTGCACTTAGAATCACTTGCATGCTCATTATTCTTCTTTCTACTTCTTTTCCACCTAGGCTTATCAGGCAGTTCCACGTCCATTCTTCTAGAAATGTCATCAGATCTTTCCAATTGATAATCATCTCTACCAATTCCATGAGAGTATCTGGCAATGTTTTAGAATTCTGATTAATTAATTAGTTTACAGACATCTGTAGGAAGCTAGCTCTGTATATACTATACCAAAGTGAGGTATAGTGTGCACAGAGTCCAGTGGAACCCCAAAGGTAGGCAGAGGTATAGTTAGATAGCACCTCACTCTCTATTTGTGGTAGTGTGGTCGAGCTGTAAGGCTTTATCAGAGGACAGTGTTAAGCATTTGTTGTAGACACTCAGTCAGCAAATGAATTCACACACTGAAAGACTGAACTTCAGACCAATTGTTTTTGCATAAAAATATTTTTTTAGTTATTTTATTTCCTAGAACCAAGCAAGCCTAGCACAGGTAAGTGACAAGTAGTTTGCAGTAAATATACAGTTTGTAACACAGTTTGGATTGCAATTGTAAATGCACTTTGTTTTGACTTACAGTATTGTTTCTGAGAAATGCAATGCTTTGTAAATACAGTACGTATACTTTGTATAGGATTTTCAGTCAGATTATAGGTAAATTACTTTTGAGATTACTTTTTTTACACAGTGTAGCATACCTGGATACTACACTGGGACATTTCCTGTAAACAGGTAAGTAAAATCGTTTTTGTTAGTTAGTACAATTTTAAAGAATTTCCTTAGGTTTTCAAACTCCACACTTAAAATCTTTTCCAAGAAAAATAGTCAATGTTATCCTATGGAGGAAAATAGTGTTATCATCGGTTTTAGGGTAAGTATTCGGTAGTGGGAGTTGAGGCTCTGGGGGTAGACTCAGGGGTCCCCTAGGGTCAGGGATGCATTCTCGTTACACCCTCAGTGGCACTGGGGTGGCCGGATGCAGAATGCTGAGGCCCAATGTTATCCAAAGGGGGATAGGGGGCCTCCGGTTGGTGGCTGCTGACGAGCAGGCCACTTGGTTGTGGGAGCAAAGCTCCTGGACTTTAGCTCTGGGCAAATGGGGAAACAAAGTAGCACCAAAGGTGCACCCTCAGCGGCACTAAGGCTGCCGGGTGCAGGGTGCTGTTTTGATGTTGGGCGCCCTGTTGTTTGCAATGGGGAACCTCTGGTTTGCAAAGGCACAGCAGGCTTGGAGATGAAGGTCTTCTGGGTGCAACCACCACTTTGAGAGGTAAGTTGGAAAGTTGGGGGTTGGTTAGGCACCGTCAGTTGGGCCACCCAAGGCCATGGGGCATCGGTTGCAGTGGTGCCTTTCAGGGTCGGATCTTCATACCAGCTCCTGGTTGCGGTTGGGGGGACCTTCCGGATTTAGGCTGCAGGCGGTGGCTGGAGGTTTGAGGCAGGTCAGGGGTCACCGGATCTCGGGTTAGGATCGCAGGGGAGACCTCCTCGTGGTGTTTGCCCACTCGAGCTTGGGCCGTGGACGGTGGATGGTGGATGGGTGCAGAGTGGTGCGGATTTGCGGTGTCCGGCCGGAGCCAGAGGTTGGAGATGAACAAATCTGGTGTTCACAGGAGACACAGTCTTTGTGGTTGAAGGCAGGCAGGTCCTCTGGGGTTTTCAAGGTTGCTGGCTGCAGGACACACCGGGATTTTGCAGGAGCAGGTTCAAGGTGGAGACAGGCAGGAAGGGCTGGGGCCAAGTCAGTGGGCGTCTTCCTCTTGATAGCTTTGGCACGGCTGTTCGGTCCTTCTTCTTCTTTTCTTGTAGTTTCTTCTGGTCTGTGGAAGCAAGGTTCAGGGGTGCCCCTAAATACTAGATTTAGGGGTGTTGCAGGTAGGTAAAAAGGTTGGGACCAATGGGTTCCTTCCCTGGGTGGGTACACCCCCTATTATGCCACCCTCCAGTGGGAGGGGGGGCATAAGCCGTTCCTTGGTTGGCTGAGTCCCCCCATCTGCAAGATGGCGGGGACTGAGAGTTGTGCTTCACCTCGCCTCCCCCACCTAAGGGGTGGAGTTGGCAGAGGTGGGCACACCTCTCTTCCTCACTTGTTTTTCCCGCCGGTTCTCCCGCCCAAAGTGGGGGTCAGAACCAGTGGGGACCAGTTGCTGAAAGCATCAAGTGGCCTGGGGAAGCTCAGAAAGGCTGCAAGCCTTTGAAGCTTCCCCTTCGTGAACCCTGCCCATCCTGGGGGAGGAGGCTTGGCACCTCCTCCCAGGATGTGCATTGTTTCAGGCCCCCAAGAGCAGCAGGCTCTCGACCCAGGGGTCCAGAAACATGTCTGGTGGTGGCAGCTGAAAGCAGCCACTCAGCCTGGACACTAGTGGTAGGTTAGTTTTCATGGGTATCTCTACGATGCCCTCTCTGTGCATTTTTCATTAAATCCCACACTGGCATCAGTGTGTGTTTAATGTGCTGAGAAGTTTGATACCAAACTTCTCAGTTTTCAGTGTAGCCATTATGGTGCTGTGGAGTTCGTAATGGCAAACTCCCAGCACCATATACTCTTAATGGCAGCACTGCACTTACAATGTCTAAGAAGGGTCTTAGACACTGTAGGGGTACAGGGCTCATGCACCTGTACCCTCACCACTTGTATAGTGCACCCAGCTAGAGGGGTGACTGATCTATGCCAGGGCAGTGGGTTGTAGGCATGGTACACAAAGATGTGTGCCATGTTGACTCTTCACTTTGTTCTGCACCAAAACACGCAGCCTGCAAAGGCAGTGTGTGAGTGTAATGGTACAGGACCTCTAAGGGTGGCACAATAAGTGCTGCAGCCCTTAGAGGCCTTCTCTGGTCACAGTGCCCTGGTTACCTGTGGTACCATTTACCAGGGGCTGACCTGTGGCCAGAGATCCCAATTGGGTTTAGGCATCAATGCAGTTTTAGGGAAAGAACATAGGCCCCGGGTACCTGGAAAGCAGGATCCCATGGCACACTCAGTCAAAGCACATCAGCAATTCAGCAAAAAGTGGGGGCAACCATGCAGAAAGAGGGCACTTTCTCACAACATCCCAATCTTATATGACTCAGAGGGGGATATTCTCAAGAACGTGTGTCAACTATCGCCAAATTCGCTTAACGCAACTTCTCACATCGCAGTCTATTGCGGGAAAATAACACCATGTTAACACAGTATTCTCAACCTGGCGGCACCATGCGATAGTCTCACGATAACGCGACAAATGCCCGCGTTAAAATTAACGCGACGCCGAAAAAATGCGAAACACGAACGCCCAAAAAGTTGCGATGTTCCAAATCGCAAAACAAAAATCAGCACTAACCAGCGACAGGCCTGCGATTCCCACGCGACATGCGGGAAAATGCACTATAAAAGCAGAGAAAAAAAAAAGAGAAAAAAATGTAACTGCGTAGCACCATGGACGCACCCGGACCGAGTGCAGAGGACAACGCGAACCCCACAAGCCCCACAGATGACCAGCCAGGAACTCCGGGGCCGGGGAAGGGCAAGGATAAGAGGAAGAGGAAGACGGGGTTCAGTCCGCAGGAAAACCGGATCATCGTCACGGAGGTGACAGAACACTACCAACAACTGTTCGTCACCTCCACTGTGTCATCGGCAACACAAACGGAAATATGGCAGCACATCATGAACAACGTAAATGCAGTCGGAGTGTCGAGGAGGACAATGGAAAAGGCCAAGAGGCGCTGGAATGATGTGAAGGGCAAAACCAAGAAGAAACTCGATGCCAACATGAAAGTAGCAATGCAGATTGGAGGTGGGGGACCAGCGGCACACCAGGAGCTGGATGACATTGAGAAAATGGTGGCCACAGTCATCAGTCGGGATATGGTGCCAGGAGTCGGGGATCGGGACACTGCTCCACATGACCTGACACAACATCAACAGGGTGAGTACCGACCAGGGACTGGGGGGACGGGGGGAGATGGGCACAATGGCACACATGCACAATTAGGTAGAGCACACTGCACACCCACAATGACTCTGGATCATGTCCCTGATCCCTGTGCCACACTGCAGCACACATACAGAAACTCAGGGAATGTGAGTTGAAATGAATTTATTTGCACATGCTGTGGCTGTGGTCATTTTGTACTGTCTCATGATTGCTAAGGACTGTCACAATGTGACGTCCTCATGTGAAGAAATTGTCAATGATGTTGTTCCTATGGGCTATTCCTGCTGCAGCTGCAGTCGGGTGTGGTCCACCTGCCTCATCTTCCTCATCATCGTCCGGTACATCTGGCACTTATAACCATGGGGCATTGGTGGGTACACATATGTTGTGCAACACACAGCATGCAACGATCATCTTGCACACAATGTCTGGGCTGTACAGGAGCCTCCCACCTGTGATGTCCAGGCACCTGAAACGTGACTTCAACACGCCAAATGTGCGTTCCACGATGCCCCTGGTGCATTTGTGGGCCGCATTGTACTGCCTCTGGGCCTGTGTGTTCGTGGCTCGGAGGGGTGTCATCATCCAAGGGCAGAGTGCATATCCTTGATCACCTGTGACAGTGCAGAGAGACATGAGTCAATAATTGGTTCTGCATGATGTGTTGGCAGGCTCACTAGTTGATTGGCGTGTGATATGTGTGTCATAGTGATTCCTGTGTGACATGTACTGCTTGTAGCAAATGAGCGCCATCAATGTGTATTACGTAGCCTCACTGCTGCTCCTCCCTCCCCCTGAGCCTAATTACTTGTGTGCGCTGCGCGGTTGCATCACTTGCACTCCTACGGCACACCATTGTCATGCCTGTCTGCGCATGTCCACAAGCCTGACAATGACACTGTGATGTTGTGCGTTGAAGGTGGGCAGCCACGTGTGTGTAGGCCTATGGTAAGGATCGGGCAGACACAGATGTAGAGTTCATGGCTGGCTGAACTCGCGATGCGGTCGAGGCAAGACCTTTGGATTATGCTGCGGCAATAGCGATACACACACAACAGTTGGCATGTATGATCCCGGACCCCGAGCGGGCTTGCGCTCATTCATTTATCCTTTCGGCCGAGCCCGCACTCCGGGGGCATGTTACATTGCAACTTTGTCCATTGCGGGATGGGTGGCGCCGACACTACAACAGAGACACCCGCATTAGGTACTTCATTGGCAAGCCCAACACTTAACCATGCCCAGAGGCCCAGGGTGATCATCCACACCCCTACGCTGGACTGTCATATGCCAGCCCACTCCGGCAATGCCTACAGGGGGGTGCAACAAAGCTACATGTCCCAGGTCTCACCCACTGCCTGAGGTGACATGGTTGCGTCCGCTGTACACAGCACAATGCAATGTGGCAGGGCCCGGGGCCCTCATGCATACACAATGACCACACGGACACACTTAGATAGTTTGTGGAACTGGCTATGGGCACGTGCGCCCGGCCCCTTTTATTGCCAGGGTCACATGTCCAGTGGCACCTGTGCTGGATGGGTGTGGGGTGAGTGTGAGCCAGCCCTCAAGGAGTGGTTGGTGCTGGCAACAAATACAACAGTGATCAGACAATCAGAAGTTCACAGTTCAAACAGCAAGGGTCCATGGCTTGAGCTGCATGGAGTTAGAGGCCCCGGATGCACAGCGGCCGGCACATGGAACACCGCCACAGGACAGTGACTACCGGTGGACTGAGGTAGGGCCACGAGAGCTGAGCGGGTCCTCGTCGATGTCCAAGGTGAATGTCGCAGAGGGTTTTGGGGGAAGGTGATCTTCCAGGGCATGATACAGAGGGCAGTACCAAGCAGACACAGGCAATATGGAGGAGATGAATGCTACAGACTCATTTTTGACACCAAGTCAGTAACAGCTACCTGATGATGAAGACAACCCCCAGGCCATAGATTCAGATGCCACCAAAGTTCAACCAGAGAGTGTCCATGAATTTCGGGGCACGGAGTCAGTGGCACCAAAGCTGAAAGGGGATGCAGTCTGCGATGAGTCCTGTACAATGGTATAAACTCTGCCATAAATAAATCAAGACTCAGTTCCAAATGTGTGACCTACTTGACTGTAGTGTAGGCCGGAGGCAGCGGTCAGCAGGGGCCCCCAGCCACGTGTCCTTGGCTTGCGATCCACAGAGTTAGTGGCACCAGAGCAGTTGTTGGTAGTATTCAGTCACCTCCGTAACGAGGATCCTTTTTTCATCCGGACTGAACCGCGTCTTCCTCTTACTCCTCTCCTTGCGTACAATGATATGGACTCTGCCATTGAACAATCAAGACTCAGTTCCAAATGTGTGACCTACTTGACCGCAGTGTAGGCCGGAGGCAGCAGTCAGCGCGGGCCAACCGCTGTTCAGGCAGCTCCTTCTGGTACTCTCACACACGACATTCGAATGCCATGTGGCGATGATTTGTGGTTGACGGAGGTAGAAGCACCAGAGCTGAGCGTCTGTGCAGCCTGCGACGATGCCATGCCCTGCCTTGTCCGGACTGGATTGGATTGGTGTGAGGCCTGCTGGACCGCAGTGTAGGCAGTACACAGGTGACCCCGCGGTGCTGGGCCGCAGTGTAGGCCGAAGGCATTAGTCAGCAAGGGCCCACAGACACGTGTAGTTGGAATGCTATGCACACAGTTGGTGGCACAACATTGAAGGGAGTACGGTGATATAAAATCTGCCATAAACGTATGTACTCTGCCATTGTATAATCAAGACTCAGTCCCAAATGTGTGACCTAGTGGACCGCAGTGTAGGCCGGAGGCAGCGGTGGAGTATGTCAATGAGAAAGGAGTACTGAGGGCCTGTGTCGCAGAGGCCGTGATGGTCTGAGGAGGCTGCCATGGTCGCGGGCCTCGGGCTTGGAGCTTGCACCGGCACGTGGTGGGCCCTCTTTGACACATACCGGTGTCGGCAGGTGAGGAGTGAGGCCTGGGTGCGCTGGGGTGGGCAAGACGGGTCTTGGGACCAGCGGCCTGGGGTGCAGCAGGCGCACAGGATCGCAGGCACCGCTGCTCACGGCGTCGGCCTTGTGGCGGGGTGAGAGGCGCCGCCCTGGCAGACACGTTGGCCATTCCGGAAGAGAACCACACCCAGAGTAATGGGCTTTTTATTCACACCCCTACGCTGGCCTGGCGTACGCCGGCCCAGCCCACTCCGCTCACGCTTACAGGGGGGGACGAAACAAGCTACATTTCCACATTCTTCCCCACTGGCTGCGGTAACATGGTTGCGTCCACTGTCCAGTACACTGCAGACACCAGCAGTGTATGTCGACATGGAAATGTCTGTGGTCTGCATACTCAAGTCTGTCCAGCACATCCACGCCACACTTGGCGTTGTGTACATTCACATTCATGGGTCACTTGCCTCCTTCGCATATGCCTGGTTCCCACCTCTCCCCGCATTCTGCTATTGTGTGGCTGAGGTGCCATGCCGTTGATGGCTTGTGTACATGGCTAGCCCAGGTTGCCACGTTAAGTTGTGTTGTCGTGTCTGGAATGTGGGGATGTTTATTGTCATGTTGTATGTGATTTTGTGACGTGTGCATTCCCAGAGTTGTGAGTTGTATGTTGGTGGAGTTGAGGTGTGTGGTGTGTTCAGTTGTTACTTACCGACGAGAAGTGCATTTCCATAGGTGCCATCCTGAAAGCGCTGGTTGATGATGGACTGTCGGAAGATGAAGGAATCATGCACACTGCCTGGGTAGTTGGCGACGACATTGGTGAAGAGTCCCCGGTGGTCCACTATTGCCTGCACATTGATGGAATGCATGTGTTTCCTGTTGCGGTAATTGTGTGCAGTGGCGGCAGGGGGCACGAGGAGTACATGTGTGCAGTCGATTGCCCCCAACACGTGCGGGAAGCCAGCTATGGCATAGAAGCCTTGCTTGATCTCCAGCTGTTCCTGCGCAGTGTGTGGAAAGTAAAGTTGCTGGGGTACCAAGCTGATGATGGCATCCAAGACAGGTGTGAGGAACTTTGACAGGGCTGGCTGTGAGACTCCTCCGTCTATGGCAGTTGTTGGTTGGAAGTTCCCAGAGGCCAACAGGTGCAGCACGGCCAGCAGCTTTGTCTGCGGAGGGATGTTGGTTCTCCGCTGTGTTGGTACCGTCAGCCTGTGGGCAATGAGGGTCAGGATGCGGAGGATGGTTGTCCTTTTGAGCCTGTAGTGGGCAATGACTTCCTCTGGCGTTAAGTCTCTGAGGCTGGTGCGTTTTCAGAAGGTCCAGTGTCTTTGTCTGCACTGCCTCTGTGGTAGTCCGGGAGGGGTCCTGGGGTGGGGTGGGATTCCTGGCGGTGGTGGCGGTGGGTGTTGTGGCCCTCTTGGGGCTCCGAGCTGCATGATCAGTAGCTCCATGGCATCTGTTGTTCTTCTGGTGTGGCTGTGGGCTGGGCTCCCTTTTATGGTGCAGGTTGTCGTCGGACTTAGCACTAGGTAGGACCAGGTGTTAAATCCATGCTGCTAACATGCCTTATTGCATGTTTTTGGATCTTATCGCCGATCTGGCTGGTCGTTGAGAATGTTGCGGAGTGGTGTTTTTGCGGGTTTTCGCACGGGAACGCCTACTCTGCATCTCATTAGCGTTAGTTGCCGGTGTCATCCGTGGCAATGTTTTTTGAGGCTGCTATCGTGGGTAAACTGGTGATATCGGCTGTTAGCACCTGCTTGTGAATGGTGCGATTAATTTATCGCCACTTTGGCTGCGATAAAGTGCCGCTAACTCGGCGATGAGTCCTTGAGAATATGCCCCACAATTTCTCTTTTTCATTAAATTCACTTTATGTTCTCCGGCCAATTCCGGTAATTTCCGAAATGCTTGATGAACATGTTTTCCTGCTTCTGCACTTAGGTATGGGAATTCATTTTTGTTATATATATTTTTTTAATTCTTCATAAATTCCTATTCCTACAGTGTATTCCATATCTCCTTGGAGATTGAAAATATTAATTTTCATCTGTCTCATCCCACTACATTAAGACTAACTAGGCTCCATCTCAGCTCTCCTGACACTTGGCTTTCCTACTCCTATCTCTTGCACCTGTACTTGCACATGAGCCTCATTATATGGCGGTAGTCTTGCTTTAGTCAAAAATCTATCCATAAACTCATTCACTCCCTCTGAGTTACTGTCATTCTTTCCCCTCTCTTCAGCAATCACAAGAAAAACGTTCTCAAAGTGCATGTGCAATGCTAATCAAGTGTGTTCAAGATCATGCTAACAATAGAGAAGATGCAAAAGAGCTTTGGCTTGGCTCTGTGTTTCTCTATTAGCAGAGGGATGCTATGCCTTACTCGTGGTGCTGGGATATTTGGTGGCCTATGTAGTTTAAAGTACATGGTCTCCCCGTTTGTCATACTTGTTCTCCGATCCATTGCGATTAGTCCCTGTAAAACTACATTTTCAAAGTGCACGTGCAAAGTCATTCAAGCAACTTCAGGATCCTGCTAAGAATGGAGAAGCAGCTAAACATTTATGACTTTCACAACTACATTTTCAAAGTGCATGTGCAATGCTAATCAAGTGTGTTCAGGATCATGCTAACAATAGAGAAGATGCAAAAGAGCGTTGAAGAGAAATAGGTAATCAATAAAATTAGTCAATTAAGAGCAAGACGGATTTGGCCCCATAGTACAACAAACACTAGTATAATATAATTACCCTGAAAAGCTTGGACCAAATTAAAACTGTGACTCCCACTTTGAAATTAAAGTCTCAATTTGATTTGAATAACTACTTAGACAACAATATGCAATATTGTAGCGAAAGGGCTTGTGTTAAAATAAGTTTGAGCCCTGCTACTGTCCTGGACCCAGCAAGGGGCAAACATTTAAATAAAGGTGTACAATAGATCAAGAAAAGTGCCCATTATTGCAAGATTAACTGTTTTCTGATAGTTTTTTGAAGTTGTCCAGTATCATGAAGAATTTGATAAACAGACATGTGAATTCAATGTTAGTGCACTCCATGCTTTTTAGCATGGCCTTCCTTCAGGATCTTACATGGAGAGTGATAAACAATCTTCTTTAAATTGCGGACACGTGCATAAAATGTGCACAGCTGACCCATGACTGTAGTTGCAAAAAGAACAAGACTTCACTGTAAGGGCTCATTCCCATGGCGGTGTGCAGTCTTTTGATGGCAAACATCCAAATCTATAAATGAGATGCCTCCTTTTTACAAACAGTGAAAATGCCTGAGTAGTACTAAAGGATACCTTTCACATCAAGCAAAAGGGAAAGATGTCCCACCCCAGAAGCGATGTCACTCCTATTATTGGGACTTCTGGGCCCCTGGGGGTACTCCTCAGATGTTACATCACTTCCGGGGGGGTGGGGGGGGAGGCACCTGACCCTTTTGGGATACATGTGTTATGACATCACTCTGGTAATGTGCTATTCACGTGCTAATGGTTAGGGATATGTGGTAGCCCTCAACGAACAAGTGCCCCTTGAGATCAGATGACCATTATGTGATAAAGAGGAGTACACATCACTTTTGATGCTTACTGTACATATAAGTAGCTCCTAAGCAGTCTATGCCAAACCCAGGCGCTGCCGTCCAGAAAGAGATTGCTCGGTCATTATGAAGAGGAACAGCCACCTCATCAAAAAGACGCCCTCTGATGGTGGTTTGAACACTATCGATAGATATTATCGTAGCCTGACACCAGTGCCAATGGAGCAGAACACAAAGTAGCGCGACCTTAAAGAGGGTGGTCACAACGTTATCAGTTTTGGCGAGGAACTTAGCAGGCGGTTGGAAACACTTAGCCTCAATGATTTGCTGCCACTGACATACCCTATTAAGGGATCTAGCAGCAGCAGCAAAGCCTCGAGTAACGAAGTAAATGCTTGATACAATTTTGACAACATGGAAGATGGTGAAGCATCTATAACAGCTCCTAACTCACCACTCTATGAAGATATGGAGTTTCTGGGGGAATCAGCTTTGGAGGCTATCATCGTGCAACAGCCGCAAGGGAGGCGTGGCTTGCCTGGGGACAATGGCGGATGCGTGAGCAGCGAGCTCCGCACCAACTGCCCAATTATCCTGCTACCTGTGCTAATCGGGGCCGAAGCGAGAGGCTTCACTGATGCTGTAGCATCTGGGGGAGAAGCAGGATATAGCGGAGCTACTTGCGGGGGCTACCGCTGCAGAGGAGCGAGAGCGGCGCCGTCCGGAGCGGCCTTGGAGGGGAGGTGCCAACTTCCCTGGAAGCCTGAGGCAGCCCGGCCGTACGAGACGTCCCGGCTCGGGACCGAGCGCAGGCTGCAGGCTGTGCTGCAGAGCGATCCCCGGGGCCTTCGCACTGAGCGCCTGGCAGAGAGGAGATCCGGGGGGCCTCGGAGCAAGGTTGGCGTTACAGGGAGCGCCGGAGGAAGGGGCCGGGACGCCGAGGACGGTGCAGCCCGGAGATGAGGCCTGAGTGGAGACGAGCCCTGATTGGAGACGCATGACATCCGACCCCCTACCAGATCCGGTACAGTATACCAGCGGCACTGCGGTTGAAGGGGACGGCTGCCGAGGACACGGTCCTGAGCGCTGAAGAACGGCGTGTGGCTGAGAGCTGACTGTGAGTGCGCAACGCGGCCCAACCGCCATCTTGGGGGTCGGACCTTGTGCCCTGGATTGGGATTGCTCGCTTCTCTGGTGGGGGTGAGGAGCCTATAGGAAGTCGCCCAGCCACCACCACCTTGGCATTGGGAGGGCTGAGCAAGAAGGGCTTACCACTATCTCCTCTGCAGCAATTGCCACTGGTCACCACCCTGAGTTTGCCTATAGTCTGAGAGGAGCACCGGAGAGGAGCGCTGATTAACTAGCTGGCTGCTAATGCCTATCCCACGGGCTGTTGGTCGAGGGGCCTCACTACTATATGGCTGTGGGCACTAAGGGCTGATCTTGAGAAGGAGGCACCCGCCGATTGGGATCGTTACCTGGGTGGGCCTCTGGCGCCGGTGCTCGCGTCTGGCGGCCTCCGTGTGGAAGGCAGAGACCAGGGGTGCCTTGAGATGCATCGGCTCACAACTGAGCAGGGGTCCAAGATTCCTACACGGCGGACTGCATTCCCACCATGGGCAAGCCCAAAGCTAAAGCCACTGGGGCTGGGCTAGACCCTGAGGACAGCACCACTGAGCACTCACAGCCGGGCCCTGGAGATCCGGTCCAGCAACAGCTGAAACAGATTCTCGATGCCATCACTGACACCAAAGCCACCCTCCACCAGGATATAAGTGCAGTGGCGGTAGGCCTGGGTCTTCTACGCGAAGAACATAAGAAACTCTCGGAAAGAGTTCGGCAGAATGAGACCACTCTGGCAGAAATATCACCGGCACAGAAAGCGATGGACCAGCAGGTGGGTGCTCTCACAGACAGAATAACTGCACTGGAGCGTAGGGCGGAGGATGCGGAGGGCCGCAATCGGCGCAACAACGTTCGAGTGGTTGGACTGCCAGAGGGAGTGGAGAAGGGGGATATGGTGTCCTATCTAGAGCACTGGTTCAAATCAGTGGTGGCTCCCGAGGGACTGACCACATTTTATACCCTGGAACGCGCTCATAGAGTGCCTGCTAGGCCCTTGGCTCCGGGGAGACCTCTGAGACCGATAGTGGCCCGATTGCTTCATTTCCGGGACAGGGACATACTGTTGCAGAAGGCACGGACGGAGGGTCCCTTTCTGGTGGATAATAGTAAGGTCACTTTGTTCCCGGATTTTACTCTGGAGGTGCAGCGGAAGCGAGCCTCGTACTTGGAGGTTAAGAAAGCATTGAGAGAGGAGGGGTTGCAGTACTCCCTACTGTTCCCGGCCCGACTGCGTGTAGTACTGGATGGCACCACTCACTATTTTAATTCTCCCTCTGAAGCATGGGACTGGCTAGAAAACTACAAAGGTGGGCTGATGAAAGCTGCGACCTATGAAGGAACGACATCGCGGAACAGAACTCCCGGAGTACGTGGCCCACGAAGATCGAGGAGGAGAGCCCAGGGAAAGCCAAATGCAATGCAAGTTACAAAGGAGCGAACCGCGGCGCTACAAGCAGTGGTGTCTCTGTCGCAGAATCGGAGTCCGCCTCCAACAGACGATGAAGTGGGTTCTGAAAAGGGCTCAGCGGACAATGACTCAGACACGTCGAATGGTAGCAGTGTGAAACTACCTGTGGTAACACCTCGAAGCGTAGATGATATTGTATGAACAAGCTATTGGAAGCTGGTAGCAGTTTTATGTAGCACCTCATTGCTGTCGTATTATGAATAAGGTCTTGGATATAGCATTGATTTCTTGCAGTTGGTGCCTTACTAGCTGGGTGCACGTCCCTAGTCAGCCGCGTCCACTACTGCCTCTGAATTAGTCGGAGGTGTTTGTTAGTTTTAGTTTGTTAAGGTTTGGATGGGAGCTCGTTTCATAGTAACTGTCCTTGGGAGGGGGAGTTGGGATCTTGGGGTTCTACATTGGGGGACCCGTGGTGGCATCGCTGGAATTCAGTATGACTGTGGGTCACAGGTTTCACCATGGGATCGTTATTGGACCTAAAATGCATTTCATGGAATGTCAGGGGTCTGCATACAATGGACCGCCGTTATAAGATACATGCCTATTTGGTGCGCAGGGGGATTCAAATAGCCTTCCTACAGGAAACGCACATCACGAGGCAGGAGGGCATTGCTTTGCAGCGTAGATGGAGGGGCCAAGTTTTTCATACCGCTTATTCTGCTTTTGCGCGGGGTGTGTTGATTTGGGTTAGAGCGGGGGTCCCCTTTCAGCTTGTGCAGCAGATCACGGACCCAGAGGGTAGATATGTGATGGTGTTGGGCAGGCTTAATGGCAGGGATGTAGCGATGGGTAGTGTATATGCTCCTAATACTGAGCAGTCGACCTTTTTTGCTCACCTCTCTGGGAAACTAGCGCCCTATCTGACCGGTGCTGTAATCATAGGTGGGGATTTTAATTCGGTCACTGATGTCCTACTAGATAGATCTCATCCCCCTCTCCCTACTGCCTCTACACACAAGTTAGCTAGGGCCAGGAAGAATTGGCAAGAACACTGGGGACTGGTTGATTCATGGCGAACGCATCACCCGACTGAACGAGATTATTCCTTTTTCTCAGCACTTCACGAACTTCATGTTCGGATAGACGCTATACTTTGCTCCCCAGAGTTACACACAACGATCACGCATAGTGAATATCTCACAGGACACTTTCAGATCATAATCCATTGTTGGTTAAGGTACGGTGGGCTCAGGTGCGCCCAGCAATCCCAAATTGGCGTTTAAATCCGGAGCTCCTGGAAGACTTAGTTTTTCGGGAGACAGTGGGAACTGGGGTGACTCAGTATTTCTCAGAGAATGCGGGCACGGCATCTTCAATGGCTGTGGAATGGGACGCATTTAAAGTGGTGGTGAGGGGTGTGTGCATTTCCAGTGGGATGGGGGTCCGGAAGACACTTCTCCAGGACATAGATACTGCAGATCAGCGACTGCGGGAACAGGAGCGTGCTCGACCTGGACAACCTCAAAGGCACAGGGACTTACTGGAAGCAAGAGAAGCAGTAGCGGTGGAAGTCGAAAGACTCCGGTGTTTCGACTATAAAAAGTATATAGCGCGTGCGCATACAGAGCGGGACAAATCTGGCACTTTGCTGGCCTGGCTGGCCAATCCGGAGAGGCGGGGGGCATCCATCATTGAATTATATAGTCCGTCGGGAGAACTTTGCCGTACGCAACAGAGAATTAATGAGCAGTTTCATGCTTATTATAAGGAGCTTTATCGGAGTAAGGTAGTATTAAATGAGGATGTCCTCGGGGAGTTTCTAGCAGCGGCTGCTCTCCCAGAGCTAGATAGATCAGAGGCGGACCGGCTGGGGCAAGATATCACATTGGGAGAAGTGAGGGGAGCGATAAAACATATGGCACGTAGGAAGACCCCTGGTGCAGATGGGCTACCGGTTGAGTTCTACCTAACTTATATAGACCTGATAGCGCCAAAACTAGTGGCCCTCTTTAATGAGGCGAAGAAGACGGGATGTCTTCCGGTCTCTACCCGGGAAGCAATAATAATCCCTTTATTGAAGCCAGGAAAGTCGCCTTCAGACAGAACTGCATACCGACCACTGTCCATGCTGCCTACTGATTATAAGATCCTGAGTCGGGTACTGGCAGCCAGGTTACTTCCCCATATGGTCCATTTGGTTCACGGGGACCAGGCGGGATTCATCCCGAAGCGGAACACGGCTGTTAATGTGAGACGGCTCCTCCGCATTTTGGAAGCCGGAAGCCGACACCTACTCGAGGATGACTGCGGCCATCTTTTCGGTGGACATAGAAAAGGCCTTTGATAGTTTAGAATGGCCTTACTTATTTCAGGTCATGCGCGCGTTCGGGTTGGGAGAGGACTTTGTGAGCTGGACGGCATTATTATATAGATCCTCCATGGCGCGTGTTAAGACAGGGGGATTGATCTCTGATGCATGCGCGGTGGGCAGGGGGACGCGTCAGGGATGCCCGCTATCCCCTCTGCTATTTGCTTTAGCTATCGAGCCACTGGCAGCCCAAGCCAGGACGGGATGTCGATACAGGGGCCTCGATGTACATGGTGGTATCCAGTATATCGCGCTCTATGCCGATGATCTCCTCATGTTTTTAGCGGATACAGGAGCGGCACTTGTAGGGGCGAGACGGTTGCTCCAAGACCTTGAATTGGTGGCGGGCCTTAAGGTGAATAGGGAGAAATCGTGCCTGTTTCCCGCTGGCCCGATGAGAGAGGGTCCCCTGGTCACAAATGGAGTACACTGGGAATATGATTGTCTGACATATCTGGGGACCCGGATTTACCATACGCAGGCAGACCTATTAGAGGGCAATGTGGAAAGGGCTATCAGGGGGCTTAGGGGCAGCATGGACTTCTGGGGAACGCTCCCGTTATCAGTGGTGGGCCGAGTGGCCCTGCTTAAGATGGTGGCACTACCCAGGCTGCTGTACTATTTTAGGGCCCTTCCTATTTGGCTCCCGGCAGCAATTTTTAAGCGTCTCCAGACGATGATCACAGGTTTCCTGTGGCTCACTGGTAGGCGCAGAGTGGCCCTGAAGACCCTCTCGCGCCCGAGAAGTGAGGGCGGACTGGCGGTGCCGGACTTTGAGTCTTATTACTTGGCGGCCCAACTGCAATGGCTTACCCAGGCAGTGGCTCTAGAATTCCGGGGAGTGGGTGACCGAGACGACGGGTGGGTGCCTAGACGAATATTATCTAGCATTATTTTGCAGCAACCGTTGCGACTCAAGACACTTCCCACGGAATTCAAAACATTCCGGCTGTGTTGGAATAGAAGCCAGAAGAGGGCTCGGATTGAGCGCCCATATGCCCCCAAGATTCCCATCACAATGTGCATGATATTACCGCACGGGGGTAATTGGTCAGCGCTCAACCAGTGGTGTGACCTGGGTTTGATGACGTTGGGCGATCTATATGATGATAATGCCCTCATACCGTTTGAGACTCTGAGGGATCGATATGATCTACCTCGCGGGGACTACCTACTCCATACAGCCCTAATAGATGCCATTCAAAAGCACTGGGGGGAGGGTCTTTCTGAACCATCGACTTCTATGGTCTGCCAATATGTTGTATTGGCAGCGGGCACCACTAAAGCAGTAACATGTTTAAATCAGCGGATGACGCAAGAGAGGCTAGTCCCACTGGTGGAACTGAAGCAGAAATGGGAAGAGGACTTGGGAGGAGAGATCCCTGAGAAGGTGTGGGAGGAGTTAGTGGAACGCCCTTGGAAATGCACTAGAAATGCCCGATTCCAACTGGTTCAATTTTTTATTTTGCACAGGGCATACCTGACACCAGAAAAAATTAACAAATACTTTAATGTGACCACAGCGCTCTGCCCAAGATGCACTGTGGAGGGGGCGGATCTTCGCCACATGCTATGGGACTGCGCCAGGTTGAGGACCTACTGGAAGGAAGTGGTAGAGCTGCTGTGTGATATCACTGAGAGAAATGTTGAAATAGCTCCGGGCCCTTGTATACTCCACTGGTTCCCTCACACCTCCAGGACCAGGATCACTAGCAACTTCTTGGATCTGGGCCTGGTATTAGCCAAGCGAGAGATTACAGCACACTGGAAAGCTAAACAGGGACCACATTTTCAGAGATGGAGGACTGTTTTTACTAGATGGGCAGAAAGCAAGGGAATTGCTAGGTTGCAAGCGGCCAATCGAGCGCACAGCGAAAAAGCTCTAGAATCTGCAAGGGCCTGGGAAGCACTAACACTATTACTGAAAACAACAGGGATGGACTCGGATGTGGACTCCACCATTAGCAATCAGACTGGTTTGAACTAATGACTGCTTAGTTAACGTGTATATGGGGATACAAGGGGCTCCTGTGGTAGCTACTTGATTCAACACAGACCTATACTGACATCCAGTGTAATGCATTATTATTACTCGGCGGAATGATGTGCTAAGCCCAATTGTTGTAGTTATTAGCAATATATGTTTCAGATGCCACGCCGGGGGGGGGGGGTAACTGAGGGGGGATTGGGTGGGTGGGGGGGGTTTGTCCTATTGGATTTTTTTTTTTTGTGCCTGTTTGTTTTCAACTATGTTCCTCAGATGCCATTCTTGCAGGCTGTCTCATGTCTGAGTGACTATTTCTGGCCGGCTGATGCGCAGGCGCAGACGTGCACCACAGGATGTTATTAGATTGAACTGATGTATCCACTTGCAACATGAGATTATGTACAGTACTGGAGATTTCAGGCTTGTCTAAATGCCGGAGTGGCGGCAGAGGAAGTTTATATTCTGAATATGCTAGATGTTTTCATGTAAAAAGAAATAAATAAATGTATTAAAAAAAAAATTTTCAAATCGTGCAACAGCCGCACGCAAACTCTAACATGATTATGCCTCGATGGACCTCAGCGGCTCTCAAGATTTCAGAGATGCAGCTGAGTCCCACAAAAATTACTTGGTTAGTAAAAATTGTTATAGACCCTTATTTATAACGTATGTACGGATATATTTTATTTTTAACTAATAGGCTGTCTTTTTTCTTTCTTTTTCAAACCATTGAAAGCACCAGCAAAAAGAGCCATGGTAGAGGGGACATTGTCAAAGGTTAACGCCATAAATGTTTACTGCTTATGCTGTTCAAATCAGACTGAAAGTTCCACAATCCAAACAGAAATGTGTTTGTACCTATAATATCGCAGATTTTGAAAAGGAAGCTCCAGGCAAACCCTACACCGCCATATGGCCTGTTAAAGGTTTTGCTGCGATTGTTGTGAGCGCGTGTGTCAAACGTGGCTCTTATAACTTCTGTTACATTGATCCTCCGCAGCAGGAGGCTCATGAGTGTCTATACAACTCATACAGTTCAAGAACAATTAGTCATATATGAAGCTTGCTAGACCCTAACGAAGTATATAAACTGTTAAGGTTGGTGTATGGCTTGTCCGAGGGAAAGAAAAATGGCCACCCTGATATGATTAAGGTCTTGTCGACCACGCTCAAAGAGATACAATGCACGAGTAAGCAAAGCTCAAAATTCTGTTGTATGCAAGGTTTGTGTACATGAATTGTTAGAAGGAAGGCAGAAAGGGCTATAGAAAGATGTATGTGCAATATTTATTTTCAAAATAGATGAGTTAGCTCTTTAGCCCCATGAAAACTGTATTAAAAAATGATGAGTCCCCCAGTATCGTGTCATTATTGTATTATTTAATGTTAGATTTTTGCTCACTTTTAGGCCAAGCGTCAGAATGTCGGTGCGCAAGATGCTTATGAGTTATGTCCAGGATACATATGTATTGCTAGATTGGCATATGTGTTGCTTAAGGAAAGAATAAATGAAATACAACCTGTACTCTGCGCTATCTGTAGCTTGGTGAGCCACCCACAGCGATGCAGTGTGACAGTACTAAGTGCCTAGCCAACTGGTATATCAATGCGTGGCTAACAACAAAGGATGAATATTGGAGTGCGTACGAATGCAGTATGAGGGAGTTAATGCTATCACTGACAACCAGCTTACTTATCATCTTGAAGCTTCTGACCGAAGATTAATTTCAGGTTTTGTATTATACTACAGAGAACTGTACGATCTTTTGAATGCTGTCAGTATCCTGAGTGTACAAAGTTATAGGAGGGGTGAGCAGGAAGTCCTGCCGAGAGTCGTTGAGTTTATAACTGTAAAAATATAAAAACCTGTGATGCTCAGGTAAATTGTTTGCTCCTAGTAATGTATCTAGCATGTGTCATATTATGTAAACATAGTGAAAAGTCAGTAAACTGTTCAGCAACAATGACAAGACATGTACCATGAAACTGTTCAGTATGCCCTTGTTTATGTGTTGCTAACATTCTTTATTTTTAATGAAAAGCCCTTACACAAAACCATCATTGTTCATTTCTTGGGGTGCAGGGGCTGATAACAGTCGGGGGATGGGTCAAGGAAGCTTTATTACTATACAAGCATGGTCAGACGTGCCAAAGCTCAGCTAAGAAGGGCTCTACTTGAAAATAAGCCGGTAAACAGAGCACAGGTGAAGACCTGGTTATCTGGGGAAGAGGTTTATTTAATCCACAAGCCAGCCAGGAGGCATTTTAAGAGGAGACAACCTTCATTAATGAGCACCTAGATTATCAATGGCAGGTGGACATAATCAGTCTTCAAGATCTAGCCAAGCGTAATAAAGGAGCTCAATATATATTAACGGTAATAGACATATTGTCCAATTACGCCTTTGCAGAAGCGCTAAGCAATAAAAGTGGTACTAGCATCACCATTGCCTTTAAAAGCAACTTTAGGAAAGGGTGAACCCCTCAAACACTGCAAACAGATGCTGGAAAATAATTTTTAAACAATTTGTTTCAGAAGTTATTAAAACAGCACGCTATTCATAATTTTGTAATGCACACGGAAGTAAAAGCTGCTGTTATAGAGCGTTTTAATAGAACTTTAAAATCTAAGATGTGGAAATATTTCACAGCCTACAACACCTACCGATATGTGGATGTTCTATAGGTGTTTATAGATATTTATAATGCCAGTTATCACAGAACCATCAAAATGTCTCCCGTAGAGGTAATGACCTATAATTCCTTAGAGGTGTGGAGAAAGTTGTACAAGAGTAGTTTCACTGTGAAGCTAAAGAAGCCTCTTTTAAAATAAGGTGATCATGTTAGGGTTTCAAAGTTGAAAAGGGCTTTACGAAGGGCTACCAGCTTTTTTTTTTACAAGAAAATATTTATAGTGGAGAGTTTGGAGCTTAGAGAAGGTATATATATTTACAGGTTGAAGGACTACGATGGTGAAATGATGTCGGGTGCCTTTTACATCGAAGTGTTACAAAAGGTACCAGAGGATCCACACCGATTGTACAGGGTTGAAAAGATTCTGAAACGGAAAGGTAGCAGGGCTAACAGACAGGCCTTTGTCAAATGGAGGGGGTGGCCCGAGAAATGTAACAGTTGGGTGCTGGCCAGCTCCCTGCAGGGTGTGTGAGTATGGGAGGCTCTCTGAAGGCGACAATATGAAAGCAACATCATTTTATATTACCTTGCCATCCAACGCTTCAAAAGACATGTTCCCCGACAATCAAATTTCTAATTATACAGTGAAAGTGGCTAAACCTGTGGACCTAAAAGGGGACTGGGTGGTAGCCCTAACCGAAATCCAGCACCCAAGAACATGGAATACATTTGCAATGCTCAAGGCCAAATTTACTATAAAGCATGATCAGGACCCCTTGAGCATCCACGGCCAGCTTTCCTCCTGGCTATTACCCCAGCATCCGGCCGTTGTCAGGGCCATCAACAAATCCATAGCCAGCATCGAAACTTATTAGAATATTCAGCTAGTATTAGATAACGTTAGAAGGAAGGCGTTTCTTAAAGTTCCAAATCACGATACAGAGTTTAGCTGTACGGGTAAATTGAGAAGGGTTTTAGAAACAGTACAACATGTAAAAAGCCAGGTAGAGTTGGACCCTAGGTGCCCTGATATAAAAAGAGGGTTCTACACACTCTACATGTATAGTGACATTGTAGAGCCACAAAGGATGGGGATAGTTATTCACCATTGTTAAGATGGGTCCAGGTGAAGGGGGAAAATAACATACAGATAAAATTCAATATATCAAACTAGATTACGTAGAAATTTCTGGAAAACTTTTTGACACTATGTGTCGGTCATGATCTTTGACAATAAATCTGAGCCGGTGTCCTTTAAATATGGGAAAGTTATTGTTGAGCTTCATTTAGGGTCGCAAGGCATATCAGCGTATAGTAAGAAGGCTTCATGGTGATAATGAAAACATATGGCGACCTCGCTCTGTACAGGGGCTATTACAGACACCAGGCTGGATATGGAGGGCCACCATTCTTTCAAGGGGCCCCTGTTATGTATGGGGCAGGACTTGGAGGTTTTTTCTGTAGTTTGTTTAGAAGAACTATGTCTTTCTTGAGAAGAGGCTATGAAATTGCAAAACCCCACATTAAAGCGGCAGCCTCGAACATTGCCCAGGATGTGGTGAGATCTGTGACTTCTGCTGTCTTCGAACGTATGAATAAATAACCCCAAGAGGGAGCGGGACTTGTGTACAGACCAAGCACAAGTATTAAAAAGAAGCAAAGATCTTCAAGGCATAGGGGTCCACCGGCTCCCTATAAAAAAAAGGAGGCACTATTCAAAAAGTGTTCACAAAAGAAGATCCATAAGGCAGAAGAGTGCCTTGAAGAACAATGGAACACCCGCTAGCATAAATATTTTTACAATGCAACAACCTGAAAAATGGCCTTCAGACATTGGGCTTCGGGAGAATGAGATAAATCAGAGTTAGACTTGTTTTCTCTCAAGCTCACTCAGACCAGTATCGAAAACATTTTTTTCATGGTAGTATCGCCTCTAGCTGCATTGACGCCATTAGCGTTGATAGAGTTTTTGTGTGAGGAGCCATGGATATGTATCTGGATCTCAACAATACTCTATTGCATCTTGTTTGTAAAAACGTAAAAGCGTATGGTGCAAACATAATGGGCACTGCTAAAATGACGACGATTGCTTACCCCATTGCGACCATGTTTAATCAGGTGGACATTACCCTCGGTAATCGACTCGTCATGCAAAGTGATAACATGTATGCCTGCAGAGACTACATCAAGAGTATTCAAAATTACAGCTGCAGTGTCCTAGACACAAAGCTTTCAGCAGGGCTCTTCTACAAGGATACTTATGAACATTTTCAAAGAGAAGGAGCTGGACGGTGACAATGAAGGTTTTGTAAAAAGAGCCATCTTTGCTGCCGACAGTGGACAGTTTGACCTCCTCGGGCATATACATTCATGGCTTGTCTTCCTAGATAAACGGCTCATCAAATGTATCGATCTTAAGATCAAAGTTAACCACAACAAGTACTAGTTCTGTCTCATCATCGGGGATGCAGGACAATATAAACTAGTCATACTGTCTGATAGTTTGTTTGTGAAGAGAGTGAAAGTGTCCCCAAATGTCAGACTGGCTCAGTCTAAGCTTTACAGCTATCGAACGCCAAGTACGCCATTGAAAGAGTAGCTCTGAAGATATTCAGCATCTCAGATGGTACCAGGTTAAGCCAACAGCAACATTTATTTTTGGGCAGCTACCGAAACTCATTATCATAGGTTTTGTTGACAATACAGCTTTTAGTAGTCTCTATACCTCAAACCTGTGATTCCTGCAAGACCGTACACACCCAGCTTTGGAGACACTAATTTTATCAGGGAATATCTGGGCTTGGTTTTGATAACCGGGAAGCACCTGCGTGACTCAGGAGTTGTGTCAAGAGAAGGATATGGGACAGGCTACATGCTGTTTGCTTTCGATCTGATCCCTGACATGCAAGAAGGTGACCACTACAGCTTGACCAAAAATGGAAATCTAAAAGCAGAAATGGGTTTTAGTCAGCCCTTAGCTACGAATGTGAACATTGTTGTATTCTCTGTATTAGACAATGTCATTCAGATCAACCACGTCCGGCAGATTTTGTTTGACTATCTTTAAAATATTGTAAAATGGACACTATTCAGATTCAGGATTTCATAAACCACAATAAATACCCTAAGAAATACTTTTTTTTTTTTTTTCTTGCGACACTCTACCTGGTGAAATAGGGTCCACAAGGTCCCGCACGCTCCCATTTAACACAGATCTGCACTACATCGAAGGAACTCACTGGGGCGGCCCTGTTTTTAGATAAAGGCAAGGTTACAGTGTTTGACAGTGCAGTGTCGTTCCTCTAGCATAGCATCTATACAAAAACCTATATTCAAGTACATAAAAAAGCTGCTGAGAGGGTGGAGTATAACAGAATACAGGTACAGGATTCCCTCGTCGACACATGCGGGGAGCATTGTATATATTTTATTAATAAAAAGTCTGATGGTATGACATTTAGAAATTTTTAAAATCTATACCCAAGCGATCTAGTTAACAATGATAGTATTGTTATGAACTATGTGAAAGAAAACTCTAGGTCTACATCAAGAGATGTTAAAACAGAATACACAGGTTGTCAAAAGTGTAAGGTTGTGTAACACCTCTTATGTCGAATGGTGACTGTCTAAAATAAAAGAATAAAAACTTGAATGCAGACTCAGTATCTTTAATCTTTTGACGCAAGGACACACATTTAAAATGTTTTAAAAAGATGACAGAAACACTTTGAAAAGTTAAAAGGTTTATTTACAAAACAGTTTTTTAATAATACAAGCATCACACTGATAAACTTTCTAAGTAAACAAAAGAAGAAAAACGTCAAAATGTTAACAATGGGAAAACTATACACTCAAACACAGGCACACATATACATAGGTTCAAAAGTCAGAATAAACATCAGTCATTTAACCACGTGTTCATTTTGAACAATGTATTTTTTTTAGGTTCCAGAGACATAGCCTCGGTGCACCAGGAGGGGGATAGCCGGGGAAAGAAAGGGGATTCTGGCATCTTAGGGAGGGGGGGTAAAATCAACAGGTGTTGGAGTACTTGGGGGGCTGTATATCGGATCTTTGAAACTTTCAAGCAGCCGTCTGTGTTCAGCATTACCGACAATCATCAAAGGAATGTTGAGTTCCGCAGAGACTCGCAGAAACTGTTACCAACCTCTAGACGCTTTCTGGAGCAATAGTGTTTTTGGGAGTGTAAGAACTTTGACTAGGTCGTACATGTGGGCTCCAACAACCGGTTGCCTTTGTAGAGGAATTTGCCTCTCTCATTACATGAGGACAAGTCTTTAGAAGTGACATTTTAATTAGCAACATTTGCATGCCCCTCTGTAACTTTGACTATTTTTTAAAAGTTCTTCAACAATGATGTCTGGGGATGGTGGCCATTCTTTAGGCATTGAAGGGGGTGGTGGAGGCTGTTTAGAGTCAGGGGCATATAGAGTCAACCTGTTTTGTTAGCATTCCCCTGCCTGTAATATTTAAAAGGTTTTGAGGAGAGCTGGATAAAGACCTGCTTTGTCGTAAGGTTTTAAATCAGTATGGTTCAAAATGTCTTTAATCTCAGCATCCAGGCACTGCATCTCATTTTTCCAGATATCCCATGACAAGTTTGTACATTGTGCAACTTTTCCCAATAAGGAATTGAGGCAGAGCTTGGCTAGCTGTCGTCTGGTGGGGTTGACTTTGATAAACTCGGGTCTTAAGCACATACCTTTGTGAGTGCAGTAATCATTGATGTATTTTTGCTTTGAGGCCTTGTCAATGCACGATTCTGGAAACCCCAATGCCTCCTGCTTGTCTCTGAGAAATAGGTTAATATACTCAGAAAAGAGTTGGGTTGTAGTCCTCTCAAAGTGCCAAATTTCGTGTATTTCTCTAAGTTGTTATCCTTTCTTTAGGACCGCCTGTACCTCAACGCTATACCAGGTCCCAGTGAGCACCCTTGCTCATCATTGTGTCTGCATTCGCTAGTCTCTTTACTTTCAGGGCATGTTCGACACACAGGGGGGAACATTAGTTTACCATCAACTCTGTACGGTAGTATGGGGAAGTAGACCTGACACTTAACTAACCCAAAGTATTTGTTTATGGCTTTAAAGTCCCTATATATGATGGTGGGGTGACCTAAGGGGTATAACTTCACCCTGCTCACAAATGCAGCCAGACTCATGAAATCATAGTAATGGATTTTCTCACCCTCTCCCATAGCCCTGTACAACTGTATAGCATTTGTACAACCCCCAAATAAGGCGCTGTGGGGCTCCGATGGTTCAGGTAACTCATTGCTCTTAATGAAGGGGCAGAGTTCTGCATCTGATGTTAACATATCTAGCCACGCATGCTCCCAGAGGGATCTCAGAACAAAAAAAAAGAACATTTTGTCTGCATGAATGTGGGAATTTGTTCAACCAAGAAGGGCCTTCAAACTGGCAATTTTCATCGGAAGTGAGATGGTGCACGAAAATATAGTTAGACTGGTAAACACCGGTCTCTTGAATACACTCTATATCAAACTATTAAGTCCTCTGTTTTGATCTGGGGCCGGCCTCTAGTCATGTAACACATGTGTTCTGTTCCTCAAGGAAAAGAAACCAGGGGCATTTCATACCTATGCATTCGTGAATGGCGGCTGTGTAGCTCCTGCATCCCGCACAGTCTGTTTTAGCGATGCACTAAATAACCCCAGTGTGTATGCTGAAGCAAATTTGCAAGCAACAGTATAGATTACATCTAGGACATCTCACCTTCTGATCCACGACTTCATTGCAACTGTCCATTTGACACATTTTACAATGCATTTAACACTGATGAGCTGTCTGGGTGTTGTAGATGTGATTGCAATGGGTGCACACATACTTGGCTCCTCGAAAACCCTTCAGGTTCAAGATAACGTAAAAGTGATTTTCATGAGGGAGAATGTCAACTATCTTACTTTTCACAGGCTCTCCGGATGTGAAGTACTTCCATGATCTGCTGTAGTAAAGAACATTTCCATGATGGCAAAATATCCCTAAAAAAGACCAAGGTACCCAAAG